>CM069916.1:32460440-32632065 GCA_036172215.1 Camellia granthamiana
CCTCTCTAATTTTTTTTTTTTTTTTTTTTTTTTGAAATCTGTGTTTTTCTGTATGCATGTGATCACATTGTGAAATCACACTTTTACCTCTAATTAGAAAATGTTTTTTAATTAACTCCCTTTTAACTTTCAAATATGTCCCTAAATCTTTATATCTTATCTTTCTTTTCTTTTTTTAATAAATTCCTTACAATTTGCCAATATAAATGTTTTATTTTGTCAAAATATTCTCTTATAAATTTTATATTATTTTTTCTCTCTTCTCTATTTCTCTCTCTTCTTTCTAATGTTTTTCTCTAAATCTATGTTTTTTTGTATGCATGTGATCACATTTTACATTGTGATTATCATCATATTCAGTACTAAAATAGAAAATCAACTACAAAAAAAATTATTGGTTAATTCAAACATAACTCTTGACATATAATTTTGACATTGTGTTGATCTTTGGTTGTTCTATCCCCAAATGGAAATTGGATCCGTTTAGGTTGTGTGATTGATCTTGCTAAGGATTCGACTTAATGGCACCCCCCATGAATCAAAATCTTGGCTCTGCCACTGCTTGATTGTGTGTAAATATGTGCAGTTTGTATTTGTTCATGCATGTGAAAGTACCACTCAGGCTTGCTTCATAGTTTATACTCAAGTTTTCCCAGTGGTAGCATCTTTCATGGTTGTTTTCTCATTGATATCATATTTTCTGCCCATTTGGAAGTGATTAGGAAAGTTCTGGAGGTTTCTTGTTTCGTAATTATTTAAGAAAACATTGTGAGATAATTGGAGTTTCTTGTGATCTACATATTATAAAATGCAGTCATTAAAAATAATAATAATAATAATAAATAAAAAAAACTGCTTTTCTAGTCTAAGAATGATGTATTGATGAGTGTTGAACTCAGGAACCTAAGAGACCCAAGTTGTCATGGATCAACGAATCTCAACTTCTTTCCATTAATGCAGGCTCTTTGTTGCTCTTTTTGCAGGTAATGTCAAAATCTAAGAATGAATTGGGTGCACCTAAACTGGAGTAGAAAGTTCGGGTGGCCTCTAAATGATCACATCTCTACTTTTGGTATGGTCTGTTTGGCTCTTTAAAGACTGCTGTTTTTTCATGTATCCGAAGGTTACTTGATGCTTTTGTGCTAGAAATGCGTCGACGTGAAGATGTGAATATTTGGGTAGACCTGCTTGAATAGCTTCAGGTTTGAAGTATTATGGAAACTGGTTTAAGTTTTTCCTTCCCTTCTTTTCTTGATATTAAACAATTATCCCCGACTTAGTAAACTGATATATTGTAATTGGTGGAACTCCTTTTTGATTTGCGGTTAATAGTTATCTGTTTGTGATTCTTCCATTTGTTATTTTGCGTATATGTTTTTGCTTAAATGACTTAATCAGTTTTTTGATAAGTATAGTTCTCGGGATATATCTATTCTGTGGGTTTGTCCTTGGGCTACCAGCAACAGTTAGTCGTGTGTGAAGATATTGCTTGGAAGCAACTCATGGAGGATGACTTCTGCATGAACAGTCAGGTCTGTTTCTTTTAGGAAGGAAACTTGTGTCCTTAATGGCGCGAGAGTATGTCCATGCTGGACACTAGATTTCTCTAAATTTAGCTTTTCCATACACACACGTCAGTGTTACAACTTACAGGACATCTACATTGGAGTCCTGCTGTATTGATTTCCTTGGTGCTTTTAATCTTTCATCAAGGGTTGTAGCTAATATTATTGTTTCTGCAAAAATTCTTTAGGCATCCAACAGGTATTGATATCTCTAGTCAACTCGGTTGTCGAGGATCAGAGCTTGTAGTAAATGATTGTGGACCTGAAGTTTTTGGATGGGTTTTTAATCCATGACGGTGTCAGATATTATTATTATTATGTTTTAATTTTTAAGGTTAATTATTTTTCTCTCTTTATCTTTACTGCCCGAGTTGGTAATTGTAGGAGAGTAAATGATGTCCTTTAACCTGCTTGCGGCCCTATATGAACGTATGTCCAGTGATGTCTCTTCTGAAAAATGGAGGAGTTGGTCCGACTTCTAAGGGTGGCCTGAACCCCACCATTACAGTCCATCCTAGAAGCTTCAGAATTGGGGTGGGGTATTAAGAGAGGTAAATTTATTTTGGTATTTTCAAGAACAAAATCTTAAAAATATTTTCTGATGTTTGGGAAGTCAAATGAAAAATATTTTTAGTTATCAAAGGAATCCTAACACCATCACCACTGTCATTGACATCCTATCATCATTACCATCACCGCACCACTGACATCATCACCATCCACACTAACACTGTTCGGATCTGCCATGGTCTCTGCAGTGCTTTCAAAAGAGGAAAATGCCTTGGACCCCCAGTGGGGGGTGCTGGGGGTCCTGCTTGAAGGCTTTTGATTGGCCAAAAAAAAAAATTGTTTTTTTTTTTTTTTTTTTTTTTTGATTTTCGGCGAATGAGAGAGCTCCACGTCACTGGGGGTGCCACCCCCAGTGGGGGTCTGAAGCAGCACTCTTCAAAAGACGCCGTTTTGAACATAGTTTTCCCCCCCCCCCCCCCTCCTCTTTTCTCTGAGCTCTCAAATCAGAGAGACGAAGAGGGACGGGCAGCAACACGGTGGCAGAGACTCCAATGGTCATTATGGCAAGGGATTGATACCCAAATTTTCACTTCTTTGAAATTGGGTGTTCTTAAATTCATAATCTAGAGTGTTTGCCCTTTATGGGTTGGTGACAAATTTCAAGTATCTGGTTTCATGGATCAAAGGCCTTGTGATTCAGAGGTTTAAGTCTTTAAAGGGTTGATTAAATTTTTGGTTTCCATTTGTAAATTTTATCTCAGTTTGATCAAAAGCTTGAATTCCAACTCTCAAACCCATTACCATTAACAGAACGATCACTCATACTAGTCAAACCACTAAACCATTACAATTTTTACAAGAAACCGCAAACCCGTCGTTCAAATTTTCAGTTTCCGCACAATTTTAATATCTAAAAACACACCCATTGTCATGGAAAATGCATAAGACCCCCCAGTGGGGGTGCTGGGGGTCTTTTGATTGGTCAAAAACTGTTTTTTTTTCTTTTTCTTCTCCATTGGCAGCTCCCCACGTGGAGGTGGGGGTGATGGGAGTCGTTCTGTATAAGGGGTCTGGAGCAACGCCCCATTGTCATTACAAACAAAAATCCAGAGCCTAGAGGCCTTATCTAGCGATTTGAGCTTGTCAAACTCATCTATCATGCAACAAATGTTGTCATCCAATGTGATCAACACCATAGGGGCTTCATTGTCGTTGATTGGGAGTTGGTTAAGGTCCAAAATCTTTGATTGGAGCCTTGAAAAGCTGATGTAAATGATTGGGGGTGGTTAGGTTGCCAGCGATGAGAGAAATGGAGTTGGAGGAATTGAAATTGAAAATGGATGAGAGAGAGAGAGAGAGAGAGAGAGAGAGAGAGAGATTGGGGATGGGAGTTGGAGGAATTGAAATTGAAAATGGATGAGAGAGAGAGAGAGAGAGAGAGATTGGGGATGGGAGGGTATGTGGCCTTGCTGCTACAGTTGTTGCCCATCCCTCTTCATCACTCTGGTTTGAGAGCTGCCCAAAAAAAAAAAAAAAATACTAACTATTCCAAAAAATGTAGTTCTAGAAGCATCACAAGGATCGTGGCAGGAAACCATGACACAGGATCTGGACTCCACTAACACCACCACAATTACGAATATTAGCAATCAGTCATCAAGATTTTATGGATTCACAACAATGTTTTCCATCAAAACATTGTAAAAGAGTTAATAAATTCAGATTGCTTGTTCAGTTTATTTTCAACAAACTGAAGTACCAAGCCACATTTTGCGAGGGTGTTCTTTGCCAAGCCTCAAGCTCTCAGTAGCTGATGATCGTAGTTTTGGGATTAAACTATCCAAAATGTGGTTAGAGGGTTGATAGTATGCAACTAGGGCAAAATATGAGTAATACATCTGCTTCAAACTTTACACGAGGAAACTTTGCCCTTTTGGTTAACCATGCAAGTATATAGATATATCATTACACTATATGGTTTCCTTCAATTTTTTCCCCCTTGACTGAATTCATCAGTTAAAACTGAATATATTTAGTGAAAATAAATTAAATATATTTTGATAATCATATTTCGTACCACTTTTAAGTACCTCCCATCTAAAAGAGAACTAAGTACTTAAAAATAAGCTTAAAATAATAAGAAAAAATTACAAATTAATGAATGATCTAAATTGTTACAACATTATGACTTTTGGTGTTGACAACTTTTCGGCTGCCTTTTTATAATGGAAAATAAGAAGCCGAATAAAATATGCACTTTAAAAAGTAGCAAAGCTCAATCCTAGAGCCACAGGCTTCCCCATTGCTTAATGGATTCAGAAACAAATACAAAGATGAATCACTGGAGTCAAAATTCACAAGAAGCAAAATCCTTCAATATTACCAATTTTTGTTTGTATTGTACATTAATCAGTTCTATGAAATGGGAGGAGAAATATCACCTCCAGTTGACGGGTCCCATCCGGGAGGTTTGATGTTTGGCCAATCGCCTCGACATCCCAGCCTTATGTATAAACTTTTCTTACCTTAAAAAGCAGAAATTATAATGGTCACTACAGATTGCTTTAGTATTTATTCATAACCAAAATGTAAACAAAACCTTCACCAATCATATAAATCAGCATGGAATTTAAACGATGGGGTGAATAGGCACCTGGAAGCTTTTTGTCTGACAGAATCAATTGTTTTAGGGCACTCAATGAAGCCTGAGCAACAGATTTAGCATAGTCGGGATCCCAACCCCCAAGCTTGACTACCACATCTGCGTTCGAGTAAGCTTGATTACCATCTTGGACAGTCCTCCTGGCCTCCTCTTTCGCTGAATCTTCATCTGCATTAGTTTTGCAATAAGAAAGAGAATCGCTATCTACAATTTGTATTTGATCCATGAGCAGATAAACAACCAAGGAACAACCTGTTAATTCCATAGCTGAAATGGTGGTCTTTAAGTACTATAGCTGGACATAAACGGAGGGGGGGCATCAAATGATATCCAAATTGTCATCCAAAAAATTGTTGTAGTTTAAAACGTCAGCAAAGCATTCACTCAAAACAGAAAGAGTTAGATGCCAATCACGTCACCACGAGCACACAAGGAGTTCACTTTTTCCAATGTGATGCATGCAACATAGATGGTCTATTCTGTTAAGGGTGTGATAACCTTCATGCCTGATGTGAACTTTTAAATACTTATCTGGAAGTTTTTCAGCATATTGGATTCGTTAGCTAATTAAAGAGACGGGGGGAAATGAAGATGATGTTTAAATGGCTTTCAGAACTCAGACCCAATCTAACATATTTAGTAATCAAATGGAATTTAAGATCACAAGTGCATGAATAAACTTCTGTGGGTTCCAAAGATGATCTAACTCCTAACAATTAAAACAACTCCCATGGAATTGCTTTCCCAAATGAATTAATCAATGAAAGATTTAACGTATTACCTGTTGCTTCAGACTGAGAAAGCCAGACAGTAAATCCTGCATAAAGATGCCGCCATTGATCACTTCTTCCAGCAGCACCATGCTGCCCTCCTATTGTTGTGATGACAGTACGGACATGACTGCAAAGCCAAATTAAGCATGCGTAAGATGCTTTAACATTCCAGACCCGAATGGAAACAATCAAATCAAGCCAAAGTCATACCTACTGAGGCTTTCTAATATAGCACTTTCTGCTTTTGCAACAGACTCAGATCCCTCTGCAATCACCCCTGGAATTGATTAGACTTGTTAATGCACTGCAAGGTTGGGGATAAAAGTCACTTTGAGCAGATTATGTAGTATGTTGCTTTGACATAGAACACATCATCTGAACAGGCCATAACTCGAAAAAGTTTTCTTATAATGCAGCTGAGTATCATCATCATCATCATTTTCACTAGTATCAAAAGGGAAGGATGGACCCTATTTACATGAGTAAAACCTAATCTGAAACTACTTTTAGTTAAAATTCTAAGATGATGTCAGTTAAAAAATAAAAGCAAATTTGTGTGCCAACCATTTGGAGGACCAAAATGAAGTTTTGTGCATTGCACAATAAGTGAAGCAAATCCCAACATAATTCTCAAAAGCCGCATGCCATGATCATAAACAGTTAACCTCCAAACCATCCACAAATCATGAACTTACATCATGAAGCTATGGGGATGGATGAACACAAATCATTAGAATGAGAGAAAAATAGTACAACCATACTCACATGAATCAATTGTTTGCTTGGCATACATTTCCAGCAGCTCTTTCGTATTAAGTGGTGTATACCTGTCACACATATAACCAAAGAGGACAAAGCTTAGAGCAGAGGAGATATTCAAGCCCAAAGTAAAAAAGTCTTAGAAAGACTCTCCTCCGTTACTTCACTAAGACAAAGTCGAGTCAAAATCACTTAACTGAGTTAATAAAAACTACTGGAATTACCATAAAAAATTAAGTAAAAGAAACAAGGTTCCACGACAAGAAATGATACTCTTGAACCCAGACTGAGTCCAGCAGCCAAAAGCATACAAGTACAACAATAATGCACATGCTTGAAACTACTTTCATTCTTTATTTATTTATTGGGAAGTGATTGAGACCCCCTCCAATCACCACCCCCACTATCCCCCGACACACGTGGCGGATGGTAATTGGAGGAGAAGGAAAAAAAGAAAAAGAAAAAGAAAAAAAGAAAAACTGATCAATCAGAAAGAGAGGGGGTCAAAGGGGGTGCCTCCTTGAGGGGGTCCAACTCATTTTCCTTATTTATTTAAGATGGGTTCAATTTAGTGCAAGGTGATTCAAATTGGTGATCATATCATTATGTAATATAATCATTATCAACATTATGTAGTTAAAATGTAAAGTGAGGACGAATATGACAAACATGGAATATGCTAATAAAGGCTATGCAAAAAGGAACAACATGAATGCAAACATTGATAAGATTATCTCATCAGACAAATAGATCCACGGGCAATTTTTGTCCTCTGAATGCAAAGAATGAAAGGCAATACCCAAGACCAACAGCTAGTTCTTGAGCAATTTTTTCATTGATTTCTGATGAATCCCCAACTAAGTAGATTGATGTTCCTTTCAAGAGCTGCATAACTCCTACAGTGAGGGACTCCCAGGACTCGATGATATCAGGCCATTTTAAATCTGGGTCTTGTTTCTTCAAATTAACTACCAGTTGATCATCATCCATATACCTGAGGAACAAATAGACTTCAATTCAAACATGTAATGATTGGTGACTAAGAAAACCCATATTATATATGATTGATTGCACAGACCATATTGTTTCAGCAGGCTTAATCTTCTCGTACAGACAAGTAGTTTCCATCAGAGTCTTGAGAGACCCAGAGTGCTGTACTCTGATTGTTAAAGAGCTCTCTTCTACATCCACAAATATATCTCTAGAACTTTGGATATCATGGCCCCCAAGTTCTAATCTCAACTCCACCTCAGTGGGACCATCCAAAAACTGCATCAAACATCACAGTTTAACCGTCTTTTTGAGGATAAATCCAATTTGGTAAAGAAATTGATATACCAAAGCAGAAAATGGAATGATAGATGAAACAAGACCCCTTATTTCCCACCTCTTCTTTTGATAAGTGAGATACCAGAAACATAAACCATAAAAGTTTAATGCTGCTCAAGACCGTAAAATAAGTAGTTAGCAAGTCTGCCAAGCATCACTGGTTTTGAAAAGTATGAGTGGAACACCAACTCTTGTGAAATGTGTATACATGCACATTGCAGCAGAGTTTGTTTACGTACTTTCAGCAGCAATCATAGCTGATGGTTCTTTAAAATAAAAATTACTAAGAATGTAACTGAATCATGAAATCGGTCTAAGAAGATCATCAATACATGTATTAATAACAAAACTTATATTCTTTATTAAAAAAAATCGATATGGTATATAACGTTAGAATTTTTTTTATAAAAATAGTAGTTTCAGTATATACACATAGGAAACATAATTAAAACTCAACTAACAAATTGATAAGGTCTCACTTTGAAGCTAAGTTCTATGCATTTATCCTAAATTTTGTAGCTTTCTCAGTATTTTATAGGCACATACGACCATTGCCATCAAAACAAAAGCTCAAAAATCACTCAGTAAAGTTTTTATGCAAAGAGGAAAACATTATGGCCAATCATGACAATATTCAATTGTAAGATGTCAAGTGGACTCATTTTGACATTATAAAATAGTACAATATTAATCAAGCATTCTTTGGCATATAAACTGTAAACAAGAACACAATATTAAGATATATACATATACAAATTGATAGTGCATATAAGAGAGTGTGTGTGTGTGTGAGAAAATCAACTAAACATCAAGGGAATTCG
Organism: Camellia granthamiana; assembly: GCA_036172215.1. Lineage (NCBI taxonomy): Eukaryota > Viridiplantae > Streptophyta > Magnoliopsida > Ericales > Theaceae > Camellia > Camellia granthamiana. Next base: position 32,468,860 of record CM069916.1, read on the forward strand.
AACAACTACTTAAAACCTAGTCTAAAATTCAATTTATTTCAATAAATCAGGGGAGAGAGCGATCAATTGTTTGTTTGTTCGATGAGAAGATCAATCAAAATTTATTTTCTATGCCATTAACAATTTCCGAACAACCAAACAGATCAATCACAATTAACGAGAAATTCAAATGATGCTATAATTACCTCGTAATGAGTGGTGCTAGTGGAGATGGTGGAAGTGCATCTGCAGAGAAGGCGATTGAGTTTGTTGAAGATGTCGAAATGGATCGAAGAAAAACGGGGAATTGAGGAAGAAAGAGATGTAATAGAAGAAGAAGAAGAAGAAGAAGAAGAAGAGGAATGATTAGGTTTGGAGATTGAGAGAGAGGTCTTTTGGGGCCAAAATTCGGAGGTTTTGATTGAATTTGCAGTGAAGAAGCAGAGAGTGGTCGTACTAGTAGAAGTTGTCATTTGTGCTTCTCTGCCAAATTTGAGTGGATAAGACCCCAACTTGTAATGCAATAACTTGGTTTTATCCACCGCTTGCTGGTTCGACTCTCTCTCTCTCTCTCTCGGGGGAGAGATATTGCTCTTGTATATTTACTTTGGTCCCGTTTTGACAATTTTCAGTTTTAATTAAAAAATTATTATAAGTTGTTAGAGAATTTTATAAAGTTGATTTTTTAGTTTTTTTAATTTATTTAGTTTTTTTTTGATAAGTTATATGAGAGGTGATGTGACTTAAAATAAGTTAAAAGTTGAAAGTTAACTTTTAACCAACTTCTCAAAAGAGGCCAAAAAAGATAAAATAGACTAAAAAAGTTAGCTTTTAACTAACTTTCCAAACACCCTAATGTGCACATTTTAAAATGATATACATTGTAAAAAAGTTGTGATTTTTATGATGAACGTTATAATTATTTGTGATGTGTGTTATTATATTTAGTACTAAAGTTATGAATATCGAATTTATGATGTGTATCCTAAAATTAAGGAGGATAATGTTATAACATTTTGTAATTTTTGTTATGACATTTTTTAGTTAAGAAAAAAGTTATGATTTTTGTAGTGAAAAAATTATGACATTTTGTGTTTAAGTTATAAAATTTTATAAAAAAAATTATGAAAAGCATACCATATACACCTTTTTGAAGGTGCATATTATAACATTACCTTAAGCTGTTATATCATTCTTTCTATTTTTTTATATATCTTTTCATAAAAAGTCAAAAAATTTCTAAAATAGTATGTTTCCAAACAAGGCCAAAGGGCTTAAAAGTTAGACTTGTTATATGTCAAGAAAATTATTGGTTGATAATTAGAGAATAGATTCAGTGATTTGTTAAGAAGATAATTGATTGATAATATCAACTAATCATCTTCTTGACACATTATTAAATTTAAAAAATAAATTTTTATATCATTTTTCATTTAGTAATGATCATTTTATGAAAATTTTTAATATACACATTTAATGCAATAACTTGGCTTTTTTTTTTTGGGGGGGGGGGGGGGGGGGGGGGGGGGTGTTGGGGAATGGGGGATATTGCTCTTGGATATTTACTTATGATCATTTTATGGGAAATTCTACTTATATACGTTCCTTGAAATATATATGTATTTTTAATTATGTTATTATTATTTTTTAATTATCAAAATATTTTAGTTATAATTCATTAGATTTTTAGTTATATTTCATATGATATTTGGTTATGATTTTTTTTTATTTTTGTTTTTGTTTTTGACTTTTTGTTTTTTATAGTTATGACTCAAAAAGTATATAGTTATGACATTTTGTTTTAGATATAAGGTGTATGTGATACACACTTTTTGATGGGGTGTATTTCTCTAATTTTATGCAAACCATGATTCAAGGTCTAACGCCTATTTTGGCAACCAAAAAAAAAAAAAATTATGGGTGTATTTGGTTTGTTTTTGAGAGAGTGATTTTTAAAAAATATTTTGAAAAAAGAGTTTAAATTTTTTTTTGATTTGTTTGGTTGTATATTTTGAAAGTAGTTTTGGAGTTTGGGATGATTTGATATTTTATTGTAATTAAATAGACGTGTGTGAGAGAAAAAGTGATTGAGAAGGAGAGAGGAGAGAGAAAAAGTGATTGATTGATGTGTAAAAGAGAGAAAGTGATTTTGGAAATTTTTTGAGAAAAATCACAAACCAAACAAAATTTTAGAAATTTTTTAAAAAACAACTCTCACAAAAACAAACCAAACATCTTTTTCTGAATTTTTTTTGTCTTTAGTAATTTTTTTTTCAAAATTATATGGAAATTTTTTACTTTTCCTATCCGTCTTGTCGAGATGAATCTAAAAAGTATATTTTTTTTTGAAAAATTTCCAAAAAAAAAAAAAAATCACTAATGATGAAATAAACCAAAAAAGATTGCTTATTTTGGTTTATTTTTGTCTTTTTTGATTTTTTTTTGATTTTTTTAAAAAAAAGTCATAATTTTTTAGTTTGCCTTATTAAGCTGAATCTAGAAACCTACCAGTTTTTAAATTTTTTTTTTATTTAAAATTCAGTAAAGACGAAAATAAGCACACAAAAAACAAAAAAAGCCAAAAAATGTCATTCCCAAAACACCCCTAAGTTTTGTTTTATATAGATATATATATTTTAAATACTAAAACCTATTTTGTGAAAATAAACATTAACAGATGTTTTTAAATTTAAAAAAAATATACATTTTAAAATTATTATTATTTTTTCATCAAATTAATTTTAATATTAAAAAAATAGATTTTAAAACAAAACTAACTTGAGTTTAGTTGCTTGTCTAAAAAAAAGCATATTAGGCATATAATTTCAATTTTTAATTTCTAGACACATGGCACTGAGACACCTTGACTGATAAATGTACTTGGAATTCACTATTTTTTGTCAACAAGTAAAAAAATATGATGAGAAATAAATTGTGTATAACATTTTCTCTTCATGATTTGTAACTTCTGCACCATGCTAGATGAGGAACAAAAGTTTTTTTTTTGGTTTTTTTTAACAATTAGTAAGAGATGAATAGAGCAAAGGAAAGTTGCCTCACACAACAAATAAAATTTGAACTTAAGTATCACAAATACTGAAATATCTTATCCATTAAGCCAATTCTTGAGTTGCAGCATGTAACTAATATGATTTGAATTCAAGTATCACAAATAAGACTTCAATTCAAGTATCACAAGTAATGGAATATCTTATTTACTAAGCCGATTCTTAAGCTATATCATGCTACAGATAAGATTTGAATTCAAATATTATAGGTAGAAATTATTTTGAGTGAAGTCATTTTCTCTTGGGGCATTTCATCATCATTTTACATATTTGTGTAAAGAAACAATATTTTGGTCAATTACTTATGATCATTTTATGAGAAATTCTAATATACACATTTCTGGAAAGGATATATTATATGTATTTCTAATTATGTCATTTTATTTATTTTTTAATTATAATAATATTTTAATTATGACTTATGAGATCTTTAGTTATGCCTCATGTGTTATTTGGTTATGATTTTTATTTTTTATATGACTCAAAAAGTATGTAGTTATGACATTTTTTTTCTTTAGTTAATTTACATATGGTATACACTCTTTGACGGGTGTGTATTTCCCTAATTTTATACAAACCTTAATTCAAGGTCTAAGTTTTGTTTTAATTTTTTTTTAATACGAAAGCCTATTTTTGTGAAAATAAACATTAAAAGATATTTTTAATTTTTAATATATATATATATATTTAAATTATTATTATTTTTTATCAAATTAATTTTAATATTAAAAAAATAGATTTTGAAAACAAAATTAACTTGAGTTTAGTTTCTTGTCTAAAAAAAACATATTAGGCATAATTTCATTTCCTCATTTCTAGACAAGTGGCACTGAGACACCTTGACTGATAAATGTACTTGGAATTCACTATTTTTTGTCAACAAGTAAAAAAAAATATGTTGAGAAATGAAATTGTGTATAATATTTTCTCTTAATGATTTGTAACTTCTGCACCATGCTAGATGAGGAACAAAATTTTTTTTTTTTAATTTTTTAAACAATTAGTAAGAGATGAATAGATAAAGGAAGCTGTATCACATAACAAATAAGACTTGAACTCAAATATCACAAGTAATAAAATACCTTATCTACTAAGTTAATTCTTAAGTTGCATTACGCAAAAAATAAGATTTGAAGTCAAATATCACAAGTAATGGAATCAAGTAATAGAATTCCTTATCCACCTCCTTAATCTGAAGTAGAAATTATTTTGAATGAAGTCATTTTCTCTTGAGGCAGTTCATCATCATTTTACATATTTGTGTAAAGAAACAACATTTTGGTTATCTCATGGGAATGAAAGCCCAAGTAGGCGGGGCTTATTATGGCCTTAACTCTGAAGCTGAGTTTGATTGTGATGGGTTTTTCTCATTTGTGTTTATTATGGGCTGCCACTTAATCTCAAACGTTAAACTTTTGGCTGGGCCTGGGCCGACATGTGAGATATCTTTGAATTCTTTTATTATACTAAGACCCAAAATTTTTTTTAAAAAAAAATAGTAATAATAATAATAATAATAAATGAATGCTTCTATTTTTTTTATTTATTTTTTAATATTTTGGTGGTCATGGGCTCAAATTTGAGTTGACTGAGCCTAACTTATTAACTTGAGCCCAAGCCTTACCTCTAATTGAACTGGAAAAAGGATAATATGCATCATAATTAATTATGTATGTGTGTATAAGATATTCTTAATATCAAATTTAAAATATGATTTTCATTGGTTTGGAATTAAAAAAAAAAAAAATGAATGCACATTTTCAATCCAACCAGGTTTTGTTGCTCTAAATTTTCAAAATTAAGCCCAGAAACAAAATAAATAGGGCCCAAGAAGTAGTCAGCCCATCTACATTTTTATTATGACTTCATTTGGCATGGGTTGAAAAACAACTTTTTGCCAAAAAAAATAAAAATAAAATAAAAGTTAATTTGTCTTGAGCTAAACAAGATTTAAAAAAAAAAAAAAAAAAAAAAATCTACTTTCCCAATAATAATTTTTTTTTTAATAATTACCAAACATATCAGTTTTTTAGCAACTTTTTATTGTTTTTTATTTTAAAATTACAAAGAGTATGAATACATATATCACATTGATATTATGTTTGATTTATTATGTGACGTATCGTTACTGTATTAATATTATACATAAGCAATAATAAGTGAATTGATAAATCAAATATGATTTAAGAAAGAAAAAGAAAAAAAGTGGTATGTGAAACATTAATCAGTTGATTGTTAGAGTTTACTTGGTTAAAAGGAAATTACGAAACAAACCCCAGCAGATTTTTAACAATTACCCTAGTCGAAGCCCACTAGAACTTAGAAGTGGGCTGCTTAAACGGGCATCTCATTATCTTCGACTATTTTTAGTGAGTTAAAAATGATTCATCCTTAAATTTGTCTGTCTAATTTCATCTCTAATGATATAAAATTAGAAATGATAAAAGATAAGAGAGAGAGAGGGGAAAAGAGAAATCTTGACACTACTTCATATAAGTCTTAACCATATCATTTGGAGGGTAGTAGGACTGGTTCATTGTAATGGGCTCGTTTGGAAACTTGACTATTATAGTTGATTTTTTAATTTTTTTAACTTAGTTAAAAAAATTATATTTGAAATGATAATTAATATTTTTTTTGTAATCAATTTGATAATTATGAAAGCAATCAAATAATTATAATTTAAATATAATATTTTATTTTATTAATTTTTTAAAACTTTTTATTTTTATTTTTCTTAACTATTTTAACCTTAAACTTGCATTCTAAACGCTTGATTTTATAGCTTTGTAATAAATTTGTTAAAAAAAAAAAAAAAAACGAAAATGGAGGGAGGTGGGGGGAGAGCCCGCCTTGAATGCCGGGCAGACAAAGACAGGACTGCCCCTATTATCAGGGCAGTATGGTCGCAATCACAGACCTCCCCCTCACTCTCTCTTCCCTCATCCCTATACACAGTGGACAGAAAAAGACACTGATACATATATACATACACGTATATATACACTTAGATACATACATAAATATAGAGAGAGAGGCAGAGAGAGAGAGAGAAAGAGAAGCGAACGAACAAAAGGCTGCAAAATGCAAATGAATGGACAGTCGTGTTTGCAGTGAGTGAGCAGAAGAAGTACGGGCAGGGCAGAAAGAGAGAGGGAGTGGGCAGTAGGGGCAGCAGCAGCTGTGGGTCACTGGTCCACCACGGTCAGTGGTCAGGGTCAGCGAGGCGTCAATCATAAAGCAATGGATTGCAAAATCATTTGATTTTGGCTCTTTCTCTCTCCTCTTTTCTCTCTCTCTCTGTCTCTCCTCTCTGACTCCCAAAACCCCATTCAATGGCTCCCCACACCTGTTTTGTACACATGTATATATACGTAAACTTACAAAAATACATTTATGTGTTTTTTTTGACCTGTTCTCTGTGTCTTCTTTTATTTTACGTTTTTGCCATGACACGTCTCTACCAATGACATGTGTATAGTATATATTTTTAAAATTCTTCTTTTTATGCAACCTTTTGTTCTTCTAACACAAAAAAATATTCTCATTCTCACTATATCTCTTTATTTCTTTCTCTCTCTAAAAAGAATGATAGATACCATTGGCCTCTCGCGAGAATGTCGCCTTATTATGCGTTTGTTGTGAGATATACTCTACATGGGCTGTATGGTTTTGTTAGTTTCCTTTAAATTTTAAAAAATGATATATAAGTCTACTTTTTGAACTTATTTTCTAAATTTAGTGATATATCAATTAATAAATTATTTTTTTAATTTATCACTGAATCTAAAAAATACAATACAGTGTGTTTGGTTTGAATTTTTTGGATTAAATTTTTTGAAAAATAAGTTTTTTGATTTTCGTATATATATTTTTGATTTTTAGTAAATATTTTTAAATTTTTAAAATTTTAAATATTTTTTTTACTTTTTTAGATGCGCCTTACTTAGATGTATCTAAAAAGTAAAAAAATTGTGAAAAAATATTTTAAAAAATTAATAAATACATAAAATGTATTGAATTCTCGTATCTTTTTTTATATTTTTGGTATTTAATGAATTTTTAAAAGGTTTTTTTTACAAATTTTTTACTTTTTAGGTATATTTATGTTAGATATGTCTACAAAGTAAAAAAAAATTGCTTAAAATATTAAAAAAATTTAGTAAAAATAAAAAAATAAGGAAAATAAGAAAGTAAAATTTTCTAAAAAGTATTTTTGAAAAAGTGTAACCAAGCAAATAATTTTGAAGTCTGGATAGCAATACTCTTAAATTTATTTTATTTTTGTCTTTTGTAAATTTCATGTCCTGTGATAATGTATGTATTGTCACTTCTTATTTGCTGTTACTATGTTCCTTCTAATGGACCACCCACTAATTAATGCCTTTTTAGTAAGAGTTGTATGACATTATATTATATTAAGTTTATTTTATTTCATTTTTATATTAATTTTCAACATATGGGAGGACATGATGGTTGCAAGTGATAAATCCAATTTTGTTTCTTAGTGGTGATAATTTAAAAAGTTTTGATAAATTATGCTCAAGGTTAAATCATATACAATCGCTCTCCCAAACTCCATCTATTGAGCACCAAATTGGATGTACTTTACTTTTTTAATAGTTATTGAATAATTTTACATTTATTAACCATCTTAATAAAAATCTTACTAAAAATATAAGAGATGATATGTGATTGGTTATTAAAAAAGAAAAAGAAAAAAGAAGTAATGATATTTAACCATTCAATGATGTTTAGACATGGGTAACAAGATCCACATGCAGGTGGGAGGATTCAATCCACTGATCTCCTAATGAAGTGCAAGAGTTTTGGCCAATCAAACTAGTCTCATTGATTTTATCTCCATAATTATTTAACTTGATTTATGGTTTTCTTAAGATAATTAAGTTGTTATTTGGCCTCAGACTAACAAACAAAATGTTATTTAAACCAAATTATGGGATGTGGAAGACATCTTTGGGCCAGAGTTAGTAAGAAGTCTTGCCATAATGTCACATTAAGCTTATTGTTGATTATGAATCTGACAACACTTTGTCCTTTGCTCATTTCAAGGTACAAAGAACTTTGCCTTTTGAATTCACACTTCATTGAATAGTATCAAATCAATTTATTGAAATAGTACCAAGAACTTTTCCTTTTTTGTTTACTATTTTCTTGAAGAAATAGTATCAAATCAATTTCATTGAAATCCATAAATCCAAACATAATCTTATCTTGTTTCACTTCATTCTCTTCTTGTATTTTTCCATAGCTTTTTCCCTCACTTCCAATAATCCATGATCCCTACATGCCCTGGGGTTGTGCTTGGATCAATAATTTGTGGACCGAAAATGAAAATGAAAGAGTTATTTTCCATCACAAATCCCTCTAAGAAATTCAAGATCTAAAAAGACTTAGAAAGGAGAAAAAAGATTAAAAAAAGACAAGGCTAGTGCTAACAATTACCATTGGGGCATTAGTTAAGGAAGATTTAATGTTTTATTAACTTGTCTTAAGTTTAGTAAGATTTTGATTTTAACTTACTAAATTAGATATATTTGTTGTTTGAATATTTCATTGACCTTCAAATTTATATACAACTAATTTATAAATATTAATATATATTTTCATGCATAAAAATAATAATTATTTAAGATTTAATGACTGTGTTTTGGTGTTTGTCAATGGCCAAATGGTTTAATGCTCTAGGAAGCTAGAATTTCAACAAGAACATCTTGCACCACATGCGTCTATGATTTGAATGTCCATCAATTAATGACATTTTACAATATATAATCAATAAACTATGATGTCAATATCAAGTACTACTAGGCAGGGAAGCTATTACAAAGTTTTAGGCTTGGTTTGATTTTTCAAATTTTGTTTTTAAATGAATTTTTGTTTATGTTTAGTGATTTTTTTCTTCATATTTTAGCTATTTTTTTGCACTTTTTAGTTACACCTATTCTAAATATATTTAAAAAGTAAAATAAATTGATTGAAATATTAAAAATAAATGTAATTCAAATAAAAATCTATGTACATTTTTGTTCTAGTTTTCTTTTAATTTTTGTATTTTTTTTCATATTTAATTAATTAATTAATTATTTTATTTTTTCAATACATCTAATCTAAATGTGTTTATAAAATAAAAAAACTAACTAAAATATGAAAAAAATAAAAATAAAAACAAACAAAAACCATTTAAAAATAATTTTTACAAATTTAAACCAAACAAAACCTAAGGGATTGTTTGGGATGACCTAAATAAGTGTACTTTTTATCTTTTTATAAAAAGATGTGCAGAAAAATAGAGAGATGATGTGATGAAAATAAGATAAAAAATTAAAACGCGTGTACTTATTTAGGATAACCCAATTTAACCTAAGTCCTTGTATTATTATTGTACTAGTTTCTCACATCTAATCGCGTGTCATCTAGTACTACTCGCGAGTTTTAGTCAAATGCTTTGTATCAGAAATTGTGGGCTAGGGTTGGAATAACTCACCCTTTGTAGCTACAAATAATTAATATGCAATAATATTAATTAACAACTAGCCTATCAACCCCACCGACTAAATAAATAATTAAAAATAATTTTAAAATTAAATAATAATCTATACTATATATTAAGCAAAAGGGCCTTTTAAACCCCAAGACTTGTGGAAGCTCCAACATGTCAATCCTAATTTTCTAATTTTTTATTTTTTATTTTTTAAAAAATTGACTTGGTGATTGATTCAAAGATTATAATAATTACACTATTGAATAACGCAATAAATGAAATCCTAATTTCCTTACTTTTTACATCCCCAAGAGACCCATGTAATTATTGTGTAAATGGCTCTTAATTTTTTTCCCTCTTAATTTTTTTGTTTTGTTTTTTGAAAAAACAAATAAATAAACACTTATTAAATTCTTTCAAACTCCTCGGTCAAACCCCATGTATTTAATTTATATATTAAAACAAATTAAAACAAATATAAATATCTATAATTATCCCGTGCATAGCACGGGTGATAGGCTAGTATAAAATTTATTTTAAAAGTATGAATCAAATTTTAATCATTTTATTAGAATATTTATAGCAGTTATTATGTCTTTAATTATATATTATAAGTTTACAATAAGAAATAGACATCATAATTTAATTGGTAAAGATGGAAAAAAAAAATTAATTAAAAAAAATATATATTTGTGATAAAATAAAAATAAATTTCAATTTATAAATTTTTTAATTTTAACTTATTCTATGTTAAAGTTTGTCATAAAACTTAAACATACCTTTTAGAAATAAAATAATATATATATTTTTTTTTGATCGGCAAAAAAGAAACTATATTAATGGAATAAACAAGAAACTTTATTATATATATATAATATATATATTGATAAAATCGTTAAAATCGGTCAAAAGACCAACTAATTTACATAAAAATTTATTAATTAAAAAATTAAACGATATTCAACTGAAACATGTACAATCCTATAATATTAAATGGGAACATAAGTTTACTTTATATAAGTAAAATAATTCACTTTTTTCTTCATTTCCCGATGTGGGATTATGTGAAATAAAAATTAACAATTGTTTAAGTGGTAAATTTATTTCGAATCAAATAATATCAGTCATTTAATCTTTAATTAGGCCAATTTTTTGTTTAATTTAATCAAACAAATCTAACCAATATATTTTGATAAAATCGCTAAGATCGCGGTTAAACCAGTGAATCAATTAAACCGAAAACGGTTTAGCCTAATCAGCTAGGTCAAAAAACTAACAAACTTATATAAAAATTTATTAATTAAAACTTAAAAATCTTATTTTAATTTTTAAATTTAAACTGCCTTAAATTGAAGTATGCACAACACTACAATATTAAATGGGAGCATAAGGTTCACTTTATACGTGAAACAATTCACTTTTTCTTTATTTTTTCGATGTGGAATTATAAAATAAAAGTTAACAATTGTTTAAGCGAAAAATTTATTTCTAATTAAGCAATCTTAATCGTTTAATATTTAATTAGATCAATTTTTAGTTTATTTCGATTCAAACCAATCTAACTAATATATTTTGATAAAATTGTTAAAATCATGGTTAAACAAATGAATTCATCAAACCAAAAATGATTCATCATAATCAGTTAGATCAAAAGACCAACCAATTTATACAAAAATTAATTAATTAAAACTTTCAAATTTTATTTTCAAATTTAAACTATCCTAAACTAAAATATGCATAACACTATAATATTAAATGAGAGTATAAAAATCACTTTATATAATTGAAACAACTCATTTTTTCATTATTTTTTTTTATGCGGGATTATAAAATAAATCATAGACTAATTAGAGTTTTTATTTTAAAATTTGAACTACCTTGAACTGAATTATGTACAACACTATAATATTAAATGAGAGTATACTTTTTTTTTCTTTTCCCAATGTGGGATTATAAAATAAATCATAAACTAAAATTAGTATGTTTGAGATGATTTTAGTGACTTGTTTAAAATTAAGAAAATAAGTATGAAAAATCGCAATTTCACTGGCAAATCAGTCAAACTGAAAACGGTTTAGCCTAATCGGTTAGGTTGAAAGACTAACCAACTTAAACAAAAATTAATTAATCAAAACTTTTAAATGTTATTTTAATTTAAAAATTTAAACTGTATTGAATTGAAGCATGTACAATACTATAATATTAAATAGGACTATAAGATTCACTTTATATAAGTGAAACAACTCACTTTTTTCCTTCTTTTTCCGATATGAGATTATAAAATAAAAGTTACCAATTGTTTGGACAGGAAGTTTATTTCTAATCAAGCAGTATTAGTCGTTCAATTTTTAATAAGTTTAATCTTTAGTTTATTTCGAATCAAACAAATTTAACCAATATATATTTTCATAAAACCGCTAAAATCACGATTCAACTAACAAATCAGTCAAATAAAAAATGATTTAGCCTAATTGGTTAGGTCAAAAGACCAATCAGCTTACACAAAAATTAATTAATTAAAACTTTTAAATTTTATTTTAACATTTAAACCATATTGAATTGAAACATGCACAACATTACAATATTAAATGAGAGAATCAAATTCACTTTATATAAGTGAAACAACTCACTTTTTTTTTTTCCTTTTCTGATGTGGGATTATCAAATAAATCATAAACTAATTAGAGTTTCATTTTATATGGTTAAATGAAAGTTAACTAATAGAGATTTTTTTTAATTGTTTAAAATTAAGAAAATTAATATGTGATATAGTGGTGCAACTCAGGCGGGTTCGGTCGGGTTGGGAGGTTGTCCAAACTCAGTTCAAGTTGTGCTGAGATCTGTCCAAGCCCGCCCAAGCCCAAATTGCAACCCGAGATTGTTTGCCCAAGTCTGACCCAAGTTAAACCCGAATTGCCTGAGTTGTCCGAATTGCCCGAATAGTAAATGAATTTCAAATTTTTTTTTTTTGCAACTACATTATTAAAATTATTAAAATTCGACTCTATGTACAATTTTTTATTTATTTATAGAAAATCATTAATACCATCAAAATAAATAATTTATATAATGTAAGAGAGATGCCACTATAGTAATCCTTACAATTTATGAGTGAAAATAAAAAGAAAAAAAGTAAGATTTTATGTTATTTGTATATATAATATATATTCAATATGATTTAATAATATAAATTATTCTAATATCATGTAATGACGAATAATTTATGTATATATTTAATATTTTTATAAATCTATATATGTATAATTCGGGTTTCGTGTTGCTCGGGTTGTTTCACGTCTTTGCCCAAGCCCGGCCAAATTTAATTCGGGGTTCTGAATTTTTGTCCAAGTCTGTATTGAATTTGAAAATATTTTGTCTAAACCCTAAAAAAATTTGGACTGGGCTCTAGTTGCTCGGGTTGAGCCCGCCCAAGTTGCATCCCTAATGAGATATTGAAATTCTAACAAGGCCCTTTACTAAAAATTCCCTTTTGCTTATATAATATATAGATGTGGCAAATTGTCTACAATATTAATAAATTTATTTGATTTGACCATCTCTTATTAAAAGTTCGTTTGGAAATTGACTATCTTAATTAATTTTTTTAATTTTTTAAAAAAGACGTGCAAAAAAAAAAAAAAAAAGAATGATATGATAACTTTTAATAATTTTTTGACTTTTTTACTATTATCGCCACTCTCCAAACAAGGCCTCCCTCATTTTTAGCCAAAAAGTCAAAAAGTTACTAAATTAGCCAAAAAGCCAACAACCCATACCAAAAAGTCAAAGATTCTCTTTTCTCTCTACTTTTTGCACATCTTTTCGTAAAAAGTCAAAAAGTCATCCCAAACATACTAGTTTTTTTTAGTTCATATTTTAGTCAAATAGCCAAAAATTTATTAAATTAGCCTATGAAGTTTCCGTTTCTCTTATTGTTCGGCTTCGTTTGGGAACAAGTTTTTTTAGTAACTTTTTGATTTTTTGGCCAAAATGTGATGTAAAAAAAACTAGTATGTTTGGGATAACTTTTTGACTTTTTACAAAAAAATGTGCAAAAAGTAGAAAGAAAAGATAATTTTTGACTTTTGGGTATGAGTTATTGACTTTTTGATTTTTTTAGTGACTTTTTAATTTTTTAGCCAAAAAAGCTACTTGCGAAATGAGGCCTGATTGCATAAAATAATTACGTTATTAGAACCACCATTATGCTTGACTAAAACCTAACTGACATTTTGATTTAAAGTTATAAAGTATTTTGAAATTAACTTATTTTAGGAAATATGTTAAAAGTTGATATTTTAATTTTTTTTACCTTTTTTAAAAAAAATTTAAAAAAATAAAGAGTTGATGTAACTTAACAAAGCAAAAATTCAAAAAGCTCACTTTTAATTGTATTGCAGAAATAAGAGTCGTTTTGAGAAGTAGGTCAAAACGCTGACTTTTAGCCTAAAACTAATAATAGTGTTTTGTGTTTCCTTATTGAAATATTTTTTTTAGGTTAAAACAATTGCGGAGTTTTTTTAGCCTTCCCTCTTGAGATTATTGTTTGAAGGTTAAAGCAACAAAATTAAAATTCAATTTACATAAGCAAAAAAAAAAAAAAAAAAAAATTGAAAGATGACACCATGAAATTAGAAAATTTTCTGTAAAGCTTTCTTTATTGCAGCCAGTGGCCCCTCACTAACTACAACTTTTTCATGCAACGTCCTCGAGCTACTCAAAATCAAATGCTCTCTCTCTCTCTCTCTCTCTCTCTCTGTGCAAAAATATTTATGAATGGTTGGTTTTTGGTTTTATGTGTGGGTCTTGGGTGAAAACAAGGTGCGTCAAAAGAAAAATATATAGCGTCAACTCACAAAACCTCCTCTCCGTCTAGATCGATCGAGACCACCCGCTTCATGTTCAGATCTGACGGCTGGCAGGGTATTGTCGTGTCCACATCGATGCGACACGTATATTGCATTATCTCCGACCGAGAATGAATGATAGTGTAATCATTATTAAATAATTTGACATTCTTTCTTTGCTCCTCTCTCTCCTCAAACTGCATCTCCACCTGACTCCCCTGCTCTCGCTGCACCACCACAGTACGGCCCCCTTCTTCTCCTTCTTCCCTCTCTCTATGGCATGGTTGGTTTGAGTAGGGAGTTGATTTTTTTGTTTTTTGATTTTTTTAATTATTTTATTTGAGATTAAAAAGTCTGATTTGAAAAGAATATTTAATTTTTAACTTTTGTGTGAGAGAAAGAATATAATAATTATGGATTAGATGTAATATTTTGTCTTATTGAACTAAAAAATATGTTTCGTTTTTTATGATTATTTTAGTCAAAAAGCCCCCAAACCCTCTTTCCAAACCATGCCTATGTATTGAGGCGGAATTAAAATAAGATCATGAGAAGTTGTGATTTATTTATTTTTGTGAAAAATATTATTTATCATAATATTTTAAGAATATATATCATTATATATATATAATACTCTCAATATAAAAAAAAATATATTTTTCTCTCATTTTTTATTTTGTATCAAAAAAACTTTTTTTCTTTTATCTAATTAGAAATTACTTTTATAATATTTAATTTATATGTATATATATATAATTTATATATCATAATGTTATGTATATATATGATGAAAGAATTTTATTAATCTTTTTACTCCTCTAATAATAAAATTTTGAATCTTGATTCCGTCCCTTTATGTATAGTCTTTGCTTTGGGCTATTTTGGGCTATTAGATCAAAGGACTTTTAGGTGGATCAGTGTGTTATATATAGTGTGACGTCATTTACTGCATACAAGTGGGCAATCCCCTACTGCGGCACTCATCCTTTTAATTTGTCCCCCAAATATCAGTTTGCATCATGCGGTCAGTGTGTCACGTGATGGAGATCATGGTTGGGAAGTTTCATATTTATTTTATTTAAGTTTGATTTAATGTGACAGATTACATAATACTAACCATATATTGTTTTGCAAGAAAATCTTGGATAGCGTTTGGTAGAGTTTTCTAAATATGATTTAATAATATAAGTTGTGTTTTGAGTTTGTGAGTTCTGGAATTATGATTTGAGTGTAGAAAATTTGTTTGGTGAATAAATTTTGAAAAGAGTTTTGAATTGAGTGGATAATTTTTTATGTGACATATGATATCTGATACAAAAACTTACAACTCATAACCAAACACACAATTCAAAAATCTATTAAAAGTTAATAAATTTTTTTAAAAAATTTCAAAAATATTGTTTTATTAAAAATATATATATAAAAAAACAAGTACCAATTCACCCCCCCCAAAAAAAAAAACACTATTCAAGTCAACCGATCGAACGTCCAGAATACGACCGGTAGGCCAAATTTCAAAATTTAAAATTCTGCCTAGAACGAGTTTTCAAAAGAAGGGGTGAAATTAATTTTCCAAAACTCAAACCAAACATCATACTAGAATGTAGGAGTAGAACTATGATTCTAAAACCCTTCCAAGCACAACCTTGATTTTTCACGACGTTATTCATTGCGTTGAAGTTTTATTAGAAAAATAAAATGATTAATATGATAAATTTCAAACTTAATTTTATGTATTTAGACATTATTTGACATCTCTTATATTAATATATATATTTTTTAATCTTTTTATTTTTTTTTGGTCACAGCGCCTCTCTGGTTTTTTGCACATTTTTTCGTAAAAAGTTAAAAAGTATACTTATTTAAATAATTCTAAACACCCTCCTAATATAGATTCACTCATCCTTGTATGATCATGGATTGGATGGAAATGATACATATGACAAAATATTATATTTGATCTATTTTTTGTCACTATTTTAAATCACTTTTTACATGAAATTTATGATTGATTAATTTATTTAGAGATAATCATTAAAAAATTAATAAAACTAAATAATATTTTTCCATGTAATCGAGTACTAAAAAATGATTGAAAAACAAGAGATAAATAATGATCCCTCTATACATATTGTTGAACATTTAAGAATTCAATAATTTTATATAAATACAAAATTAGCCACAAAATTATACAATTAAAGCAACATGTGTCGAGTAATCTACATAGCGGTAGATCTTACCATCTGATGTATATATATGAACAAAATTATTTTTTGTGGTCAATAATTTTTGTGACTAATTCTGTGTTTGTAGAATTATTTAATAATTTGCACAAAGCTATTGGATTGTGTTCTAATTTCTTGAAAGAAATTTCATGAACAAGAATTATGGAATTCAATTATCCTAGTCATCTATTAATTCCTTCATCAATTTGTCATCGTACTTAAAAAGACATTGTCTGTCATTTACTGTTGATTAATAATGATCCATGTTATAACTTTTGTCATAACAAACAAAAATGTTTTTTTCAAAAGTTTACTCCAAGAATCCCTCAAATATCACGTTTAATTAATTTAGTGACTTAACTCATAACAACTCATACTAGAGACGTGGCATCATATTAATCACAACTTAGTTCAAAATGTTGAGGAGTTTACTTTGGGGTTCTCAAATGCTACAATTTCAAGGAGTTTACTTTGGGGTTATCAAATGCTACAATTTCAAAGTTATTGTGGCGTCTAAGAAAATGTGCATCTAAGCACTACATTACAAAATGAGGCTATATGATAGGTTTTTTCATCATTTTATATTTCTAGAAGAGTAATGCTATATAAATAAAAAAATGGGCAAATTATAAATACTCCTCTCGAGATTTAGTGAAAATACAGATTTCCTCATGAAGTTTGAGAAATTACATTCCGCCTCTTCAGGTTTATATTTCCATAGCAAATTACCTCCTGAGGTATTTATTTTCATACAGATTCTCCCCTAATTTCTCCTAATTTGTTATGAAAAATTGACCCTCAGGGGGCAATTTATAATTTCTAAAATCTCAGAGGGGAATCTGTATTTTCGCCAAATCTTGAGGGGGGTGTTTGTAATTTGCCCATAAAAAATTTATTCAGTATATAATTTTTATATATAATAATGTGATTCATTATGGACCTTTTATTTCAAAATAAAACACCATTAAAGATGGATTTATTTATAATAATGATTTTATCATATCATTCTTGTCAATTTTTTTGTATAAATTTTATGGTTGGAGTTGCTCTTATCTGTCTTTGTTATTTTCTTGATAATTATTCAAAATAAGAAATCAATTATAAATATTCTTGTAAGCAATGATATAAAATTATAATAAAAAATTAATGCTATAGAACATTTCTCTTACAAAAATATGTTAAGTGAGGATGTGGTAGATAAATGAGTGATTTGATTATGGGGATGAGCTTTTCTTTACTTGGTTTTATCAACTTGATTGTCCAATTGCCCTGTTGTGGGCCTAACGCAGACTGACTTATTATATGAACAGTTCATCCCGTAAATTCAATTGAACTGATTATTTATGTAAAAATTTTATATTGATCGGACATTAATTGCTACATCAAATCATGTTTGTTCTTTTTTTAAAAAAATTGAGAGCTTATTCCCATAGTTGTATATTTTTAGAGCCAATAATGTTTCGATCTTGTGATCATTGATATCTGACCAATTTAATGTTTTGAATGAATCATCATTTCGCTCAAATATATAAAATGAATAATTTATGCTCTGTGACTCATTGAAGAGTTTTTAATCTAAAAAAAAAACAAAAAAGAAAGAAAAAAAACTTAAATTCGCTAATGGATTGGGTTGGGTTGTAGATTTGTAGTGGTGTTGTCAAATGAGCATCACGTATTTGAAGTTGTTCATATTTTAAGGTCTCGTTTGGATATATCATTAAATTTAAAAAGTAAGTTTAAAAAATGAATTTATAATATCATTCATAAAAAAATTATTATATCATTATTTATTTTTTATATGTTTATTCAAAAAAAAAATTATAAAATTAATTTCCAAACTAGGCATAACTCATGCCAAAAAAGCCAGGCCAGTGCAGAGTCCAATTTTTTTTTTTTTTTTTTGATCAAGAGTGCATAGTCGAATTTGGAACTGGTCCTGTCAATTTTCTCTCTAATAAATATTAAGTAAGGGGTTGTTTGGCATATATTATTTTAGTTTATTTTTTTTTGGGTCATATCAATCAAAATCTCCTCTCTACTTTTCTACACATCTTTTATTTAGAATATCTCAAATCACTCCTAAATCTTAATTATAAAAAAATAATATAATTATGAAAAATAAAAATAAAAATAAAAATAAAGGGGGTGGGTAGTAAAGTAATGATACAGCAATAATTGCTAAAAGGTCGGATGCGGAGCAGAAGTCGGCATTTGGAGGAAAAATTATTTGCTGCTCCTGAGACGTTACATAGCAGTATTTTTTACCAATCACAAATTTTTATATTTTCTTATTATTTTTTAATTATTCAATACAAATTCATGAACTTCATCACTTTCACTGATTATAATATTATGGGTAACGCTAGGAATACTAAATCTTTTACTAAACAAATGACCAAATGTCTTACATGTGTGTGGGGTCCGCAATTTTATGGGCCTCACACCCATGTGAGACATTTGGTCATTTATTTAGTAAAAAATTTGGTATTCTTAACATTTTCCTAACATTATTGAATATCAGGTGGCGATACCCAAAACAAACCAATAACTTCTCCATTAAGAGACGTGGTGTAATATGACTGGCCCATCGACCCATTATAGTCAAATTAGATAGATAGGCCCCTCTTTCCCTTCTTGGATTTCGTTTTGTCCACTATACTATTATGTTCAGTAATGGTCCCTAACCATACCCCTACTATATATTATAGACAAAAAAAAAAAATTTATTAGAATGAGTGTGGGTTTTTATTTTCTTTAATATAATGTTTGGATTATGGATGTATAAAATAAAAAAAATAAATGAAATAGGAAAGTAAAAATATTTAGCTTTTATTTTATGTTGTTTTCTCTTTTTCAAATTTCAAGTAAAAAAAAAATGTAAGACAAATACTAATTAGTACTGATTTATTGATTTGCATTGAAATTAGAGTGAAAGGTGTTATGAAAATATATGTAAATGTTATAGAGTGGTTTATCAAATGATTTGTAATTTGTGAAAATATCTTGTGTTCTTTATTTTTTTGATAAACCTTGATGACCCAAAAAAATTGATTAAAAATCCTAAAATTTGACCTAAAAAAAATTCCAAGAAAGCTTTGAAAAGTGTAATTTCTCCTACAATTTTTTTTGGGAGCAAATTGCCACTAAAAAAAGTTCAAAAACTGAAATTGAATACCTAAATGATACTAAAAAGAATAATATGCTTGCTAAAAGATTTTGTGTTGTCTTGTTCATTGGTTACTCACTAACCTTGATGTGTGCTGGTAGATGATTTGCTAGTTCTATGGTGCCAACTTAGGTGGAGTATAGAGCTAGTTGTGATATTTTTTGCACCCTCCCACTTTATTGATGTATTTCTTTTGATTATTACCAAAAAAAGTTTCTTTTGCTTGTTCAAAAAAAAGAATAAGAAAAAAAAAGAGCAATATGCCCCTAAAAGATCAATTAGTTCACAAGGACAATACTACAATTGAATAAAAATTCAGGAGCAATTTGTTCCAATTGATATTTTAGGAGGCCAATGTACTTTTGAATTTTTTTTCAAGGAGCAATTTGCTCCAATTAAAATTGAAGGGGGGCAATTGGGCATATTTCATGAGCAAATTACACACCCCCCCCCCCCCCCCCCCCAACACCCAAAAAAAAAAGTCATGTTTCCATTCGATTTCAAATGCATTGGAAATTTACTGGGCTTGTTTGGTTTGTTTTTGGGAGAGTTGTTTTTGAAAAAAAAATTTGGAAGAGAGTTTAGAAATTTTTTTGGTTTGTTTGGTTGTATATTTTGGGAGAGTTGTTTTTTTGGAAGTTTTGGATGATTTGATATTTTGGGAGAATTTGAGTAGATGTGTGTGAGAGAAAAAATGATTGAAAAAGAGAGAGGAGAGAGAAAAAGTGATTGATTGATGTGTAAGAGAGAGAAAGTGATTTTGGAAATTTTTTGAGAAAATTCAAACCAAACAATTTTTTAGAAATTTTTTTCTAAAACTCATCTCCCAAATGCAAACCAAACATATTATGTCCCACTAGGTTGAGTAAGCATTTTTTCACTCCTTTTTTGCAAAATCCTCACCTGCCCTAGAGAGAAAGTAAGGAAACACCACTCGATTTTCCTCTTAATCACCACATTTTCTTTTCTTCCAAACACTTTGTATACCCATTTTGTTCAAAACCCTGCCTAACACTGCAAAAGAAAAGTAAAGAGAAAATTATTCCCTCAAAGTTCTTTATACCAATATACATAGAACTTTTCTTTTTTTCACTTTTGCTCTCCAAAAAGAAAAGTTGCAAGAGCTAGAAATTTCCTAACCCTAGGCTGTTGCTTTATCAAACAACCAAAACTAAAAGTCTAAAACTAGAACTACAAGAGTCAATTTAGAGGCCCCCCAAAATTTTGTGCTAGTGTACTAAAACCAGCAAAGGTCACTCTGCTATGGCTATAGATGTTTACATGTTTCTTTGTCAAATAGTAAATTTAGGTAAGCCTTCCCTCAACATATGAGTTGTCTCTGTAATACTGAATAATGGTCGGAAAATGTGTGCCATCATTTGCACATTGTATGGTAATTAAAATTTTCCTCTATGGGTATACTAGTAATTCATTGATTTAAGATCTACGTGTGCTGCAATAACTTTGACAACAATGCTCCGTATTCAGAAAAATGAAGAAGTTTGTCTCTAGTTGTTGCTTTTAATTGTACTGCATTGTTGGATCTTGTTGGGCCCACCACATGATTCAGCTCGATAATTTAAGTTGCTCATTTTGTAAGATTCTTCAAACAAATCATACAGGTAAAAAATTAAGTTGAGGGACTTCATGTTCAATTCTTACCTCATTTTCTCTAAGCTTTTCTTCAATATAATTTTCATCATTCTGTTTGGTTTTTCTTAGCAATTAATGAACAATCACTTCCTAGAGAAAGGTTCCCTTTTGGATTCAATTGGTAATTACAGTCTACAAAAGAGCTGAGCAAATAATTTTCTTTTGCCAATAAAAAAACAAAACCAAAAAAAAAAAAAACCCTGAGCAAATAATAAGCACTATCAGCTTATAACCCACACTTTTCTCTTAATTTTAATTTAGAATATTTATACATAATTAATTTTTAGAATGATATGATAGTCAAAAACTTGTAAATTATGTTTATAATTATGAGCCTTGCATTTTCAAATGAGACTATCATATCAAGGGTTCGTTTGGAATGTGGATTGCCTTTTTGACTTTTTGATTATTTTAGTCTGGGCTAAAAAGCCTCGTTTGGGATGAACTTTTTGGCTTTTTTAATTTTTGTAAGAGAAAAAATACAATGATTATGATTTAAATGTGACATTTTATCTTATTAATTTTTTAGTTTATTTTATCATTTTGTAACTATTTTAACCCAAGATTGGGATGCCCAACGAAGGCTAAGACCCATCATTCTGTATACAATTTGTTTGTTAGTAACACTACACATTTAATTGTAACAATTTTGCCATTAATAAAATCTTTTTTTTTGGGTTCATAAAAACAAAAGAAACATTTTGGCATGCATCTTCCCAACGGAAAATTATTCAATGCTCTTGGAGTATTGTTCTATTTCACTTACAAGTTAGACACTTAGGCCTCTTTGTTGATGTAATTTCGCATGTATCCACTACAACAAAAAACACTTTCGGCGACCAAAAAATCGTTTTTTCGTCGCTAAAAGTAGGGGAATTGGCGACTAAATTGGATTTGGTCGCCAAAATTGAGAACTTTCGCCGACTAAACTCCTTTAGTCGCCAAATATAATGCTTTTAGCGACTAAAAGGCAATTTAGTCGCCACATGTAGGACTTTTAGCGACTAATAGTTGTTTAGTAGCCAGAAGTCACGGTTTTTGGCGACTAAAATGATTTAGTAGCCAAAAGTCACGGTTTTGGCGACTAAACTTCAGTTTCGTCGCCGATGATAGGTGTTTTGGCGACTAAAAGATGTTTCGTCGCTGAAAGTGGACCTTTTTGGCTACCAAAAAACAATTAGTAGCTGAAAGCAGAGTTTTTGGCGACAAAACTTCAGTTTAGTCGCCAAAACAGGGTCCGTTTAGGCCTAAGCCACGGTTTTTAGCGACGAAATAAGAATTAGTAGCCGAAATTTATAGCATTGGCGACTAAAAATTACTTTTAGTCGCCAAAAGTGGGCCAAATTTTTTTTAAATAAATCATTTATTTTTTATGTAAATTATATTTAATAAAAATAATTTTATTTATAAATATTATTTTGTATTAATACCGGACAAAATACTATATAAATAATATATATTTCATATATATTCACGTGGATGTGTAGTGGCATAGTGGAGGGAGTATGTGGCTAAAGGTGTGGAATGTTGGAGGCGGCAGTTCGAAACTTAGAACCAGCAAAAAAAAGTGGGATTTTTTTTTTTTTTACGAAACACCTTTGGCGACTAAAAGTTTAGTCGCCAAAAGCTCTGATTTTGGCGACTAAAAGCTTTAGTCGGCGTTTCGTTCAGTATTCGCGACAAAACTATTAGTCGGTAAATGTGTGATTTTGAAAAGTCGAAAACACTATTGGCGACTAATATATTGGTCGCCGAAGACGTCTTTTTTGGCGACTAAAACAGGTTTTGTCGCCAAAACCTCCCGCGACCAGTTATTGGCGACAAAAGCAGCGACTAAAATTTTTTGTCGGGGAAACCAAAATCTCGACTTTTAGCGACTAAAAGTGGACCTTTGGCGACTAAAAATTTAGTCGCCAAAGGTGATTTTTCTTGTAGTGATCATGCTTTTTCATCAATGAAGTTTTTGTTTTGCTGATAAAAAAAAAGTTAGACACTTAGGCCCCTTTTGTTTTCGGAGGTAGAATGAAGGAGATTGATGTGAGGGGATTGTTAGTGAAGGGATTGATAGTGAGGGGATTAGTAAAATTGTATTCGTTTTTATGGTAAGAAGATTAGTAAAACTGTGTTTGTTTTGTTAGTGAGAGAATTGATAGTGACGTAATTGTTAAATTATTTTTATATAAAATAAACATAAAATAATAAAACAAATAAAATTATGATTTTTACTTAACAAAAAATACAAAACATTAAACATTAATGTTTAAAAAACAAATCCACACAAGTAAAATAAAAATAAAAATTAGTTGACTGGTTGACCGACCGGACGTTCGGCCGAACGTCCAGCAACTCACGAAGCTGACGAACTATTTTTGTAATACCACCTCTTCGCCCGGACTATCAATCTGCTAGCCCAAGGCCCATTCTAGTCCGAACGGATTACCAATTCGGAGGCTACAAACAAAACAAACATGAGCTACATGCACTGTTTATCCATCACAGTCCACTCCGGACTGTGATGGCGCACAAACAAACGGGGCCTTAATCAATAGTCTCCTATAACTCTAACACAAATGTGATAGTTTCCATAGTTTAGACCAATAATTACTATTTTGAAGAACCACCTAACAATGTTTGAGGACAAAAATATAATTTTCCCTTCTCAACTGTAGCAATATTATTTCTCTTTTGCTGATCTAAAAAAATGAATAAAAAGAAAAAATTTAGGAACATAAAAATTTATCACAAAACTAGACACAATTCTTTTACATGAAATAGTTTATCATTTTGTGAGTCCCACAGTCATATAAAAAAGTGATGTTTTATATACCAATAAAAGAACTGTAATAAAAATTTCAAGATTGCAATTTAACTTTAGGTTTATTTAAATGAGCCAATCATGGTTGAATGAATGATAGGTAGTGCCATGAAAGCACTATTTTAATTGCACAAACAAAACCATAAAGAGTTTGAAATCAAAATAAATAATTAATTGGGCACAAAGAAGAGTTGGAATTGGGGTCACTTTTTCTTTATGTAATTTTTCTGTTTCTTTTTTCCCTTACGTACTCATTTTTCAGTTTCTTTCTTTCATGTTATCTTTTCTTTCTTCTTTCTTTTCTATTGTTTGGGAATGTGTAAAAACATGTGACAATGCTTAGGAATGAATAGAGAGAGAGAGAGCTCCAACTCGTTTGGTAAAAATTTGGTTCTTTTGTTTCTTAAATGTAAAGTGCTTCATTACAATTACCAAGGACCACCTCATGATACTTTAACGTAGTTGAAATCTCTCTCTCTCTCTCTCTCTCTCTCTCTCTCTCTAAACGCGTAGAGAACATACAAAATCAATTGGGTATTATTTTTTTTATTTTAAAGAGTGTAGCATTTTAATTTGTTAGATTACAACTATGAGGGTTGTCACTATTCCATTAGCTCAAACTACTAACATTTTCCTCACCACACTCTAAAGATGTGATTATAAGATTACTGGGTCAAACCTAAAATCTTGTGAATTGAGTAAAGGACAAAATCATTTTCAGACCAGTAGCAGTTGCGATTGTGCGTTCAGATCTGTTTGAGGGTGTTACTAGTCTGAACAATCTTCTCCTTAATGAAGCTAAAGCCATTATACAATTAGGTAAATCCCTTGGTATCAATTTCAATGAGAAAGAAGATGATGTTCTAAATAAGATTATTGAACTAGAACTAAAGGACAAAGAGAGATCCAAATAGGAGGGTTTGGTCTTAAAAGGTTGAAGGATGGCTTTGTTAGCTTGTTTTTGGGTTTTGGCTTCAAGTGTTTGTTTTAAGCCCACTAGATAGTGGCAAAATCATATTTTCCTAAGCCCACCCGAGGGCGGCAAAATTTGCATCTTAAGCCTACCTGCGGGTAGCAAACCATCTTTCAAAAACAAACATGAAATGTTTTGTTCCAATTCAGACGACTCAGTCTATACTTGTATGCTGTGCGCATTACATAGTAACCTAGGCTAATAACCGGAATAAGAACATACAATGTTTTCAAAATAAGATATCATGGTTAGTAGAGGCCGGTCTTTGACCGGGCGAGCGGGGGTGCTCACGAAGTGACCTTCCCCAATCGTACCCAAGTTCCCGAGCCGAGGCAACTTTGGTGATGACGGACACGTGGCCTTTGGTACCGAGTCAGGGTTTCCTAAATTTCCCCATTAAAAAATATTTAGGTGGCGACTCTGTATCTGGCAAAGCAGTCCATGTTTGGCACTTCTTTCAAAAAATCTGTTTTCAAAACGATTTGCCGGATTTGGACTCTTTGGTTCGAGATTTAGAACCGTGACATTTGAGTCCTTCAAACTGTAGTGACCCAATATCGAACCAGAACGGGGGGGACTCGCACTCCTTCCCCGGGATGCGTTCAGGGACGTCTACAGGCCTTAATCAATAGTCTCCTATAACTCTAACACAAATGTGATAGTTTCCATAGTTTAGACCAATAATTACTATTTTGAAGAACCACCTAACAATGTTTGAGGACAAAAATATAATTTTCCCTTCTCAACTGTAGCAATATTATTTCTCTTTTGCTGATCTAAAAAAATGAATAAAAAGAAAAAATTTAGGAACATAAAAATTTATCACAAAACTAGACACAATTCTTTTACATGAAATAGTTTATCATTTTGTGAGTCCCACAGTCATATAAAAAAGTGATGTTTTATATACCAATAAAAGAACTGTAATAAAAATTTCAAGATTGCAATTTAACTTTAGGTTTATTTAAATGAGCCAATCATGGTTGAATGAATGATAGGTAGTGCCATGAAAGCACTATTTTAATTGCACAAACAAAACCATAAAGAGTTTGAAATCAAAATAAATAATTAATTGGGCACAAAGAAGAGTTGGAATTGGGGTCACTTTTTCTTTATGTAATTTTTCTGTTTCTTTTTTCTCTTACGTACTAATTTTTCAGTTTCTTTCTTTCATGTTATCTTTTCTTTCTTCTTTTTTTTCTATTGCTTGGGAATGTGTAAAAACATGTGACAATGCTTAGGAATGAATAGAGAGAGAGAGAGCTCCAACTCGTTTGGTAAAAATTTGGTTCTTTTGTTTCTTAAATGTAAAGTGCTTCATTACAATTACCAAGGACCACCTCATGATACTTTAACGTAGTTGAAATCTCTCTCTCTCTCTCTCTCTCTCTCTCTCTAAACGCGTAGAGAACATACAAAATCAATTGGGTATTGTTTTTTTTTTTTAAAGATTGTAGCATTTTAATTTGTTAGATTACAACTATGATGGTTGTCACTATTCCATTAGCTCAAACTACTAACATTTTTCTCACCACACTTTAAAGATGTGATTATAAGATTACTGGGTCAAACCTAAAATCTTGTGAATTGAGTAAAGGACAAAATCATTTTCAGACCAGTAGCAGTTGCAATTGTGCGTTCAGATCTGTTTGAGGGTGTTACTAGTCCGAACAATCTTCTCCTCAATGAAGCTAAAGCCATTACACAATTAGGTAAATCTCTTGGTATCAATTTCAATGGGAAAGAAGATGATGTGCTAAATAAGATTATTGAACTAGAACTAAAGGACAAAGAGAGATTCAAATAGGAGGGTTTGGTCTTAAAAGGTTGAAGGATGGCTTTGTTAGCTTGTTTTTGGGTTTTGGCTTCGAGTGTTTGTGGTCTTGTGTGCTTGGTTTCTTTTCTTGTCCTTTTTTTCTTTCTCTTCCTTGTTGATGTTGTCTCATATGTAATGTATGTTTTTTTTATCAATAAATGATTTTCTTTGCTGATCAAAAAAAAAATATTTGGTCGTTTCTAATTTACTCCTAAAAACAATTTATATTCACAATTAAATAGAAAATATTAAGTTAATTGTTACTGGACATTAAAAATATATTATTATATTAAAATTTAAGTTTATGTCAGATGTGTATGATATATATAATAAAAATATTTTTTATTTTAATTGAGGTTGTGCTGCCTCTTTCATTTTAATTGAGGTTTTGTTTTGGTCCTTTTTCCTCTGGTTTTGCTTTGATCTGTTGCTTTTTCTGGTTTTGTTTTCTTTGTTGGTCTCTCACCAACTAGGAGGTTGGAGCTTTGTTTAACTCCAAGCTCCTCTTTATTAATGTATCTTTTCATACTCTATATGCTTTTTTATTAATAAAGTCTTTCGTTTTGCTGATAAAAAAAATAATAATAATAATAAAAATATTTTTATATCACTTGGCTGTCAATGTGTTACTTTTTTTTATCTAATTTGGGACATAAGTTAACTTGTGAAGTAAATTGAAGAAAACTTAAACATAAAAAGCCAAAGTCAAAAAGAAAAGAAAAACTTTACGGGCAAAAATAAAAAAATGGCTAAATATAAAAGGGCAAAATGTAAATTACCCAAATCAATTAGATTTCATATTTACGTAGGAATATAATATGTTGATATGGATTTCACAGCTTGATAGGAAGGATAGAGGACATGCTTCTTTTTTTTTTTTTTTTTTTTTTCTTCCCCACACTTTTCCTTTTGCTGCTTTCTGTCTTTCTTGTCTGCTTGTCTTTCTTTAGCTCTCTTTTCCTTTTCTTTTTCTTTTCTTTCACTTTCTCACTGATTTTCCCAGTGGGCACCTGATTCTCTTCACCAGCAAAAACACCCCTCTCCCTCTATCTTCAGAGATATAATGATTTCAAAATGAGTAGAGAGATATATGAATCAGTGTGGTGTGCCCAAGGTGAACTCTAGATTGGGCTTCTTGGGGCTTGTCTCGGAAAGGTTTGATGAGCTTACATCTGATGATATTCTCTCATAGCTTAAGCACTTTGGATCCAAGTCCTTCTGAAAGAAGCAAAGAAAAGGAAAAGAAAAGAAAAGAAAGAATTTAATAACAGAAGATAAGAAGTGTGTTGAATGTGAGAATCAAAAGAAATTTGACTCGGGGAATAAGATAATATTTAACAAAGAAAGCTAGCGGTATCTAATATAATTTCTTCTTTGCTGATAAAAAAATAGAAAGCTAGGGTAGGAAGGACTATAAAGATTGTTAGTATGTCTCATGTGAACCAACCTTACAATATTCTTCCCCCATTATCATAATTTATTATTCACCAATCAAATATGTGTTTAAGTGTCTATGAGTAATTATAAACAAAAAAAAGTTACTGAATTTTTGGTGAGAATGAAAAGGCTAAAATAATAAAAATGTTTGAAATATCTAAAAGGTCTTTTACAATTTGACTCACAATAATATGAAATGTTAAGTGTTAACTTTTGATTTATCACAAACATAATATATTAGGCCCAACTCCTAACCATGTCATTATGAATGAATTTAGAAATTTAAATTATGAATCTCTTATATTTTTATTAAGTTAAAACCTTTCCCTTTAAAGCAAAATATTCCATCTAGATAGTTTTTAAGTGGGTCTACACACAAACATTCTTTTTTTTTTTTGATCAGCAAAATAAAACTTTATTAATGAAGAAAGTAAAATATGCTAAAACTTACATCAATAAAGATGGAAAGTGCAAAACGCATCATCGCTAACCTTAATAATCCCAACTAAGTTCGCACCACTAAAGAAGCACAATCATATGCGAGCACTAAACCAAAGATTGGTGAGAAGCCAATCAAGAGGAACCAAAAACAACCTACAACAGTAGCATACTGCCGGCAAACACCTACAACTGCAATTCAACCCATAATACAGCATACACAATCATACACACAAACATTCATATAGCTTTTAGTTGGAAGAAAAAATCACCCCCATCATTTTAGTAGAATTTTGTAATATTATAGTTTTTCTTTTAAATCAAATATATACAATATCTCTTGAGACTGTGGTTTGAACTGAAATCTGTTTTCTTTGAGAATAAGTATTTGCTTTTTTTGTCTCATGACAAAATTGACCCTTGAAATTGCAAATGACTAACACAGCTTTTTCAAAAGCTTCTTTTTTCTCTCTTTATACTTTACAAGACACAATGCATAATCATAGGAACTAAATATCACATACAGAATTTTGAAAGAGAGCTATATATCTTGGTGGGCCAAGGTCCTTTGTTTCTAAATTTTCTTGTATTCCTCTATCTCACAACACTGATAATTACTTGGATCATTGAAAAATTCGAAATATGATAATCACAAAACATGATCCAATGAAATTAAAATTTAAAACAAAGAAATAGAAAAATTTAAAGATGGAGGATCCTATGCCATCTTGATGAATGCAGTCAATGTTAAGACGGGGGTACCTCAAGAGATGTGATGCTCCCTCCACAATCCCTTGGTTTGCCATTCAACCAAGCTTCCCTGCTACAAACAAACCAATACAATAATGAGAGAGAATATTTGATTTTAGTGGAAGCCATGCATGCAGAATGAGAAAAGCAAAAAACTGAAAAAAAGAAAGCAATCTTTTACTGGCTTGTTTATATAAATCCCTCACTTTACATTATGTGTCTGACTGAAATAAAGCTGAAAACACAACCCATGTGATAACCCATTACCCATAACAAAAACAGACTAGGAGGAATTTTCAAGAGGATATATAGCTTTGGCACCTAGATTTTCTACAAATGGGTCCATCAAACATATATATATATATAAGGGTTAACTTTGGCACTAAATTTCCTAGTTGTGGGACCCATTTAAAATAGAGAGAGCATTATCTGAGCCCACAAAATCCAAAGGAAAGAGATGTCTCCAATTTTGGGTTGATTTATCAAAATGAGATTAATTTCCAGGTGATGGAATGGTAGAAGAGAGTGTTCTTTCTTTGCTGCTTCCTTTTCAGAACCACTTGAAAAGACATTATTACCCACGATGATGGAGTTTGTGTTTGAACTGGTTGTGGACAGATGGTTACTTCTTTTTATGTGATCTCTTGCATGTATGAATGGTCCTATATGTGTCTGTATATGTATATTGTATCCGTAGATAGAGATTCTGTGTCCTATGCATTAATAAAAAAAAAAAAAAAAATCTAGTTACCATGAAAAGTTAATATGAATTTTATTCAAAAAAAAAAAAAAGTGTAGAATGTAGATTTAAAGTTTGCGTATTGTGAGTCACATTTGGAATTAATTTTATTCATATATTTCAATTTTCAATAATTTTTCTGGGTATGCAGCATGATTACACAAGATAAAGAATGGTTAAAATTCATGATTCTTTGAAAGGTAAAGTCAACATGCTAAAATGTTGCATTTATTTTTCCTTTCAAATTAGTAAAAATCTGCTATAAAGCAAAGGTAAAAAGAATTTATTGAAATAGAACAGTGAAAATGAAATATAAAAGCAATTACTATTTACAGAAAGAACTGAATCAGGTCTAACTTGGAGTATCCAAACACCTACTAAAGTTTTTATCTCTAGTGTGCTAACCCCTTTTATAGTCTCAACAATGACAAAGATAAAGAGCATTGATTTCATGGAAAATTATTTGGTAATATAAATTTTATGCAAAAATCTCACCAGTGACAGTACCATTTTAAATAATAAGTCATTTTGGTGGATGTTTTTATTTTATATAAATCAATCACATCATTCTGTATAGATTTCATGCAGTGTTTTTTTTATAGAATTTGAGACAAAAAAATAAAATTTTTTTTTTTTTGAAAATTGGAAACGTATTTGATAAAAATAAATATCAAAAAGAAAAAATTAAAATTTAAAAAAATATTCCTGGCCTCTAGAAGATAAAATTATATAAAATTAATAAGCTTTTATGATTTTTTTTATTTATTTCATCAAATTAATTTTAAAAAAATAATTTCTGAAACAAGTTTCTGAAAACAAACCAAACATGGCCTATGTATTTTTTTCTATATACCATTACTCTAATTTCAATTTTTCTGAAAAGAAATAAAAACAATGACAAAACGAAGATGAAGTACATAAATCAAACATTACACTCAATTTTATAGCTGAATTTATCAATCAAAAAAAAAAAAAAAAAAAAAAAGAAAAGAAAAAGGAAAAAGAGTGGAATCATACTGTGTGAGCTTGGAATGACATAATTTGAGGTTCCAAAACATATTCCTATGTTTTCTTTGATGTTCTTGGAGACCAACCAAATAAGTCTTTTTAAAAAAAAAAAAAAAAAAGTACTAATCCATGCGTATTGAAAAAAAATGCTAGTTTTTCATTAGCCAAGAAGAATAATAGCCAAAGTGGTGCATAGACTTCACCTTGAAGAGTTGCTCCAAAGGCCATGAAAATCCTTATCTTGATTCAAATTTGGTCTTCCTTGTTCAATTGATACTTCAGACTTTCTTGGGTTTTGAACATCAAACATCATATCCTCAGAAGTATCTCCAGATGACCCATTTTCATATACTTCTGATTGGCCTACGTAAACATAAATAAAGACCATATATTAAAATTATTTTTTATAAATCAACGATAGACATACAAAAAGCCATATATTAAGATTATTTATAAAGATTTTAAATTATCAGTCTCTGTCAACTGATATTTATATCATTTTTTTTTTGATCAGCAAAAAGAACTTTATTGATGTAAGACTAGTACAAGGTACAAAAAATTACACCAATAAAGAAAAGAAGAGTGCAGGAGCATCACAATGAGCTAAATGATCCCAACTAGGTTGACACCAAAAAGCCCATCCTATCATTTGCTAGCACCCCCAAGTTGGTGAGGCACCAACGAAAGAAACAGCCCAAAATCCAAGAACAAACTAACCGAACATACTAATAACCAACAAACTCAACAAAAAAGCAGCACACCTTGATGTTTTGGTTACATCACATAACAACTACACAGCAAATGAACCCAGTATAGACTGATATTTAAAATTTATGCGTTTCTATATCCAATATATAAATCAACAATTAGACGTATATAAGTTTATAAAATGGGATTAACCTGAAGAAGCCGCCGCTCGATCAGTTGTCTTCACAGTCCTATACATCTGCAAAGAGTGTGTTTTCAAGTGATCCCAAATTAGGACAATGCATTACACTGTGGTCACTAGTATATGGTACGGACATATGGGTTACCACTTACCAGACTGTTATGTATGAGAGAGAGAGAGAGAGAGAGAGAGAGAGAGAGATGCTTACACATGTATGTGTATATATACTACAAACATAGGCTGATACAGTGCAAGGACACAAAGTAAATGATGAAGAACTTTTTGTGTTTGTGCTTATTAGATACATGTATGAATGCTTATGCATGAACAGTGGTAAACCATGGTTATGGATGTGTGGTAATAACAAACCCAAGAGAAATAGATATCATTGAGAAATGATAGTGTTCTGTACTTTTTCATAGGCTACTTACCCTCAGAAAAAGAAGAAAATGTGTTGCTATTATTTTAAAAATAAATAAATATGAACTCAATATAAAATAGTCTCGGCTTGGCTATGACTCGTTTGAATTCCTTGGGCTTTTGTCTTACTTGGATTTTCTGATATCGAAGAATGACTCTCTCTCTCTCTCTCTCTCTCCTGTGGTTGATTTTTTCTTTTACATGGATGGTTCATTCTTCCAAGCAAAAAAGCTGCATAAATAGCTTGCAGAACCATCAGATCTAGTAGAAAAAGAAGTGCTAAGGATTTGGGAGACCTCTCTGCTGGGAAACATTGGAATTGGATATTTATGTATTAACTATTAACACCTTCCCCTAATGCATGTAAGCTTTTCAAATGCAAGTTTAGCTAGCAAAGACACCATTTTTGAAAATCCATAATGGGAAGGTGTACAATTAGCATGAAAATAATGAGTTGAGAAAATATTTCAAAATTTTCCTTTGATTTGTACGAGGTAAAACGTCTATGAGGAAGAAACCCTTTCTGTAATGTTTTATTTTTCATTAATAAAATCAACAACAAAAAAAAGAAGATGAAGAAACCCTCTTGAGATTATGAAGAAATGACAGGTTCATTCGTATACCTGTAAATGGGATTTGACATGTGCCAAGGTGAGATCTTTGACATCCATGAGTTCAAGAACTGACTTAGGTGTAGCTCCTAGACCCCCAAAAAGACACAATCAAGAATTGGATTAGTAATTTTAGTTATATTAATTGACTCATGAAGAAGCTAAAAATATTGTGCAGTGGTGTAAGAAGATAAAAATACATATACACAAAAAGGGGAAAATAAAAGAAACAAAATAAGAAAATGAATTCATACTTTCATGACCACCCAAGAGCTCAACAGCATGAACAAAGCGAGCATGAAGGGTAGTAGTCCATCGCATCCGAGGCGCTCTCATGCTCCGTTTGGCCGGAAACCTCGACAAAAACCTCGATCTGATTAGGCCTTGATGATGAGACTGAAAGGCGCTTTGAGTACTAGTAGTAGTAGTAGTACTAGCAATTGTGGGAGATGATAGATTGGTAGTGTTATCTAGAGACTGTTGAGCAAATGGAAAAGAAGGAGAGTTTTGGTACACTGGAATTCCTCTTATAGGTCTCAAGAAACCAAACTCTGGGCTACAGTTAAACCCTTGTTGCTGTTGTTGGAGGTGGTGGTGTTGAAACAGTTGGTGTTGCGGTTGTTGTTGTTGGTGGTGGTGGTGATGGTGTTGGTTGTGGTTGTGGTTTTGGAAGCTGCGAAAATGATCGGAGTTGGGCTCAGAAGCCCTAGGATTGGAGAGAGAGAGCTCGAAACAGGTATTGGCTTTCACCATTGAAGAGATGGAGTTTCTAGAATCCAAAGCTCTCTTCAAGAACCCCAAATCCATCTCTTCTTCTGTTCTTCTACAACCTGATGTGGGTTTGCTGTTTGGAGGGCTGATTTGTAGAGATAGGTCTGGTTGTGCTGGAAATAACTCCATCTTTCTCCGGACAAACAAGCCCTCTAGAACTCTTTATATCTCCTCTGCTCTCTTCTTGTTCTTGTTCTTGTTCTTGTTGGTTCTCTTGTTATTCTTGGATTTCTTGTTGTCGTTGAAACAAACAGTACGTAACAGGGTTTGCCAAGAAGGATCAGAGAGGCTTGTTGAGGAGTTTTGATGATCTGGGATTTGAATTTTCAGGTAAGAGATTTCTGGGTCGTATGGGGATTTGATGATCAATTTAAAGGGAGTAGTTGCAGAGATTTGAGATTGAGGGCAGAGAGAGAAGACATGACAAGGTATGACTATGAAGTGAATGGTTGTTTCATTTCTGTGAAGTATATGTGAGAAAATGACACTAATTGAGAGAGAGAGAGAGAGAGAGAGAGAGAGAGAGAGAGAATGTGTGTGCTTGTGTTTGTTTTCTTTTCTTTAATTTGTGGACGTGGGGGTGGGGTGAGAAAGGAAGAAAAAGATGAGGGAAAGAAAGGAAAGAAAAGTAATTAAGTTTGAGGCTTTGATTCCTTTTTACTCTTTCTTTTTCCCAAGTTTTCTTTGGAGGAAGAAAAGGAAATTTTAGTGTAAGCTTTTAACGTGTGCATTTGTCTCTCAACAACTCATACTTACCCTTTTTTTTACCAATACTGAAAGCTATATGGTTGGTGTCCCCTTTTCCCAAACCCTAACTTCAATTTCTAGATTATGCTAATGGACTCCAATTTTTTCCATGGATCCTGTGATTTTTTTTTTTTTTAAATCCGGGCTAGGTCATATACATTTTGACTAATTTTAGGATTTTGAAATTAATGACTAAGCAAATCTTTAGTGACTCGTTAGAGTTACTCAAACTTGAGATTTTGAATCTTATCCTCAAGTCTATTTGGCCAACCTCTTAATGTTTTCCGTGTTGTTGGGTATTTTAGTGGGATTGGGACTCATTTTATTGGTCTAAATTTTTTATAAGACTTTTTCGAATAAATTATCAATGTAAAAAATTAGATTGATTGAGTAATCATAAACACAAGATCATATTATAATTGTCTTCAAAATGTTGGATGGTCTATTCTTCAAACCATAATTACCGTCTTTTTTTTTTGGATAGCAAATGGTTTTGATCACATTATTAATTGTTTAAATAATATAATTATTTATATAGATGACCTGCTCGGAAGATCTTAGAAGATAAACAATTTGAATTATTAAGGTGAGTCCCTAATGGGCCTACTGAGCCCAAAAATATTGTCAAGTTTTTTTTTTTTGGGATCAACAAAAGGGAACTTTTATTGATGAATAAAACTTACAAGGAAGGAAAGCATACATCAATAAAGGTAGAAAGGTGCAGAGGCCATCAATGTGAAATTAAACGATCCCAGCTAAGTTGACACCGAGAAACTTAAACAATCATTTGACAGCACCAAACCAACAAATGGTGAGAAACCAACAAGAAGATAAAAGAAAACAGCCCTTATGCAACATAGATGATGATGATCACTAAAAATTCCTACATTTAGGAATTGTTAACTACCAGTCAATTAAATTAACACCACAAGAAAAAAGTGAAATCCAAATTTATTGAGTGTGATTTTTATTATATTTAAAATAAATTTGACTCTTATAATAATTTTTTTCTAGAAGTAATATTGTTTTTTTTGATCGGCTAGAAGTAATATTGTTGATGTAATCATAATGTATCCTAATTATAAAAGGGAAAATTACATATAAGTGAAAAGTTTACAAAATATTTACATATTAATCAAAAAAATTATAAATTTAATTGTTAATATTTTTATAAAAATTTTCATTGATTTGATTTGTTTTTTTTAAAAAAAAAAAAAAAAAAAACTACACTGATTATAAAATCTGAATTTATTGTATTTTGAGGCCCGCTACTCAATTTCTCTTTGCAGTTAAAGTCATTATATTGACAGTAAAAAGGGGATTCCCTTACTGAAACCTTAGTAGTGAAAAGTCAAAATTACTTTTCCTAAATACTGTAGTAGGGGCAAGAATGTCTTTAACTCGTCTGGCGGTGCCCAAAAAGCGCCCAATTCACTATTATTATGTATACTATGCAACTGTTAATTACCAGAAAAAAATTTTTTAATTAATTTTATCCAGCTGTTTTATTTTTTTTAATTTATGTTTTAATAATTTTTTATTTTAAATTTGTGATGTGGATGATATTTTTTCACGAGTAGTTATTTGGTCCTTCAAAAATTTTAAAGTGACAACATGTCTATCCAATAATGAGCTATGAATCTAAAAAAATGGGAACAATAAGGTACAATAAAAAAATCTGGCTGGCTTGACACACAGGCATATAGTGTTCTCGGAGCACCAGATAGTTTTTTTTTGCCACATACAGTAACCTAAGGTGTGGAGCTCTTTTTATTTTTACTTTTTATTTTATTTTATCGGAAATGCTAGAGACCCCCACTGGGGGTCAACCCCCAGTGAGGTGGCGGGCCTTGATTGGCTGGAAATCAAAAAAAAAAAAAAAAAAAAAACAGTTTTTTTTTTTAACCAATGGGAGGCCAGCATCCATGACCCCCAGTGACCCCCACTGGGGGTCTGAGGCATTTTTCTTATTTTATTAAGGGGACACAGTAGTTCAGTTTTATACTTTTAGTTCATTTGCATATATAGTCAAAATAGGGTCCTTATTGAGAGTTGGGATCTCCTCCTTGCAAATTCTTCTTACAACGGTTAAGATTAGCTGTTGCAACATCCAACGACTAATTTCAATTTCTTTATTTTTTTTTTGTGGCCATTGGATGTTGCAACGGCTGATCTCAGCCGTTGCAAGGAGGAGATGCAAGGAGGGGATCCGGACTCCCTTATTGAAAGCAAAAAAGATGCACACCCAGAAAAAAAATACCCATAAATTTATTCAGAAAGTGGACGTATGGTAGATATTGAACTTAATTTTTTGTGAGCGCTTATCAACAATAAATTTGATCCACACAATTTAAATTTTGGATAATTTTTGAATATATTTTTATTTTTTAAAAAAATTTGTAACATTGCTGTAGAGCTCAGATTTTTACTGTAATTTCAAGTTAAAGAAACCAGTAGAAACTAAGCATCAAATCAAATGATTTACATGTGTTTTAGTGGACTTAGTTAATTCTGTTCTTTTTCTTTGTTTGTTAGTTTTTGTTTATGTTTTTCTTAAAACAAACGCAATAACATTTTGGTGGAAACCTAACATATCGATTTTAAGTTGTGAATAAGATATCAAACTTTTAATACTTTGGGAAATGGTTTATGCATATATGACCTAGGACCAAACTAAGGCATTGCAATTATTGTTATATTCAACATACCCACATGTTCGTGTATATATATATCTATATCTATATTAATGCAAATCCATTTTTCAGTATCGTATCATCTCTTTGTTTTTACTCTAATTATTTATTTTCTAACAAAAATGATATACTTGTATTCATATCAATCAATTTAGTTTTGTAATGGTTATGAAGTGCTTCATTTTCAAAATGTAAAATATAAAATGATATTACATAATGTTAATGTTTCGATTTTTATGTTAAAAACAATATTAGACATTTAAATACATCCATACCTCAGTTTCCTATAGTAGGGACCAAATCCAAGTGAAATAAAATCAAAGGAAAATGCTACAAATTATTTTTTTATTTTTTAAATTTGCTCACTAATGTGACTTATAGTAATGAATTTCATTATTTGAAATAGAGTTGCCATAATAATATTAAAAAAAATTGTAAAATTTATTTATTTGTATTGTAACGCCCTCAAAATATAACCATAAATATAACCCGTAAGCATATATAAAGAAGGCAACATACATTAAAGTAAACAGTTCTCTCATTACACGAAGTTAATATTACAAGAGAGTTTAACATAAATAAATGTCCTTCGGGCTTATACATTTCCAAGTCTTAACTTGGTTACAACAAAAGTGGGACTACCTTTTACAATTAAATCCCTAGACTATACAAAATGTGAAACAAAACAAGAAGCCCTCTTGCTTCCCAAATGACCCTCCAATGCTATTGTCTTGGTGGAGGCATGCTATCATTATCTGAAAATGTTTCCTCAAATAGGGTGAGCTACAGTCCAGTAGGAATAATCTTACACAGTATATGAGATTTAACGAAGATATAAGTACTTATGCATACACAATGATAGGGATAAACATTCATACTCTCATATATATATAATCACAAACATCAATTCCATATTCCATTTCATTTTCCTTCAATTCATTTCAATGCATGAGTCAATTCCATTATTTTTCAACCACCCAAATGAGATTATAACTCAATGGCTCAACGATTTCACAATCAAAACATTGACACTCCTAATTGCCATTTTACGGATATTTCGTCTGTGGGATCGACACCCATATATAATTTCAACTTGTGATTTTACGGATACTTCTTCCGCAGGATCGGCACCCATGTATAATTTCAACTTGCCATTTTACGGATATTTCGTCCGCGGGATCGGCACCCATGAATAATTTCGGGACTTTCACCCAGGATACTCCGGCCAACTTAAGCCTCCGTTTGGGAAGTGGGTTGGCTTTTTGGCTTCTTGATTTTTTTGGCTATTTTAGCCTAGGCTAAAAAGTTTGGTTTGGGAAGGAGTTTTTGACTTTTTTTGTGAGAGAAGAGTGTAATGATTATGGGTTGGATATAATGTTTTGTTTGTTGTGGCTAAAATAGCCACAAAAGCCCTTGCCAAATAGAGCTTTTTAATTATAATGGAGTCCATCATCTTTCTCCTCCCAAACAAACATACATATACAATGTATATAAACACATAATCATACATGAAGTACATCCCCTTTCTACTTTCAAATAAACATACATATGTAATGTATTTACAGTATGATCATATTCAATGATAATCAACCATGGGATAGTTTCAATTCACTTAATCCACATGTAACTTTTACAACAATCAAAGCTATCCTCCACCGACAGCACAATACAAATATTTCTAAACAGATATACATGTATAAATACTCACAAGACAGATCATTTATTCCAAATTCCCAAAGATGAGACACATCATCTATTTCATTCCACCCTCCATTTCAATACTTGTCCAATTCCATGTTTACAACATCAATCTCATTTATTTATATTCCATGTTTACAACATCAATCTCATTTATTTATACAAAATAAATATAATACTCATTTTAGGGTAAATTTTCTATTTTTCCCAAATCTCAACCGAACACCGAAACCAACTATTTTGATACAACAAGGCTTCATTTTCAAACCCTATAATCATTTGTTTCATTTTTACCAAAAACACCTCTTTCACATTTTACCCAAACCCTAGGTTGGTGTTTCAAAATACTCTCAAACCCATCATTGTTACACATTAGACAAATAACTAAGTTAAAAACCATATTAAAGTGTAGAAACTCTCTACCTCAAATGTAGAAGCTCAAAGAAGAAGTGAAGAGATCACAAAGATGCCCAAACTTGACTTTACTCGGATCAAAATGTAGATCTTAGGATGCTCAAACTTTTTATCAAAGGGAGTAGGATGGAGAAATCAATAGATCTAGGTCAAAATATAGAGATAATGAGAGTTTTAGAGAGAGAATGTCTAAATCTAGGTTATGAGAGAGTTTTATAGAGAGAGAGAACCGAAAAAGTGATATAAAAAGTCACTTTCGCGATCTGATATACGCATAGTCCGCTCGAGCGGAGATTTTGATGCTCGAGCGTCAGACACATAAATTTGTCCCGTTCGAGCCCAAGAAATACCGCTCGAGCGCCAAGACACAATAATAAGTGAAAAATCTAGAAACCCTAGATGTTGATTTGTGATTATGTATCAATTTTAAGCAATATATAATAATCCCAATCAAACAAGCAAGACAAATCGACACAACGATTTTACGTGGAAAAATCACAATTGGACACCTCCAACCGTGATTAAAAAGCCACAGGCAACAGCCACAAAACAATCCACTAAGAAGATTTAAAGGAATTACACAAGTATACTCTCAATTACCTAGCGAATCCACGCCTAATTGAACCAACCTCTATGTGCCTCTTCCAACCCCGTCTTCACCTCAGAATTGTCTTTACGATGAGCCACTCCAGAATCCACCGAAGTTTCAGGCTCGAATTCTTCAGAATCCACCGAAGAACAACTTTCTCTTTTGTATAAGAAACAAAACCTTTGATGTACTCTCTTTTAAACCATGAGTTGAATACTCAATAAAAACATCAAAGAAAATCTAACAAAATATCTCCAGATATAAATCTTAAGATCTAAAAAGAAGATCTGGAAAAAAGTCCACTTAGCTTTGGGAGAAAACCAAGTATTTATAGAAAACCAAAAGTAATCTTAGATTTGGAAGAAAACCAACTCCTTAAGAAATCCGGATTTTGAAGCTCGCTCGAGCGAGGAGCTTAGTTTTCATGATTTCTACTAGTGCCTTGGCTCGAGCGACGAATCCTTGGCTCGAGTGACCAATCAATTCTCTCAGGTTTTTGTGTGGACGCAATCCGTCGCTCGAGCGATAACTCCTTGGCTCGAGCGAGAAAGCCTTAGCTCGAGCGAGCATTCCTTGGCTCGAGCGAGCAACGGCGGACATGTAATTTTGAATGCAATTTTGCATTTTGCTTCGGCCGCGAGCTGACCGGTCAGCTCGACCCCCGTAATAATCAGCGAAGTGGCAATCTTGAAAGCATTGACATCACAAACTTCTCTGCAAAGCACGATTCGTGTTGGATTCGCCTCTAACAACTCATAGCCTTACTGAAATAAAAATGCGAATAAAATTACAACTCAAAGGAGTTTTGTCAAACGGGGTTACCAATAATAAAAACCTAACAATAAGGCACTACCCGCTCGAGCGCAATCAAGCGCAAGAAGACCTGCTCGAGTGTAGAATACACACTTCTAGTATTTTTACAGACTTCAAACAATCGCTCGAGCACAAGAAAAGCCGCTCGAGCGCAGTCCCGCTCAAGCGTAAGAAACGCCGCTCATGAAAAACACTTCTCCAGCATTTTTTTTACAAACATGCAAAGTACTGAATGTTTGCAAAACCCACTCGAGCGCAAGAATGTCCGCTCGAGTAGAAGACCAAAATTCTGGGCAACAAGGTTCTAGACTAACTAGCAACCAACCTGTTCTAAATACACTCAAGACATTTCAAAACTCAAATTCAAAGAGTAAGAGGAGAAAAAGGTATAAATAACAACATTAAAACACAAGACCCGAGTCCGGAGCACCATAAAAGCCGGGTAAAAATTCGA
The DNA here is from genome assembly GCA_036172215.1 of Camellia granthamiana. Lineage (NCBI taxonomy): Eukaryota > Viridiplantae > Streptophyta > Magnoliopsida > Ericales > Theaceae > Camellia > Camellia granthamiana. The sequence continues at coordinate 32,510,378 of CM069916.1, forward strand.
GATCACTATACATATAACATTACTCAAAATTAAACTAGCTTAATTGGCCAAATTGAGTTATAAACCCTGACTTACCACCAATGTGGTTTCTCAACAGTTTTTTTTTTTTTTTTGATCGGCAAAATTTTTTTATTGATGGAATAAACAAGTACAAGGTACCTAGCAAATTACATCAATAAAAAAAAAAGAAAGTGCAAAAGTATCACAATGAGTTAAATAATTCCAACTAAGTTGGCACCAAAAAACTCATCCTATCATTTGGTAGCACCCCCAGAGTTGGCGAGAGACCAACGAGAAGATAGACTAAGCAAATCAGCCACCCATCTCACAGCCAATCAAACATCCTACCATTACAAGTCAACAACCAGAGCATACAGACTCAATTAAGCTTGGACAACAAAACAAGGCCTCAGCAGAGCAGCAGGAATACATTTGAGCAACCAACACAACATCCCAACTCAGCCAATCAACCATCCTACCATTAGCTAGCACCTAACTTCATTTTAGAAGGGACAAATATTGAATGAAATAATACATCATTTTACATAGTATTATTTACCAATAAAATATTTTAAATATGATTAGACATACGGCTTTTGTCTCACACTAATTTAACTACATAAGCACTATAAAATTCTCTCTAGAAAAAAAAAATACAATATAAAATTTCTCATTAGTTAGTAATATTGCTCATAATATCACCGTTATATCCAATACCTATTTCTTGAAAAGAGAGGTCCTTGATCAAACAAGTATTTGTGACACCAATAGGTCATAAGCAACAAGCGAGAGACAGAGAAAAGGGAAGGCTTAATTTTGCACATAGGTCTCAATGTAACGGTAAATTATTACGTTGTTACTTGAGCCTAAAGAGTTTCAAATTATAAAAATAATCTTTTACAAATGAGTTGAGACTATATATTTAATCCTCCCATTATCTCCCAATGACAAGAGCCTAGCGAGATTGCCCTTTGATTGTGCTATCACTTTTATGTCAAAAGGTGTAGTTTCTTGAACAAAAGGTTGAAAGTTGAAACATCCACGAATGTGTAACTAATTTATATATTCTGCGAAACACAAATATTTTTTTTTAATTTTTTTTTTATGCATAGTGTTATATAAATAGAAAATTAAAACACAAATTTTATCTAAAATGATATAATATTTTCGTGTTCTCTCATCTTAAATTCAAAAACTCATCAGAATGACTTTTATTTTCAAAAATACTATTGTCACATTATTCTTACACTAAATTCTATTTATATATCATTTTTTATAGGATGAATTATACTAACGGTCCCTATAATTTAGGGCTTGTGCTACTTTGATCCCTGACTTTTTAATTGTGACACATTTGATCATGAATTTTGAATTTTGTTCAAAATAAGGACAATTGAAAATACCATTGCTCAATTTCAAGAGCAAAATCGTCAATTTGATAAAATATAAATGAATTTGACAAAAATAAATGTCAAAAAAATATTTTTGAATTTTTAAAAATTATTTCTACCCACCAAAGATAAAATTATGTAAAATTGATAAATCTTTTACACATTTATTTATTTATTTATTAGCAAATTAATTTTTATTATGTGTTTGGATGATGATCATGTAATAGGTGGTTATTAGGCTTTTAATGCATAATCGATATATAGTATTTAATATATGAAATATTTTTAGTTTTAGATTTTTTGATTTAATGGATTGGTTTAATAATGATATCAAAGTTGTCGCCATATTTGGCTTTTAGAAAAATAGAAACTAATTTAATAAAAATAAAACCCATTACATGATCATCATCCAAATACATAATAAAAATTATTTTGATAAAAAAAAATATATATATAAAAGATTTATCAATTTTATATAATTTTATCTTTGGTGAATACAAATAATTTTTAAAAATTCAAAAATATCTTTTTGATAATTATTTTTATCAAATTAGTTTATATTTTATCAAATTGATAATTTTGCCCTTGAAATTGATCAATGGTATCTTCAATTGTCTTTATTTGAAACAAGATTTAAAATTCATAATCAAATATATTATAATTAAAAAGTCAAAAATCAAAATAACATATGTCTCCAATTATAAAAACCGTTAATATAATTCGTCATTTTTGATATTTTACACAACACAATAGAAAAAGTAGAAGCAATTGTATGGGGGCATATATATTCCATGGAAAAGGATGATAAAAAGCTTTACATGCCTTTAACAGTGTCTATAAGCATCGGTAAGCGTTACCTTTGGCTTTGGCTCTATGTTTACTTTGCTTTTTAGTGCCATTTTTTTGAGTCATTTTTGGATAAAATTCTTTTAGGGTCCCCCACACACCTCCTTTCATTTAACAGACAGTCAAATACTCAACCTAACACCCTTTATGACCCATAAAGCAGCAGTCCAATACCAATGGGGTTTTTAGAATAGGGTCGGGTTTGACCCGGGTGGGGGTAGACAAAAACTAGCCCAAACCCCATTTACAAAAGAAATTTAAAAATTTGTATCACCATTGGAAGATTTTGAAGATTGCGACACAATTTTCACTTCCCCTGTTTCCATCCTACTCAAATAGTAACTTAAGTTGGTGAATCTCTTGGTAGTTAATATGAAGGACTGACTTAGCGACTTTAAAAAGATAATTAACTTCGATTGTACAATTCAGGTATAATTCTTGTCGATCATTCTCGTTCATTGTTCAGATCATGTAATTAAAGGGTATTACTTGATCTTTAGATTTACGCTTCTAAAGTGGGTTCAAAGGATCTTACTTAAAACACAATTCCTACTTTTATATATATACATTTATATAAAGGGTTAATCTAGTGAATGAGGTACTCTCTTACCCGGTGTGATATATATCATCAAATTCTCTATTTTTCTCCTATTGATTGAAAAAAAAAAAATTTACTTGAAAATAAGAGTGGGTGGTTGATGCTGAAAAGCCTCAACCCATTCCAAGTGAATGGGTCGGATCCAGCTTATATATAATTGTCCTTTTGGTAGAACCATATGTAAATCATGAGAAACAAACTAGTACTGGCAGAGCTGGTGGTTTCAGCTTTGCCATATTTGATCATGAAGCTTCTAAATTGCTACGTGGGGGTCTAAGGGACCATTTGATTTGGGCAATCAATAATATGAGTACAATTGACTCAAAAAAAGCCCCCCATTCAATACCAAAAGCAACTTGGTATAATCTTTATAATTCAATTTAGATACAAAATCATATATGACTAAAGCATCATATTATTGGCTAGGATTAGGATTTTTTGTTCCAATTTTTTTTTTTTTTTTTCCCTATCTCAACATAGTCCCTACTATTAAAATATAACAAAAATTTGAGACACGTGAATCTTGAATAGAATGCATTAAGACAGAAAAACGAAATTTAAGAATAAAAGATCCATAAAGTTAGCCATGATTGTCACTAGCAAAGTAGAATGACCTCTTAACCCTACATTTGAAATTAAAATAACACCTAGCATATAGATCTCAGTATATAACTAAAGTGCATCAAAAACAAACAAACAAAAAAAACATAAAAAATGAAAAAAGATTTTACCCGACCTAGAAGATAGTTAAAAGAAGTTCAATTTATGACCCAAACCCATGAACAAATTTTATTATCGCACCACATGGCACCTGCTCTACCCGTTCCATAAAAAATGTATGTACATTTTCCGTTTAAATTCAAAAAAGAAAAGAAAAGAAAGTAGCACGAATCTCGATGAACTTCTAATCCAACGGTAATGATGCTGCCACAACGGATTTGCTAACAATTGGTTCAACAACCCAATGCAGTGAATTATAAAACTAAAACTATCATTTTTTGGTCTTCCTAGGGTTCCCGACAGCATTGGAAGCAATGTACAAAACTAACATTATGTTATTATGTGCCCTAATGTTTAGGTCTTTGAATGATTTAATACTAAAATTAAACCCTCTGTTGCAGCGATCAACCCGGAACAAAATGGAAGACTGACATTTTGGTTTCTGTGTGGCAATGGACTTCTTCATCATATCATTAAGGCCGTGATTATTTATAACTATGCGATCGGATCAATGTCAACCATTCCTCAGAAAATGAGAATTAGGGTTTCGAAATCTACTTGTTTTGAGGAGTTTTAAAAGAAGAAATGTGGGTTGGAAGCATCTAAATTGGTTTGCACAAGAAATATTCATAGTAGACTTGGTCTGAGCTTCCCTAGACAATGGCAGTCCAGAAGGAATCTTACATTAATACTCCAAATTTTTTTTAAGGTATGTAATTGATTTCATACTAAGAATGATTATATTAATATGTTGTCTTTAGCTGTTGAGATATGGATTAATTCTCAAACCCACAAAACCTTTAGATGTCCTCAATCGTTTTAAATAATGGTATTGGAATGTGTAAGTATCAACGATATAATTAAAAATTGGAAATCTTAAATTCTGATACATATTTGATTGATATTAAAAAAACTAGCTATGAGTTGTATTGGTTTAAGAACTTTAGACAAAAAAAATCAAAATTACATTTCCAACTTTTGGTGATTTTCTTTTACCTGCTTTTCATCCATTATTTTGAGTTCACTTACATAACAACTTTTTTCATTAAAAAATAAAAAATAAAAAATTGCTAAAGCCACCTCAAATTTACAACAATTTGGTTAGTTTTTCATAAACAGTTTTCTAATTTTTTTTTATTTCCAAAAAATAGAAACTAGTTTGATAAAATAAAGGGATTTTTTTTTAGGATTCCTGGTATTAAGATTTTGTAACATAAAGGATATTCAATATTTTCATAATGTCTAAGGTCCCTTAACATTGATTCAGAGAAAATTTGATCTATAGAATTTCTCTAGACTTCCCAGAGAATTTCTTTGGATTCTAGTTTATAGATTTTCTCTGGATTTTCAGACAATTTCTCTGGTTTCGCAAGAATTTCTCTGAGTTTAAACCAGAAAATTTCTCTACCTTCCCAATCACGATGTGCAATACACAAATCAATCACTCAAATAAGCAACAACAACAACAACAACCAATATACATATATCTAGAGAATTTATCTGGACTTCTCAGAAAATTTCTTCTAGAGAATTTCTCTAGATTTTCTCTAGATTTCAAGAAATAGTAATGAAAAGTTTAAGGCACAAAGCATCTGGCTTCACTGTAATTTGCATTTGTCCATGGGAACGCTAGAGAAATTCTCTGGATTCTAGTCTAGAAATTTTCTTTGAATTTCAAGAAACAGTAATGAAGAGTTCAAAGACATTAGAAAATTTTTCTGTCTGCCCAATCACAATGTGCAATATACAAATTGATCACCCAAATAAACAATAATTGTTGGTGAAAATACCAGAAAAATTATATTTTATTTATAAATAATGCAAAGAAAATAAGATACAAATAGATCAGGCTGATGCACGGATATCTCATTTTTTTTAAGGAGATCATGTCCACTGCGGTAGGAAGAACCCAAATACCGATGCAGCAGTCACAAAACTATGACTTATCCGTTCCGGGATACAATAGCCTAACCACTTGTCGTATGGTTCAGACCAACTTTGCATAAGATGGTGAACCCAAAGCTCCACAAAAAAAAAAAACACCATTTTGTGGCTAGTAATCTCTCAAGTATAAAAAATAGTTGGTATAGAAAAGAGTAGATGAGAGGAATTATTTATAGGCCACTAGAACCTTACAAATTACACACACAAAAAAAAAAAAAAATGACCATTAAACTAGAGAAAATGGAGAGTCTTCAAATATTAACTCACCACCAAGTTCATGAACTTCCAAATAATCTCCATTCATGAACAAGACAAAAGGTCACTAAAAAATAATGAATCTCCATTCACTAAACAAAATGAGATTCATGAATAAGACAAAAGAAAATTCATGAACAAGACCAAAAAAGTCACAAAAAATAAAAATAAATAAATAAAAGATATTAAAATGGTCCAACAATCCCCCACTCATTTTAATATCAACAAGGATAAGAGAGATTACCAAACAAAGATAGACTAGTATGAATCATGAAGGTGTGCTCTGCATTGAACCTCCATTAGTGAAACAGCAACCTCTACTCCAGAGTCAGTAGTGGTCTCAGACTTGAGTTATGACTACTTAGGGGAAATAAAGTATTACTGCTCACACATAATAATCCAGGTGTTGACGTGAGCTTTTAATAGCCAGCACATTACGGCTTTGTACTAATCCCAGTTTTCATGAGCATATTTGAGAATAAGCCTTATTCTCATAGAAAGCGGCCTCCATTTCCATGCTCATATAGGTGAAATCTGTCAAGGATGTTCTTGTAATTTACACACCCCACTCAACAAGAGTTACAGAATTTCATTAATAGTATAAAAACTCAACCATCTAACATTACAGGACAAATGCACTTACATCATAGGGATGGACAACAAAATATTAAGGAGTGCATTTTTTACAACCACCATATGATTCGTTTTTCCCATTGAACCTAGTTACAGGATCTCTGGTTCCCAGGTTGGGTATCCTCATACATGGTTTATGATTTTATAAGCTTCAAACCCATCCCCCTCAATGTATTCCAGACCCTATCTCTTGCCAAGGCCTTGGTTAACGGATCCACAAGATTATCACAAGATTTTACATAATTCACAGTTATAATGCCATTACTCAAATAGGATCTCACATTACTGTGTTTCCTTCGAATATGTTTAGATTTACCATTATAAAAATGATTGTTCACTCTACCAATAGTAGCAGTGCTATCACAATGAATTAACACAAGAGGAATTGGGTTGCGTTTGGTAGAACTTTCTAAATATGATTTGAGAGTAGGAGTTGTATTTTGAGTTTGTGAGTTTTGGAATTATGATTTGAGTGTAGAAATTTGTTTGGTGAAAGAGTTTTGAATTAAGTGGGGAATTTTTGATGTGACATATGATATTTGACACAAAAACTTACAACTCATAACCAAACACACAACTCAAAATTCTATTAAAACTCATAAAAAAATCAAAAAATATTTTTTTTGAATATATAAAAATTAATGTGTCAATTGCAAAAAAAAAAAAAAAAAAAAAAAAAAAAAAAATCACTGTTCCAGTCAACCGGCCGGACGACCTGCTGAACGTTCGGTGGGACGACTGGTTAACCCAAATTTTCCCGCCTAAGACAGAGTTTTCAAAATTGAATATGGAATTAACTATGAAAAATCGTAAACAAACATGAAACTCAAATAAAGAAGTAGAATTAGCTTTGGAAAAGCGTTCCAAACAGAGCCTTGGTTTTTCTCAAAAAGAGATTTCATGTAACAAATCTCTCAACCAATTTGCTTCCTTACATGCTGAAGCTAACGCTATAAACTTAGCTTCCATTATGGAATTAGCAATTATAGTCTGTTTTTTAGACTTCCAACATATAGCACCACTACCCAAGGTAAAAATAAAACCCGAGATACAGAAAGAATCACCTGACAAAGTATTCTAATCAGCATCACTATATCCCTCAAGTACCGCAGGATACTTCTTATAAAACAAACCATAATTTTTTATACTAGATAAATATCTCATAATTCTTCCCATAACTAGCCAATGATCTCGACTTGGGTTGCTAGTAAACCTGCTAAGTACTCCAACAGCATATGCAATGTCAGGTCTAGTATAGTCAGTAGCATATCTCAAACTACAAATCATGCTAGCATATTCCTTTTGATTAATTACTTATTTTTTATTTGTTACAACAGATAAATGTATGCTTGCATCAAAAGGAGTAGCAACATGTTTACAGTCTAGAAAATTATATTTCTTTAAAATTTTCTCAACATAATGCGATTGATCAAGAAAAATGCCATCATTAGTCTTGGTAATTTTAATTCCCAAAATAAAATTGGCTTCACCAAGATCTTTCATATCAAAGTGGCTATTAAGCATATTTTTAGTCTCATTTATAATATGCAAATTAGAGCCAAAGATAAGTAGATCATCCACATATAGGCTAATAATCACATGTGCATTCTCATAAGTTTTATAATATATGCACTTATCACATTCATTAGTCTTATAGCCATTCTCAAGCATGCATGAATCAAATTTCTCATGCTACTGTTTAGGAGCTTGTTTTAAACCATAAAAGGATTTAGTTAGCTTACACACCTTGCTTTCTTGGCCAGGCTCCACAAAGCCCTCAGGTTGGTCTATGTAAATCTCCTTATCTAGATCTCCATTTAAAAATGCTATCTTCATATCCATTTGATGAAATTTTAAATCATGAATTGCAACCACTGCTTTCAACAGTCTAATGAATGTAACTCTAGTAACCGGAGAAAAACTATCAAAGAAATCAAGATCAACTTGTTGCTTAAAACCTTTAGTGACAAGCCTCGCTTTATATTTATCTATAGTTCCATCCGGTTTAAATTTTTTACGAAGGACCCATTTATACCCAATAGTTTTACAACCTAGAGGAAAATTTACTAGCTTCTATGTTTTATTTAAAAGTAGTGAATCTATCTCATCATTTACAACCTCTCTCTAGAAAATAGCATCAGGTAATGATAAAGCTTCTTGCACCGTAAAAGGAATTTCTTCCACATTGTAAAGATAATAGTCAGGGCCAAAATCTTTTTCAACTCTACCTCGTTTACTCCTTGGTTGGATTTGATAAGTTTCTTGTTCTTGTTCTTGAAAAACTTGAGATAGAGTAGAAGAGCTAAGTATGGATAAAATATTTTCAGAAATTATTTGACCCCCATTATTTCTAGATTTGAAAGGAAATTTATTTTCATGAAAAATAGTATCACCTAATTCAAAAATAATATTATTTTCCATATCAAAAAATCTATAGGTTGTACTGTGCAACGTATACCCAAGAAAAGTACAAGTGGTAGCTCGTTCACCCAATTTAAATCGTTTAGGATCTACAAGCCTTACAAAAGCTAAACAATCCCAAACCCTCAAATAACCTAGATTTGGTTTATGTCCTCGCTACAACTCATAGGGTACAATTTTAGTCTTTTTGTGCGGCACTCTATTTATCACATGGCAAGCTGTCAAAATAGCCTCGCCCCAAAGATTTGAGGGAGCACCTGAATCAATAAGCATAACATTCGTCAAGTCAATTAACGTTTTATTTTTTCTTTCAGCAACACCATTAGATGAAGGTGAATATGGTGGAGTAGTCTCATGAATAATTCCCAATAGAACAAAAGAGTTGAATATAAGAGATTCATACTTCCGGCCTCTATCACTTCTAATTCTCTTAATCTTTTTACCGAATTGATTTTCCACTTCAAGAAGGAATTTTTTAAAATTTTCAAAAATATCACTTTTATTTTTTAATAAATATACGTTTGTGTATTTTGAAAAATCATCAATAAAAGTGATAAAATATCGGTTACCACCACGAATTAAAATTCCTTCAAACTCACACAAATCAGTATGAAATAATTCTAGCAGTTCGGTATTTTTCTTAACACTTTTATGAGGCCTCTTGGTAATTTTTGCTTTACTGCAAACTTCACATTTCTCAAAAATTTTGTCACTTTAGGAGTTAATCCTAAACTACTCATGATTTCCACATATTTACTGTTAATATGAGACAAGCAAGCATGCTAAAAATTAATAGAAGACAAAGTGTAAGTGGTGTCAGAGTAATAATCAGAAAATTAATCAGCAAGACAATTTAAGAGATAAAAATGACATTTATACTCATCTGTATTGAGGAAGCCATTTTTGCTTCATGTGCCTCATAGTTTTCATCATTCATCTCCTTGGTTGGGATTTTATTTGAGTTCTTCTCGGTAAGAACATATGCTACTTTCACAAGGCTGAGGTAAAAAAGAAATTTTCCTTTCCACCTCTTAAAATGAACTCTCTTGAACTTGAAAGGCTTGTTGAGATCTCTAATTTCATCATTGATTTTTTCTAGTACTTGTTCCATGTTTGATCTCCTTAAAATTGTTAGTGAAAATACCAGAAAAATTATATTTTATTGATAAATAATGCAAAGAAAATGAGATACAAATAGATCAGGTTAAGACACGGATATCTCGTTTTCTTTAAGGAGATCAAGCCCACTGCGGTAGGAAGAACCCAAATACCGATGCAGCAGTCACAAAACTATGACTTGTCCCTCTAGGATACAATAGCCCGACCACTTATCGTATGGTTCAGACCAACTCTGCACAAGATGGTGAACCCAAAGCTCCACTAAGAAAAACACCATTCTTTGGCCAGCAGATGAAAGAAATGATTTATAGGCACTACAAGAATTTTCACTTTTGGCGACTAAATTTTTAGTTGCCAAAAGTTAATTTTTAGTCACCGAAGGGTTTTAGCAATTAAATTATTTGGTCGCAGAAGTACAAAAATTTTAGTCGCCAAATGTATCAACTTCCGACTAACTTTTTAGTCGCCAAAAGGTTGGACATAAAATTAAAATAGTATATTTTCGGCAACCAAACTTTTAGTCGCCTAAAATCCCACATTTTTAGCTACTAAAATGTTAGTCGGCAAAGAGTTCTTGTTTTGGCTACTAAATATTTGGTCGTCTAAAGTCTCACATTTTTTGCTACTAAAATTTTAGTCAGCAAAGAGTTCTTCTTTTGACTACTAAATATTTGGCTGCCTAAAGTCCCACATTTTTAGCTACTAAAATTTTAGTCGGCAAAGAATTCTTATTTTGGCTACTAAATATTTGGTCGCCTAAAGTCCTACATTTTTTGTTACTAAATTTTTAGTCGGCAAAAGTGTTTTTATTCTTTAGCTTTTGTTTTTAGCTACGAAATATTTTAATTGCCAAATGTTTGATTTTCTTTTGGCTACAAAACTTTTAGTTGCTAAATCTTTGCTTTTCTTTTGGCTACAAAACTTTTAGTCGCCAAATTTTATTTTATTTTTTTTTTGGGTACAAAACTTTTAGTCGCCAAGTGTCTATTTTTTTTTTTGGTACAAAACTTTTAGCCCCCCAAACTATTTTCCCAATTTCTTTTTAGTTACAAATTGTTTAGTTGCCAAAAACATGATATTATGTTTTATCGCAAAATTGTAATTTCTCCACGACCTGTCTATATTCCATGCAACCTGTAATACATATATAGACAAAATGATACATATACTATCAATCATTCCACAATCTGTATCCATATACAAAAAATAAATAACTTTAAATATCAAAGTCCATACAAACCAACTATTGTCCAAACTAAAATAATAATTCCATTCAAGATATAGAATCATACAAAAATCAAAACCCTCCGTATACAAAAAAATACATTTACTACCAAGCAAAATTACCATTTGGCATGGTACAAATTACCATTGTAATCTGTACCACGACAAAAGGTGATCTATGTACCACGACAAAAAATTTTTATAGGCCATGACAAAAAGTCATATATGTACGCCGACAAATGGTCGTATATGTACCACGACAGAAGATGATCTATGTACCATGCCAGTTACTATCTGTTGATTGCCAAAAGTTTTCTGTATCAATAATAGTGAACTACACAAAAGTTGAGGATGACAAAAGTATTATATTAGTACTATACAAAAATGAAATTTCTTCTCCATACAACAAAATGGATTATCCACAAGTCCACGCAATGAAGCCATCTACAAAAAAATAAAAAAAAATAAATTAGAATTGGTTACAAAATATCAATTCAGTCAGCTATAGGGAACGTGTTCTAACATGCATTTAAGGTAGAATAATCGAGAAATGTGTTCTTGGAAATAAAAGCATATATATGTATCATGCAATATTTATTCCAACCAACTACACAAACAATCTAATATGTAATTGCTTCATCCTATAAATTTATAAAGACAATTATTAGAATATGTGGATGTTATTTTAATAAAGTTGTCGCTCTTTAAACTAAGTGTTACGAGTTTTTTGACTAAGTGCAAGGCGTTTTCGGCTCAAACGCTAAGCCTACGGGTCCTAATTACATTCCGTCAGTTGTCACAGATTGTAATTGTCATGGGGAAGCTATTCGTGATAGCCACACTGTCGTTCTGAGAATTTTTTGAATTTTTGCCCTCGAAACACCCTTTTTCGATTAAGTTTAAGGCGTAGTCGGCTCTAGCTCCCATCCTACGGGTTTAGATTACATTCTGTCAGTTCTCAGAAGTCCTAATTGTCATAGAGAAGCTGTCTGTGAGAGCCACATGGTGGTTTGGGGGGCTGTTTTGAATTTTCGCCCCCAAAACGCCCTTTTTCGAATAAGTTTAAGGCGTATTCGTCTCTAACTCCCAACCTACGGGTCCGGATTACATTCCGCCAGTTGTTAAAAGTCTTATTTGTCATGAGGAAGCTGTCCGTGAGAGCCACACAGTGGTTCGGAGACTGTTTTGAATTTTCGCCCCCGAAACGCCTTTTTTTTTTATTAAGTTTAAGGCGTATTCGGCTCTAACTCCCAACCTACGGGTCCGAATGACATTCCGTTAGTTGTCACAAGTCCTATTTGTCAAGAGGAAGCTATCTGTGAGAGCCACACGGTGGTTCGGAGGCTGTTTTGAATTTTCGCCCTCGTAATGCTCTTTTTCGAGTAAGTTTAGGGCGTATTTGACTCTAACTCCCAACCTACGGGTCCGGATTACATTCTGTCAATTGTCACAAGTCATAATTTTCATAGGGAAGCTGTTCGTGAGAGCCACACAGTGGTTTGGGGGCTGTTTTGAATTTTCACTCTGAAAACGTCCTTTTCCGAGTAAGTTTAAGGAGTATTCAGCTCTAACTCCCTACCTATGGGTCCGAAATACATTCCGTCAGTTGTCAGAAGTCCTATTTGTCATGGGAAACAGTCCGTAAGAGCCACATGGTGGTTCGGGGGCGGTTTTGAATTTTCGCCCCCAGAAAGCTCTTTTTCGAGTAAGTTTAAGCCGTATTCGGCTCTAACTCCCAACCTACGGGTCTGGATTACATTCCTTCAATTGTCATACATCCTATTTGTTATTGAGAAGCTATCCGTCAAAGCCACACGGTGGTTTGGGGCCTGTTTTGAATTTTCGCCCCCAAAATGCCCTTTTTTGAGTAAGTTTAAGGCGTATTTGGCTTTAACTCCCCACCTATGGTTCCGAATTACATTCCGTCAGTTGTCACAGGTCCTATTTGTCATGGGGAAGCAGTCTATGAGAGCCACGCGGTGGTTCGGGGGCTGTTTTGAATTTTCGTCTTCGAAAAGCTGCTTTTCGACTAAGTTTAGGGCGTATTTGGCTCTAACTCCCAACCTACGAGTCCGAATTACATTCCGTCAGTTGTCACAGGTCGTAATTGTCATGGAGAAGCTGTTCGTGAGAGCCACACAGTGATTCGGGGGCTGTTTTGAATTTTAATCCCCGAAAAGCTCTTTTTTGAGTAAGTTTAAGCCGTATTCGGCTCTAACTCCCAACCTACGGGTCTAGATTACATTCGGTTAGATGTCACAAGTCCTATTTGTCATAGAGAAGCTATCCATGAGAGCCACACGGTGGTTTGGGGGCTGTTTTGAATTTTTGCCCCTAAAACGCTCTTTTTCAAGTAAGTTTAGGCGTATTCGGCTCTAACTCCCATTCTAAGGGTTTAGATTACATTCTGTCAGCTGTCAAAAGTCCTATTTGTCATGGAGAAGCTATCCGTGAGAGCCACACAGTGGTTCGGGGGCTGTTTTGAATTTTCACCAATCAAAACGCCATTTTTCGATTAAGTTTAAGGCGTATTCGACTCTAACTCCCAACCTACAGGTCCAAATGACATTCCGTCAATTGTCACAAGTTCTATTTGTCAAGAGAATGCTATTCGTGAAAGCCACACGGTAGTTTAGGGGCTATTTTGAATTTTCGCCTCTCGAAAGCTCTTTTTCAAGTAAGTTTAAGCCGTATTCGGCTTAACTCCCAACCTACGGGTCTAGATTACATTCCGTCAGTTGTCAAAAGTCCTATTTGTCATGGAGGAGCTGTCCGTGAGAACCACACGGTGGTTTGGCAGCTGTTTTGAATTTTCGCCCCTAAAACGCCATTTTTCGAGTAAATTTAAGGCGTATTCGGCTCTAACTCCCAACCAACGGGTTTGGATTACATTCTGTCAGTTGTCACAAGTCCTATTTGTCATGTAGAAGCTATCTGTGAGAGCCACACGGTGGTTCCAGAGCTGTTTTGAATTGTCGTCCCCGGAAAGCCCTTTTTCGACTAAGTTTAAGGCGTCTTCGACTCTAACGCCCAACCTACGGGTTCGAATGACATTCCGTCAGTTGTCACAAGTCCTATTTATTAATGGGAAGCTGTCCGTGAGAGTCACACAATTGTTTGGTGGCTATTTTGAATTTTCACCCTCGTAAACCTCTTTTCGAGTAAGTTTAAAGTGTATTCGGCTCTAACTCCCAACCTACGGGTCCGAATGACATTCCGTCAGTTGTCACAAGTGCTATTTGTTATGGAGAATTTTTCCGTGAGATCCACATGGTGTTTTGGGGACTGTTTTGAATTTTTGTCCCCGAAACACCATTTTTCGAGTAAGTTTAAGGCGTATTCGGCTCTAACTTCCAAGCTACGGATCCGGATTACATTCCGTCAGTTGTTACAAGTCTTATTTGTCATGAGAAAGCTGTTCGTGAGAGCCATATAGTGGTTCGGGGGTTGTTTTGAATTTTTGCCCCCGAAACGTCCTTTTTCGAGTAAGTTTAGGGCGTATTCGGCTCTAACTCCCAACCTACGGGTCCGAATTACATTCCGTCAGTTGTCACAGGTCGTAATTGTCATGGGGAAGCTGTCCGTGAGAGCCACACAGTGGTTCGGGGGCTGTTTTGAATTTTCGCCCTCGAAACGCCTTTTTTCGACTAAGTTTAAGACATATTCAGCTCTAACTCCCAACTTACAGGTCTGGATTATATTCCGTTAGTTTTCAAAAATACCTATTCATCAAGGTAAAGCTGTCCGTGAGAGCCTGTAGACACCCCATTTTTGACCGTCCTCAAGACTTGGACGTCACCGTTTGAACACTCGGTGATTATCTATGTTTGTGTTCGTCTTGAGTTCCCGGAGGTCTCGACCACGCGCCTTGCCTCAGGATCTCTCGACTTCATTGTTTTGTGTTTGGTTTTGCACCAAACACTTGTGTTTTGCTTTTGAGGGGCAGGGAATGGCTTGTTGGCCATCCCCACACCTCATCGGCCATGGCTTGAGACCACCGGCCATTGTTTTGTTGCCACCGGCCATTGGTGATGGCCGGCCGGCACTCTTTGTGGTCGGCCGACCATTGTTTTGGCCAATTTTTCATTTCTGGCTGGCCGATCACTGTGCATTTGCTTTTGCAGATATTTTTATGCCAGCTGTGCTACCTGGCATACACTTTGCACCCTATCCATACACGTGTATGGAGGGATTTCACTCTTACTTAGCTTGTTTTGTAAGCTTTGCAAGAGTGATCCTCTATAAAGGGAGGGCCTCTCCTCCCTCCTCCAGGGTTACAAAAATTCCAGAGGGTCTCTGATATTAGGGTTTGGGTTGTGTATCTCTATCTATCTCTATATCTTCTTCTCTTTGTGTCTAAGTGTGTGTTTGTCCTTACTTTTGTGCACAAACACCTAGTTCTACACCTTACCTTGGTTGTTGAGGAGCCAATAGGTTGTTCTTGAAGTTCTTGAGTGGATTCAAGCTTGGAGAAGTAGCTGAAGTGCTGTTCTTGAAAGGGGCCTACAAGGGTAAGAACTTTACCTTTAAATACCCCATTTTTTGCATAGCCTTTTTGCCTACCTTGCATCTATTTTTGAGCTTAGTGTATAACATATAAAAGTCTTGTTTTTACTTGCTTAAAATAGTTTTTTAAGGTTACTTTGAGCTTTGGGGTTGTTTGACCCCTCATAGGCCTTGTTTGGCCCCCATTTTGTGCTATTTTGGTGAGCTCCGGGACCACCTTGTTTGGGCCTCCTCACCACTGAAATCTTGAGGGATTTCAGTGGTGAGAATGGTGTTTTAAGGTCCTAAGAAGGAGAGGGTCATCCCCTCTCCTTGTTGCCTTCAATGTTGGCCATTTTAGCCTCATGTGTGAGCACCATTTTTAAGTGCATGTTGGCCATGTCTTAAGTATTATTTGTGCTTATTTTGCCATGATATAGCACTGTTTTCACTTGGTTTAGACACACCATGCTTGCCTTGCATACTTGTCTTGTAATGCCATGAATTGCCTTGACATGTGCCTAGCGTTTAGACTATCATGCTCACTTGTTTTGGCCTAACTTTGTGAAGCTTTTATGCTTGTTTTAGCATGCTAAAGGTTTGTTTTTGGTTATTTGGGTCATCCATGGCTTGCTTTGTATAGCTACCATGCAACCTCTCTTGTATGCCTTGAGCATTGACCTTCCTAGCATGCATTGCTTAGCTTGTTTCAGTGGTTTGGCACCACTTATAGCATCATTTCAGTCCCCATGGTATGCTTGTATGCTTGCATTTGATGCTCCTTCAATGTTTTAAAAGGTTGTAGTCTTGTGCTCCATGTTTGGACATTTGTGTATGCTTCCATGTGTAAGTCATTTAGATGCCATCTAAGTGGTTTTTGAGGTTCATTTTGACATGCTAAAACTCTGATTCTAGTTGTTTAAATCATGCCATGTTTGGTCTTGCTAAGTGTAGTTCAATGCCTCTTTGGTGAGCCTTAGGCTTTAGGCTTGGTTGCATGATATGCTTGCTTTGCTTAGTTGGTTTGGAACCTCTTATAGCATGATTTTCAGAGCTTAATATGCATGCCATTAGTCCATGTTTGTCCCTTTTAAGTGTGCTTAAAAGTTGCTCTTGATGCTTAAGTTTTGAACCATGTGCGCATGCATGCTTGTATGTACATTTGCCTTCATGTACTTAGCATTTTAGCCACTGTTTTGGGCTCAAAAAGTTACTCCCTCATGTTGAAGTTTTGGGCCATTGTGTGCATGAATGCTTGTGTGTGCATTTGCCTTGCATATCGTCACATATTTGGCCAATCGCATGTTATGGCACGCTTGAAACACTTTGCATTTGGCATGCATTTCCTTGGTCAAGTTGCTTAACATGTTATTTGTCTTGCATACTTGCATGTTCTAATTGCATCTTGTATGCTTGTCATTAGCATAGTTGTTCCATGCCTTGCATGCTTATTTGCTTAGGTTGAGTGTCTAGTGCACATTACTTGCTTGCATGCTCATGCTGCGTATTTAGCTAACATGCTTAGGTTGCATTTGGCATGCATGCCTTGCCCCTTGATCAAGTGATAGAGGTTGGGCCTTATGTGTTTATTTGGTTTGCATTTCATTTGATATCAAAATGGCACACTTGGTTCCTTGGGCTATCACACATCGAAATGTGTGATTAGTGGTCCGAGAATCAAGGAACATCCTCTTTTGAGTCATAAACATGATAAGGGGTGTGTTAGTGCATACATTTGCTTGAAATGCATTGCCATGCCATGTTTGCCCTCTGCTGCTGCTGTCAAAACAGGTTCTACAGGAAGCTTTGGCCGGCCGACCACATCCAGTGACGACCGGCCATGAATTGGTGGCCGAGAGCTCAACAAATGGTCGATGACCACTCCTCCTTGGCCGGTGGTGTCCCCCCTTGGCCGATGACCCTCCACAGTGTTCAGAAAGTGTTCCTTGGGAATTGTGCAATTTTCAGAGGAGCAGAGCAGGGTAAACAGAGGCACCTTGTGCATGACGGTGGGTTTCTGAGCGAAGCCAATCCGAGCATGCGTGCATCCCTCTTCCCGAGGCCCTTTACTGCTTTCAGTAGCTTAATTGATTCGTTAATTAGTTAAGTGTTGTATAATTTAATCAATTAGCTGTAGGTTAATTAATTTGTATATTCTTTTGGCCCCTCCGAGCGAGGGCGAATGTGTAATAAGTGTGTGTGAGTGCGATGCATGTCTTCCAACCCCCACTTCTTTCTCCCTTTTACTTACCTGCTTTTGATGGTTAGTATTAGGGCATATTTCAATTAGCATCCTTATGCTATGCATGCGTGCATCCATTCACTTGTATTGCATGCACCGGGCTCGGCGCATCATGCTAACTGCATAGTATTTCAAATCTAACTTGAATACGTGTTATTTGTTGCATTCCGCATGCCATATTAGGATTAGCCGAGCCTATTCTAGCTACATTTTGTATGCGATGCATTAGCCACTTAACATGGATTTGGATCATGCATATGATTACTAACTAGTCATTGTTTTGGCTCGAAGTACTAGGTAAGTGTTTATGTTTTAGCATCTCGCATGAGTGTGAATGTTAACATGACAGCATGCTTACCATGTGGCTATATGCTTATGTGATGTAAACTGCCTGAATGCCTGTGGGTGAAGGTTGGATTGTTTGAGTTGGAACAACTCGCTGAAATTCGTGTTTTAGCCTACTCGCGAGTTGCAAATTTCAAATTGTCTTTCAAAAGGGCGGATATGCAATGCTTTGTTCCAATTTAGGCAATCTAGTCTATACTTTCGCGTTGTGCGCATCACATAGTAAGATTAGCTAATTAATCGGAATAAGAACACATAACGTTTTCAAAACAAGATATCATGGTTAGTAGAGGCCGATCTTTGATCGGGCGAGCGGGGGTGCTCACGAAGTGACCTTCCCTAATCGTACCCAAGTTCCCGAGCCAAGGCAACTTTGGTGATGACGGACACGTGGCCTTAGGCAAACGAGTCAGGGTTTCCTAAATTCCCCCATAAAAAATATTTAGGTGGCGACTCTGTATCTGGCAAAGCAGTCCATGTTTGGCACTTCTTTCAAAAAAATCTGTTTTCCAAAACGATTTGCCGGATTTGGACTCTTTGGTGATTTATCAATCTCGCATTGCACTGTGCAAGATCAGATTAAGAACTGACATAAATCGAGTCCGAACTATAGCGTTGAGGCCCCCGCGGGCGCGTCTACAGTTTCTGGCGACTCTGCTGGGGAGTTTAGAGAGCTTGACTCGAACTCGTGATATCTTGTTTTGACTACACTTGTGTGTTTCTTTGCATTGCATTTGCATTGGTGCGCCTAAGTCACAGTGTTTGCCGTCTGCTATTCTTGAACGGTTTGCCGGAGGCTCGCTTCGAGAAGTGTGCCATAAGGCTGACCGGTTACGGGCTCTACCACGATGGGAACACATTCCCCGGTTGTCACCGGGGCACCCTTTTGACCATTCGACCTGGTGCATATTCGGAATCCATAGTGACCATTCCAAGCTAGGACAGGTTGCTACTCGATCATAGGTTGTTTGAAGCCGCTGCGTGCGTAGTGAAACCCTAGCTCCTGACAAAATAGGACAGGGAAACCCTACCCCAACATAGGGGTGTTTTGGCTCTTGCTTGTTTGTTATGTGCTTTTTTGAGTTGACCTCTACAGTGGAACGCATATATTAGTTTACAAGTCTGGGTATCAGGCCCGAGGGCATCGGTATCGGAATTTGAGGAATCAGTTATATCTGCGGGTATTAGATTCAGTTTTTTCTTTGGCGCAGTGGTTTTTTGGGGAACAGTGATCAGTAGTAAAGTACAGTTATTCAGCTATGCTTGTGTATGTTCTGATTGGGCCGAAATGCTGCGTGTTTTCTCTTTCAGTTCAGAGAGTTAGTGCAGAATAGCCAGTGATCTCCTCTGCTGAGGCAAGACAGACATCTGATCCATCATCTCTGTTTAGTTTAAGAGGACTTATGATGACGCAAAGTTCAAAAGAAATTGTGGTTATGATAGCCGCATTAGACCAAGGAATCATCTTACAGAATGAAACCAATGTTAATGTGCCGCCTCCGCCCAGGTCGCCTGCCGCGCGCCCGATCTGGGAACCCCAGTTGTATCAGGCTCGTGAGCCCACCACGTTCGAGTTAATGGGAATGATTGGTGATCTTCAGCGATCTGTGGCTGATCTCGCCTACGGAATGTCGGCTTCGCCACTAACTACATCCTACGCCGGGAATTTTGTACTGCAGGAGCCCCCGCTACTGGGGCGAATTGTGATCGAGCTCAGCCAACCTGAGGCTGCCTCAAACTATGCCATGACATGTCAACAACAACCGGGTTCCGCTCTGATGAAGCAACCCAAACCCTCGATCGAGCTGAGGCTAGTGGTAAGAGCAAAGTGGGAACAGGTGTTGATCCTATTGAACAGCTGTTGTGGGCAGTCGAGGCTTTGAAAGCAGGGGGGATAAATAAGCAACAAATATTCGTAGTGGTGGCCAAAACTGTGGATGATGCTTTCCCTACTCCAACCGAGGGGAGTTCCAGCCAGACAGAAAATTGGGATAGGCCCCGTCATGCCAGAACAGTTCCCTCAAACCCCAACCCTACACTGGGAAAGGATCAGAAAGTCAAGGCGGCACCTGCCGATCCTTTTGCCAGTGCGTCCGGCAAAAGTCAGCAAACTTCAAAGTATCTGCCCTGATGGCGCAGAGTCTTCCACGCACTCTACATGCCTTTGTCTAGGGCACTCCAGATCCTTGCTGAAAGGGGGCACCTTAAACCCCTCGAGCCTCGGCCTCTCCCGAAGAATCTCCCTCTCACACATGATGCCACCTTGTACTGCGCGTACCACCAGCAAACCGGTCATTGTACTGACAACTGTTTCCGTCTTCGTCATGAAGTACAGGATTTGATCGACAATGAGGTCATCCTCCCGCCCACCTCAGCAAAGTCTGTCACTGCTGAGTTGTTAGATTTCGACGATACTGCGAGTATGTGATCAGAAGTTGGACCACCTGCGGGCGGCGCTGAGTGTATTTCAGATGTGGCGTCTGGCACGCACTATTTTGAGCGTTTGCGGATGCTATTTTTTGTAATTTCTGGCTTGGGTGTTGCGCCATTTCTTTGATTTTGTTTTGAGTCTGTCTCACTGTCTTGAGTCAGTCTTTTTGCTTAAGGGTCTGTCTTGTTGTACTGAGTTAGTCCCATTGTATAGAATGTCAGGTAATTCCAAGGTTGTTGCCTCGGATATCATGTTTTTGTAATTATTCTTCTGCTTTCTTTTGAGTCTATCTCTGCTGTGGAGCCAGTTGCAACCGGAGGTTTTGAATGAAACAGCTATAGCTATCATGTTTCTTTACCTATTGCTACTTTGAGCCTATTGTGCCAGCAAGTTAGAATGAAACAGCAGCTCATTTCACCTGTTCTTTTGTGCCTATAAGTCATGGTATTGACCTAAGTTTTTCAAAAACTCTTTGAACACTGCGGTGAAAACGAAGAGGAAGGAATTCCTCGGGTTTTGCAAAATTTGACCAACTGAGAGAAAGAGAGGCGTGCTAAGCCTTTAATGAATAAAATCATGCTTGTTAGTGTGAGTACTGGGAAGGACCCTGGCTTGATCCAGATTAGTTCCACATTATCTTCAGCACGAGCGATTTGTCGCTTTCTTAAAAACTTTCAAAAACAAAATGTTTTGCGCAGTCCTGCGAAGACCTGTGTGGAATCACTCTTGAGATTGTGCAACTTAGGATCGCTCTCAGCCTCGAAAATTGACCCTTCACTCTCAAAGCCTTGACCTTGAATTCAGAATGATCAACAGTCAACCGCAATGTAAGGCTTGTGTGGCCAGATTGGAAGTAGCCCTCGAACAAGAGGCACCAAAGTCAGATCAAGAAGATCAGATATCGTCAGAAGAAGCTTGCGAAGCTAAAACAGAAGCACCCCTCGAACTAGGGACAAAAATGTCCGATGTGCTCGAAGAGCCGAAGATGGATCTTTCTGCAAATCAATACAACAGCTATTCTCCTGGATTCAGATGACTTCAGGATCTCAAAAAAAAACATTTGGCATGGACACAGCTACACTTTTACCCTTTAAGAGGCTCGCTGGGCCGAAAACCCGGAAGGGCGACTCAGGCAAAAGTTAGAGCAAGAGAAAAACACAAAAAATACAAAAAAAAAAAAAAAGATGAAAATGCAAAAAGAAAAGATGAAAATAAAAAAAAAAAGAAAAGAAAAGAATTGAAAGAACATAGCTCGCAAGGTTGAAAACCCAGAAAGGCGACCTTGGCAAAAGTTAGAGCGTGGTGAGGGTTAATACACGAGTGTACCTTAACCGGAACTACGTAAGGCTTGATTCCCATGTTTGGGATACGTAGGCAACTTCATCCTGAAGTCCAGCCACAAACACTTCCAAATCGAGTGTGTCCATGTAATGGTTTTGATCATCCCTGCCTTCTCTGAATCTGATAGTTCGGTTGTGACAACCGGAACTACGTAAGGCTTGATTCCCATGTTTGGGATACGTAGGCAACTTTATCCTGAAGTCCAGCCACCAACACTTTCAAAGTGACTGTGTCCATATATTGGTTTTGACCATCTTCGTCTTCTCCATATCTGGGAGTTCGGTTGTGATCATCGCTAATGAGGATTGACTACAAAATGCCGCGGCGCTATCCGAACAAGGGGCAACTTTCCGTTGCCATGAGTCGCTATTCAAACCAGGGGCAACTTTCCGTTGCCGTGTAGTGCCATTCAGACAAGGGGCAATTTTCCATTGCCTCCGATCTGAGGTTGTGCATCTCGAGAGTAAGTTCTGCGCTCGTTGAGCGTTGACCGTTTGCAAAAATAGTTTTTGAAAATTTTTACTGAGGTTGACCATTTTCTCAAAAATTATTTCATTTTCCAAAACTGGACCATTTTCTTGGACCCAAAAAAGGAAAATTTTCAGTGCTCATAGCCTAACTTGCATGATTTCAAATCAAAAATCAAACAAGTATGTTAATCTAACTCTCATTTTGGTCAAAATTGTTTTAGTAGAAAACCAAAACAAAACAATGGTCAAAACAAAGAACTAGGGGCACAGTTGAGTCAAGCTTCCTGTCTTTCCCCCATTTTCAACATACTTGCCAAGAAGGGCACTCTACCTGCCAGAAGAGGGCACAACTGAAGTTAACAACAAAGAGCTGAAAGCTCTCTCATCCTCCAAGCAACGAGGTATCAAACCAAGTGCGAAGCACGGATCGGAATGGATCAAGACACTCCATTCCCTCAACTGGGCATTGACTAAACGTCGCCAGAGGAAATAACTGTAAGCTAACAATGTTGGGCATGAACCCACAACCTCTTGTTTATCCATTAACCACCCAGGGGAGGGATATAAAATGAGAGATTAAAGAATAGAGAGATGTAAGTTGAGAGAAAAGTGAGCGAAAGGGTTTGGAGTGAAAAACCAAGCCTGAGGGCCGAGTGATGTGAGAATCACAAACAAGAAAAGGGTGGGCAAAGATACCCGAAGAAACTGGCTCCTCGTGATTTGGGAGGTCTTTTGTCTTTGTAATACGTCTGTGTGTTGTGTCTTTTGCTTTGTTTGTCTTGATCCTTGTTTGGAATCGTATCCGAGCGTGTCTCGTTGTGTTTAGGTTGTTTACCTTTTGTTTTTCCGTTGTCGAGTCGTTTTCACTGTGTTCAGTCGTAGGCTCAATACCTAGTTGAAAACCCTTTTCTAAAAATCTTTTTTGTGCTCAGAGTGCTGTGCCATTCTCCACATTTGTACGAAACATGATTTGGTTCTTTTGTAAAACCGCAAGGGTTCAACCTGGGTCACTTGGAAACAGTGAACATATGGGTTCCGGATTGCATCTGAGTGTGTTTCAGCTTCAGCAGCTTCCACCTTTGTATTCCGTCTTTTCAGATTGGACTGTTTGTTCAGGATTCGCCGTGTGCAGAATGAACTAAGAATATTGTGTTATGGGCTATGAGTTCAGAATGAGCAGAGTTCAAAATCAGCAGTGTTTAGAATCAGTTGTGAGCTGTGTGGGCTGTTTGCAGAATAAAAGCACTATGTTATGAGCCGAGTGTTCAAAATGAACAGTTTTGTTGTATGAGTTGTTTTGCTGTTGGCCGGTTCATTATCTGGTTATTACAATACAAGTGTTTGATTTTCAGACAGGAGATCAATCTCATTTACATTGAGGTGTAATATGAAGTAATGCGATGCAGTATATGAAATGTATCAATGTAACACTTTTTCAGATAAAAAGTTTGTTTCATTTCATCATCCTTTCAAGTACAAAGTTTTGGAGAAAACAAAAACCTGCCTGCGGCAGTACAAGGTACTCAAGCTACTAACAAAAAGTAAAGCGAAACAAAAAGAAGAAAAACAGCAAAAATCTGGATCAATGTCAACTGGTCTCAGGCTAGAGGGTCTGTCCTCGTCCTCTTCCTGGACGAAGGTCCAGGAGCATTATCATCGGCACCGTAATCTGAGTCTGAGCCGTCTCCGGTCTCCTCCTCGGACGACTCTGCCTCTGCCTCTGCCTCTGCCTCTGCCTCCGCCTCCTCCTCAGACTCATCGTCATCAAGGACTGGTGCCCGAGAGCTACTCCCGACATGAGTGCGCCCTGCTTTGGTGCAGAGGTATACTCTGCCATCTCGCCCTCCTCCTCGAGCAGGAACAGAAGGCCCAGCCTGAGCACCTCCTACAGCAGGAATCTGGAATGGAGCCTGAAAAGCACAAATGGCAAACGCATCAATATGCTACACAAAGCAGAGTATGAATACAGAATATATTGTATGAGTACAGTATGTGAATACTATGAGCAGTGTATCAGTACAGAATACAGTGTTTGAGTACAGTGTGTGAATGCTGTGAACAGTGTGTCGGTACAGAATGCAGTGACTGAGTGTAGTGTATTAATGCCGTGAGTGATGCTGTGAATAGTCTGGGGGCTACAGTGTATCAGATGCCGTGAGGGCCGTGTATCGAGTGTTATGCTGACAGTGCGATGCATCAGATTGTGCATAGTTTGAGACTGCGGTCAGAAGAACATACCGGAATGCCGTAGATGGTTAGGAGATCGAGGCTCTGCTGGAGCATCCCTATCACCGAAGCAGTCAGCTCCAGGGACTGACGAGTGTACTCGGAGGAAGCCTGCAAAGTGTTAGAAGCATCAGTATTCTGCAGAATATCGAATGAAATGGAATGACAATGCAAGATGTAAAATGCAATAGTATATACCGGGGGCAAGTCGTAGAACCCGACTAGCTCGTGATCAGCCGGAGGGGGAGCGATGGGGATCTGGTAAGTCTCCCCACCCTGCCCTCGGCATGTCATCATCGTGGGCAGTGCTGGCCAACTAGCCCCCCATCCTCTCCGGGCCCCACTCCTGCCACGGACCCGAGCCGTCCTCGATGCTCTTGCTCCCGCTCCTGCCCTAGTCGCTGGCGCCGCGGGCATCTCTCTCTCTCAGCTTGACGGCCACTGCTCAAAGGCCGCATGATATAGGTCTGGACGTACTCTGTGTAGTTGCCCTCGCCCCTGAAGCCCTCAGCCTCCCAACCGATCTTGTTATCAACCATCTGCTCAGGAGTGAACCTCTCTGTGTCCCTCATGTGGGTAGGAGGTGGACCCGGAACTATCTGCTCCGGTAAACCCAGGGTCTGGCGCAGGAAGCGCTCACCCAGGTACCAAGCCCGACAGACCGGGCCCTCCAGCAAGATCCTGAACCGGGCGGTATCCTCAGCACCGGCAAATCGCTCTCGAACCGCAGCTGGTAACGGAGCCCAGGGCTGCCAGGTGATCTGAAAATGATATGCAGTCAGTTTTCTGCTGTTATCGAAAATACAGTGCAAAGCAAAGCTTGAAATAAACTCTAAAGTTGAACATACCTTTGCGGGGGTAATGGTATCGAAGTAGCGGCGTAAGAAGATAAAAGACTCTCGGGGTCTCCGCACACACCTCACATCGAAGCGTCGGGAGAATGGAACACCGAGGGGAGTCTCCTCGTCGGGCACTGGCGTAAGCCTCAGGAAGTAGGCGTAGACCTACAACTGTAGAGCAGATATCAGTATGCTTATCAGATAAAGCAGAATGCAGAATAAAGCAGAAATTGTAGAACCGTGTGTTGTGCAGCGTATTGTGCAGAGTGTACAGTGTGTGCAATGTACAGTCAGTGTAAAGCAGATTATATGTGTGCCGTGTGTGCAGTATACAGTTAACATGAAGCAGACCGCAGTGTGTGCAGTGTACAGAGTACAGGAAATGTAAAACAGATAATGTAAAGCAGAAAAGAAGATGTACCTCCCAAGCTCGCCAGTAGCCCCCGAGCAACTGCCTGCTGCACCGGGAGGATGAGCTCATATATCCGTAGAGTGTGGCCAAGGCTGCCCCACCCCAGTCGTAGCGCAGGATCCGTGTGACATCCACCAAGGCGCTCAGCAAACAGACGGGCACGGTGTTTGCCCGGTCGGCGAAGATGGTCGTCCCCAACAAGAATATGAGGAAGCTGCGTGCGTACCGCTCCACCTCCTCCTGAGTCATCGGCGCCTCCTCAGCTAGAGCTGGCTGAATCTGGAAGTGGTCCTCAAACCACGAGTATCTGACGAAGCTTGGGCGAGCAAGAGGCGATAGGACGCCCAGCAAATACATCTGAGCGGCCTCTCATTCGTCCATGTCTGTGTCAAAGGGGATCGGATCACCCCCTACCCCGATGCCGGTGAGCATCGAGAAGTCATAGGGAGTCATCGTCATCTCTCCCGTGGCGGAGAAGTGGAAGGAATCGGTGGTGTCCCACCACCTCTCCACCAGAGCGGCAAGGAGAGGCCTGCTCGCGGTAAGACAAGAAAGTCCCCTGCAGAAGGCGCCAAAGCCGGCCATGGTCTAACGATGTGACGGACTGGCGTCCGGTAGCTCCATGTACCATCCGCGGGCAGCAACATTCCCATACCCCCGGAAGGCATGGGAATCCCCCTGTATTCAAAAACAACAATTGCAAGCAATATTCAATATACTGTTTTGAAGAGCATTCAGAATTGGTAACAATACAGCGTGTGTGCATGTGTCAGGTTCAAATAGACATCGGGTGCCGGTGTGCTAGCAAAGAACTACAGCATATGATGTGTCAGTGCGTTTGAGTGGTTCAGTACAGATATAGCGTGTGTGCACGTGTTCAGATTTCAAACAGACATCGGGTGTCGGTGTGCTAGCAGAGAACTACAACTTATGATGTGTCAGTGTTTTCGAGTGGTTCAGTACAGATATAGCGTGTGTGCACGTGTCAGATTCAAACAGATATCGGGTGCCGGTGTGCTTGCAGTGAACTACAGCCTATGAGTGTGTCAGTGTTTTCGAGTGGTTTAGTGAAAATACAGCGTCAGTGCACTGTAGACACCCATTTTTGACCGACCTAAGACTCAGACGTCACCGATTGAGCGCTCGGTGATAGTGCATATTGTGCTCGTTCTGAGGTTTCAGAGTCTCGGCTGTGAGCCTTGCTTCCGGACTTCGGGCTCTTTTATGCTTTGCCTCGTTTGTGAACCAGGTCCTGTTTTCTCTGTTTTCTCTTCCCGAAGGGAGGAGAGGTCTCGTAGACCATCTCTCAGTGGCCGTAGGCTACGTTTCGTGGTCGTAGGCCATTCATCCCGTTTGGAGGCTAGTTTCCGATTTTTGGAGCCGTCGGTCTTGTGCCTCGATTCGGGACCGTCTAACTACCTCCGTTTGCTCCGATTTTTGACACATACCTTATTTCCTCCCTTTAGAGGGACACTGTGGCCTGAGAGACCACCTTCGTGGTCGTACACCACTTCCGGTGCCTAACAGCCTATTTTCGGGTCCCAGGCTGCGCGTTTTGGCCCCCGAACTTTCGTTTTGCATCCGTCTTGGTCCATTTTTGGTAGGGACCCTATTTTCATGATTAGGAAGGTGGTGGTATGGTGGGAGGCCACCTTTTCTCCTGAAAAACCAGCTTTCCCCTTTTTCTCTCTCCTTCAGCCGGTTTTTTCGACAGAAAGATGGTTTTTCTTACTTTTGAGCCACAATTTCTGATTTTTCACACCACCATTGTGTTATGCTCATCTGGGAGGCCACCAATATGGGTAGGCCGACCAGTAATTCCTCTTGACCCTTTTGAACCCCTCTAAAAAGCTGGTTTTTCTCTCTCCTGGGTCACATTTTCTGGTTTTTCACCACAGGGCTGTGTTCTACTCATCTGGGAGGCTACCTTTCTGGGTAGGGCCGACCAGCAATTTTTGCTTGAACCTTTTGACCCCTGGTCGACCGACCAGGGGACCACCTTGACCCTTTTGAACTGGTCGGCCACTTTGTCTCTCTGAGTGTGTTCCAGCTGTGCCAGCTGTTTTACACTTGACCCACTGTCCGAGGGTTTTGTCCTTGTTTTAGCCCCTTTTAAGGTGGTTTTCACCCCTTTGCTTGGCTTAAAAGAGGAATTGGCCCCTTTGGTCAAGCTTCCTTTAGAAGCTTTGAGCCTCTCTCTTAGCTTCTCCAAGAAGCCATGGCCTCCTCCCTCTATATAATCAACCCTTCACCTCCATTTGCAAGGGTTAGAAGCTTTTGGCTGGAAATATACATACAACCCTCTATCTCTATACTTCAAGCCTCCAAACACTCATATTCTTGGCCATTTTACCCTACACCTCTTAGCCTACCACCTCCCCTCATCCATTCCAGCACCTTGGAGGCCATTTGCAGAGGTTGAAAGCTCACCAACTTGGTCCAGAAGCTGTTGGAGGTCAGCTCTACAAGGGTAAGTCTTCATTTCCCCTTTTCTAGCCTTATTTTGCTTCATTACTTAGCCCCCATTTACAAGCATTTCTGGGCCTCGACCTAAATTGTAAAGTGTCTTATTTTGAGCTCCTATTCAACTTTGTTTAAGGGCACTTTGCTGTTTGAGGTCATCTACTTCCCCTTACCCTCTATCTCTCTTTTAGGGCTATTTTTGCATCATATTTTAGCCTTACTTGTGAACATTTTTGAGATTTGTCATAAACTAAAAAAGATCTTGTTTTAATCTCCTCTTCAAGTTTGGTTAAGGTCTCTTCTCTGTTTGGGGTCATCTTCCCCCTGTGCATGCTTCATCTCTTCATAATTAGGGCTATGCATTAGAGCGCTTGCATTGGCCATGGTTTGGCCTCTTAGCCACTAAAATCCAGTGGATTTTTAGTGGCCTAGATGCATTTTTGAGAGCCAAAATCAGAGGGGGGTGACCCCCTCTCTCCTTGTCTTGTTTGGTGGTCTTGTTGGCCTTCCAAAGGGACCCCCCTTTTTGCATGCTTTGAAGTCATGTTTCAAGCCTCATTCTGAGAATTTTGAGGTCTGCCTTAGCTCTATCCAAGGCTCTTTTGGCCATATTTTATGTCTCTCATGCATGTGTGGAACAACCCTCCTCAAGGCCTTTCAAGAGGACCTTCCATTATATCCTTTATTGATCAATTTCAGGCCCTTTTTCGTGAGTTTTAGGGCTGTCATATTTGATTTCCAGAGTTGGTTTTGCTATGCTAAGTGTCCATCATATATGTGTTGAGTAACCCCTTGCATACCCTTTCAAAGGAGCTTATCATTTTTGCACATGTTGGCTGCATTTCAGTGGTTATTTGGGCATATTTTGACATGTTTTATTTACTGTTTTTGGCTGGTTTGATGAGTTCTCATACGCTTCATATACATGCCATGTAAACCATGCTTGCTAGCCAAATTTGCATACTATTTTAGTCCATCATGTTAACATTTTTTGGTCATGCTTTAAACTAGAAATGTGCATGTTTCGGGACTGCCTTGGCTCTGTATTTGTGCTTCATGGTCAAATAATGCTTGCTTTGCATAGTTATAATTCAATTCATGTGCCTAGTTTTGAGTTTCGGGGCTTATTTCATGCATCGGTTGCCATATTTCCATGTTTCAAGACCATTTAGCATCATGTTTCAGTGCTGGAAATTACATGCTTGTATGCCATATTGCATTCTTTTCCATGCTTTGGTAGAGTGGCATTTGATGCCTTAGGTTCGGTCCTTGGTATTCGTGCATGTGTGCACGCATTTCGGTTGTCTCATTTTCATCTAATGGCCACTGATGTGAGTGTGGCTGAGGTCCACTCATGTTGGTGTAAGTCCATCATGCATTGTGTATGCCATTTTCAGTTCATAGCATTGCATATGCTAGGTTGCATGTTAAAGCATTGTGTATGCCATTTCATAGTATTGTGTATGCTAGGTTGTATGTTAGTCGCATTGTATATGCCATCTCATTTGCATCGTGTTTGGGATAGAAGTTAGCCCAAGCATGGGAAACGAGAGACGTTTTGTACTCTGAGTGACGGAACGTGTCTCAATTCCCGGTCGCCGACACTCCGGATTACCCATGATGGAGTCTAGGCCTTGTTTTGTTTATATGTGCATTCATTTCACATTGAGTCATGCAATTCGACTCCTCGGCCATCATGCATCGAGATGCGTGATTGGTGGCACGAGGATCGATGACTACACTCCCTGAAGAGTAGTCACGCATACATATGTGAAAATACTTTGCCATGCCTCTTTGTTGCTCTCTGTTGTAGCAAATCAAAAATCAACAGCCTTCTGGAGCTTCGCACAACATTCTGGGATTAAGTGTAAACAGAGGCGAACCGGGGCATCGCAATGGATTTCCGCGCAAGGCAACTCGAACATGCATCATTCATCATTCGGAGCAGAGCTGAGGCGGTCCATAGCTTGCATGCTAGCTTATTCATTTTCTAGTTAATTTGTTAATTAATTAGGGTTTTGTAATATTTAATTATTTATTCGGACTGTATTATTTGGACCCTCCGAGCGAGGGCACAACTGTAATAAATGTGCGTGTGTGTGATGTATGTCTTCCAACCCCACGTCTTTCTCCCTTTTATTTACTAGCTTATGATGGTTAGATTAGGGCATGTTTCAATTAGCATACAGTATGATAGCATGTTTGCATTCATTCATCCGTCTTGCATGCACCGGGCTCGGCACATCATACTAACTGCATTGTACTTTAATTCCAAGTTGAATACGTGTTAGCTGTAGCATCTCATATGCCATTCTTAGAACAGCCGAGCCTATATAGTTGCATTTTTGCATGTGTTGCATTAGGCATCTCAGCATAGTTAGGATCCATGCATGTTTTCCAATTAACTTCTTTCTTTGGCTTGGAGTACTCGGTAAGTGGTTATGCTTTAGCATCCTTGCATGCGTGTGAGTGACTGCCATGATAGCATGCTTACCATGAGGCTATGTGCTTATGTGATGTACTTGCCTGAATGCCTGTGGGTGAAGGTTGGGTTATTTGAATTGAAACAATTCACCAATTGAGAGTTTTAAGCCCACTTGAGAGTGGCAAAATCATGTTTTCTAAGCCCACCTGAGGGTGGCAAATCCACATTTTAGCCTACTTGCGAGTAGCAAACCGTTTTCAAAACAAACATGAGATGTTTCGTTCCAATTCAGGTGATCTAGTCTATACTTGTATGCTGTGTGCATCACATAGTAATTCTAGGCTAATGACTGGTATAAGAACGCATAATGTTTTCAAAACTAGATATCATGGTTAGTAGAGGCCGATCTTTGATCAGGCGAGCGGGGGTGCTCACGAAGTGACCTTCCCCAATCGTACCCAAGTTCCCGAGCCGAGGTAACTTTGGTGATGACGGACACGTGGCCTTAGGCAACGAGTCAGGGTTTCCTAAATTCCCCCAAAATAAATATTTAGGTGGCAACTCTGTATCTGGCAAAGCAGTCCATGTTTGGCACTTCTTTCAAAAAATTTGTTTTCAAAAATGATTTGCCGAATTTGGACTCTTTGATGATTCATCGGTCTTGCATTGCACTCTGTGAGATTAGATACAGGACTGTGACATTGAGTCCTGAACTGTAGTGAGCCCAAGATGAACAGAACGGGGGATTCCCTCCCAGGACGTTCGGGGACGTCTACATGCACATGTTCAAATTCAAATAGATATCAGGTGCAAGCATGTTCACAGTCAATTACAGCATGTGGTATATCGGTGTATCTGAGTTAAACAGTTAAAAGGCAGAATCGACTATTGCAGTTATACATTCTACTTTGTAGAAAATAAAACGAAGAAGAGTGTACCTCGGAGGCGCCGAAAGACAGATGTGACTTTGGCTCGCGCAGTAAGAGCTTCGGCGCCACACCCCTCGCGAAACTGCTGAAGTGGCGAATGCCGTCGGGAGGCAGCACATGGATCGTTGGCCTGTAGGTTGCCGGATCGAACGGTCAAACGCTCAAGGGCAAGAGCTCGGCCTCGGGGTCCATCTCCTGCTCCGGGGGAGTCCCCCCCTCGTGGAATATCATCCGCTATGCCGAAAAGGGTGTGAAAATGGCCGGAAGAGTGAAAACGGGGCGAGAATATGAAAAGTCAACTGAAAAGTCAACCCCGAGAGGGTGAAAAATGGCTGGGAAGGTCGGGGTGCGGAAAGGCACATAGATCAAGGAAAACTCGAGGGAAACAAGCCCCGATGGTGGAAATGGAGAAAGAGACACCGAAACAAAGTTTTGTTCGGTTCAAAATGTTCGAAACGCAAAGGAGTTCGCGAATCAAACGTCGAAACGGGCTCTAAAACCGAGGAAAACAGAGGAATGAAGGAAGAAAAATGACCTAGAGAGGGAGGCAAGGTATTTTCGAGCTAGGGCAAAATGCGAAATGAGGGCTAGAAGCCCTATATTTAAAGACCCGTGCCGAATTGACAAAACTGCCCCGAACAGGCACTTTTGGTCGGTCGGCCATATTGTTGGCCGGTTGGCCAAATAGATGGCCGGTGGCCTTATTTTATGGCCGATGGACTCCCCTCATGGCCAATGAGCCTCCTACACCTTTGTTTGGGTCTTTGATATGGTTTGGGGCCTTCATTGCTCAGCACAGTACAAGAAAATGCATTTCCGAAGCTTAACCGGTCTCTGTGCCGTGTCTTCTGTGCGTAGCACTCGAATACGTGTGGGGTGTATCCTTTTTGTATCCTTTTTGTATCCTTTTTGTCTCTTGCGAGGTTCGAAAGTTGTCCCACATGCGTACGTTACAACGTTTTGTCGTGAAACGCGCGTTGGTTATACGTCATTTCACTATCGTTATGCACACATCTCGCATTGTCATGCACATGTCATACTTGCATTAGTATGCACATTCTTTAGGTCACATCGTCATGCGCACCTCACATGCATTGTCATGCATATCAAGAGACGCGCGTTGTCGCGTATTCGAGTTCACATGCATCGTCATGCATTCCAAGTGACATGCGTTGTCGTGCATTCAAGATCACATGCATTTCAAAAGACATGCGTTGTCACACATTCAACCATATGTTGCATTGTCATGCATACATTGTAAATAGTGCATATGTCATGCATTCCATTGTACATATGTTGCATTGCCATTCATACATTGTAAATAATGTATATGTCATGCATTCCATTGTACATATGTTGCATTGTCATGCATACATTGTAAATAATGCATATGTCATGCATTCCATTGTACATATGTTGCATTGTCATGCATACATTGTAAATAGTGCATATGTCATGCATTACATTGTAAACAGTGCATATGTCATGCATTCCATTGTACATATGTTGCATTGTCATGCATAAATTGTAAATTGTGCATATGTCATGCATCACTGTATATAGTGCATATTGCATGCATTCACTGTAAATATGGCATTTACATACATTCGCTGTAAATATTGCATTGTACATAGTATCCAGTGCATATTGTATATATTGCATTGTAGCTTGCATGCATTCATTGCATCACCTCCATCCACGGCTTGCGCCTTTCCATGTTGAAGCTTGGTCTGGTATGTGCCCATATTTCTCACGTCGAAGCACAGTTATGATATTATGTGTATGCGCCTATTCCACTGCTGTTATTGTGGTTTGAGGGTGACGGCACCGTTTCTGTGTTAGACGCGGTTAGTATGTGTCCATGCCTTTCCTAGGCAAAATGTGTTTTGGCCGCATGCCTCTTCCACTGCATCCATTGTATTCTCCCCAGCAGATCGCATTGTACATATCCATTGCATATTGTATATATTGCATTGTAGCTTGCATGCATTCACTGCCTCACCCCCGCCTATGGCTTGCGCCTTTCTTTGTTGAGCTTGGTCTGGTATGTGCTCATACTTCTCGCATTGAAGCACGGTTATGATATTATGTGTACGCGCCTATTCCACTGCTGGTATTGTGGTTTGAGGGTGACGGCGCCGTTTCTATGTTAAACGCGGTTGTATGTGTCCATGCCTTTCCTAGGCAAGACACGGTTCGGCCGCAGGCCTTATCCGCTGCATTCATTGCATTTTAGCTTGTAAATATTGCATTGTGCATAGCTTGCATTGTCATGCATCTTTCCTTACATGCATTGTAGTGCATTCTTCCTTACTTTGCATATGTCATGCATTCATTGTAAATAATGCATATGTCATGCATTCATTGTATATAGCTCGTATTGTCATGCATTCATTGTATTGTACATAGTTTAGCTTGCATGCATTCACTGCATCATATCCATCTATGGCTTGCGTCTTTCCATGTTGAGCTTGGTCTGGTGTGTGCCCATACTTCTCGTGTTGAAGCACAGTTATGATATTATGTGTACGCGCCTATTCCACTGTTGGTATTATGGTTTGAGGGTGACGGCACCGTTTCTGTGTTAAACGTGGTTTGTATGTGTCCATGCCTTTCCTAGGCAAGATACGGTTTGGTCGCGTACCATATCCACTGTATATACTGCATTGTAGTGTAGTTCGATTGCATCCATCATTTAGGATCATGAGCTTTTCTGAGCAGAGCATGCCTCACTTATGTCATTCCACCCAATTGCTTGTTCTTTTGTTCCGTCTACATCACTCATAGTTCTGCATGTGTACGCGTCTATCCCACTGCTGGTATTGTGGTTTGAGGGTTGCGGCACCTTTTCTATGGTAGACGGACTTTGCATCTCCATCATCTTTATGACATTTGTGTGGTTTTTGAACCGCTCATGATTTGATCATGATTCAATTGCATTGCATATCATTTGCATTATTTATACGTAGATTTGTAAATGTTGCATATCATTTTGCATTCATTCCGCATGGTTCTGCGTTGTCAATACATAGGTTGCATTGTCATGCACTCATACACTTGTGTTGTCACGTAGCTTTCGATTGCATAGTTATGCATGTTGCTAACAATATTGTACTTGTTGAGTTTTCTTTCTCTTTCAGGCACGATATTGTATGTACAGTTCATTTGAAGCTGGTGCAACCAGACAAGCTGCACAGGTATTGTATTCTCCGAGTGAGACGTAGCGAGAATTACGTAATTCTCTTACATCCTTTCTACATTGTAATGTAGTCGGATTTGTGTTTGTTAGCTTAAAACTGTCGCATGTTATGGTTCATTACAGCTTTCTTTGCATGATCATAAGTTATGCTCGGCTTTGTGCATTGTCTTGCATTTTGCCCCTACCTCTGGGCGCATATCTTATCTGTAGC
The DNA here is from genome assembly GCA_036172215.1 of Camellia granthamiana. Lineage (NCBI taxonomy): Eukaryota > Viridiplantae > Streptophyta > Magnoliopsida > Ericales > Theaceae > Camellia > Camellia granthamiana. The sequence continues at coordinate 32,545,547 of CM069916.1, forward strand.
TTGTGTGCTTTGTCTAAGTCTTCGGCCTTGTCAAAAATGGGTCGTTTCTGGGCTTTGACATTCACTCCCATCATTGTTATGACTTTCGAGTTCTGTCAAAGAGGGGCAACTGTAGACATCCCATTTTTGACCGTCCTCAAGACTTGGACGTCACCGTTTGAACACTCGGTGATTATCCATGTTTGTGTTCGTCTTGAGTTCCCGGAGGTCTCGGCCACGCGCCTTGCCTCAGGATCTCTCGACTCGATTGTTTTGTGTTTGGTTTTGCACCAAACACTTGTGTTTTGCTTTTGAGGGGCAGGGAATGGCTTGTTGGCCATCCCCACACCTCACCGACCATGGCTTGAGACCACCGGCCATTGTTTTGTTGCCACCGGCCATTGGTGATGGCCGGCCGGCACTCTTTGTGGTCGGCCGACCATTGTTTTGGCCAATTTTTCATTTCTGGCTGGCCAACCACTGTGCATTTACTTTTGCAAATATTTTTATGCCAGCTGTGCTAGCTGGCATACACTTTGCACCCCCTCCATACACATGTATGGAGGGATTTCACTCTTACTTAGCTTGTTTTGTAAGCTTTGCAAGAGTGATCCTCTATAAAGGGAGGGCCTCTCCTCCCTCCTCCAGGGTTACAAAAATTCCAGAGGGTCTCTGATATTAGGGTTTGGGTTGTGTATCTCTATCTATCTCTATATCTTCCTCTCTTTGTGTCTAAGTGTGTGTTTGTCCTTACTTTTGTGCACAAACACCTAGTTCTACACCTTACCTTGGTTGCTAAGGAGCCAATAGGTTGTTCTTGAAGTTCTTGAGTGGATTCAAGCTTGGAGAAGTAGCTGGAGTGCTGTTCTTGAAAGGGACCTACAAGGGTAAGAACTTTACCTTTAAATACCCCATTTTTGCATAGTCTTTTTGCCTACCTTGAATCTGTTTTTGAGCTTAGTGTATAACATATAAAAGTCTTTTTTTTACTTGCTTAAAATAGTTGTTTAAGGTTGCTTTGAGCTTTTGGGTTGTTTGACCCCTCATAGGCCTTGTTTGGCCCCCCATTTTGTGCTATTTTGGTGAGCTCCGGGACCACCTTGTTTGGGCCTCCTCACCACTGAAATCTTGAGGGATTTCAGTGGTGAGGATGGTGGTTTAAGGTCCTAAGAAGAAGAGGGTCATCCCCTCTCCTTGTTACCTTCAATGTTGGCCATTTTAGCCTCATGTGTGAGCACCATTTTTAAGTACATGTTGGCCATGTCTTAAGTGTTATTTGTGCTTATTTTGCCATGATATAGCACTGTTTTTACTTGGTTTAGACACACCATGCTTGCCTTGCATACTTGTCTTGTAATGCCATGAATTGCCTTAACATGTGCCTAGCATTTAGACTATCATGCTCACTTGTTTTGGCCTAGCTTTGTGAAGCTTTTATGCTTGTTTTAGCATGCTAAAGGTCTATTTTTGGTTATTTGGGTCATCCATGGCTTGCTTTGTATAGCTACCATGCAACCTCTCTTCTGTGCCTTGAGCATTGACCCTCCTAGCATGCATTGCTTAGCTTGTTTCAGTGGTTTGGCACCATTTATAGCATCATTTCAGTCCCCATGGTATGCTTGTATGCTTGCATTTGATGCTCCTTTAATGCTTTAAAAGGTTGTAGTCTTGTGCTCCATGTTTGGACATTTGTGTATGCTTCCATGTGTAAGTCATTTAGATGCCATCTAAGTGGTTTTTGAGGTTCATTTTGACATGCTAAAACTCTGATTTTAGTTGTTTAAATCATGCCATGTTTGGTCTTGCTAAGTGTAGTTCAATGCCTCTTTGGTGAGCCTTAGGCTTTAGGCTTGGTTGTATGATATGCTTGCTTTGCTTAGTTGGTTTGGAACCTCTTATAGCATGATTTTCAGAGCTTAATATGCATGCCATTAGTCCATGTTTGTCCCTTTTAAGTGTGCTTAAAAGTTGCTCTTGATGCTTAAGTTTTGAACCATGTGCGCATGCATGCTTGTATGTACATTTGCCTTCATGTACTTAGCATTTTAGCCACTGTTTTGGGCTCAAAAAGTTACTCCCTCATGTTGAAGTTTTGGACCATTGTGTGCATGAATGCTTGTGTGTGCATTTGCCTTGCATATCGTCACATATTTGGCCAATCGCATGTTATGGCACGCTTGAAACACTTTGCATTTGGCATGCATTTCCTTGGTCAAGTTGCTTAACATGTTATTTGTCTTGCATACTTGCATGTTCTAATTGCATCTTGTATGCTTGTCATTAGCATAGTTGTTCCATGCCTTGCATGCTTGTTTCCTTAGGTTGAGTGCCTAGTGCACATTGCTTGCTTGCATGCTCATGCTGCGTACTTAGCTAACATGCTTAGGTTGCATTTGGCATGCATGCCTTGCCCCTTGATCAAGTGATAGAGGTTGGGCCTTATGTGTTTATTTGGTTTGCATTTCATTTGATATCAAAATGGCACACTTGGTTCCTTGGGCCATCACGCATCGAAAATGCGCGATTGGTGGTCCGAGAATCAAGGAACATCCTCCTTTGAGTCATAAACATGATAAGAGGTGTGTTGGTGCACACATTTGCTTGAAATGCATTGCCATGCCATGTTTGCCCTCTGCTGCTGTCAAAACAAGTTCTGCAGGAAGCTTTGGCTGGCCGACCACATCCAGTGCCGACCGGCCATGAATTGGTGGCCGAGAGCTCAACAAATGGTCGATGACCACTTCCTCCTTGGCCGGTGGTGTCCCCCCTTGGCCGGTGACCCTCCACAGTGTTCAGAAAGTGTTCCTTGGGAATTGTGCAATTTTCAGAGGAGCAGAGCAGGGTAAACAAAGGCAGCTTGTGCATGACGGTTGGTTTCCGAGCGAAGCCAATCTGAGCATGCGTGCATCCCTCTTCCCGAGGCCCTTTACTGCTTTCAGTAGCTTAATTGATTCGTTAATTAGTTAAGTGTTGTATAATTTAATCAATTAGCTTGTAGGTTAATTAATTTGTATATTCTTTTGGCCCCTCCGAGCGAGGGCGAATGTGTAATAAATGTGTGTGAGTGCGATGCATGTCTCCCAACCCTCACTTCTTTCTCCCTTTTACTTACCTGCTTTTGATGGTTAGTATTAGGGCATATTTCAATTAGCATCCTTATGCTATGCATGCGTGCATCCATTCACTTGTATTGCATGCACCGGGCTCGGCGCATCATGCTAACTGCATAGTATTTCAAATCTAACTTGAATACGTGTTATTAGTTGCATTCCGCATGCCATACTAGGATTAGCCGAGCCTATTCTAGCTACATTTTGTATGCGATGCATTAGCCACTTAACATGGACTTGGATCATGCATATGATTACTAACTAGTCTTTGTTTTGGCTCGGAGTACTAGGTAAGTGTTTATGTTTTAGCATCTCGCATGAGTGTGAATGTTAACATGACAGCATGCTTACTATGTGGCTATATGTTTATGTGATGTAAACTGCCTGAATGCCTGTGGGTGAAGGTTGGATTGTTTGAGTTGGAACAACTCGCTGAAATTCATGTTTTAGCCTACTCGCGAGTAGCAAATTTCAAATTGTCTTTCAAAAGGCGGATATGCAATGCTTTGTTCCAATTTAGGCAATCTAGTCTATACTTTCGCGTTGTGCGCATCACATAGTAAGATTAGCTAATTAATCGAAATAAGAACATATAACGTTTTCAAAACAAGATATCATGGTTAGTAGAGGCCGATCTTTGATCGGAGCGAGCGGGGGTGCTCACGAAGTGACCTTTCCCAATCGTACCCAAGTTCCTGAGCCGAGGCAACTTTGGTGATGACGGACACGTGGCCTTAGGCAAATGAGTCAGGATTTCCTAAATTCCCCCATAAAAAAATGTTTACGTGGCGACTCTGCATCTGGCAAAGCAGTCCATGTTTGGCACTTCTTTCAAAAAAAATCTGTTTTCCAAAACGATTTGCCGGATTTGGACTCTTTGGTGATTTATCAATCTCACATTGCACTGTGCAAGATCGGATTAAGAACCGACACAAATTGAGTCTGAACTATAGCGTTGAGGCCCCCACGGGCACGTCTACAAAGCCACACGGTGGTTCGGGGGGTTGTTTGGAATTTTCGCCCTCGGAAAGCTCTTTTTCAAGTAAATTTAGAGGGTATTCGGCTCTAACTCCCAACCTACGGCTCCAGATTACATTCCGTCAGTTGTCATAGGTTGTAATTGTTATGGAGAAGCTGTCCGTGAGAGCCATACGATGGTTTAGGGGCTATTTTGAATTTTCGCTCCCAAAACGTCCTTTCTCGAGTAAGTTTAAGGCGTATTCGGCTTTAACTCCCGAACTACGAGTCCGAAATACATTCCGTCAGTTGTCACAAGTTCTATTTTTCATGGAGAAGGTTTCTGTGAGAGCCACACTGTGGTTCGGGAGCTGTTTTGAATTGTCATCTTCGGAAAGCCCTTTTTTTGACTAAGTTTAAGGTGTATTCGACTCTAACTCTTAACCTACGGGTCCGAATAACATTCTGTCAGTTTGTCACAAGTCTTATTTGTCAAGGGAAAGCTATCCACGAGAGCCATACAGTGGTTCGGGGGCTGTTTTGAATTTTTACCCCCGGGAAGCTCTTTTTCGAGTAAATTTAAGGCGTATTTGGCTCTAACTCCCAACCTACGGGTCTGAATGAAATTTCGTCAGTTGTCACAATTCGTCATTCATAAGTCCTATTGTCATAGAGAAGTTGTCTGTGAGAGCCACATGATGGTTTGGGGGCTGTTTTGTATTTTCGCCCCTGAAACGCCATTTTTCGAGTAAGTTTAAGGTGTATTCGGCTCTAACTCCCAACCTACGAATCCGGATTACATTCTGTCAGTTGCCATAAGTCATATTTGTCATGGAGAAGCTTTCTTTGAAAGCCACACGGTGGTTCAGGGGCTGTTTTGAATTTTCGCTCCTAAAACGCTTTTTTTTCAAGTAAGTTTAGGGCGTATTCGGCTCTAACTCCCAATCTACGAGTCTGAATTATATTCCACCTATTGTCACAGGTCGTAATTGTCATGGGGAAGCTGTCCGTGAGACCCACACAGTGGTTTAGGGGCTGTTTTGAATTTTTGCCCCCAAAACATCCTTTTTCGACTAAGTTTAAGGCGTATTCAGCTCTAACTCCCAACCTATGGGTCCGGATTATATTCCATTAGTTGTCACAAGTCCTATTCGTCAAGGGAAAGCTATCCGTGAGAGCCACGCGGTGGTTCAGGGGACTGTTTTGAATTTTCGCCCTCGGAAAGCTCTTTTTCGAGTAAGTTTAGGGCGTATTCGGCTCTAACTCCCCAACCTACAGGTCCAGATTACATTCCGTCAGTTGTCATAGGTCGTAATTTTCAATGAGTAGCTATCCGTGAGAGCCATACAGTGGTTTGGGGGCTGTTTTGAATTTTCGCCCCCCAAAATGCCCTTTTTCGAGTAAATTTAAGGCGTATTCGGCTCTAACTCCCAAACTACGGGTCCGGAATACATTCTGTCAGTTGTCACAAGTCATATTTGTCATGGGGAAGCTGTCTGTGAGAGCCACACGGTGGTTCGAGGGCAATTTTGAATTTTCGCCCCCCGAAAAGCTCTTTTTCGAGTAAGTTTAAGCCGTATTCGGCTCTAATTCTCAACCTACGGGTCTGGATTACATTCTGTCAATTGTCACAAGTCCTATTTGTCATGGGGAAGCTGTTCATGAGAGCCACATGGTGGTTCAGGGACTGTTTTAAATTTTCGTCCCTGGAAAGCTCTTTTTCGACTAAGTTTAAGGCGTATTCAACTCTAACTCCCAACCTACGGGTTCGAATGTCATTCTGTCAGTTGTCACAAGTCCTATTTGTCAAGGGGAAACTGTCCGTGAGAGCCACACGGTGGTTTGAGGGTTATTTTGAATTTTCGCCCCCGAAAAGTCCTTTTTCAAGTAAGTTCAGGGTGTTTGAAATAGGTTTCTCAAATTAAAAGCACGTTTTTGCTCCTTGAATTTTAATTCTTCAATTGCATGATCTTAGCTTGTCCTTATGCTTAATTCGACATATTATATTCATGCAAAACCACCATTTAATAATAACAAACAGAAACAAAAAAAGAAAGTAGATACTCAATTTTAAAGCTATGATCATGTGATAGACAGCCCAAAAATGGAGTATTTGATAACTATATTTGCCAGAAATCTGCTCACAGTGGAAGAAAAATCATGAAGTCAACTTTGGATTACACTCAAGCAATAACAATAAAGAGATAGTATTCTTTAGTGAATATGTAAATCTAAGGGAGCTCCTAGTTGGTACTGAAAGCTATAGAGGAAGAGCACTACATAAACAGACAGGTAAATGATTTCTTATCAGAAAGTGGTCTAAAACAATAATGTCAATATATGAAGTATTTTCGTATAAGTTTTAGTATGATATGAATAAAATTCTTCTTACCAAATATGACGATGACCGTCTGAACCCTCCAACAGTGTTGAGAGTCGTAAAACCACATAGTTCAAATGATTAAGTTGTTCTTGTTACGTCTTCCTTGCTTTTTTTTCCTTCTTCTACTTCTTTCATCAACTCCTCTCTCTCCCTCATCATCTTTTCACGATCTCTCTGGCGCTCTTCTTTCTCATTCATCAAATTTTCATGAAGAACCTTCATCTCAGATCTCCTGCCTCCATTTGTTTGTCACGAGATCGTGCCGCACTATCAAATGGCGAATAGGGTCGTGGCCAATCCCAAATCCACACAAGTAATTCTTTCTCTGTCCAAGCACTTGCCGTGAGAGCTCCTCTTGTGTCAATGGGATCCCCACATCCGTGGCTATCGCTTGTAGATTCACCATCGCATCTTGTTATTGTCAAAAAAAGTAGACTATTCAACAAAGGCACAAAGAATGACATGCAATTTTGTGCTAAGATAGGAATTAATATTAAATACAATTGGAAAAAAAGTTTACTCCTTACATGTAGCTCACTACATTTGGGATCAATCCATTCATTTGTTTTCTTCAATTTGTGTGATTTGGAATACAATTCCGGAAAATCTAACTCCTTATTTTCATCTACCTGTTACTTTCAAATAACAAAATTAATTCGTCACAATAGCAACCATGACTTTTGGTTATATATATAAGTGACGAGAAATATGTTCCAAATGCATCTAGCTCACCATGAGCGACATTGCTATTGGAAATGAGCGAGATCCACTGGTGTGATTGTATGGTAGCAAACTCCTGTTCGCTTTACCAACTTTAGAGCATTTCTAAAAAAAAGGAATTATTCAAGAATTAGTACATATCAATGCATAATACGCAAATAAAGCAATAGAGGCGTTTATATTTGTTTGTTACCAAATGAGATACATCCTTTCAAGCCACATCAATCATGTGTTTCCAATCGTCCACGTAAACTCCTGTAGGCGGATAACTATATGGGTCATTGTAGACACCCCATTTTTGACCGACCTTAAGACTCAGACGTCACCGATTGAGCGCTCGGTGGTGTTGCATAACGTGCTCGTTCAGAAGTCTCAGAGTCGCGGCCGTGAGCCCTGCCTCCGGACTTCCGAACCCTCTTTTGTACCTTGTCTCGGTTTGCGAACCAGACTCGGTTTTCTCTGTTTCTTTTCCTGAAGGGAGGGAGAGGTCCCGTAGACCATCTCTCAGTGGCCGTGGGCTACATTTCGTGGCCGTAGGCCATTTTGCCCATTTCGGAGCCCGGTTCCCGGTTTTCGGAGCCGTCAGGCCGTGTGCCTCGGTTCGGGACCGCCTAACCATCTCCGACTCCTCCGGTTTTTGGCATGCATCTCATTTACTCCCTTTCGAGGAACACTGGGGCCTAAGAGGCCCGCTTCGTGGTCGAACGCCACTTTCGGTGCTTAACGGCCTATTTTCGGGACCCCGAACTGCGTGTTTTGGCCTCCGAGCATTCATTTTGCATCGGTTTTTGTTCATTTTTGGCAGGTACCTCTGTTTTATCACCAGGAAGGTCACTGAAGGGTGGGAGGCCAGCAATTGTCTCAGCAACCAGCTATGCTTCTCCGGCGCCCTCCGACGCCCGTTTTTCTCACTTCCGAGCCAATGTTGACCACCCTAGGGCCATTTTCTTCAACCCCAAACCACATATTTGTGTTGTACACACATGGGAGGACCTTAATATCACATGGCCGGCCAGTAACTCAACTTGAACCTTTTGAACCCCTCCTAAAAGTGGCCTATTCTCTCTCCTGTTTTAGAGTTGCCAATTTTGAACCATAGGGTTGTGTTGAGGAGACCTGGGAGGACACCAATATCTGGTGGCCGGCCACTAATTTAACTTGACCCTTTTGACCCCTAGCTGGCAGGCCATAGGGGGTGGCCGGCCGGCCACCTGTAGCAAAAGTAGCAGGCCGGCCATGATCCTTGGGAGGTGTGCTTTACAGCTGTATAGCTGTTTCCCCCAAAATATCTGATTTCGAGGGACTTTTGGTAGAAGAGGGAACTTAATCCCAAGGCTCTACACACTTTCCTGACCTTTTCTCCTCCACTCTTGCATACACACAGCAGCTCTAGCTCTCCCTCATGGGTTGGAAAACTTGCTTTGAGCATACACATACATATCTCTCCATTTCTCTCTCAAAGTCTTGAAGTTTTGCACCATTTCTCCATCACTACCAAGCACCACCACCACCACTCCATTTCCAGCAGCTTGGGGAGCTTTCTAGTAGTTAGGAAGCAACATTCCTTGGTCCAAGAGGTAGCAAAGAAGTGGTCTTCAAGGGTAAGTGCCAATCTCCCTCTTTTATAGCGCTTTCTTGCACCATTCTTCTAGCCTATTTTCTTACTGTTTTGGGCTCCGACCCTAACTGAAACTAGGCCTATTTTGAGCTATTCTTCATGTTTGTTCAAGGGCTCAACCCTGTTTGAGCCCCCCATTTGGTACTTGCTTCAATACCTCTTTGTATGCCATTATTTTGCATGATATTTCTAGCCTATGTGTGATCTGTTTTTGAGCATGATTTAAACTGTTAGTTGGCTTATTTTGAGCCCCTCTACAACATTGTAGAAGGGCTCAACACTGTTGGGGGCCTCCATGTTGTACTTACCATTATACCCCTCTTTGGCCCCCATTTTTGCATGCTTTTTTAGGCTTATCTAGCTTATGTTTTCGGCCATGATCAGAACTGAAAATGGCCATATTTTGACCTTCTTGGCATATCTTATTAAAGTTATTTGGCTGTTTGGTGATTTCTTTGTATACCTCATGTTATAGCCTCTTGGTGGTCTATTTCTTGCATGGCATTTTTAGCATGTTTGCATACTGATTTGAGGCATGTCATAAACTGTAAATGTTCATATTTTTGGTCCCTCTTCAGTATTGTAGAAGGGTATTTTTCTGTTTGGGATTTTCCCCTATCACTTGCTTCATTGCTTCCCTTGCGGAGCCATTTTTGTATGCCATTTTTGCCCTACTTGTGATTGCTGTTTGGCCATGTTTTGTACTGTAAAAATGTGAGTTTTGGGACTGTCTTGCTTCTTATTTTTCATGTCATGTACCAATTATGCATGTTTAGTATAGCTGTAGGCCATTCTGCATACCTAGTTTTGCATTTCGGGAGAGATCCCTTGCATCGGGTCTCATTTCGCCTTATTTCGGGGCTGTTTTCCCTCTCATTTTGCTACTGATTTTAGCATGTTTGCATGTCATGTTCTGTGTCTTTGCCATGTCTCATTAGAGTGGCATTTCGGTGCCTGAGGGTCCGTTCTCGGTTTGCGTGCCCGCGGGCACATACTTCGAGGTGTCTTGTTTTCATCTAATGGCCTCCTATGTGAGTGTGGCTGAGGCTCTCTCATGTTGGTGTAAGCCCATTATTGCATTGCGTATGCCATTTCATCCGTAGCATTGTGTATGCCCGGTTATGTATTACCTCGTATAGCGTGTATGCCATTCCATGACATTGTGTATGTTAGGATCGCATATTAGTTACATTTCATGCATATCATCCATATTGCATCGTGTTCGGAATAGGAGTTAGCCCGGGCACGGGAAACGAGGTACGTTTCGCACTCCGAGTGACGGAGCGTGTCTCAATTCCCAAGTCACCGACACTCCGGATTATCCGTGATGGAGTTTGGTTTTATTGTAGCATTCATATGCATTCATCCTATATTGAGTTGTGCAATTCGGCTCCTCGGCCATCATGCATCGATATGCGTGATTGGTGGCTCGAGGATCGAGGTATGCATATATCTGTGAAATACATTGCTATGCCCCTTTCCTGCTCTCTGTTGCAGCAAAATGAAGAATTAGCAACTTTCCGAGGCCTGGCACGCATTTCAAGGAACATTGCAAACAGAGGTTAATTGGGGCATCCCAGTGGATTTCCGCGCAAAGCAGCTCAAACATGCATCATTTCATTATCCGGAGCGGAGTCAAGGCAGTCCCTGGCTTGCATGCCAGTTTACAGTTTTCTTAGTTAATTTGTTAATTAATTAGGAATTTGTACATTATTCGAACTGTAATATTTGGACTGTATTATTCTTTTATTTGGGACTGTATATTCTTTCGGACCCTCTGCGCGAGGGTAATAATTATAATAAGTGTGGGTGAGTGTGATGTATGTCTTCCAACCCCACGTCTTTCTTCCCTTTTATTTACCCGCTTATGATGGTTAGATTAGGGCATATTTCAATTAGCATACAGTATGACAGCATGTTTGCATCATTCATCTGTTTTGCACGCACCGGGCTCGACGCATCATACAAACTGCATTTGTATTTCAATTCCAAATTGAATACGTGTTAGTTGTAGCATCTCATATGTCATGTTTAGAATAGCCGAGCCTGCTATAGTTTGCTTTTGCATGTGTTGCATTAGGCATTTCAGTATACTTAGGATCATGCATGGATTTCTAATGAGTTTCTGTTTTGGCTTGGAGTACTCGGTGAGTTTTATGCTTTAGCATCCTTGCATGCGTGTGAGTGTTGCCATGAATAGCATGCTTGCCATGAGGCTATTTGCTTATGTGATATAACTGCCTGAATGCCTGTGGGTGAAGGTTGGGTTACTTAGATTGGAATAATTCATCAAATGTTTGTTTTAAGCCCACTAGATAGTGGCAAAACCCTGTTTTCTAAGCCCACCTGAGGGTGGCAAAATCTGCATTTTAAGCCTACCTGCGGGTAGCAAACTATCTTTCAAAAACAAACATGAAATGTTTTGTTCCAATTCAGGCGACTCAGTCTATACTTGTATGCTGTGCGCATCACATAGTAACTTAGGCTAATAACCGGAATAAGAACATACAATGTTTTCAAAATAAGATATCATGGTTAGTAGAGGCCGGTCTTTGACCGGGCGAGCGGGGGTGCTCACGAAGTGACTTTCCCCAATCGTACCCAAGTTCCCGAGTCGAGGCAACTTTGGTGATGACAGACATGTGGCCTTTTGGCACCGAGTCAGGGTTTCCTAAATTTCCCAAAAATAAAATATTTAGGTGGCGACTCTGTATCTGGCAAAGCAGTCCATGTTTGGCACTTCTTTCAAAAAATCTGTTTTCAAAACGATTTGCCGGATTTGGACTCTTTGGTTCAAGATTTAGAATCGTGACATTTAAGTCCTTCGAACTGTAGTAGACCCAATATCGAACCAGAACCGGGGGGGGGACTCGCACTCCCCTCGCCCCGGGATGCGTTCGGGGACGTCTACAGTCATTAACACCCTCTTCTACAAGTTTTTTGAAGTGTTGCTTCAGGGTGTACCTCCAATCCTTGTACAAGAGATACGCCTTTGTATCAACAATCTCTTGAGCTTGTTGATTAGTATGAAAATCGTTACCAATTTCAAACTTTTCCTACAAGCATAAGTATGTGACGTATTACACAAATTAAATGCAGCAATTGCAACTTTACATAATGAAGACATTTAGTTTAAGGTCAAAAATTACTAGCACAGCTTGTACAACAGCATCTTTGATACTTTGATCAATTTTCTTCCATGATTTCACTCCTTTGAGAGGGCACAACCACCTTATCTGCAATCCCAACTCATTAGTTGTAGGGGTGGCATTCCCTCCAATGAGTGCATTTAACATGCGATTGACATAAACATGTAGTTTCTTCCATTTTTTGCTTGCAATTTTTTTTTTTTTGGCACTCCTTTTCCGAGTGTAGGACCACGTACACGAGTTAACGTACTTTTCCCTGGTGAAGAAGGGGCAACAAGTGTAAGGCCTTCAAATTGTAAATAGTGTCCCAAACGTATAATCGACAATAATTAATATTAAATTTTAAATTTTATCTGCAAATTTTCTTGGGGATTATAATTTTTTTATACATTTAAGAAATTTTCTTTCTAGGTGAAGAAAAATCATTTGCTTAAGTTCAATAAATTGATCTTTAGGAACTGAAACACACCTACAAAACTATCAAGAAGAAGAATAAACATTGTAGTCCTCAGTCAGTCAACCCTGAAGATGCAGCAAAAAAGTACAATGGTCTTACCTACGCCATGCGCCTGTGTCTCTTCCACAAATGTTTGTGTGTCATCCGGCGATTGTGTCTCATCGGATAAAGTTAGTGGGGTGACAATGACGTGCAGATGTTCCTGAGGGTGATGCTTTGGGGTCAGTTGCTGTTTTCTTACGTCAGTCTGTCTTCGTCCCAGGAACCATGCTGGTAGCTGCAAAATAGTTGCAAACATGATATATTAAATAAAAACATCACATGTATCATCGATATTATGACCAATATGGATTGTTTACAGAAGCTAAAGTATTCACAACATTATAACAAGACAACAATAGGAAAATAATTGATAATGATTGTCAAATAAAAGTGTTGTACATAAACCAATGTTAAGCATAAATGTCAAATGAGGAGGTTCATCAATTTAAGAGGTTCAACATTGCGAAAAATTTTACAATACAACTCAGCATGATGACATGAAGAACGACATAAACAAAAAGACTAAACTCTCATCTAATTACATAACACATAAACAACAACAATCTCCTTCATCCTTTTCCTCATTACATCAACAAAAAGACAAAATGACAAAACAACAACTACCAAAAACACACATCCAAATTTAGAACCCATACATCAAGACTCTATCACACATCAAAATTTAGAACCCATACATCAACACTCTCTGTCCATATCTATATCAAAATCACTGTCAAGCTTACTTTCTTCTTCATTGTCACATTCCATTGTCGGTTCATCTTCATCATCACAGATGAAGTCATCATCCATACCAACCTTGGGTTGTACACGGTTATCAGACTGCAAAATTTCCATTAGAATAATTTCAGCGTCAATATCATCTCGACGCAAAACCACATCGTTATCTATAAGCTCAGTTGGTATAACATCAGTGCTTTCATCTTGTTGGAACACATCATCAGGTTATGGCACATCCACCTCGGGCACATCCCAAATTCTTCGATGTTAAAACTTTTTTATTACTCTCCAATTGGCACCTAACTTTGTATCGTGCACGTAGAAAACTTATTGCACTTGACTTGGTAACACAGGGGTGTTTTGGAAAGTTGGTAAAAAGTTGACTTTTTGGCTTTTGGCTTTTTTGGTGGCTTTTTTGGGAGAACTTGGTAAAAAGTCAAAAAGATGGCTTTTTACCAAGTTCCCAAATTGTCCCACAAACGGGTCATCTTTATACCATTGACTTCTTACATAAATAGTAGTGAAATGTGGTTCGACATGGAAAGTTCTGTTACTACCGATGTTGTACCATTCACATTGGAACAAAACAACACGATGCCTAAACAAATATGTCATTTCCCAAATTTTGCAAATGTTGCCGTAGAACTTTATGAATTGGCCTTCATGGTCCCCTTCCACTGCCAATCCACTATTTTGAATTTTACGACGGTTGTCACGGTCGTGAGCATGGAATCGGACGCCATTACAAATGCATCCCAAATATGTGTTCAATAGGCTGTTAGGACCATTTGCCAGTGACCACATCTCATTGGTTGCTTTGGGTGACTTCTTGTGCCGCAATTGCTTCATCTACATAAAAAAAAGTGTCATGTTATTTTTGACATAACTTAACTTCATGTGTGAACTACACTATAAGGAATTTTAGCATACGCGCTCTTTGAACCATTTAGAAAATTCTTTGCATTGTATCTTGGCAATGTCACATGCACTTCCATGTTATTGTTGCAACAACATCTTGTGTTCCCTACGTACGCCAATGTAATTCATAAGTAATTTGAAGAATTATTACTAAAAAAAAGCATATAGGTCACATATAGTATGTCACAGGTTCGATTCGTACTCTAGATATTCTTCCACTTCTAAGTTGTTGTGTAAGACAAACCAATGAGCCCTTTCACGGTCGGGTACAGACACATCAGTTTTCCTTGTTAGTAAACCAAATGGACGGACATTTTGAGTGAAAATCGCTAACCCCGGGCCATTATCACCCTCGTCATAGTTCATTTCTTCCCGATTAAACACCATTTCAACGTCGTCTATATACATTGAACAAAACGTCGTACATTCTTTTGAAATGTAAGCCTCCGCAATGGAACCTTCTGGCTGAGCTTTATTGCGAACAAATCCTTTCAAAAGTCCGAGCATCCTACATGGCAATATGATTTGAACGTTAATGTTTACATTATCTACTCTATGTAAATAAGGATGTTCGGGAACTCGTGGTATTACCTCTCAATGGAATACATCCATCGATATTGCACAGGCCCTCCAAGCATAGCCTCGTGAGGCAAATGAATTGCCAAGGGGACCATGACATCAAAAAATGCAGGAGGAAAAATCTTCTCAAGCTTACAAAGTATAAGTACGATTTGTTCCTCTATTTTTTCCAAATCAGTCGCCCTCAATGTCTTTGAGTACAACTGCTTGAAAAAGTTTCCCAACTCAAAAAGTGTGGTCCCAATCTCCTTGTAAAGGTATCCACGCATCCCAATTGGAAGTAGTCGTTGTAAAAGGACATGACAGTCATGAGTTTTGAGGCCAGCTAATTTTCCACCATGAACGGTGACACAGTTAGATATATTTGTGGCATAGCCATCAGGGTACTTAATCGATTTCAAGAAATCACAAAAACCTTGTCTCTTTACCGGGGACAATGTATACGATGCCGGAGGCTTCTCGAATGAGCCATTGGAACGCCTCTTCAAGTGTAACTCCTTTCGTATCCGCATGTCTTCTAGATCCAAGCATGCTTTATCTGTACCCTTGTTCTTGCCATCAATGCTCAGTAGTGTCCCAACCAAATTGTCACACATATCCTTTTCTATGTGCATGACATCAAGGTTGTGTCGAAACTTCAGCATTTTCCAATAGGGTAGGTGTAGACACCCCATTTTTGACCGACCTTAAGACTCAGATGTCACCGATTGAGCGTTCGGTGATGTTGCATATCGTGCTCGTTCAGAAGTCTCAGAGTCGCGGCCGTGCGCCCTGCCTCCGGACTCCCGAACTCTCTTCTGTGCCTTGTCTCGGTTTGCGAACCAGACTCGATTTTCTCTGTTTTCTTTCCTGAGGGGAGGGAGTGGTCCTGTAGGCTATCTCTCAGTGGCCGTGAGCTACTTTTCGTGGCCGTAGGCCATTTTGCCCATTTCGGAGCCCGGTTCCCGGTTTTCGGAGCCGTCAGGCCGTGCGCCTCGATTCGGGACCGCCCAACCATCTCCGATTTCTCCGGTTTTTGGCAAGTACCTCTGTTTTATCATACCGAGGGACACTGGGGTCTCAGATACCCACTTCGTGGCCGAACGCCACTTTCGGTGCTTACAGCCCATTTTTGGGACCCCGAACTGCGTGATTTGGGCCCCGAGCATTCATTTTGCATTAGTTTTTGTTCAATTTTGGTAGGTACCTCTGTTTTAGCACCAGGAAGATCACTGGAGGGTGGGAGGACAGCAATTGTCTCAGAAAACCAGTTTCGCTCCTCCGGCGTCCGTTTTGCTCACTTCCGGGCTAATGTTGAACACCCTAGGGATATTTTCTTCGAGCCGAGACTACATATTTGTGATGAGGGGACATGGGAGGACCCTAAAAAGTGGTGGTCGGCCAGTAATTGTGATTTTCATTTTTGAGCCTCTCTTTCAAATGCAATGTTGTGCCTCCTGTTTCAGAGTTGCCAAATTCCAACCATGGGGTCTTATTCTACACACATGGGAGGACCCTAAAAAGTACTGGTCGGCCAGTAATTGTTACTTTCATTTTTGAGCCTCTCCTTCAAGTTCAATGTTGTGACTCCTGTTTCAGAGTTGCCAAATTCCAACCTTGGAACCTTGTTCTACACACCTGGGAGGACACCAAAACATGGTGGTCGGCCAGCAATTTTTCACTTCTTTTTTTGGCCATGGCCGGCCGGCCAGGGGGAGTGGCTGGCCGACCAGTTGGGGTGGCCGGCCGGCCACCTTCAAGAAAGCCACCTGGCCGGCCTACTTCCTGCTTTTGGCCACTTTACAGCTGTCCAGCTGTTTTTCAAAATATCTTGATCCTCCGAGGGATATTTTGGGAGGGAAAGCTTGGGTGCATTTCCCTCCCCTTTTACACCCCTTTTGGTCCATTTAAGGGGCTGATGAGCTCCTTTGCTAGGGTTAGAAAATTTCATCTTAAGACTTCATCTTCCAAAACCTCCATTTCCATAGCCAAAAGCTCCAAAAACCTTCAAGGTTCTAGGCCATTCCTTCATCAACCCTAAGCCTCACCATCACCACCTCCATTCCAGCAGCAAAGGAGGGTTTTTCAAAGGCTAAGGACCAACAAATTGAAGCCAAGAAGTAACAAAAGACTTGTCTCAAAGGGTAAGACTCTAATTCCCTTTTTCTAGCACAATTTTGAATCAATTCTTTACCCTACTTGCTCTCAGTTTTGGGCTCCGACCCTTACTGATTTTAGGCTTATTTTGAGCCTCTCTTCAAAATTGAAGAAGGGTTCAACCTCATTTGAGAGCCCCTTGATACACCTCTTTCAATATCACTCTTTATGCCATTATTTTGCATGCTTTGTTTGGCTTTTGAGTGATCCATTTTCGAGCCTTATATATGCTGTGAGTGGGCCTATTTTGAACCCTTCTTCAACTTTGAAGAAGGGCTCAATCATGTTTGGCCTCTCTATCATGCACTTTCTTTGTAATCCTCCATATTTTCCGTAAAATTGCATGATTTATTTGGCCTATTTGTGATCTGATTTGGAGCATCTCATGAACTAATATTGTGCTTATTTTGAGCCCCTCTTCAACATTGAAGAAGGGCTCAACCTGGTTTTCATGCTCTACCTGCCACTTGCTTTGAATTCATGTTCTACTCCTATTTGGCATGCCCCTTTGAGCTTATTTGGCCTCTGTTTTCAGCTTTTATCAGGCTTAGAAAGTGTCTTAAAATGACCCATTCTTCATGTTTTGTTAAGGGTCTTAGGCCATTTGATGCATGCTTTTGGTACTTCATGTAATACCATCTTTGATTCCGTAAAATTGCATGCTTTGTTAGGCTTTCTTGGCTTCTGTTTTCAGCCTTGATCAGGCTTATAAAGTGTCTTAAAATGACCCATTCTTCATGTTTTGTTAAGGGTCCAAGGCTGTTTGGTGCATCCTTTTGATACCTCATGTTATAGCCTTTGTTGGCTTCATCTTGCATGCTATATTGAGCATATCTACATACTGAATTTGGGGATGTCATCTCTTGTAAATGTGCATATTTTTGGCCCCTCTTTAATGTTGCAGAACTGTGTTTTTCATTTTGAGCATTGTATATACCACTTGTTTCATTATTCCCCTCTTTTCCCCCATTTTTGCATGCTATTTTTGCCATACTTGTGATCATTGTTTGGCCGTGCTTTGTACTAAAAAAATGCTAGTTTAGGGGCTGCCTTGCTACTGTTTTACATGTTATGTCCATATTGTGCATGTTTAGTAGGGTTGTAGGCCGTTTCGGGTGCATAACATTGCATTTCGGGCATCGGGTGTAATTTTGTCATAATTCGGGGGCTATTTGTGCATCATTTTAGCTACTGAAATTTGCATTTTTCATACGCCATATGCCACGTTTCATTTGCATGTCATTTGCATTGCGTATGCCACTGCCTCGGTTCGCGTGCCCGTGTGCACGCATTTCGAGGCACTTCGCTTTTCATCCATCGGCCTCTTATGTGAGTGTGGCTGAGGCCCTCTTATGTTAGTGTAAGCCCAATTTGCATTTTCCATGTCATTTGCATTGCGTATGCCACCGCCTCAGTTTGCGTGCCCGTGTGCACGCATTTCGAGGCACTTCTTTTTTATCCGACGGCATCTTATGTGAGTGCGGCTGAGGCTCTCTCATGTCAGTGTAAGTCCATTTTGCATTTTGTATGTCATTTTAGCATCATTGCATTCCGAATGCTATTGCCTCGGTTTGCGTGCCCGTGTGCACGCATTTCGAGGCACTTCGCTTTTCATCCATTGGCCTCCTGTGTGAGTGTGGCTGAGGCTCACTCATGTTGGTATAAGCCCATATTACGTTGTCATGCCTTTTTTTTAGTCTCATTATATCGCGTGTGTCATTACCTCGGTTTGCGTGCCCGTGTGCACGCATTTCGAGGCATCTCGTTTTCACTAGCATAGTGCATACTAGGTTGTATCTTAGATTGCATTCATGCATTGCCTCGGTTCGCGTGCCCGTGTGCACGCATTTCGAGGCATCTCATTTTCATCTGCATTGTGCATACTAGGTTGTATCTTAGGTTGCATTCATGCATATCATGCATATTGCATCATGTTCGGGATAGTAGTCAGCCCGGGCACGGGAAACGGGGCACGTTTTGTACTCCGAGTGACGGAACGGGTCTCAATTCCCAAGTCACCGACACTCCGGATTACCCATGATGGAGCTAGGTTTTGTTGTAGCATTCATGTGCATTCATCCTATATTGAGTTGTGCAATTCGGCTCTTCGGCCATCATGCATCGGTATGCGTGATTGGTGGCACGAGGATCGAGGCATGCATATATTCGTGAAATACATTGCTATGCCCCTTTCCTGTTCTCTGTTGCAGCAAAATGAAGAATCAGCAACTTTTCGGAGTCTGGCACGCATTTCGAGAAAAATGCAAACAGAGGCTAATCGGGGCACCGCCATGGATTTCCGCGCAAAGGCATCCGGGCATGCATCATTTCATCATCCGAAGCAGAAGCAAGGCAGTCCCTGGCTTGCACGCCAGTTTTACAGCTTTTCTTAGTTAATCTGTTAATTAATTAGGAATTTGTGTATTATTCGGACTCTATTATTTCGGACTGTAATAATCTTTTATTCGGACTGTATTATTTATTCGGACCCACTGCGCGAGGGCATAATTGTAATAAGTGTGGGTGTGTGTGATGTATGTCTTCCAACCCCCATTTCTTTCTCCCTTTTATTTATCTGCTTATGATGGTAGATTAGGGCATATTTCAATTAGCATACAGTATGACAGCATGTTTGCATCATTCATCTGTTTTGCATGCACCGGGCTCGGCGCATCATACAAACTGCATCGTATTTCAATTCCAAGTTGAATACATGTTAGTTGTAGCATTTCACATACCATGTTTAAAATAGCCGAGCCTGCTATAGTTGCATTTTGCATGTGTTGCATTAGGCATTTTAGCATATTTAGGATTCATGTATGATTTCTAACCGGTTTCTGTTTTGGCTTGGAGTACTCGGTAAGTTTTATGCTTTAGCATCCTTGCATGCGTGTGAGTGATTGCCATAAATAGCATGCTTGCCATGAGGCTATGTGCTTATGTGATATAACTGCCTTGAATGCCTGTGGGTGAAGGTTGAGTTATCTGAATTGGAATAATTCATCGATTGTTTGTTTTAAGCCCACTAGATAGTGGCAACACCATGTTTTCTAAGCCCACCCGAGGGTGGCAAAATCTGCATTTTAAGCCTACCTGCGGGTAGCAAACCGTCTTTCAAACAAACATGAAATGTTTTGTTCCAATTCAGGCGACTCAGTCTATACTTGTATGCTGTGCGCATCGCATAGTAACCTAGGCTAATAACCGGAATAAGAACATACAAAGTTTTCAAAAACATATATCATGGTTAGTAGAGGCCGGTCTTTGACCGGGCGAGCGGGGGTGCTCACGATGTGACCTTCCCCAATCGTACCCAAGTTCCCGAGCCAACTTTGGTGATGACGGACACGTGGCCTTTGGCACCGAGTTAGGGTTTCCTAAATTTCCCATTAAAAAACATTTAGGTGGCGACTCTGTATCTGGCAAAGCAGTCCATGTTTGGCACTTCTTTCAAAAATCTGTTTTCAAAAACGATTTGCCGGATTTGGACTCTTTGGTTCGAGATTTAGAACCGTGGCACAAATCGAGTCCGAACTGTAGCGAGGTCCCTCGCGGACTATGTTACAGTTTCTGGCGACTCCGCTGGGGATTTAGAGAACTTGACTCGAACTCATGATATCTGGTTTTGACTACACTTGTGTGTTTCTTTGCATTGCATTTGCATTGGTGCGCCTAGGACACCGTGTTTGCCATATGCCATTCCCGAATGATTTGCCGGAGGCTTGTCTTGTCAAGTCATGTCCGTAAGGCTGATCGACTCTGGGCTCTGACAGCATGGGAACACAAACCCCGGTTTTACCGGGGCACCCTTTTTGACCATTCGACCTAGTGCATATTCGGATCCATAGTGACCATTCCAAACTAGGACAGGTTGCTTACCCGTTTATAGGTTGTTTGAAGCCGCTGCGTGCGTAGTGAAACCCTAGTTCCTGACAAAATAGGACAGGGAAACCCTACCCCAACATAGGGGTGTTTTGGCTCTCACTTATCTGTTATGTGCTTGCTAGAGTGCGTCTCTACAGGGAATGCATGTATCAGTTTATGAGTCACATCAGGCCTGCGGGCATCAGTTTTTGAGATTGGGCGTCAGGCCTGCAGGCATCAGTCAATATCTGAGAATCAGTTGTCTGCGGATATCGGATTCAGTTTAGAGGAACAGTGATATAGGAACAGTGATCAATGGTTGAGGACAGTGTATTTCCAGCTTATCAAACTGCGTGTTGTATGCCCGACTGTGTGTTGTGTGTATTTAATTTAAGCTGTTATGCTGCCCGTTTTTCTGGTTATTTATTTCCTTTTCGCTTTATTTATCTTTTTGCTAGGGCAGTTTGTGGCACAATTGCTTCCGAACCATCAGATATTCCCCAAGCACTTTGGACACGAGGTCGCCGACTTATTCGATCCGAGGATCTAGTTGACGGACATCCGGTGTTCCATTCACTACCCCCGGTTATTAGAAGGAGGCCGAGGAAGCGCAGTCCATCAGAGCAGAGATTATCGAGACAGCGGTTTATTTTAGCAACAGACAGTCGAACTGAGATTTCTGTTTCCGCTATAGAGATACATTTACCGGCCATTCAGATGGAACATCAGGATACATCAGGGATGGAGGCGATGATGCGCCAAATGAATGAGAGCATGAAACAAATGCAAGATGATGCTATCCACCAGGCGGAATTTTCTAAACAGCAGGCCGCTGTCATGGCCCAGCAGTCTGAGCTGATCACCAGATTACAACAGCAGAATGCAGCATCTGCTTCACACCAGGTCCCTCCTCCACTAGGGGCGCATCAGATTCCCCCTCCACCAGCGGCTCCACTGCCTGAGCAGGCACCCACTGGCCAGAATACCCTGCTAAATCCTCAGAATGCCCCTCCGAATCCTCAGAATACCCAGAACACCCAGAATACCCCCCCAAATCCACAGAACGCTCCGCCAAACTTCCAAAACACTCAAGAGGACACGAGTCTTCCAACGGGGCTAGCTTCGCCCCCGCTTCCGCCGCAACTGTCCAAGAATCTTACACCTAATCACCCGGACTCTCCATTTGAGTTCGAGGTAGACCAGACAGCTCTGAAATTGAGCAAACTGGAGAAGCTTTTTAAGAAGTCTCAGGGGGTGAAGGCCATCCCAGATATTGAAGACGGCTACACTGACGTGGCCGTAACACTGCCGGACAGATTTAAGATGCCGCAGATTGATCGTTTTGACGGATCAGGGGATCCTATGGTCCATCTCCGGCTATTTTCAGACGTCTTGAGGCCGATGGGCCTAACCCGACCGCAAAAGCTTTCTTTATTTGGCAGAACTTTGTCAGGGGTTGCGGCCATCTGGTACGCAAAATTGGAAGATGATGTGAAGAGAAATTGGGATGAGCTAGCCGAGGCCTTCGTCGCACAATATTCATATAATACTCAGATTGATATTACAACACGTGATCTCGAAACGACGAGGCAGGAACAAAAAGAGACTTTCTCTGATTTTGTAAGTCGGTGGAGAGCAAAGGCATCGATGATGACCTTAAGGCCAACTGATAAAGATCAAATCCGGATGATTGTGCGCAATCTCCAACCTAAGTTAATGCAGAAAATGATCGTACTCCCTTTCCCCACCTTCTCAGATTTACACGAGATGGGGGTACAGATCGAAGATGCGATGAAGCAAGGATTGATCGATCAGGATCGGGAGCAGCCCCGAAGAACATTCAACCGTAATAACAATGCGGGCTCGAGTGGCTCCGCCAACACAAGGACTTCAGAGGTCGGTATGGTCACCACCACTCCCCCTCCCCAACCAAGGCCCGCAGCAGCCACACCTTTTTCTGATGCATCTGGGAGCAGTAACCAAGCTTCAAGATACCAATCCAGGGGTCAACGAACCTTCTCCCCACTACATATGCCTTTGTCCAAAGTCCTCGGGGTTCTAGTCAGAAAGGGGCATCTGAAACCCTTGGAACCGAGGCCCCCTCCAAATCCACTCCCCCCTTCCCACAACCCAGCCAAATATTGCAAATACCACCAGCAGCATGGTCATGATACCGACCAATGTTACAGGCTACGTCATGAGATTCAAGACCTCATTGACAAAAACATCATTCTACCTCCCGAGAGACCCAACGTCACAACTAACCCAGTCCCAGCACATAACCAAGATCCACCCAAAAGAATCAATCTCATCCAAACTGGGGACGTGTCTTACGACCCTAGTATCTACATTACTCCCTCCCACCTACCCAAGCCAAAGGTGATCCTTCCTGATAGCACTGACTTGTGCATGATGGACACCTCCACAACCCAACCTGAGCTAAAGGTGGTGACCACCGAAAATGGAACGGGGCAGGCTTCCGAGGAGAGCAAAACTGTTGAGTCTGGGGTGGAGCAGTCTGAGAATTTAGCTGGCAGAGCTTATGATCCGAGTGGATATATCTTGTCAATGAGCCAGCCTAAGCTGAGTGTGGGGCCGCTGGAAGAGGCTGAATTGTGTATGATCCGGGGGGACAAACTTGAATCAGTGGGGGATGATCTGACAACGATGGAAGAGGACTTCGCCAACCTCCAGTTTTTCAACGACCAAGAATCAGGGGATGCATCAATCAACTGGTTCGAATACGAGGAGTCAGCAGAAGTCGTCGGGTGGTTGGATGATCAGCCAGATATTGTACCATTTGTGGCCGGAAGGGCCGAGGGTCAGATTGAATTGCCGGAGAGCGCCGGTACAAAGAATTCCGCTCAGGATCAAGACATTTTGAAAACCGAACAATTAACGCTGGAGGAACAAGAAAAGAAGTGGGATTCTGAGAGGATCCGAAAAGCAAAGAACCATGAAGAGGTTGAAAGTGCTGCAAGCACGAGGGCAGGACATACTGTGAGCATGTGGAATGAAAATGCTGAGAGTGCAAACATGCCCGAACCAGACAGGTGCCTGTTAGATGCTAATGGAATGTGGTGGGAAGATGACGACTTGTATCTCGCCCACACAGACGAAGACTGGGCGGGTGGCCAACCAGACAGCACCTGGTATCTCGAAGAGGTGGACCATATGACAAGAAGTGGGCGGTATTTCAAGCCCCCACACCTTGATCAACCCGAAGCATCGGGGAAAGATAAAGAGGCGGAAAAACAGAGAGAGAAGCAAGTTGAAGAAGAGGCTGTACTGAAGCAGTTAAAGAAAATACAAGCAGACATCTCCATTTGGGGACTGCTTATGGCTTCAAGGGTACATAGACAGGTTGTCCTATCTGCTATGGACAAGGCCAAACTCTCCATCGAAACTACACCAGAGCAGCTGGTTGGGCTGGTTTTTCCGGGAGGAGGTTCCCCGGCTTTGACCTTTTCAGACAAGGAGCTGCCGCCTGAGGGCGTGGATCATAACAGACCCCTCTACATCTCTGTAGAATGCAGGGACAAATGGATTCCGGTGGTACTTGTTGATACCGAGTCCGCTATCAATGTCTGCCCAGCCAGAACGGCGTATGCAATCGGGTTGAAGCCCGTAGACTTCACACCGACCACTCAAGTAATCAGAGCCTACGACAATACAAGTAGGGATGTCCTAGGGACAGTAAAAATCCAAACCAAGATTGGGCCTGGACAACACGAGGTAGATTTTCATGTCTTGGAGGTCCCTGCATCCTTTAACATGCTTTTGGGGCGACCCTGGTTGCATCAGGTAAAGGCCGTCTCATCCACTCTACATCAAATGGTGAAATACCCCTATGGAAAGGGAGTAGCCATTGTGTTTGGGAACTCATCAATCCATCTCCCTCCGGAGATATCTACGCCAGTCTTAGAGATTGAACACGGCATGGAGGATGTGTTTATATCGGGATTTACTTTGGCTGAAGCCCGGGTGGTGCAAAACATTATGGCTATGAATGAGGGTGTGTATGTCAGCGCTCAAGCCGTCTACCTCATGAACAAGCTACAACATATCCCCGGGATGGGATTGGGAAGAAGCGGCAGGAAAGGAGTCGCAGCGTTGGCCGAAGTGCCACACAACCCGCATACCTTTGGACTGGGTTATCTGCCCACCAAAGAGGACTGGGTGAGAAAAGGTAAGGAAATGGCCGGCAGAGCCAGAGCAAAACAGGCTGGGAAGCCTTTTGATTTAATGCATAGGCCCATTCAGGGTACCCTGAACGGACGCTTCGTCCGGGAGGGGGAGGACTTTCCATTTTGCGGCTTCCCAGAGCCGTGGCTGAACGCGGAGAAGAAGCGCGTGCCAGGCTTCGAGATCTTTTTCGACCTGCAACTATCCGGGGATGACGTTGCCGCAGAGCAGACAGACCCAACAACTGAGGTTGAGCAGAATAAGACAGTGGATCCTGAGGGCATTGAATTTGAAATGGGGGTAGCACTGGCATGTCTCCTCTCTGATCCTCCGATCGACCAAGAGTGCTTGGGGGATAACTTTGTGGTTTCCATGATTGGGAATGAAACGGCTGCGAGCCGACCAGCAACTATCTTGGATGCATCGATCGCACCCTCCCTCACCTGGCAATACGAGGAGGGATTTCTGTCCAGCAGCACCGGGTCAGGTAGTGAGCCGGAATCTGATTCCACCGAATCTTGTGAGTCGGAATCAGGTTCCAGCTCGACTGAGTCTGAGTCTGGTACTCCTGGGGATGTTAACCCGGATGCCACAGTCCTGTCTAGGTCGTCTTTTTCCTTTTCATTTGAGTCTGTTGTAACCAATGAATCGGACGATTTGGATGTGCCTAATGAGAATGAACTATCTGTGGTTTCCGAGTACTTTTCTGTGCCCCTAATTTATTGCATTAATTCAGACTTTCAAAATTTTGATCAAAACGACGAGGACGAAGTTCCTCCGGTTTTACAGCGTCTAATTGAGCAAGAGCAGGAGAGGTTTGTTAAGCCATTAATGGATGAAATCATTTCCGTGAACATTGGTACTGAGGAGGACCCGCGGCTGGTCCAGATCGGGTCCACGTTGTCTTCGGAGGAACGCGAGCGCTTAGTCGCTTTATTAAAAGATTTCAAAGATGTTTTCGCGTGGTCCTACGAAGACATGCCTGGAATCGATCCTGAGATTGTACAGCATCGGATCCCCCTTGACCCCGAGGCCCGACCTGTCAAGCAGAAGCTCAGAAGGATCCGCCCGGATTGGGCTCTTAAGATTAAGGAAGAGGTCACCAAGCAAATCGACGCAGGCTTCCTGCTGGTATCTGAGTATCCGACTTGGTTGGCCAACATCGTTCCGGTGCCGAAGAAGGACGGCAGGATCCAGGTGTGTGTGGACTTCAGGGATTTGAACAGAGCTAGTCCGAAGGACGACTTTCCCTTGCCGCATATCGATGAGCTGGTAGATTTCACAGCAGGACATGCTTTGCTCTCATTTATGGATGGCTTCTCAGGATACAATCAGATAGTGATGGCACCCGAAGACCGGGAAAAGACTGCATTCACCACCCCGTGGGGAACATACTGCTACCGGGTAATGCCGTTTGGGTTGAAGAACGCTGGAGCTACTTATCAACGGGCCGCGACCACAATATTACATGATATGATCCACAAAGAGGTTGAGGTGTACGTGGACGACATGATTGTCAAGTCCAAGGAAAGAGAGGGCCACTACACTGCCTTGCACAAGTTTTTCCAAAGGATCAGGGAATTCCGGTTGCGGCTAAACCCTCAGAAATGTACATTTGGTGTTACAGCGGGAAAAATGCTGGGGTTTCTGATTACGCAAAGGGGCATCGAGGTCGACTCTTCCAAAATCAAGGCCATCTTAGAAATGCCACCACCAAGGACTGAAAAGGAGGTGCGAGGCTTTCTGGGTAAAGTGCAATTCATAAGACGGTTTATTTCAAAACTAACCTTGACTTGTGAACCACTTTTTGGCCTCCTCAAGAAAGGAAAGAAGTTCCAATGGGACGGCCGATGTCAAGCTGTATTTGAACAGATTAAAGAATATCTACAGAACCCACCCGTTTTATCACCACCAGAACCGGGGAAACCGTTGATTTTGTATCTGTCAGTGACTGAGACTACAATGGGCTGCATGCTCGCGCAAGAATCAAAAGACAAGGTGGAAAAGGCCATCTACTATCTGAGTAAAAAGATGCTAGAATATGAGACCCGATATACACCGTTGGAAAAGGCTTGCTTAGCTCTGGTATGGGCTACCAGGAAGCTGCGGCACTACTTGTTAGCTCACTCCGTAATGTTGGTTTCACGTCTCGATCCCATCAAATATCTTTTCGAGAAACCAACACTTACGGGTAGGCTAGCTCGTTGGTTGCTGTTGCTCTCCGAATTTGATCTCACATATGTCACCCGCAAGTCAGTCAAAGGAAGAGCGGTAGCAGAGTTCCTTGCCGACCATCCGGTTGAGGGGGATGAAGCAGTTGAGTATCTATTCCCAGATGAAGCAATTCTGTATATCGACGATGAAATTTGGACGATGTACTTTGACGGAGCGTCAAATCAACATGGGTATGGGATAGGAGTGTTGCTGATAGCACCCGACAATTCCCGTATCCCTCTAGCCTTCAAACTCCGGTTCAAAGTCTCGAACAACGAAGCAGAATATGAGGCGTGCATCGCTGGTTTAGAAGCAGCCCTGGAACTAGGGGCAAAACGGCTGGATGTCATTGGGGATTCGAACCTTGTTGTGTCTCAAGCTAAAGGAGACTGGAAAGTAAAAGAGGAAAATATGATGATATATCACCAGACCTTGGACTTGCTGATTCCTCGGTTTGAAAAGTTAAGTTTTACTCATCTACTGAGAGAGAACAACAGGTTCGCAGATTCTTTAGCAACTCTATCATCTATGATAGACATCCCGACTGGAATCCGGATGCGTCCAGTCATCATTGATCAGAAATTTACACCTGCCTATGAGTCGATTGCAGCCATAGATGAAGTTCGGGACGAACACCCTTGGTATCACGATATCTGGAATTTCTTGGAGAAAGAAGCGTACCCGCCAGGGGTAAATGCCAAGGACAAAAGGGCAATAAGAAGATTGGCTGTTCAGTTCATCATCTGTGGGGGTAAACTGTATAAAAGGGGTCATCTGGGAATGCATAAACTGTGCGTTGATGCAGAAGAGTCAAAGCGTCTGATGGAAGCCATCCACGGAGGAGAATGTGGAGCACACATGAATGGGGTCATGCTGGCAAGGAAGATCCTCAGACAGGGTTATTACTGGTCCACCATGGAGGAGGATTGTATTGGTTTTGTTCGGCGATGCCACAAATGTCAGATCCATGCAAACCGCATGAACATCCCGCCGTCGAAGCTGTACAACATGACTTCACCATGGCCTTTTTCAGTTTGGGGGATTGATGTAATCGGGGCTGTTACGCCAAAGGGGTCGAATGGGCATGAGTTCATCCTCGTAGCGATAGATTACTTTACAAAATGGGTTGAGGCCCAGTCTTATGCAGTGTTGAAGGCTTCGCATGTTGCAAAATTCATCAGGAACAACATCATCTGTCGCTACGGGGTCCCAAATGAAATAGTTTCGGACAACGGTTCCCACTTCAAGAAGGAGGTAATTGACTTGTTGGAGAAATACAATGTGGCTTTTCATAAGTCATCTACCTACCGGCCCCAAACTAATGGAGCAGTTGAGGCTGCCAACAAGAATATCAAGCGCATACTACAGAAGATGGTGGAAACCTATCGGGACTGGCCAGACAAGCTGTCGTTCGCTCTATGGGGCTACAGGACTTCGATCAGAACTTCTACTGGGGCGACTCCGTACTCATTGGTCTATGGGATGGAGGCCGTCCTGCCTATTGAGATTGAGGTTCCGTCGTTGAGAGTATTGGCCGAGTGCCAAATAGCCGAGGCAGATTGGCAGCAGAATAGATTTGAGGAACTCATGCTTTTTGATGAAAGAAGGTTGAAGGCACTGTACCATGTTCAGGGTTATCAACGCAGAATCGCCCGGGCTTTTAATAAGAAGGTTAAGTCCAGGAATTTGAAAGAAGGAGATTTGGTGCTCAAGGACAACCGAGCTCCCATCCACGACCCAAGGGGCAAGTTCAGACCCAATTGGACTGGTCCCTACATCATCAAGTCAATCTGGTCAGGTGGGGCTGTGGTTCTGATGGATCTAGATGGCTTGGAGTTCTCACAACCGATCAACATGGACAAGTTGAAGAAATACTACCCCTGAGAGGCTCGCTAGGCTGAAAACCCGAAAGGGCGACCTAGGCAAAACTCAGAGCACAAAAAATTTGAAATTATAAAAACTGAGCTCGCAAGGTTGAAAACCCGCAAAGGGCGGCCTTGGCAAAAGTTAGAGCGCAAAAGGAGAGTAA
The DNA here is from genome assembly GCA_036172215.1 of Camellia granthamiana. NCBI lineage: Eukaryota > Viridiplantae > Streptophyta > Magnoliopsida > Ericales > Theaceae > Camellia > Camellia granthamiana. Next base: position 32,574,625 of record CM069916.1, read on the forward strand.
AAATACCCGAGCGAACCTAAGCCTGAACTACGTAAGGCTTGATTCCCATCTTTGGGATACGTAGGTAGCTTCATCCTGAAGTTCAGCCATAAACACTTTCCCCGATCAACTTTGTCCATTTTGATCATCTCAGTCATCCTTATCCATCAGCATTCATCGTAATCTCTGGTGCAGTGCCATTCAGACTAGGGCCAACTTTCCGTTGCCAGGAAGTGCTGTGGTCCCATTCAGACTAGGGGCAACTTTCCAGTTGCTAGGATCAGGGGTTGTGCATCTCAGTGACAGATCTCAGGCGTGTCCCGTTCTGATCCATATCGAAAATAGTTTTGAAAAGTTTTAATAAAAGTTGACTTTGTTCAAAATTAATCTTTTCACAACTAAGACCATTTTTGGACCAAAGCGGAAAATTTTCAGTACCACAACCTTCAATTTCATTGATTTCAAAACAGAGTTCTCCTGCTCTTGCATACAATTGAAGTTGCTTTTTATTACATTCATAACGAAAACTTGAAAGTACTAATAAAGCAATAAATCTGGGGCATAGTCAAGTCAGGTGTCCCTGCGCCCCCTCCCAGAGCTGGTTGAAGCCTCTGATGCCAGCCTAGGCCCAACCTGTGCTTCCTCGTTGAGCCAATCCCAGCACTCGTCAGATAAAGTGCAACTAAAAGTAAGGGCAGGGGCCAGAAGCTCTCTAACTCTCCATGCTGCGGTCTGCCGAGCCAGCTGTGCGCCTCGAACTGAGAATGTAGCCGGATACTCTATCCCCTCCGATGGGCAAGTTTGATCATGGCCAAACTGGCGCAGAATACGGAATGGGAAATAGAACACACAGTGAGTCAAGCCGATCAGTCGAATCCCGACCTGCCGAGACATGCTATAGCTCATTGCCGGAAGATTGAGCCAAGGACAACGCCACGCAATGCAATCCGCCGACAAGTTGCACATCCATTCAAACCACCAGCTCTCATCAGGAGCATTCACTAGGCGTTGCCGAAAGAAGTAGCCACGGGCTGAGTAAGCAGGACAAGAGTCCACAACTTGCAATTTATCCATCAACCATATCTGGGGAGGGATGAAAAATGAGAGAATAAAGAATAGAGAGATGTGCGATGAGAGAAAAGTAAGATGAGGGTTTTGTGAGAAAAAACGAGCCCGAGGGCCGAGTGATGTGAGCAAATATACATGTGAGCTTGGGTGGGAAACATTACCTGTAGCAGTAGTGGACTCCCTGCAAACCTGGTTGTCTCCCGGCAGTGGAAAGCATCCAAGCCCATCAGTGTCTCGGCCAGAGTCATGACGATGCAACTTTTTCCTTCTCTCAAACCTTGGGCGACTTCAATCAAACGGATGCTACCTCCTCCGGAGCCCAAGACAAACAGAAAATGAGATAGTAGGCACAAGCAGAGGGCGTGCTGCCGGAAGCCTTGCCAATAGTGGTTGCTGCGGTCACCGACATCAGAAAATCGGTAAATCAGGCTCGGGATATCCAACATGCCATCGCCAATCAGAGATCTAGCATCATGCGCATTAAGACCGCACATCCGCCCTAAGGTTTGGGCATAGCCAAAATTGAGCTGGGGCAAGATCTCCTCGCCTCGCTCGGATTCCATCAAAGCTTGAAAATCTTCAAAAGTAGGACATACCTCTTGCCCGCCAAAGCTAAAGACGTGCGTCACTGGGTTCCAAAACCTTGCCGCGGCATAGAGGAAAGGAAGATGCAGTAGAGTCCGGCCCAGCGTGAACAGTGCATTCAAGCCAAAACCCCAGAAATTCAACTTCTCCGAGCCATCTAAAGAAGAAATCCAAGATGTGAGATTTTCTGCGAGAAATGCCTCCATTTTTGTGAGGAAAGGTGATGAAATGAATAAGGTTCAAGGGTGGGGCTTTTATAGAGGGGCAAAACACTATTTAAAGGACATGTGTCAAATTTCTGGAGGTTACGGGGGAGGTGGCCAGCCGGCCATCTATTCTAGTAGGCCGGCCACTCTCTAGTCTCCAAATGCAAAATGTTTTCGGCCGCGCGTTGGTCCTGTTTTGCCCGCCGGAAGGAAGTTTGAGGCACTTTCATGCATCGGGAATGTCGAAGGCCTCCATTTCTCTCAGTTTCGGATACATTCCATTATCCAGATTGTCCGTCCGAAGTACATTTTGTTGTGTTTTGCTTATCGAGTTGTTGTTTTGTTTATCGAGTTGTAAGTTTTGTCGAGCTGTCGCATTTTGTGTTTTGAATTGTTACTTTTTGGTTACACAATTTTGTTAAGTCTTGTCTATTGAGTCGTTAACATTGTTGTATTTTGCTTATCGAGTTGTAAACTTGCTAAGATTCTGTTATTTCTTAGTGAGTCGAGTTGTTTTGATTTGATGCGTCGGTTCATTACCTGACCCGGTAAATACACAAGGCACATTTCCATTCAATTCCATTTTTGTGCAAAATGATGCGATGCGATGCTAAGAATTTCAAATACAAACATCTTTTCAAAAAGCTGTTTCATTCCATCATGTTTTACAACAAAACAAAGGTACAAGTTTTACAGGAAATAAAACTGCCTAATAATGTGCAAAGTGCTACAAACTACTAGCCAAAAAGTAAAATAAAGCAGGAAATAACATCAGTATCCTCGGGAACGGGAATGAGGAGGCCCTCTCATCCTCTTTTGCGGGACAACCTCTGCACCATCATCACCATCCGGATCAGAGCTGTCATCCTCCGGATCTCCCTCAGCCTCGCTTCCACTCCCGGAACCAAGACCGGAGCCTCCATCCCCAGGAGATGTCTCTGACACACGGTCTGCGACCTCCTCCTCCTCATCCTCGACAATGGGTGCCCTGCGTCTGCGAGATGACCCTGCTCCTCGAGCTCCTCGGTAAGGCCTGGATGGCCCAGCTCCTCGGGGCCCAGTACCTCGAGTAGGTCTGACACCTCGACCTCTCTGAGAAGGCCCGGGTGGCCCACCTCGTGTCGAAGCATATACGGGAGGCATCTAAAAATGAAAAGTGCAATACATCAGTTCAAACATAAAAAGCAGGTGCAAGTATAGTATGTGAGTGGGGTGTGTGCCAGATGTGTTCTACACAGCCTATCAGTGCAGCAGAATGCTCAAGACCAGCATGTCATCACAAATATGATAAATGCAAGAAAGATGAAGGGAACCTGGAAGCCCATGACGGACATCTGCGCCTCTCTACGCAGGACCATCCCCTCAAGTGAGGCCAGCATCCCAAGCATCTCATCCATGTACTCAACTGGAGGCTACAGACACAAATGCAAAACTGTCAGTAAAGGAATGGATGTCCAAATGTCCGACTGATAAAACAAAGCTGTAAAACATACCGGTGGTGAATCAAGGTCTCTGACATATCTGTGACCAGGCATCGGAGGCTCTATAGGGATCGAAATCGGAGAAGTAGCCCCATACTGCCAACTCGTCAACTCAGTCGGCATATCTGGCCATCCAGGATGATCGAGAGTCGGAGGGATCGGAGGAATCGAACTGCCTCTACCTCTAGATGCACCAGCCCTGCTAGAAGAAGGGATGTCTGCAGCACGAGCGTGACTCGAAGATGGTGCGCCAGTGGGCCTCAGTGGTGGAGCCCGTACTCCCGTCAAGGGGGGCATCAGATATATGCAGCGATAGGTGGCGTAGTTCCCCTCAATGAGATGTAATAAAGCATCGGTGCCCTGCATGTCCCTAGTGACCTCCTCAGTAGATAGCCTGTCGGTAGTCCGCATAGTGGGTGGAGGCACAGCAGGAGGGTCCTGAGAATCATACCCCCACACCTGACGCTGAAAGCGTTCCCCCAGGAACCAAGCCCTGCCAACTGGTCCCTCGAGCAGGAACCTATACTGGGAACTAGTCGACCCTCCGGGGTACTGATTCTCGAGATCGTCGCCAAAGACTGCCCAGGGTTGCCAGGTGATCTGCGGATAACCAGTGTACAAATCAATCAGAAATCAAGAAATATAAAGCAGATCAAAGATGAAAATGAAAGGAACTGAGAGTTCTGAAATACCTCTGTCGCGCGCACGGTGTCGAAGTACTGTCGCAGAGAGAAGAGAGTCTCTCGAGGCCTCGATAGGTGCTCGCCCCTCAAACATCAATGAAAACGGAGTCATAGGAGGTCCTGCCACCTCCATCTCCAGGGCTAATGTGGGAAAATATGCATATACCCATAGCTGAGAAAAGCAGTGCGGAATGTGAATACAAAGTGCTAAAGGCAGAATACAGAATGCAAAGTGCGCCGTGTGTGCAGTGAATAAGTAATGAGGAGCAAAAATGTAAATCAAGAGGACAGAATGTACCTCCCAAGCTCTCCAATAGCCGCCGAGTAAGTCCCCCCGCGTGCGAGAGACTGCGCTCATGTAACAATAAAGGGTAGCCAGGCCAGCGCCGCCCCAATCATACTGGTTGACCTGTGATAGGTCTACTAGGGCACTCAAGAGATACAGCCCGACCATGTTCCCTCTATCAGCAAACAGAGTGGTGCCAAAGAGGAACATGAGGAAACCACGGGTATACTGCTCGACCTCCTCGGGAGACTCAGGCTCCATCTGTGGCCGCCGGAAATGAGAAGAGAACCAAGTATACCGGACCCTCCCGGAAGCTCTGTCTACAGGAGGGCGGGCCCCCAATAGATGCATCCAAGCAGCCTCCCACTCACCCATATCCTCGTCGTAGGAAATGGGCCCACCGCCTACGTCTAGGCCGGTGAGTACAGCAAAGTCTAGTGGGGTCATGGTCATATCCCCGGTGGCAGAAAAATGGAAAGAATTGGTGGTGTCCCACCATCTCTCTGCCAAAGCAGCAAACAATGTCCTACTGATAAGACAGTGAGATAACCCCCTGCAGAATGGTCCGAATCCTGCAAAGTCAACCAAATCCCGGACAGCTTCCGAAAGCTCAGCATACCAGTCCCTCGCGGTAGTGGAGCCATACCCTCGCACGGTGCGAGAACCAACCTGCGTTCAGAATGAATACATGTGTTCAGTACACAATAAAAACGAGCTGTGTGCAAATGAAATGAATGAGCTATGTACGAATCAGTGGGCTGTGTGTTCACTTCAAATCTGAGCTGTGCGTTCAGTAAATTGGTATTTGGGCTGCGTGTTCAATTCCTAATCAGTGGGCTGTGTGTTCAGTAAATCAGAATTTTGGGCTGCGTGTTCAATTCCTAATCAGTGGGCTGTGTGTTCACTTCAAATCTGGGCTGCGTGTTCAGTAAATCCGTGTTTTGGGCTGCGTGTTCAATTCCTAAACAGTGGGCTGTGTGTTCACTTCAAATCTGGGCTGCGTGTTCAATTCCTAATCAGTGGGCTGTGTGTTCACTTCAAATCTGAGCTGTGCGTTCAGTAAATTGGTATTTGGGCTGCGTGTTCAATTCGTAATCAGTGGGCTGTGTGTTCACTTCAAATCTGGGCTGTGTGTTCAGTAAATCAGAATTTTGGGCTGCGTGTTCAATTCCTAATCAGTGGGCTGTGTGTTCACTTCAAATCTGGGCTGCGTGTTCAGTAAATCCGTGTTTTGGGCTGCGTGTTCAATTCCTAATCAGTGGGGTGTGTGTTCACTTCAAATCTGGGTTGCGTGTTCAGTAAATCAGAGTTTGGGACTGTGTGTTCTACTCTTAATCAGTGGGCTGTGTGTTCACTTCAAATCTGGGCTGCATGTTCAGTAAATCAGAGTTTAGGGCTGTGTGTTCTACTCTTAATCAGTGGGCTGTGTGTTCACTTCAAATCTGGGCTGCGTGTTCAGTAAGTCAGAGTTTGGGACTGTGTGTTCTACTCTTAATCAGTGGGTTGTGTGTTCACTTCAAATCTGGGCTGTGTGTTCAGTAAATCAGAGTTTAGGGCTGTGTGTTCTACTCTTAATCAGTGGGCTGTGTGTTCGCTTCAAATCTGGGCTGCGTGTTCAGAAAATCTGAGTTTGGGACTGTGTGTTCTACTCTTAGTCAGTATGTGCTGTGTGCTCATTTTCAACTTCAGGCTGTGTGTTCGGTGAATCAATGTTTGAGCTGTGTGTTCAATTTCTAACTAATGTGTACTGTGCGTTCACAATCTGTCAATGAGCTGTGTTCATGAAATTCAAGTGGCTAAGTCACATGCTCAGGATGCAAGTTCTGTGTCATAAGCTAAAACTGTGTGTCTAAGCATGGCAAAGGAATGAAATGCACGGAAGATACAGAAAATAAAGTAAAATACCTCTGCATCGTGGGAGAGGTGCTGCTCCGGCTCTCGCAGAAGAAGATCCCCTGGTACCCGATCGTTGAATTCGGTGAAATGACGGAAAACGGCTCGCGGAAGCCTATGTACCGCTGGGGCGTATCGATCGGGAACAAAAGGGCGAACCCTCGGGGGCAATGTCATAATATCAAAATCATCTCCGGCGCCGGGAAAACCTCCACCGTGAGGGAAATGACCCGCCATGTCAAGAAATCTGCAAAGAGAAGCAAAAATGAGCAAAATGAGCCAAAATTGGAAAAAGTCAACAAAAGTCAACTCTCGGGAAATGAAAAGTCAACAAAAGTCAACTCCCGGAAAAATCTTCCAAATAATGAGACAAACTTACCTCAAGTGGTGACAATGAGAAGAGAAGCCCCGGAATCAAAATTTAGTCGGCTCAAAGTGCTTAACGCTGGAAGATTTCGCGAAAACAACTTGCGTGGAAGGCCGGAGGACGCGTATAAAATGCAGATTTGAAGGAGAAAATGGCTTAGGAAGCAAGAGGAGAGAATTTCACACTTGGGGGAGTGATTTCGGAGGCATTGGATGAGCCTATATATAGAAATAACCAAAATGACCAAAATGCCCCTGCTTTTGGGCAGGTGGCCGGCCGGCCACCTTTTCTGGCTGGCCGGCCATTTACTTTTTTGCCCCTGGCCGATGGCCTCTCCTAGGGCAATGAGCTGGCCGACCATGGTCCCCACCCCCTCCCCTACCTCTCTGCAAATTTTGAGGAAAATCGGAGTTCCCGAGACCTGAAAAAGTTCAAGAAAAGTGCACTTTCTAGCGCCGAATTGCTCCACCGGAACTTCAATTGCAATTTCTGACATGTGTCTCATCATTATTCATCAAAATCAGAGTGTATCCTTTTTAAACATATTGTGACCTCTCCGGGAGGTGAATCAGAGGCCGCGATCGAGTTGCCGTCGCCGAAATGCGCGTTTCCCAGCTCATTGTTGCGCAACAAACAGGCACCCTGATTTGTGCTCGTTTTGCATTAGTTGGCTCATAATTTGCATTCTCATGAATGTTTTGCATTGTCATGCGTGATTTCTTGGTGTACAATACTTCTATGCTTGAGCATGCGTTGTCACGCATTATCTTTTCTTACATTGCGATGCATCCACTCGTCGACACTACGTGTGTCAAACTTTTAGAATCACAGGAATCTCATTAAATATATGTTGTTGGCATATTGTTCTTGTTGAATTTCTCTATTTTGCAGGCACGATATTGTATGTACGGTTCATTTGAGGCTGGTGCGACCAGACGAATCACGCAGGTATCGTATCTTCTCCGTGTGAGACGCGACGAGAATTGAATAATTCTCCGCATTCCTAACTGCATGAAATGTAGTCGTTGCTTTGCATTCTTGCTTAAAACGGTTGCATCTATTTGTTAATACTTGCTTCATTACAGCTTGCTGCATTTGCATGATCATCTGGCTCTGTGCATGTCGCTTTGCATTTTGCCCCCCCTTTGCCTGCGGGCACGCCTGCGGGCACATCTCTGTTCATCTTGTATGATTCTCTAAGTCTTCGGCCTTGTCAAAAATGGGTCGTCTCTGGGCTTTGACATTCACTCCCGTCACTTCTTGACTTCCGAGTTCTGTCAAAGAGGGCAACTGTAGACACCCCATTTTTGACCGACCTTAAGACTCAGATGTCACCGATTGAGCGTTCGATGATGTTGCATATCGTGCTCGTTCAGAAGTCTCAGAGTCGTGGCCGTGCGCCCTGCCTCCGGACTCCCGAACTCTCTTCTGTGCCTTGTCTCGGTTTGCGAACCAGACTCGGTTTTCTCTGTTTTCTTTCCTGAGGGGAGGGAGTGGTCCTGTAGGCTATCTCTCAGTGGCCGTGAGCTACTTTTCGTGGCCGTAGGCCATTTTGCCCATTTCGGAGCCCGGTTCCCGGTTTTCGGAGCCGTCAGGCCGTGCGCCTCTGTTCGGGACCGCCCAACCATCTCCGATTTCTCCGGTTTTTGGCAAGTACCTCTGTTTTATCATACCGAGGGACACTGGGGTCTCAGATACCCACTTCGTGGCCGAACGCCACTTTCGGTGCTTACAGCCCATTTTCGGGACCCCGAACTGCGTGATTTGGGCCCCGAGCATTCATTTTGCATTAGTTTTTGTTCAATTTTGGCAGGTACCTCTGTTTTAGCACCAGGAAGATCACTGGAGGGTGGGAGGACAGCAATTGTCTCAGAAAACTAGTTTCGCTCCTCCGGCGTCCATTTTGCTCACTTCCGGGCTAATGTTGAACACCCTAGGGATATTTTCTTCGAGCCGAGACTACATATTTGTGATGAGGGGACATGGGAGGACCCTAAAAAGTGGTGGTCGGCCAGTAATTGTGATTTTCATTTTTGAGCCTCTCTTTCAAATGCAATGTTGTGCCTCCTGTTTCAGAATTGCCAAATTCCAACCATGGGGTCTTATTCTACACACATGGGAGGACCCTAAAAAGTACTGGTCGGCCAGTAATTGTTACTTTCATTTTTGAGCCTCTCCTTCAAGTTCAATGTTGTGACTCCTGTTTCAGAGTTGCCAAATTCCAACCTTGGAACCTTGTTCTACACACCTGGGAGGACACCAAAACATGGTGGTCGGCCAGCAATTTTTCACTTCTTTTTTTGGCCATGGCCGGCCGGCCAGGGGGAGTGGCTGGCCGACCAGTTGGGGTGGCCGGCCGGCCACCTTCAAGAAAGCCACCTGGCCGGCCTACTTCCTGCTTTTGGCCACTTTACAGCTGTCCAGCTGTTTTTCAAAATATCTTGATCCTCCGAGGGATATTTTGGGAGGGAAAGCTTGGGTGCATTTCCCTCCCATTTTACACCCCTTTTGGTCCATTTAAGGGGCTGATGAGCTCCTTTGCTAGGGTTAGAAAATTTCATCTTAAGACTTCATCTTCCAAAACCTCCATTTCCATAGCCAAAAGCTCCAAAAACCTTCAAGGTTCTAGGCCATTCCTTCATCAACCCTAAGCCTCACCATCACCACCTCCATTCCAGCAGCAAAGGAGGGTTTTTCAAAGGCTAAGGACCAACAAATTAAAGCCAAGAAGTAACAAAAGACTTGTCTCAAAGGGTAAGACTCTAATTCCCTTTTTCTAGCACAATTTTGAATCAATTCTTTACCCTACTTGCTCTCAGTTTTGGGCTCCGACCCTTACTTATTTTAGGCTTATTTTGAGCCCCTCTTCAAAATTGAAGAAGGGTTCAACCTCATTTGAGAGCCCCTTGATACACCTCTTTCAATATCACTCTTTATGCCATTATTTTGCATGCTTTGTTTGGCTTTTGAGTGATCCATTTTCGAGCCTGATATATGCTGTGAGTGGGCCTATTTTGAACCCTTCTTCAACTTTGAAGAAGGGCTCAATCATGTTTGGCCTCTCTATCATGCACTTTCTTTGTAATCCTCCATATTTTCCGTAAAATTGCATGATTTATTTGGCCTATTTGTGATCTGATTTGGAGCATCTCATAAATTAATATTGTGCTTATTTTGAGCCCCTCTTCAACATTGAAGAAGGGCTCAACCTGGTTTTCATGCTCTACCTGCCACTTGCTTTGAATTCATGTTCTACTCCTATTTGGCATGCCCCTTTGAGCTTATTTGGCCTCTGTTTTCAGCTTTCATCAGGCTTAGAAAGTGTCTTAAAATGACCCATTCTTCATGTTTTGTTAAGGGTCTTAGGCCATTTGATGCATGCTTTTGGTACTTCATGTAATACCATCTTTGATTCCGTAAAATTGCATGCTTTGTTAGGCTTTCTTGGCTTCTGTTTTCAGCCTTGATCAGGCTTAGAAAGTGTCTTAAAATGACCCATTCTTCATGTTTTGTTAAGGGTCCAAGGCTGTTTGGTGCATCCTTTTGATACCTCATGTTATAGCCTTTGTTGGCTTCATCTTGCATGCTATATTGAGCATATCTACATACTGAATTTGGGGATGTCATCTCTTGTAAATGTGCATATTTTTGGCCCCTCTTTAATGTTGCAGAACTGTGTTTTTCATTTTGAGCATTGTATATACCACTTGTTTCATTATTCCCCTCTTTTCCCCCATTTTTGCATGCTATTTTTGCCATACTTGTGATCATTGTTTGGCCGTGCTTTGTACTAAAAAAATGCTAGTTTAGGGGCTTCCTTGCTACTGTTTTACATTTTATGTCCATATTGTGCATGTTTAGTAGGGCTGTAGGCCGTTTCGGGTGCATAACATTGCATTTCGGGCATCGGGTGTAATTTTGTCATAATTCGGGGGCTATTTGTGCATCATTTTAGCTACTGAAATTTGCATTTTTCATACGCCATATGCCACGTTTCATTTGCATGTCATTTGCATTGCGTATGCCACTGCCTCGGTTCGCGTGCCCGTGTGCACGCATTTCGAGGCACTTCGCTTTTCATCCATCGGCCTCTTATGTGAGTGTGGCTGAGGCCCTCTCATGTTAGTGTAAGCCCAATTTGCATTTTCCATGTCATTTGCATTGCGTATGCCACTGCCTCGGTTTGCGTGCCCGTGTGCACGCATTTCGAGGCACTTCTTTTTTATCCGACGGCATCTTATGTGAGTGCGGCTGAGGCTCTCTCATGTCAGTGTAAGTCCATTTTGCATTTTGTATGTCATTTTAGTATCATTGCATTCCGAATGCTATTGCCTCGGTTTGCGTGCCCTTGTGCACGCATTTCGAGGCACTTCGCTTTTCATCCATTGGCCTCCTGTGTGAGTGTGGCTGAGGCTCACTCATGTTGGTATAAGCCCATATTACGTTGTCATGCCTTTTTTTTAGTCTCATTATATCGCGTGTGTCATTACCTCAGTTTGTGTGCCCGTGTGCACGCATTTCGAGGCATCTCGTTTTCACCAGCATAGTGCATACTAGGTTGTATCTTAGATTGCATTCATGCATTGCCTCGATTCGCATGCCCGTGTGCACGCATTTCGAGGCATCTCATTTTCATCTGCATTGTGCATACTAGGTTGTATCTTAGGTTGCATTCATGCATATCATGCATATTGCATCGTGTTCGGGATAGGAGTCAGCCCAGGCACGGGAAACGGGGCACGTTTCGTACTCCGAGTGACGGAACGGGTCTCAATTCCCAAGTCACCGACACTCCGGATTACCCATGATGGAGCTAGGTTTTGTTGTAGCATTCATGTGCATTCATCCTATATTGAGTTGTGCAATTCGGCTCTTCGGCCATCATGCATCGGTATGCGTGATTGGTGGCACGAGGATCGAGGCATGCATATATTCGTGAAATACATTGCTATGCCCCTTTCCTGTTCTCTGTTGCAGCAAAATGAAGAATCAGCAACTTTTCAGAGTCTGGCACGCATTTCGAGAAAAATGCAAACAGAGGCTAATCGGGGCACCGCCATGAATTTCCGCGCAAAGGCATCCGGGCATGCATCATTTCATCATCCGGAGCAGAAGCAAGGCAGTCCCTGGCTTGCACGCCAGTTTTACAGCTTTTCTTAGTTAATCTGTTAATTAATTAGGAATTTGTGTATTATTCGGACTCTATTATTTCGGACTGTAATATTCTTTTATTCGGACTGTATTATTTATTCGGACCCTCTGCGCGAGGGCATAATTGTAATAAATGTGGGTGTGTGTGATGTATGTCTTCCAACCCCCATTTCTTTCTCCCTTTTATTTATCTGCTTATGATGGTAGATTAGGGCATATTTCAATTAGCATACAGTATGACAGCATGTTTGCATCATTCATCTGTTTTGCATGCACCGGGCTCGGCGCATCATACAAACTGCATTGTATTTCAATTCCAAGTTGAATACATGTTAGTTGTAGCATTTCACATACCATGTTTAAAATAGCCGAGCCTGCTATAGTTGCATTTTGCATGTGTTGCATTAGGCATTTTAGCATATTTAGGATTCATGCATGATTTCTAACCGGTTTCTGTTTTGGCTTGGAGTACTCGGTAAGTTTTATACTTTAGCATCCTTGCATGCGTGTGAGTGATTGCCATAAATAGCATGCTTGCCATGAGGCTATGTGCTTATGTGATATAACTGCCTTGAATGCCTGTGGGTGAAGGTTGAGTTATTTGAATTGGAATAATTCATCGATTGTTTGTTTTAAGCCCACTAGATAGTGGCAACACCATGTTTTCTAAGCCCACCCGAGGATGGCAAAATCTGCATTTTAAGCCTACCTGCGGGTAGCAAACCGTCTTTCAAACAAACATGAAATGTTTTGTTCCAATTCAGGCGACTCAGTCTATACTTGTATGCTGTGCGCATCGCATAGTAACCTAGGCTAATAACCGGAATAAGAACATACAAAGTTTTCAAAAACAGATATCATGGTTAGTAGAGGCCGGTCTTTGACCGGGCGAGCGGGGGTGCTCACGATGTGACCTTCCCCAATCGTACCCAAGTTCCCGAGCCAACTTTGGTGATGACGGACATGTGGCCTTTGGCACCGAGTTAGGGTTTCCTAAATTTCCCATTAAAAAACATTTAGGTGGCGACTCTGTATCTGGCAAAGCAGTCCATGTTTGGCACTTCTTTCAAAAATCTGTTTTCAAAAACGATTTGCCGGATTTGGACTCTTTGGTTCGAGATTTAGAACCGTGGCACAAATCGAGTCCGAACTGTAGCGAGGTCCCTCGCGGACTATGTTACAGTAGGTCAAACATAATGCTTCCTTTTGTCCAATTGGAAGGTGGATTTTCATTCCGTTGTCTTTTTCGATTGTTTGGATGCTTGCCATACGGCCTGTATGTCCCCAAATCAATTTGCTGCAGTATTTGTTCTCCCGATAACTCCATAGGTTTGGACCGATGTTCATTTTGACCATTGAAGAGCTTACTTCTTCGCCAAATATGGTTTTCAGGCAAGTGGCGATGGGCACCCATATACCCTATCTTACTTCGTAGACGCTGAGATGATGCATCCATGTTACAATTAGGGCAAGCCAAGTGTACAAACCCTCACTTTATCTTAGTCATGCTCACATGCATTTGCATGATCCTTGTTTTGATTAAATTTGCACTTGCAGACCTTGATTTGTTTTGTCTAAGTGTTGCTTGCATGCTTTGTTTCTTGCTTGGTGCATTAAGCCTAGGTCACACCCTTGAACCTCTTATACCTAGGACCATCTTGGAACCACTTTGGTTGACCTCCACCTTCGCCCTGGCATATTGGCCGAGATGTCATCATCTAGGCCGAGGTGTCCATCACCTAGACCGAGATGTGTATCATCTAGGCCGAGATGTTATCATCTAGACATCCTAGATCTTTGATCCCTGCACCTAGTGATCTTGTTCCTGGACTGGTATGACCTAGACCGAGGTGTGGCGCATCTAGACCGAGGTGTGGCACAGCTAGGTCAAGTGTTATCCTTCCTAGCCGAGATCATCGAAACCTTCTTGCCGAAGCCTATGTCTTGACCCGAGGTCATTGCCTTGTCAAAATGCCCTTGTCACCTTACTTGTTGTACACCCTTGTCATGCTCTTGTCTTGTCAGTCTGTCACCTTTTTTAGGAGAGCCAACTAGTCGTTGCCACGTGTCCCAGCAGAGGGTTAAGTCAGCCGGCAGTAGAGAAAACATATCATTTGTTATATCTTTGTCCTAGAAGAGAGAGAAGCTCTAGGAAGAGAGGAAGAAGAGTTCTTAGAGTGAGAATAGATTTCCAAGCTTGATCTTCACACCTTGAACCGTTAGATCCGTGTTTTGAGGTTAGATTCTTGATCTACTCTTGTTATTCTTTATGTTCATATGATCGCATTGCATGATCTAGTATGATTCATGAGCCATGCATTGATTTAAAGCTTGTTTTGGAAAGAGAAAATGATGTTCTTGTGTTCTTGAATTAAAACCATGTTTTGATCCGAAAGTTTATAACAAGTTCCATGTTTTGTGTTTGTTTTCAAGAAGATTTTCAAGTACGGGTACCCAGGTCCATGCTTTTGAACTCATATCATGAAATCTTAGATTTTGAATAAAGAAGTTATGATTTCAGCATTCATGTCCTTCATGTTCTTCAAAAAGAAACCCAGAATTTCCAGACTCTATTTCCCTGAATGTGGTCATCGGGACCATACCTCGGCCAAGAGGTGTGGGACCTCGGCCAAGACCTGGTTGGTACCCAGCATGTTTTCTCGAGATGATAAATAGTGTTTTAACTCCCAGCACATGTTTTGCTTTGTCTTGACTTAGTTTTGAAAGAAATGCCGAGATCATTTACACTCATGCAAAGCTTGTTTTAGGAATGCATTTCATATCCATCTTTGAGCATCTCTTCTTGTCTTCTTGAAATGCATTCAATGGGATTTATTATGTACTTATAGGCCTTGGATCCTTGCTTGTAATCCCCACACCCGAAGAGCTATGTGAGTGGTATTTTTAATAAAGCTATGTTATAAAGTTTTGATAAAGCTTTGCTTTGTTTTGGAAAAGTGTTTGTTCAAGTATGAATGATTATCCCTAGTTTTTGTATCAAGTATTATCTTATTTTGATGACATTCTTGGAAAGTCCTTAGTGCTAGGGGACTATAATGCAACTAGTACCCTTGTTTGAGATATCTCCCTTGCCACCGACAGCCTTGTGCGGGTGGGTTTGTCTAATCGATTCCGGGTCGATTATTCCCTTATTTTGTCAGGAATGTCATCCCTTTTATTATATTGATGCTAGTAAGCATCCCTTGAAGCTTTGAAAGACTTGATAGATGAACTTGGTTCATCCCTTGATTTTGTACAAGCTATGATATGTATTGTTTTGATAAAGATCTCGGATATCATTCATTTAAACCTTTATTACTAATACCATTCACTGAGTATCCAAGCTCACCATCTCCTTATATATATGTAGGTGACGAGCAAGAAGGCGGTGACGCCTAGATGTGTTTTGCAAAATGTTTTGGATTCATGTTTTTGCTAGCATCTTGAAGATTATGCTTCTTAGCTCTGTATTACATGTCTTTTGTATATTTCGGCTTGAGAAGCCTTTTGATCAAGATGTAACATGTACGTTATTTTATTTGTATCTAGGTTGTAAGCCATGTTAAGTTGTATGTCATTTCATTTGATCTATGCACAGCTCTTATGGACTATTTAGATTTAAATTTGTTGCTTCCGTACATGTAAGCCCCATATATATACTCTGATTGTGTGTGAATCTTTGCAAGTTGGCCTTTGGTAATCTCGGATTACTGGCCATCATGGCACCATTCTACTAGGGACGGAATGGGGTCGTGACACCAAGTAACCTTTTGTAGTCCAACCAGACATGGTACCATATGCGGGGAAGTCATTGATGGTCCACGTGACTGCTGCATGCATTTTAAATATTTGACCTTTTGAGGCATCATATGTTTGCACACCATGCTCCCACAAATTCATTAACTCCTCCACTAATGGTTGCAAGTAAACATCGATGTCTCTTCCAGGGGCGAATGGACCGGGAATAAGCATTGACATCATCAGAAATGGCTTTTTTATACACTTCCACGGGAGAAGATTGTAAGGCATTAAGAGTACTGGCCACATACTATACGATGCGCTCATATTTCCAAACGGATTGAAACCATCCATGGCAAGCCCTAACCTTACATGTCGGGGTTCCGCAGAAAATATAGGATGCTGCATATCAAAGTCCTTCCATGCTTGACAATCGGCTGGATGCCTTAACATTTCATCATCCACACGCTTCTCTTTGTGCCATCTCATATCAGCGGCGATTTTTTTCGACATGTACAATCTCTTTAACTTTAGTCTCAAAGGAAAGTACCTCAATATTTTATAAGGAATCTTTTTACCACTCGCATTGTTCAACTTGTATCTAGACTCCTTACATGTAAGGCAATTATCCAGTTTTGCATTGTCCTTTCAAAACAAAATACAATCATTCTTGCATGCGTGAATGGCCTCGTATCCCAAACCTAATTCACGTAAGAACTTTTTTGCTTCATAAAGGGTCCATGGAACAGTTTCATCACACTTTGGGAGAATGTCTTTGAAAACTTGCATAACCATATCGAAAGATTTGTTTCTCCATTTATTGTACGCCTTAATATGAAGCATCTTAATAACGAAGGACAACACGAAAAACTTTTCACACTCTGAGTACACTTTGCATCGAGCATCATCAAAGAACCTAATGAACTTCACTAAATTTTCTCTTTCCGAGCTATTAGGTTCTTCATCGACATGAACATCCATGAGGCCACTCATGTAAATCTCTTCCAACATAGTAGGCAACTCGCCCAAATTATCGTCAATGTCAAAAATTGCTGCTCCATCTCTTTCACCATCATCGTTTAACATACTAGGCTGATCATGACACAATGGAACATGTTCCCCATGGTGCACCCAAGTTCTATCAAAACATGCGATTCCTCTTCAAATCAAGTGCAGCCATATAACTTGTCGACTATGTTTTGTGCCATTCAAGCAATCGACACATGGACAACGAATGTCATCGTGTGGGCCTAAATCCTTCGTAGCAAAGTCAATAAATGACTTAACACCTTGTTGGTACTCTTTATTTTTCAACCTATCTTTTATCATCATCCAACTCTTGTCCATCTTTTGAACCCTATAAGTCAAGCGAAGATTAACGTAGGAATGGACAACAAATAAACAAAAATACTCAACAATGGAATTGGGTATCTTTTATCATTATCCAACTCTTGTACATCTTTTACGACAAAAGTTTTAGTTTTCACTTATTTGCAACATAGATTAAAATTTGGAAACACATGGTTTAGGGATTGTATTCAAAAGTTAGGGTGAAACAACTAACTATTTGGACTATACAAGTAGAACGTAAACAAGGAGAGGTAAAAAAGAATGAGAAAATTCACCAAACATAACGATCGTAAGTACAAGAAACAACCAAGCTACCATCAAAGGTTACGAATTATAGTAAACAACCAAAGCTTAAATGCTTATTCCACTGTGGGTGAAGTTGTAGAATGTTCCTTAGGAGCAAATATGGTTTAGGTATACTGCTAGCATCATTGGAACTCCTTTCTACTTGAATCAGCTCACGTTTACAAGAAGCAAACTTACTTTTGTTATAGGTGCAAACTTACAAAAGTGTGATGTTTGCAAGGGTTTGGTCTCATAAGTAAAAGACACTTTGTCCTCCCTCTTATACACGCAATAGTGGAGAGTGAAGAAGACTCAAACACAAAAGCCAACAATGTAGAAAGTGGTGAAGAAGAAAAAGAGGAAAGCTAGTATGCAAGTTTCTTTAAAAATATCAATGAAGAAAGGGCACAAGGTCCTCCACGTCTTCTATATCTATTGTCTTTGAAATTCTCAAATCTTGTGAAATGGAAGTTTTAGGTAATAGCAAATTCACTTCTAATCAAGAGTTGCCATGCCAAAAGAATGTTCTAAATTATTCTCAAGGCACACCCAACAAGTATAAGAAAAAGGACCACCAAAGAATCCACATTGTGATAAGCTAAAAATTTATGTCATAACTCAAGCTAATGAAAAACCGAGTAGGACTTTTGAGGATGGCCATAAAATATGACAATTTGGGTGAAGTAGGATAATAAAGAAAATACAAACAAAACTTTAAAAAAAAAAAAATTCATACATAATGATGTATCTTATTTATATTATTTAATAAAAATTATAATGTCTAACAATTTAGTTTATAATTATAAAAATAACATTATTTCATCAATTTTGCCTTTAATATCATTTTTGTTTTAATAATAGAGCATCAATCTCCTTGTATTGTCTTTCAAGTGTTAGATGACACTTTTGCACTATATTTGGCAAAATTTATGAGAAGAATGATACAAGACATGAGCAAATAATTGACCAAACTGATGAGAATACATATTAATTATATTTAAACTGATGAGAATACACACAAATAATCTCAATCTCAGAACATAAAATTTAAATTGATGAGAATACACATAGAACATATAAACAGAGAATACACAGATAATCTGATTGAGATTATATTTAAATTGATAATCTGTGTATGTATCAGTTTAGATTACCCAATCTCATAATACATATTAATTATATTTAAACTGAATCTTGGCTACTACATCTAAACTGATTACCCAATCACAGATTACCCATTCAGTTTCATCCATTTAAATGTAAACTGATTCATGTGTTGCTAGGCTTAGTGTAAACCCAATCTGTAAACTGAAGATTCAGTTTACAATTTAACTGTAAACCCCATCTTTAGTTTAAATGTAAACTCAATCTCAAAATACATACACAGATAATCTCAATCTCAGAATACGTACACAGATCAAATAATCTGTGTATGTAAATTTCATACACAGATTTACATAAATAATGGAGTAAATACATGAGAGAGAAAATTTCATTGAAAATAATCAGAATACATGAGATTAGATAGACAATCAATGGATTAGGGCTTTGAAACTAATGAGAGAGAGAGAGGGGAGAAAGAGGGGAAAAGGTATCAAACCCTAGAATCTAACCCATTTACAACATCAAATCCATAAATCTCTAGTAATGAAACCACTTCAAACAAACCCATTTCAGAAATTAAGAAAAAATTAATCGGAATGGGTAGAATAAAAACCCTAGAGCAAGAGTTCACAGTTGGGGAAATAGAAGAAGAGGTAGAGAGAGAGAGAGAGAGAACGAAATAGAGAGAGTGAGACCGAGACAGAGAGCGACAGAGCAAAACAGCGAAAGGGAGCGAACCTGTTAGCGGCGGTGGTTATGGTGATTTGCGGCGTACGAGGAACGACGGTGCTGAGGATACAAGGTCGTGAGGTTTGCTAGTGATTTGCGCAGTGGAACGACAGAGCAAGAGATGTTCTGTGGCTGTGTGTATACAAAGAGAGGCAAAATGTGTGAGAGATGAGCGAAAATAAATCTAAATGAAAATGAATCTAAAACATTTAGAGCTTTAGTGACTACATGTTTTATTTGTCGGCAAAATTTAATATATAAGGACTAAATAATTTTATATAGCGACTAATGTTTCTGTTAGTTACCAAAATTGAATCATTGGTAACCAAACTTGTGTGGTCGCTAAAAGGTTTTGAATATCATCTGCTGCCATTTGGCAACTAAAGATTATTTTGTCGGCAAAAGGTATAAGACAGCGACTAAAAAACAATTTAGTAGCCTAAAATATATACTATCGGCGACTAAACGTTTTTTAGTAGCCTATGATGGAATATTTACCGACAAAAATATTGTTTGGTTGCCAATAAGCTATATTTCTCGATTAAAAAAATTTAACAGCTATATCATTTGGCAACCAAATAAATTTAGTAGCTAAAACTAATGTTACAACGACTAAAAATTGTTTTTGTCAGCAATTGTTCAATAATTAGTGACTACATAATAAGTTAGCAGCCAATTGTGCCATTATTAGCGACTAAATTTATGTTAGTCGTCGATAAGCAATACACATCGACTAAAAAACTTTAGTAGCTAAATCTTATATTTTTGCTGACTAATAAAATATTTAGTCGCTAATTCCACCACTTTTGGAGACTAAAAATTGTTTAGTCGCCAAAAGTGTCATTTCATATAGTGAGGCCACTAAAACCTTAAAAATTACCCCCCAAAAAAAATAATAATAATGATCATTAAACTAGAGAAATTGAGAGTCTCCAAATATTAACTCACCACCAAGTTCATGAACTTCCAAATAATCTCCATTCATGGACAAGACAAAAAGTCACCAAAAAATAATGAATCTCCATTCACCAAACAAAATGAGATTCATGAACAAGACAAAAGAAGATTCATGAAAAAAGACCAAAAAATTCACAAAAAATAAAAATAAATAAACTGGTCCAACAATAACCAATATACATATATTTAGAGAATTTCTCTGGACTTCCCAGAGAATTTCTCTCCAAAGAAATTCTGGAAAGGCCAAAGAAATTCTCTATATTCCAGTCTAGAGAATTTCTCTAGATTTTCTTTGAATTTCAAGAAACAGTAATGAAGAGTTCAATGAACAGAGTATCTGGCTTCACTGTGATTTGTATTTGTCCATGGGAACGCTAGAGAAATTTTCTAGATTCTAGTCTAGAGATTTTCTTTGGATTTCAAGAAACAATAACGAAGAGTTCAAGAAACAAAGCATCTGGCTTCACTGTGATTTGCATTTTTCTATGGGAAGGTCAGAGAAATTCTTTAGATTCCAGTCTAAAGATTTTATCTGGATTTCCAAAGAATTTCTCTGAATTTTTTCTGGATTTCAAGAAACAATAATGAAGAGTTCAAGGAACAGAGCATCTGATTTCATTGTGATTTGCATTTGTCCATATACATAATACATATACAACTCCTCAAACCCTAAAGCTTTAAATCCGAAATTCAACAACTCAACATCCCCAAATCCTTTAAGACCCATCAACAACATACAAAATTGTCAACCAAACCGTAATCACATTGTTCATGAGACAGAGTTTCAAGTACATACATAAACATAAGGATATTCAAGAAACATATATTTGCATCAACTATATTGCTAAAAATGAAGAAAACAAAAAAGAGGAAAAACGGAGAGAGAATGATATAGAATATATATCAGAAAATAAAACCCTAATTTTCAATAAACTCGTATTACATATATATGGTTTGTATGTATTTGTTTATTTTATATATATACACGTACATACATAGAGAAAGATCAAAGATTTTAGATGAAACAAACTCTAATCAGACCTACTATGAAAGATTTCTTGGACTTGTGTTCAATAATCACATATTCATACCACAAGCACAAAACAAAACAGAGGTTTGTAAATCTATCAATGTGTATATATATATATAGAGAGAGAGAGAGAGGGGAGATGATGGAGTAAATGAGACCGCAAAAGGAGATGTGGGAGAAGATGGCGGCGGCGAGAGGAGATGCGGCGGTATGGAAGAGTTATCGATGGCGACAATGGAAATAAAGTTCATTGGAGAGAGAAGAGCAGAGAGAGAGGAAGAGAGGAAGAGACCGGTTTGATTTGAGAGAATCAAATTTTTCTGTGATAAATGGGTGTTAGGGTTGAGAAACTTTAGACATCACAAAATAATATTATGGATCTCTTCTATTACTAAAAATGGGACAGGGACCTTAATTTTCTCTAAAATAAATATTTTAAAAAAATAAATTTCTTAAAATTATTTTTCATCCCAACAAGATAAAACTGTATGAAAATGATCAATATTTTTATTTTTTTATTTTTTTCAATCAAATTATGTTTTAGATTCTTAGAAAAAAAATTCTGAAAAAAGAACCAAACAGAGGCCATATAAACTACACCAACATTTTTAGTATACCAAAAATCTACATATTAATCCACACCAACATTTTGAGTGTAATGTATTAAGGTGTTCATATTTGATTGTAATCTTATTGAAATAAAGTTACTTTCTAAACTAACAATCACAAGAATTTACTCAAAAAAATTGGCTAAGTTTGTCGTCAGTCCAAAACAGCAATCTATTTAGATCGTTATTATGACTTTTATACTAGCCAAACTCGCGATCAATCCAAAACAACCATTCACATGATTGTGTGTGCAGATTGTTTATATATGTTGCTTTTCTGTAAACACCATTAATTCTTGAATATATAATGTATATTAGGACAATATTGACTTGTATAGTATAGAGATCAAATCACGTGATTGAGTTAATTAAGCACAGAATGTGAATATGTGACCAATACATATATGAACTATGTGGAATTATGACTTATGTGTGGCCTTAATAATATATGTATTAAAAGATGATGAATAGTTTATTAGTCATACTCAACGGGAGATGTCACTATCTTCAAGACATTGTTTGGGCTTGATAAATGCACACGGGTCAACATGTTCTTTCATTTACTACCCAAAATTTTGAACCACATATTGCCACTCAATTGAACAATTTATGGACCCAAGAATTTTTCTCTGTATTGCCCCAAAACTAGGCGGTGTTTGGCAACTTGGTTTTGGGTTTTTTTTATTTATTTTTTTCATTACAAGACAAATGTTTTACAAAATCAAAAAAAATCAATCCAAACAAAATATCACGTCAAACCCCATAATCAATTCACTTTTTCTTTCACAAACATCACATCCAACTATAAAAAAAATCCAACTATCTTCCCAAACATAAATTTTTTTTTCTCCAATAATATCATACAACTAAAAAAATCTACAAAAAAACTCACTTCCCAAACACATACTATATATGTATATATATATAATTAGAGCACTGAACGAGTCAGAATATGGTGTTTTCATTGGACATAGTAGTTAGCTCAGTAGTCTATGTAGTTGTCTTTTGGGACCATGAGAATATCAAAAGTTCAGTGTTAGAGTCGATGGAGCGATTGTGGGCTTTTCATTATAATTTAACTTACTAATTCCTTAACATCTTATCGTATGGTGAAAAAAAATATATATATATATTGAAATTATATTTTGATTATATAAGCTTGATTTATTTGTCCTTTGACTTAATCCCAAATAAGTTTTAACCGAGTTAGGTTTTAACACTTCATTTTTTTTATAAGGCAAATTAATCGTGTGAAATTGGTCTTTGTAGTTTTGGTTGTACCAAATTGGTCTTCTAATTTATTAAACTGTATCAATTTAATCAAATTGATAAGAGTTATTGTCAAAAAAAATAGATAAAAATTAAGTGCAAAATAGTCAATTCAAAAAGAAATTGACTATTTCAAATTTGATGCCGACTACTCAATCACTTTGAAGAGAATGAATGCACTATTTTATTACTTGATTTTAACCCAATTTCTAAAGAGTGTTATCAATTAAATGTGCATTATTACATAACAAACTAATCTTTAATACATTTTTATCAAGCCGAACTCGAGTTGAACTTAAGTAATTGGTTCGTTGTACAACCTATCTATAATGTAAGGATTTTAACATAGAATGTGAGAGGAAAAACAGAAGAATGTGAAGAGTTAAAAAATAAAGAAAAAGTAAACAGTCATTGAAGAAGACTACTGTGAAAGGCATGCTATATAATTTGTCTCAAATAATTGAAATAGAATGTTGATGCTATACATATATATATATATTGGAATATCTGCTGTGAACACAGTGCACAAAAACAATTGTCAGATTTTGTTAGATGATAAAGATTTTGTATGCCAACTTTCTCAGGATATATATATCTAATATATATACATCATTCAATTATTGGTTGTTTCCAAAAAAAAGATAATGCTAAATTCCTCTAGGAGTTGGTTGTGCTACCTTTACTTATAAAACCAGGAAAGGGAGTGGCTTCACCTTTTTTTTTTTTTTTTGGGACCATGCTCTCTATATATATATTTTATTTTTATTTTTTAATTTAGTTCATATAACTCAAAATGAATAAACTTGAATTTGAGTAAAAAAATTTAGGAGAAATTATATAATAAAAAAACTACAATTTGACTTTTGTAACAAAATATTATGAGTTTTTAGTTTCATCAATTTAAACCCTGAACTTTTAATTTATTTTTCATTTAAATCATTTATATATTTTCATTAAGTAAAACAGACAATAAAAAAATATTAGTCATTAAACTAAATAAAAACAAAATTTTAGAAATCTTTTTTATTTTAAAAATTAAAACTAAGTATATATGTATATACATACTAATGTACATATATATACATAACATATAAATTTCATGTAATATATATTAATAATTGGGCCGGACCAAACTGTACTACAAGCAACATTCTAAACCCCGCTGATTTAATAAATGAATCTAAAAATAATTTCCACCCAAGTGTCTAGTTTGAGTTGAGTTGAAATGTGAGTATAGAAAATAGGTCTCCTTCATATAAAAAAATAATAATAAATTATTATTACAATTTAATTTAATAAAAGTTTTGAGTAAAGAAGTGAAGGGATTGTTATAGCTTCATACTTAAATTTGAGTTCGATTCTTGATTTGAATAAAGGGTTGAAGATGCCCTTAATTAAATCAAGATCAATCTGGATGCTATTTCTACAGTCATGCTTCTTATTATACACTTTCTTTTACTATTTTGTAATTAATAAAATATTATTTGTTATCAATTAAAAAAAATTATATATAAAAAAAAAAAAAAAAGCTTGATCTTGCTATCAAGGGGAATTTCACAAGTGACCAAGTGATTTTACTTGATATCAGCCCACACAAGTTTGTTAGAGAGAGATTGGAGGTTGAAGTGTGTCCAAGCCTTCGATAAATCAAAATTTAACACAAAATTGACAAAATGCTAAGATGAAGAGAACAAAGCACAAACAGATAGAAACCTAACAGCAACATGTTTTGGGCATTTTTGTTGCATGTGTTCTATTATAGGACTCAACATGGTCCAGAGTCACTATCTCATTCCTTATAATAATTTCTCATAAAAACATAAAAGAAAATCGTCTTTACAACGTCGTTAGAGTCACTAAGGCCTTGTTTGGGATATCCTAAAAAAGTTAAAAAGTCAAAAAGTTACTATCCTACTTAAGTCACATCATCTTATTTAAGTCGCATCACCTCTCTACCACATCACTTCAAACCCAACCCATATTTCATAAAAAGTCAAAAAATACACTTATTTAGATCATTCCAAACCACCTTACCACCTTTTAATATTGTTCGCTGGAGGGGAACAAAGTGTTTGCATTCATTTTGTGATGAACATTGTTACGTACAAAAGACTTGTTTACAAAAAAATGCCTAAAATATTTAATATATGGTCTATGATATGAATTCCATTATATAAAAACTAAATTTAAATCACACATTACCTTTTTTAAATATTTTTGTGCGTATAACTTTAATATTTTGTGATACATGTGTCATACCCTTTTCTCTAAGCTTTGACACTCAAACAACTTGTATGAAGGGGATTTCTACCCCAAAAACACCCAACCAAACATAATAATAATAATAAATGAAAATGTGAAAATAAGAAAAAGAATATAAAGCTTGCATGGACATTAGTAGCTTAAGATTTTTGGAGGTCTCTGATTAAACATCAAAATAAAATCTTATCTAATTAAGTCTTTGAAAAGTTGGGATTTTCATCAACAAGAATTTTTTGAATTTTTTTGTGAACCTTAAATGACAATCTAAATAACTTAATGGTTGAATCATATCTTTAACGGACTAGTTCTAAGAATTTTCTCGAATAGACCTACAATATATATATATATATTCACTCTAATACAACCCCTTGCTTGAAAATTGGAAAGCTCCAACTAGTTTGTGATTCCTAGCAAAATCTCAAATCCCATGTTTAGGATAAATTCTTTAAGTATAATAACTACAATACTTTAATATATTCCCTATGAACATATGTAAAAACCTTGAAAACCTCATAAAATTGGAATGATGCAAAGTGGGTGTTTTCCTAAATGCACAAAAATATGCTTAAGAAACTTGACACACTGAAAAGCAAAGATTTCCCAATCATACCCACATAACATGACTTAAAGTAGTAAAAGTCCCTCTTTTGCTATCTGAGTCATTGCTCTAGCTAGGTATAGGATCCTATTCTAAGACTCACACAAAGAAATTAAAAAATTGATAAAAATAATAAAAACAAAACAAAAAGTTGAAACATATTGAATCTTTTGAAAGACTTTTTTTTTTTTTTTTTTTTTTTTTTTTTTTTTTTTTTTGGGAGAAAGAGAAGCTTATATATGTGCCCTACAAATCTGTTGGAACAAGTAATTGAAATAAAAATATGCAGATTTTGACAAGAACCCATTAACATTTTTCTTATGCTTTCTTCTATTTTTCCTTCTCTCTTACTTTGTTCCATTCTTATATATATATATGGGAGAATTATAAATAAATGGATTGACTACAAATATTACAAATCAGTGGAGAATATAAAATTAGTTTATATTTTTCTATCTCTCCTATATTTATTTTAGATTCCTCACTAATTTGTAATTTTTTTTTTAGTCAATTCCTTTAGGAAAAATTGCATATCAGTGTACTTTTATAAAAATAATTACAAATCAATGAAAATTTTTATGAACATTAAGAATTAAATTCATAAATTTTTTAATGATTTTATAATTATTTTTTAAAAATAAAATTGTAATTTTCCCATTCTTTTATTTATAATAATTCTATGTATACTTCCATATATTTTCATGTTTTCACAGTTCTATTCTCTTCAATTAAAGGTGGAAAAGACACCAGTAAAGAGCAGGACCCACAACAAAGGGAAGAAACGAGAGAGAGACCCTCACAAACCAGAAACCTTATTATGGTACAACCAAAGTCCAATCACATTGAATTATGATGGTGCTTCCATCTTTCTCTTTCCTTTTTTTTCATTTTTTTGAAGTAGAAAAAAAAACGTGAGTGCATTATAATTTATAGGATCCGTAGACTCTAATTTTGGGATAATTGATTGTCAGTTAGATTTAATCTAACTTATAAGAAGAGATCTATCACTGAAACACCTAATGAATCACATGAAGTGCTATAGAACAGGTTAAGTTTCGATCAGAATACAATACAGAATATGCCTCCAAATTCGAATCAAACTGACCCATATCAAAATGCAGTACATTGTCTACGAGACCAGACCCTGGTGGACTGGTGGTGATGGTGCTTCTATCTATCATGGTGGTTAAGGTAACGTTAATATGGACTTATTATAGGGAACCCATTTTCTCCAATTTCCATAATGGAGATTTGTAAGGTTTATCATGTATTCTATTTTTGATAATTTATTTAATTTTTGTACATATAATATTCATATGGAAAAAATAAAATAAATATAATAAATAATAAATAATAAATAATAAGTATGATTTAAAGATAAAATTATTTTAAAATAAAAATATGATAAAATCATATAGTTATGCTTATTAAATTAATTAATTAATTTTTTTTTTAATGATTCGCACGCATGAACTTAAAAGAATTAAAAAAAATAAAAAATTTATCATAGTGGGCCTGTGGTGAACTTTATGGTTCAAATAGGACTATCCAGTTTGTATAGTGGACAGAACATATGTGGACCATATTTATAAACCCTATTTGACTGGAGCTCTATTAGATTATGTGATGAAAATATCAGATTAAATTCGACAGATCTGCAAAAAGTTGGAGAAAATAAGGTTGTAGTTGAGCCGGCCCATTAAACAATCAAAAGTGGGCCTTGAGGATACCCAAAACTATTGTGCCCATGTAAATTTGGGTTGGTGGCCCAGGAGAAGTTATTCACAACTCACTTATTGATTGGTGTGGCCCAAATCATATCGTGTGCTACTTACCTCTTAATTGGGGTAGCCCAACTTGAAGTTTGGGTTGGTGACCTAAAAAAAGTTATTCACTGCCATGTACGACTGAGATGCGGATATTGAATAATTTTTATTGATTCCTCACCAGTCACATCCCAACGCAACCCTTCCAAGACTATACCAAAGAAAGAAAATAACACACCATATACGAGTAACGATAAATGCACAAAATTCATGCACAAAAGACTCGGAAAAAAAAATATATATGATACAGATTCAACTCATATATTATGGAGCTTACATGTAGAATAAATCAAAGCCACACAATAATCCGTACATAAAACCGCTCCACATATATATGAAGTAACCTGAAAAAGAAATTGAGCTCGTCTGTCATCAAAATGGCGCAAGTACTTTGCAAGCACATTTTACCATGGTTCTCATGAACACTCTGTTTGAAGAGAGTAAAAAGCTCAAGCGCACACAACAGCAGCAAAGCATGCGTTGCAGCGTACCAGAGAGCAGCACAATGCCGCCTGCCCTCAACCACCATGGACACCATAGTCACAAGCTTGGCAATGCAACAACAGCTAAAAATGACCCTACATCTCATTATTGTCATACCAAAAGACATTGATGAAACCGAGCACAGATCAGATACACAGCATAAAACTCCACAGTTGTAACACCACTGCAAGTTGTCCAGTTTTTTCAAATTCAAACACTATGGTTTTTTCCCAATCAGATATGCATGAACATGAACGATGCGTACAAATTCAGTATATTGCTCAGACAACATATAGAAGCAGAAAAAGAATGCAAGAAGGAATTTTGGAATTTTATTAGAGTAGTCCAAAGGACAAATGAAATGATGACCCATTGCTACAAGAAAGAATAAAGAACCCTTAGCAAAGGGAAGCAGCAGACTCTGACATTAAATTAGAGGACAAAATGGGAATTACCCACTTTCCTCACAAGAATTAATCTGTGATTGTTAAAAATGACAAATTTACATCAAAGTCATTAACCACAAAATCTACTTTCTACTTGCAGGAAGGTTCCCCTGCCAAAGACTTTGGAAAAAATTATTACCCCCGGCCCGAGAACCCCAAGAATCACCGGCATGCAAATTTGCCCCAATTCGAGGCCTGCACAAAGAATCTTAAACTTTTTTTGGTCATCTAAACTTGGTTAATTTTTTGCCGCTGCTCCCCAAATCAATCTTTTCAGTCTTGCCCTGTTGTTAGAACTCCATTAGAGAGAAAAAAATGCGTTAGCAGAGTCAGGATCTAGATGACGCTCCAGAGGCAGGCTAACCGGATTTTGTGTTGGTCCTAGAGATCTACTCAAGAATTGTTGGGCCTCTGACTTTAAGGCGCTTTGGACCAATCTCTATAGGAAGTGGTTCTCTTATCGTCCTTCCCAAGTCATGGTCGAACCTACCATCTCTGCGGTGTTCTCTGTATTTACTCACCGCTTCCTCATTAGCAGTTTTCTTAAATTTAATTGAGACGGGAACAGTGGTTCCTCTGGCAAACCTGTCTCTCGAAGCACCATCTGAAGTTTCTTTAGAGGCTGTCGAACACTCTGCTGACATCAATTGCCCGCATCTTCCCACAGGTTGGAGTTTCTTTAGTCGCTTAAGCCCCTGCAGAAATAAATACAACTCAGATCACAACAAATAAGGGACTAGTATAGAGCTAACTAATATTACTAACTATAAGCAAAAATGCAAAACCAATGAATAAATATGCTATAGACAAAGAAAATATAGTAGGCAAATATACCTGATGTTCGAAATTTGAAGAGATTGCATCATTCATGTTTCTTTGTTCCGCTTTTACAGACGAACGACGTTTAACCCTGAATATCTCTGAATCAGACTCATCACTGTCCTGAGCTAGAACAGGCCTAACCTCTGACCTTGGAAGATTACCTCGTGTACCCAAACTTGCATCACTAACAGAAGTTTGTGAAGGTTCATACACATTGCGAGTCACGTCTTTACAAAACTTTGTAGATCCGATATCTCCTAAATTGAAGTTAGCATGAAACTGTACCTGTCCAAAATATAAGGAAAACAGATAAGTATACCTCAGTGCAACCCAATAAAGAGGCCATATGTGGATAAAGGAGCTAAAGCTTACATTGTTGGCCATGGAAATATTTTCAGCTGGTTCTAGAAAAGAACAAAGCATGGATGCAGCAGAAGAAAGAGAGGCATATGATAATTCAGTCTTGAAATTTTCTGCTCCAATGCTCTGATCTTGAGTTTTGGCAATTTCTGGGATCAAATCAAAATTTATCTCACAATAAGGACTGTATCCATCCTGTTCGGCAGTTGGGAACTCATTTGATAGGAGAAATAAATCACCGCCACTTCTACACTGTTGTTGAGCCTCACACAATATATCCTCTTCTTTTTCAAACTTCTTGGCAGCAGCTTCCATATCAAGAATATCTTCCCTCAAACACAAAGTACGATTTCCCCCACAAGGAACGTCAAGTGACTTAATATCTGGATTATGCAATCAATCGATGTATCTCAGTATCAAAACAAAAGGGCAACATTTCAAAAAATTAGACTAAAGCAAGAAAATGAGCCAACATACCATGGCGAAGGCATATGGGATGCAAGCAACAGTTGCAATTAAGGTATGCTACATAACAATCACGTTTGCATAGGCTGCAGAGAATTCCATGGGAAATTAGAGAAACACCAATGCATGCATTTGTTTTCATTAGACACCACTGAGCACGGTGCTGGAACCTCATCAAATTAACAAAAGAAATCTTAATGCTACGGTGACAGATCAACTCCGTGGATGAATAATCTGGATCTTCCAGTTCCAAACTTCTATGCAGCAGCATTGCTTCTTTGCAAAGGAGTTCCTCATGAGGAAGGAGAGGTATCCGGTTAAGAAGTGCATAACGTCGGCTAGCAATTGACCCGAGAGGGAACCAATCACCAATTGCAAAGTTCACTGCTTCACCGCAATTAAAACCTGAAAATTTAAGAAAATGAGTGGTAGAAGTGATAAAAAGTCCACACAACAACGCAGAATAATATAAAGACTTTGTGGAATATCGCTTTCATAATCTTCTTGATTAGCCCCAGTCTGAAGGACATGTTTATACTAGAGAAGAACATCTTACCATGACTAAATCCTGCATGATATGCTCTAGGGAAAGTTACTATAAATTCCCCAGGCTTTTGCACAGCCTTGTAGACTGGGACGTCATGTTCTAGCAAAATATTTGGAGGAAACAAGGTTGTTTTCCCCAAAAGCACATCAAATGCCCCATCCTCTCCATCAGTCGATAGTATGTCATGA
Organism: Camellia granthamiana; assembly: GCA_036172215.1. Taxonomy (NCBI): domain Eukaryota; kingdom Viridiplantae; phylum Streptophyta; class Magnoliopsida; order Ericales; family Theaceae; genus Camellia; species Camellia granthamiana. The sequence continues at coordinate 32,605,391 of CM069916.1, forward strand.
GTATAAACATGCTCCCGGACCACCTTTTCAAAATCTAAAGCTGCATGTCCAGGAATACCATACCAAGTTTTTGCCGCCCCACAATGATGATAGTTGATACTGCAAGCAGATAACATACTATGTATGAAGTTCTCTCTCAGCAGAAAAATCAATCCCAAGAGGAATACCATTTATGTAAGAAAGTACCTATACAAATAATGATCCTCCACATGCCAAGCAAACATACTAAATAGCATCCCAATATATAGCATTGGTTCGGTAACTCCCTGAAAAAAGAGCTCAAGACTGATGAGAAACAGAACAAACATGTAGATATAAAGCAAAAATTCAAATCAAGAAGGGGAAAATTATCTCAGTACCGGAATTGCAGTTTCGAGAAGACGTAATACAGACTTGGGCAAGCGAGAAAGTTTCTGAAAGCATAATAGAGAACAGTCCATGAGCACATGCTATAAGGCAAGCAAGTCAATCATATCAGAAAATTACAGTGAAATGGTGGCAAGAAGAAATATTATTATAAAGGTGTTGTAGTCCAAAGATAAAACGGGGTGCAAAGAAAGGAGAAGATTAAAACAAAAATAGATAAATAAGGGAGCGGAGAACAAAGAGCAGGAGGTTAATTTTTACAGGAAAATAATAAACAATATACAGTGAAAAGAATACAAAAAAAATTGAGGAACTTAAATCTTATGAATTATAATATCATCCATTTTAAATGGGTGTGAATGCATCTAATAGTATGTGATAGAGAAATAATTTTGGAATTTATTACTAACAGTTGGATGTGAACAAATAAATGCCTGTCTCCCTAAAAAGTTGGCTTTTCCCCAGTTACTTTAGAGCGTGGTTGGACATCACATTCACCATCAAGACAAAACAATACAAAAGGAGATAGTGGAAAATCAAACAATATAAAAAAATTAATAAAAAAAACAATATACCCCCTCCCCAAAAAACTACAAATAAATAAATAACAAACAAACAGGTGGTTCTCCTCAATGAAATATCTCAAAAGGCATGGAGATCAATTACCTCAGAAAATTTTACATTTGGAAAATTATCACCTCAGATGTGAAGTATCTGAGGTCAACAGGAGGGGTGGGGAACAAAGAGAAGATGATAAAATGGAAGACAAAAGATAAGGACAAAAAAAAGGACGAGAGAACAAAAGGAGGGGTCATGTTTGATGGGATGATACTAAACAACATACACCACATCAAAACAAACAAAAATCCACCAAAATACTACAAGGGAAGAGCAACAAGCTAATTAGATCAACCAACTTCTTTGAATCTTAATTCTCAAAATCAGTAATTTTTTCATGTTAAAGTCCGGCAAAAGAACTTCCATCTGAAAAAAATCATAAAAACAACAATAGTAAAAAGATCAACACACCTTGAGATTCCATTTGCTTTTTCCAAGCTGATCATTGGGAGAAGATGAAAAGGCACTACCATCAACATCACAAGCATATTCAACACTGTCTGTCTTTCCACAAGCTATTTCATGCCAAAATTCTTTTTCCATGTACGTGGCAGGAAGACATCCAGCACTGTAGTATCTACGAGCAAAAACTTTGGTCGCCATTTTCTCAAAATCACGAAATGTGTAATTCCTGAAAAATTAAAAATCATACTCAAACCATGAACACATCCAGTGAAAAATGCAAATCTCCAGTTAGTATGAAACTCACCTCCCACTCATGAAAAAGGTGACCTTGTCATCAGTATCCCACTCAGCAAGACGGAGGGGTTGCACTCTAGTTGTAAACTTAAAACCTGCTTTCTCTTTCATCAACACCATACCAGCAGGAACAGATGCATTCAATGGGGAAACAATCTTGCATATACCTGAAAGTCAGAAACATGGATTCAATAAGAAATAAGGGTGATATTCCATTCACGCACGACAAATTAAAAACACTAATGCATAAATAAATTGCTCCTCCATGCAAAACAAATCAAAACACTGAAGTGAAAAAATAAAAACTTGACAGTTATATTCATATAAACCCTTGGAAGATGAATCAATTATGTGCATATAAACATCAAAAGGAAAATTACCATATCTTGAAGCTTCTGGTGCTATCTTTTGCAGATAAACCAAAGGATCCTCAAACTCCTCTTTACTTGGACAATAAACAGGACACTCAGGAATTTTTTCAATCCATTCGAGATCATTTAAGTCAAACTTAATAACCTTGCGTTTTGAAAATGCATCATTCCCATTTGAAGCACCACCAGATCGAGAAAATGTATCTGCATTACCATGTAATCTCATGCTGCATGATGCTGAACCTCTTAAAGCATCTCCTCCGCTTCTAGTCATCATGTTGGTGACACACACAGTATTCGTCAAAGTTTCAGGTTTCATACGCTGAAGCCTTTTATGCTTCAGAAATTCTAATTTAGCCTCTCGGGACATACAAACCCTTCCTTCCACCTGGAAAAAGTACAACAAAGAAAACTGATCAGAAAATTATGTGAAAAAGATATAACAGTAATATGTGGATCAACAAGCTTAATTTGTAACTGCCAGTGCCAAAGAACAAATACACCCAGCATTGATCCAAAGAAAGGGATGAGAGCAACTGCAGCCACACTTCGCCATACTTTTATTTGAAGTAAATAAACTTTATTCAAAGGAAGGCATTAAGGGAATGCCACTCCAGTGGATAGGGATCGCTTGGGTACCGATGCTGTGATTTTTTATTTATTTTTCTTTTTTTGATAAGAGCAGAAGTATGCTAACAAAACAGCCTTAAGCAGGTGAACCCTGTACACTCATAGCCAAAATCTGGAAGCTATACATCCTAAAGCATGAACAATTCTCTATGCTTTGCACAAAAGACAAAATGGAGAGAAATCCTTTCTCAACCAAAAATATAGAGAAAGGAGTAGAGATCCTTCGAGACTGCACAAAGGTGACTCAAAGCTCTCAAATGATCCATTGCATTCTGCCAAAACTGTCACGAACAAATAAAGCTGTTGTCCACCAATTCTTCCTGCCCAACTTCCTTGGGCAACAAAAACCCCAGCAAGCTAGATCTTTCCTACTGAGTTTTTTATTCCTGCAAGCAAATTCCGACAGGGGAGGGGGGAAGAACTGATGTGCATGTTTGAACCCCGAGTCATTATATTTTAACGATTTCAATCATTTGTAAAGGATTTTATAACACCAAAATAGACAATTTAATTGGCACTGAGTTTTATATTTGTTTCAACTCAGTGTTAGTGTAAATTACTTCATATGTTCACCTTTTCACTACTCCCTGACCAATTAGGGCATTGTAAGATGATGGAATGAATGATTTGATTTCCTTCTTGAAGACCGTGACACTAGGCACATCTTTAGGGACCTAACAGCCTGAACGACCATTTCAGCACCATGACAAACAAATGCTAATGTATATTACAACCCAGTGACGCTTTGTCACAGCTTTTTCATTCCTAGATTGCCTTGCAACTACCTCACCCTTTCTTTCTTTTTTTTAATTTCAAACTTCAATTTTTTAGTTTTCTTTTTCTCTTAATCTACGTTTTTTTTTTTTTTCCAATCAATAAAAGATCAACCGATTGATTTTCTTAGCATGTACATCGGGTGTGCACACCTTCTATTGATAAACATAAAGGAACAAATGCAGATATGGTTGTGAATTGTACCCCTACTAATCAGTCCACCATGCCTGTCTGTTGGAGAGAATTGGATGATCGGGCCAAGTGCTGCCCCCTCTTCCCCTCACTCTCCTTTCCCTAATATGAACCTTGAGTCACCAAAGCCTTTCTGACCTATGTTACTTATAACGTGGATCGTTCCGGCACATAGAACATCAAAGCCTTTCTGACCTATGTTACCCAAAACGTGGATCGTTCTGGTACACAGAACGGGAACGGGAACGGGAACGTAGTACGCCACATACTCTAAAATGTGGTACGATAAGAGTAGACTTATATATATTACACTTAAGAATTTAAGATACTTGTAAAGTAATTTTCTTTTAACTATTAGGTATCCAATAATTTATTTATTTATTTATTTATTTTTCCATGTAGCAAATCATTTCTACGAAAATTATGACCCATTTGTTATTTTTGTCTTGTCAAAACTTAACTCACCTTAGATTTTGTTTCATATATTTGATTTTTTTTCTCCTAAGGTAACATTTAGGAAAATATATTGGAAAAAACTTTTGGGATCGCTTCGGATCACTAAATTTACTGTTTTGGAAAAGAAGTGTGCCATGTTTCGGAATGTGCATATCAATATGTGATTCGCTAGAGTATTAGCGTTTTCTGGTAACATAGTTTCTAACTGCCTGGCCATAACAGTAATGAATCCAATGGATTTCATTAGATAAAATAAAAGAGTATTAACCAATTTCAAAAACCAAGTGAAGGGCATTGCTGCTAATGCTATACTAGGATGAAAGGAAAAGACTTAACAGGAATATGACCCAGGAACATTCTAAACCGAACATAGCATAACAACATATCAACTAGGAGGCCAACGGGTAGATAACAAACAATCGTTACAGCCAAAAAAATACAAATTTAGCAAACTATCCATAACCAGTATGATGTTTCCATATTAAGGCCCGTTGGAATAAAGCAGGCCAATGGATTATTTGTCAAAGCCAGCCAACAATTTTAGTTAGAAAAGCACTTAGAAGAATTAAATAGTTGGTTAGTAGCTGTGAGAAATTATAATGGAGCATGCCAATAAAAAACTAATGCAAAATAAATTGTAGAAGTTGATGATTGAATAAAATCTGGGCTTAATGGCAAAGGTCAAGAAAAGGAATCTATCAAATCCAAAAATCCCCTCTGGGAATTGATTTGAATTGACTAAGCTGTAAAAAATAAATAAAAAGGTAGGACCATAAAAAGCAACCAACAATGTTTCAACGTAAAAATCTCTACCACAATACAGCAAAGTGTAAACAATAAAACGGCTTTAGTAAAACCCAATGCTCTTAAACGGAGGCAAAGAGTCTAAGACTATAAATTCCTAAGGTTGAATTTCTAAAGTAAGACAGATCTTGCTGACAAATGCAATAGTGTTCAAAGCAGAGTGACAAAGGAATAATCCGAGAATCAAAAATCACAAAAAACAAAAAAATCAAGTTCCTGAAATCTTAGGATTCAATTTGATTGTTCCCTCTTTGAACCATTTTTAAACAAAAACTCAAAATTTTCAGGCTCATTAGTATTCAAAACTTCAGTTTTTATTTTGACTTTCAAGGCCAAAACAAAGTAAGGTGTCATAAAAAAAATTATTTTTACATCATTTTCATTTTCGATAAATTCAAAATTTTGAGGTCTCAAAAAAAGAATTCAACACAGTTTGCTTACAAAGGATTGTTTTCAAAAACAAAATTCATAAACCACTTTTGCAAACACTTCCACCAAATGCAATTTCTATATTGTTTTCAATATTAAATTTTCAAAGTAATAAGAACAAATTTCAAAGCTATAAGAACAATGATGAGCATTAATAATCTTACCATTCACAATTTAATCCAGACAATTAATGATAGACTTTCAATTTTCAAAGCCACTTGTCATATTTTGGTTATGCTATGAGGAAGGAAAGAAAAAACCATACATATTTATTCTTAACATTATAGCCTTAGAGACAAATTACTAACATGCCATAAAAGTGTTGGTTTAACATACCGGTCCTTTGACCTAATTTGCACAAAGTATCAATCCTTAACCCACAACCACAGGTTAATAGGTTGATTTCTTTTCTTTTCTTTTCCTTCCTTTCCTTTCCTTTTTTTCACCTTTCTTTCCTTTTCAAGGGCAAATTGGATTTAGTGCACTTCCTCTCCAGTTTTACCTCCTATAAAATAAAGGAAATTTTTGGTATCCCCTACCATTTCCTAACTCCTCTCCTTACTCGCAATTTTCCTACAAATTAAAGAATAATGTCCGCATTATTCCCCTCCATTAACTAATTTCAAGCAAACCTCAATCCATTTAATGGAATTTCAACCAAAGCAGGTCAGAGGTAGCAAAGAAATAACATTTTCAAAAAATGTCTATCTAAAAACCAAGCATGTACACACATTGAATTCACAATCACCAATAAGCCATAGAAAAAATCATTATCTGCATTCTTCCAGATTCGGCTGAATTCTTCCACTAAAATATATGATCACTTCAATTTCTCATACATCAGTATCACTAAAGAAACAGACAAATCCTAATTGGACACACATTATACAAGAAGATGAAAAATTTTGATCCATCACCCACACTTTCGCTCTCTCTCTCTCTCTCTCTCTCTCTCTCTCTCTCTCTCTCTCTCTCTCTCTCTCTCTCTCTCTCTCTCTTTTTTTTTTTTTTTGACATTGAAAAGGTGAAGCTGAGGTTATTACAGACAATTAAAACCAAATTGATTTGTAAGTCAGAGTAAATGTATCTATTCATGTATGACCCTTTCTGTTTTTGATAGATCAACGCCAATTATGTAATCAATTGGCCGATCATAGGGTGTTTTTAAGCCGAAAACATCAATCATCAAATCAACAAATTTGTCAACTAAAATCCAACCATATGCAAAATAAATTAATTTAAATATATATATATGTTACTAAATAGTCATTAACGCGAACAGTTTCATCAGTTACAAGTCCTGGAATTTTACTTGGTAGAAACCAAGGAAAATTAGCACGAAAATCTAAAACACAAAACTTTCTCAATTCCAAAAGCATTTTAGTCGATTGATCTCTGAATTTCTTCAGATTCCAAATCACAACGTATAAATATATAGAGAAATCCATACATATATCTATAGAGAGAGAGAGAGAGAGCCAAAGAGGAAAACCTCGAGTAAATCCATGAAACAATGACAAAATTAGCAGTAATGTCCAGGATCCAAAGGCCAAAAACGAAGGACAAAATACATCAGCCATAGGCTGAATCACTTACCATCTCATTCCGAAGCCTGTCCCTGGAAGCCTCCGTCTTCTTTCCCTTCACCGAACTACAAAACCAACCAAAAAAAGCCAAATACCACAAAAAAAACGAATCCAAACGCCGAAAACCAAACCCTAGACAACAATCTCAGCCATGAACGATCCCAAACAAGCCCTCAAACACACCACATTCTCGAAATCCACCACGAACCGAGTCAAACTCAGAGATCGGACCGATTCCACCAACCGAGTCACCAACTCCACACAAACCAAATCGAATCAACAACAAAAACAGGACCAACAATTCCCCCAGCGAGTCTTCGGAGGCCGTTCGCCGGCGAACGAGCGGTTTACCGGCGAGAAAAGAGAGGTATTCCGGCGGAAGGAAGTGATGTATATGTATACGTATAGAGAGAGAGAGAGAGAGAGAGAGAGAGAGTTTTTAGAGAGAGCGAGAGGAGAGAGATAGGAACAGTAAACGAAATAATCCACAAGTATACGGCTTTAGAAAACCAAAAAGAGTAATAAAGAGGATAATTTATAGTTTTATACTTGACACCAAAATTATTTCCAAAATTGCAACTAAAACAAATTCTAAACTTTTTTCCTAATTAATAATGGAAAAGGAAACAAGTGTGAAGGAAAGTGGTGGTGGTTAGGTTGGTTCAACCAAATGCCTCGCGTTTCTTTTTTACTTTTCAAAGAGGTTCGTTACTTTCCGATAATGCCCCTTCCTAAGTTAAATATTAAATGACTAATAGTTTGGTTTGTTGGGTATTACGGGGATTATGGAAGCCCTTTTTAGTAAATTGAGTGGACGGTGTTACCGAAGACTAGGTCTGGGTCCTATTGCGGTCAGAGTTGGGAAAGCGGTAAGAAAGAAAGCGGGAGCGATCACATGCATTATTGACCAGTACACCCTGTACATATTCAGCAAATCGGGCCGTTGATCACTGTTGTCGTTTGCTATTTGGACGGTTAGCGAGTAACGAAACGCGGATCGATCCCAGACGCAGACCGCATGTGCATTAATTGTGACGCTCTTGACACGTATAGCGTCACTTTGACCCTACATTTCTGTTAGCTGTGTAAAATGACAGTTCTCCCCTCGGTTAGGAGAAGTTAGTTGATGTTTGACAATTGCTCAACGCCATTTATTGAAGAAAAAATTATTAAATAGTTTCACATAAGAACCAGTTACTCCAATTAATTTGATGAATTTTTTAATACATTGATAAGTCTAATTTGTTTTGACAATGTTATCGGTAGATTTTATTTTAAATTTTGATATGATTTGATAAACGTTTATACTATTTTTTATTGAGCGACACTATCTTAGAAAAGTTAGATCCAATTTTCAAATCACGTTTTCTATTATTTCAACGTAACACTCAAATGTAACATTAAAAAAAAAATCTTATTGTAATTTTTCTAAATATAACATTTTGACATAACATACAAAAGAACTCATTAATATACTTTTTCTAAATGTAACACTCTGACGTAATATATTAAAAAATTCTTTAGTATACTTTTTCAAACATAACATTTCAATACTAAAAAGCTCTTTAGTGTACTTTTCACAAACATAATACTCTGACGTAACACTCCAAAAAAATTTCAGCACTCCAACACTAAGGTGCCGTTTGGTAACACTTACGTTTTCAGTTTTCTGTTTATATTTACAAAAATTTAAAAAACTCAAATAAAAACTTGTTTGGTAAAATTTTTGATTTATAAATCAGTAATCTCAGTTTATAAATTTGGCCAAAAAATGAAAACACAAAAAATGTGTTTTCATTTTGAGTTTTCAGTTTTTTTTTTTTTTACCACCCAACACTAGCCACCACCCACCACCATTTTCCACCACCGTCTTCCGCCACCACCACCCACCACCACCCACCCCCCCACCACCACCTGCCACCACCACTTACCACCCACCTGCCACCACCATCCGCCACCCACCCGCCACCACCACCCGCCATCCACCCACGACCCGCCACTACCATCCACCGCCCGCCACCACCACCCACCACCTACTTGCCACCACCACTTACCAGCCACCTGCCACCGCCATCTACCACCAGCCACCCACCGCCACCAGCCACCTGCCATCCACCCGCCACCACCACCACCATCACCCACCACCCACCCGGCATCTACCTGCCACCACCACCCACTCGCTACCACCTACCATCCGCCACCATCACCCACCCACCCACCCACCACCACTACCACCACCACCTGCCACCACCCACCACCACCCGTCATCCGCCACCCACCACCCGCCACCACCACCACAACCCGCCACCACCCACCACCCGCCACCGTCACCCATCCACCATCACCACCCACCCGTCACCACCCGTCATCCGCCACCCACCTGCCACCATCACCCACCACCCCCCACTACCACCCACTCGCTACCACCCACCCATCACCACCACCCGCCACATACCCACCACCACCACCTGCCAACCGCCATCCGCCACCCACCTGCCGCCACCACCCACCACCCGCTACAGTCACCCACCCACCCACCACCACCACCACGCACCCACCACCACCCATCACCACCAGCTACCCACCACCCACCATCACCACTTTCCACTACCGTCTTCCGCCGCCACTTGCCATTTCTCACTCTTTTTTATATTTTTAAATTTTTTTAAACATTTTGTCAATTATCAAACGCGTTTGTAGTTTATGTTTTTCTAAAAATAAACAAAAACCAGTTTATAAAATTTTTGTAAATATAAACTGAAAACGTAAACGTTACCAAACACACCCTAAAAAATTCCTTAGTTTACTTTTATCGAATATAACACTCCAAGCTAACACTCCAACACTAATAAAAAATCTTTAATGTACTTTTTCCAAACGTAATACTTCTACGTAACACTCCAAAAAACTCTTTAATATATTTTTTATAAACGTAACACTCTAACACTCCAGCGTAACACACTAAAAAATTTCTTAATATATTTTTTACAAACGTAACACTCTAACACTCCAGCGTAACACATTAAAAAATTTCTTAATATATTTTTTTCAAACGTAATAACTTTCAAAATGTAACACTACAATATGGCGAACAAATGAGTCATTACACATCCAAAAGGACTAAATAAATCACAATAAAAAAATATAACACTATATGAATCACATGTTCAAAATATGAGATTTATTAGTCAATCACCCTTTATTGAAAGATATTGGTTCAATTGTCTCTTAAAAGATATAGAAAGATGGTGAATCCTACCATTTTAATTAATAAAAACTAGTTAGAGTATCATATCAACTTATCCCAAGAGTAAAAAAACATTTTCCCTTGGTTAAGGGTGTTAAAAAAAATGTAGTAGCTTCTCTCCAGTCTAGAATTGAATTAGAGTGTGTTGTTGAGTCTTTGTGAGCCCACCAAGGAGCCCATATCGATAATATGAATAATTTAATGCGTAGAACTCATCAAGTGCTTCATACATACAAAAAATCATGTTGATCGGATAACAATTTAATCACTTAATCAGATTAGATTTGTGTGAACAGTAATTATAATTTTAAAAATAAATTATACACACAAATGTTATTTGATCAAATGGCAATTAATATTCAATCAATATAATTTTTTATAGAGATGAAATACTCTAAGAGTTCTACACATTTAATGGTTTGAATCGTCAAACAGAACCAAAATAGCCCACAATAGGCCGGACTAGACCGTTCAATTGGCTAGTCTAACTGAAGACGATCCAAGTCCTTGAAAAATTAGAACCAATAAATTGATTTAAATTGGCTTAAAGTTTTGGATTGGTCGCATTTTTAATAATTTCGATTTTGATTCTGATTTTGAAAGTGATAAAACCATTCAAATTGGTCATCTTTTCAATTTCAAGAACATATTTGTTTATTATTTATATATATATATAAAGTAAAATATAAAAATATTTATTATGAGATTGAAGACTAATTTTCATATGAAATTGATATATTTTAACTCACTTAACCAAATTAATTATTATTAGTTTATTTACTAACATAAAATATATATCATATGTATTACTATGTAAAAAATTTAAAATTGTAAAATTCAATCGAACTAAATCGATTTTTATAGTTTAATTCTGGTTCAATTCTACAAGTTTGCTAGTTCAATTACAATTTTTATTTTTTTAGACTCATAAAAGCTAATTTAATTCTTAATTTATTTTAAAACAAATTCAATCCAATCCATAAACACCTTTTATGTGAGGCCTATTTTAATAAATAAGTTAAAAGTTAATTTTTTGAATTTTTTTAATAAAAAAAATGTACAAGAAAAAAAAAAAGGCAATATGATATAAAAAAAAAAAAAAAAATTGACTTTAACCTTATTCTCAAAGTTATTTTGGAAAGTTGGTTAAAAATTGTCTTTTTCGTTTTTTATTTTTATTTTTATTTTTCTTTTACAAAAATATAAAAAAAAATAGAGATATAATATAATTCCAAATAAGTTGAAAATTAAAATTTGATTTTTTAATCCAGCTCCCAAATTGCATTTTTTGATTTTTGAAATGATTTAATAAATATATTTTTTTAACTTTTATAAAAAAATACACAAAAAAATAAAGAAGTAATGCGATAAAAAAATAAAAAATAAAAAATACGTTTATAAAACACACCCCAAACAAGTTATAACTTCGCTTCAGTTTCACAAGGGTAGTTTGGGGGTTTCACAAGGATCTAATCCGAAATGGAAGCACCGAAATTGGAGTCCGGTGGCGTGGGTGAGAGTCCATTACGGGGACGAAACGTGGTGGACGGACAAACGTAGTATCGACACGTGGCTATGCTGGACAGGTGGCGATATTCCAGGGCATGAGTTTGGTGTTTCTGTGTGCCGTCCGCTGAAAGTTGGAAAACAGACAGAACAGAAATAGCTGGCGGTTACAGGTTTCACGAGAACCCCCTCTCTCTCTCTCTCTAGACTTTCTCACTCTACATATATTTTCTCTCTCTAGATTGAGGTATGTACTTTTTTATTATTATTTAATCTCTGTGTATAGCTCTCACTCTATTGGTTGGTCTAGTTCTTTTAGCTTTTTGTTACGCGGAGGTTGGTCTAATCATTAGTTTTCAACAGTCAGCGAAAACGAAGGCTTTCAAGGGATAATGATCAGAGACTAGTAGTATACGATATGTAATAGGAGTCTTTGGCGGCTCGGCGCTGCACAGTTTCAGATTCAGTCAACAATTTCAACGCATAAAAGTCATCCTGACCGGCGGCTGTCGACTAGGCTAGGCTCGGCTCGGCTAAATTTTATCGCTCCCTGACTTTCTTTTGTTTTCCCGGATTTTGGGGTGATTTTCTCGGCTGGAGGGGTTTAATTGGGAAAGAAAATTGTTGCTGTTTTTATTGGCATGAGGTGACAAAAGATCCCTTTTTTATATTTGAAGTGAAGGACCACTTGCATCACATATAAACTCAACCACTCCTTTGCTTTTTCATACTCGCAGTGGGTGACACTCGTCTGTACTCGCTCTATTTTATTGCCATTTGTCAACCAGGGTAGTTTAGTACTTTAAAATCCCGTTTGAGAATAAACTATTATAGTATTTTTTAAAAATTTTATTAATAGATGTGCAGAAAAATTAAAAAAAAATGATATGACAATTTTTAATAGTTTCATAATTTTTTAGCTAAAATATATAATTGTCAAATAGGCCTAATAAGGTGATGCATTTGTGTTATAAAATGCGAGTAATTGTGTGGGTGTTTGGGAAATGGGTTTTTATGTAGATTTTTTTAGTTATAGGATTTTATTGGAGAAATTTTTTTGATATTTGAGAAGATAGTTGGGTTTTTTTGTTGTTAGATGTGATACTTATGAAAGAAAAAGTGAAATAATTATGGAGTTAGATATGATATTTTATTTGGATTTATTTTTTTTTGATTTTACAAAAAATTTATCTTTTAGTGAAAAAAATCAAAAAAAAACTACCACACAAACTTCCCAAACACCACTTTAGAAGGGCGAGTAGGGATATTTTCTTCTGGAATGATAGCGAAAAGACGAAAATGCCTTGACGAACAACTCGAAATCACGTAGATACCTTTTGCATTTTACATGAAGATGTTTGAAGTACACAACTGGCTAGTACACAAAGGAGGCCTGTTTGTGTTAATTAAAAAATATTAATGATGGGTGTGTAATTAAAATAAATAAAAATAAAATGAATTTTGTATTATATAATATGTTATGTAAGTGACAAATGTCTTATTTATTATCTAAGATTACAAGTGGTATAAGAAAAAATCATCACCAGGTGAATTGTTCACTTTTAATAATAATACAGATAATATATAATATAGATATATATATATTGAAACTTTTTAAATTTCAACATTTGAAATGAAATTCAATAAAAAAAAAATGACACAAATAATTGAACTGTCACATCCATATTTGTATATGGAAAATCCTATTATTTTGAAAATAGCAAGTCAGTATGCACAAAAATCAAACACAGAATGGGACACAACTCTCATCTCTTGTGAGAGGGTTGTGTCTCATTTTGTATTTAGTTCCTACGTTCTTAGTATTACTGTTTCTTAAATAATAATTCAATTCAAGGCTCAATACTATGATATAGTATTTTTTGTGTGTAATATTTCTATTGGTATATCGTTATTTCTTTGTATATTTGTACATACTAATCATAGGTCACATTTGTTTGTGCCAATTGGATTATATAGGATTAACATTTTTATTGTGTAGTATATTCTATGTTTGGATTGATTCAGATTTTTTTACTTTAACGGGCAATTATGTATTTTATTAGATTATTAATAAAATTCAAATATCATCTCTCCAAACAAACATGGCATGAGGATAACAACATTTATTTAGAACAGTTAGATATTTTGTTAAGGGTAAATTACAAATACATTATCTGAGATTTGATTAAAATATAAATCGCACTCTATGATTTTGAAAATTACATTCCATCCCCTGAGGTTTCTAATTTCATAACAAATCACCAATTTTATTAATAAATTATCAAGTCAATTAACAGTTTTTAATGATATTAAAAATATGTTTCCTTTAATAATTTAGATAATCTTATTGTTATATAAAAGAACAATTATAAATTTTATTTTTTTAGTTAATTCTGTTAAATAAAAAATTCTAATAAGAAAATATTTGTAATTTTTCAAATTATAAGAAACAATCCATCTTTTAAACAAATCTCAAAAGATGTATTTATAATTTATCATTTTGCTAATCTCATTACATAGAGCTCCAACACGACAAATGGCATGGTATATGTTTTACGTCATCCTCTCTTGGCTTGCTACAATTCGAGAATCTAATGAGTGCAATTATAATTTAAGTTAGGCAAAAAAAAATTAATTAGATAAAATATCAAATTTGTATTTATTTATTTATTTTTGTTATACAAAATATTTATTGATATTGAAGGTGCTCCAAGTGATCACACTCTAGAGTTACCTCAGGAGAGGGCAATCAATGCTCATTTATCATCATAATAAAGTCTGGTTTGGGAACAAATGATTTTAATAACTTTCTAATTTTTTACGAAGAGATATACAGAAAGTAGAGAGAATGATGTGATAACTTATAGTGATTTTTTGACTTGTTAATTAAAATATATAGTTGACAAACGAGACCTAACTATCAAATGTGAAATGAGTAAAATGGTTAGGTTTTGTTTGATAAGAATTTTTCAGTTTGATTTTTTAGTGTTTTGATTATTTTAATCTGATTAAAAAAGATTTGTTTGGAATGAATTTTTGATTTTTTTATTATTTTGTAAAAGAAAAAATAAAATAATTATGATTTAATTTTTTAATTTATTTTATTTTTAATAGACCAAATTAGTTGGAAGCTGTTGAGAATCCAACTTGGTGTGACTTCATGGGTTATATATATATATAACTTACATTAAAAATGGTAAGGATTAAGGCTATGTTTGTGAACATGAGATTTTAGTTAAAAAAATAAATATAAAAAGTTAATTCACTCTTTTTATTTTTTTACATATTTTTTTAATTATAAAAAAGTCAAAAAATCATTAAAAATCAATTCTAAACAAATTCCTAATATTATTTATTTATTTTTTTTTTTTTTTTTTGTTACAGAAAAATCCTTCCTACCCTCTCGCAGGTCCAAGGCAGCGCCCCTTGCAGAGATCACCAAGGTGTCCTGTTAGCCGTTCCGAGCGAGGAGACTATAACTTGGGAACTTGTCCCGACCTCCCAAGACAAGCTCCGCTTAAGTCAGGACTCGCACAGCAGGGGAGCATTGAACCCACACCAAGTGCTGACTAGACAACTTGAGGTACAACCTCCTAACCCACAATACATGTTTGATTGAAGAAAAAATAAATAAGTAGATTTTAAAAAATTAAAAAATAACAATAAAATGTATATACTATCATTTAGTAATTTCAAGGTTGTGGGAAGTTGAAAATTCTCATATGATTAGCATACACGCAACAAGTAAGGTATGAATTAATTGACACATGGACAGTTGACTAGATTTATACACCTAGACAAAAATGCCGGTTGGTAAACAACAATATCAACAATCATCTTTGGAGTAAATGTTTACTATTACAAGAGCAATATGTGACCATAACACAAATGCATCTAAATTATTTATTTATGTAGGAATTCACAAAAATTAATAATTGAGATTTTTTTGTGGTTTTATTACATGTGGCAATAAATAATTTTTAATTTTTAACTAGTTCTCTTCTCTCAGTTCTTGAATTATTTTACAAAAAATTAAAAACAATAATAATTCTAAAAATAGTTTTCAAACAAATTAGTTGAATATTTTTTACATTTTCTGAGGAAATAAAAAAACAAAACAATACCAAACAAACAAACAAACATTTCAAAATATTAAAAAAAAAAAAAAAAAAAAAAGTTTAGAAATACAAAAACTGATTACAGAATTAGATGCCATCCTTTTCACATGAGGTGGGTATCACTTTTTTATAGATCTCAAATTCATATAAAAATGATATATATCTAATTATGTGATTAATTTTTATACAAATAAAAAAATTGAAAATAAATATCTCTCTCACTTGTATGTCGCATTCCCACTGGCTTTTCTCTGAAGGAATCTTATTAATAAATGGAACAAACACTTCAATTAAAGACACCACAGAAGCAAAAGCCATTAACTATTCAATCATGCAGGGTTATGGAAACTATCTCACCTACTTCTATCCACACAAAGATATAAACTATCCAATCAACAATTCACCACCAATATAACAAATCCTAAACAAATTAGAGTGTGGTTGATAGTAGGTATCAGAATGGAAATAAATTAAACACCATTTGCATAGTTAGTTTAACTAAATCAAGTACAAAAGTAACCCCATAAACCACCAACAAGGCTACCCAACAAATGGCAGGTGAATTATAAATTAAAGTTGGTGATCCAAAACATTTTTGCATAGTGGAGATGGAGAAGTCTTAATCAGGATTTATGCGTAATGTCTCAAGGAGTCAGACATGGTTGCCTGGTATGTAAATGCACCAGTAGATTAAGTCCTTAAATTCAGTATAACTTATTATATAATCTTAGCCAAAAATTATTATGGACACCCAAAATATTATACTAAGAGATAAGCAATGCTCACACGTCTCCTAACAATTATCCGCTTCCTTATCCAAAAAATAAAAGAAAGTCTAAACTTTTAAATTTTGTAATAATAAAGACAGCTGAGGGAAAAAAATGACAAGGATACATGTGAAAAGTTGAAAAATGAGACAATTTAGGAAGGCAGGCTAAGTGCAACTTCAAGTAAGATTTGACCAAGTATGTTGATACCATCTCTGGCTATTTGTACCAAAAAAAACTTGGAGAGTACCATAAATACTAGAACTAGCTTCCATTTTGAAACAAGATTGGGAATATTTGGACATGCTCATCCGAGCCCCATCCATCTTTCTAATTTAGTCCCAAATTAAGAATTTTAGAAAGACTATTCCATTCCCAACTAAATTGGGTGGGTAATTAATTAGGTCTCCCTAGTCTTTTCCTAAAAGCAAAAGGGATATTCTATTTACTAGAACTCTTGTGAACACCTCACTAAAAGTTAAAAAACTTGACTCTTCCACATAATGTGGGTTTTCTCTCCATTCACAAAAATAAAAAAATAAAAAATCATCCTATGTTAGTGAAAAATTATTATTTGCTCTTGGAGTAATACTCCACTTCATTTACTAATCAATATTTTTCTTATTAACTCATAAAATACCAATACAAAAGTGACAGACCCTATTATTTAGATAAATAATTATCAATTTGAAGCACCTTTGATTTGTTCCAAGAGAATAGTGAATAATTTCTCAATCTTAGAGACCCATTCATTCTCTTTGATCTCATGAAGCAGTTTGTACTATGATGTATTAAAAAAAATTAAAAACATTTAGATCCTACATTAGTTTGCTTCATAATGCACTTTAACACCCCATTTGTTTGGAAGGAAAATAAAGTCTTTGGTACAGCATAAAATGCAAATCAACGTAAAACAATTTTGATGGTCAACAGAAACAAACTTCCCAAACAAAAAATAAAAAATAAAAACAAGCTTATGTTGGTGCTTTTTTTTCTTTTTGATTTTAAAAGGTGAAAAATATTTTTTGAATTAAAATCTTGTGGGGACATAATTTTTGAATGACAACACGTGGTCGAGGTGCTACCGAAGTGCCAGCCGAGGTGCCACGTGTCCTGGTCATGATGCCGAGATCATCTCGGCTAGGCCGAGGTTATCTGCGAAGAAACCGGAATCTGAGATAAGCGGATAAGGGACAAGAGTCCTAGAATGGGAAAAGACTTCAGTTTGGGTAAAGATGAGACTCTTAGAGAGTTTATCCTAATCCTACTGGGAGTCCAAGATTAGCAGTAATCCTAAGTCCATTAGAGCTAGGCTCCTATTGGGACTAGGATTGTGTTGGCTATAAAAGAGAGGCACCCTTATGGGTCTAAGGTAGGTCTTTTATGCTCTGTCTAGTGAGTTAAGCACTATTGGTTATCTTTGAGAAATATTTTACTGACTTGATCGTCGAAGTACCCCCGGATGGACGAACCACCACGGGATTCTTATCTTTCTGTGACAGGTTATTCGGGCTTAATTTATTCTGCCAGTGCTCTCCAGCTGAATACTGAGTTGGCAGTGTGGTCGGAAATTGACACCCACAATTTGGCGTCGTCTGTGGGAACGAAAGGAGAATAGATGGCCAACGACAGACCGAAAGCGAAGGTTGGGGACGACACCACTACTGAGAGTGGGAAACATATTGACCTTGGCGTCGAAGAAGACAACTACAACGAAGAAACTCGTGATAAGAATCACGGAGAAGAGGACGTCGGCCAGGAGGACAACGTGCCGAAGAAATCAGACCAAAGCGAGTATTATAACGAGGACGATCTCCAAGTATGGAAAGAAAGATGCTTACGAAGGGACGACGAGATGAAAGGAATGGCGAACAAATTGGTGGACCTGTAAACGGTTGTCAATTTCATGATACAGAACAACGTCATGCAGCCACCATTCCCGTCACAAGATACGTCGATTCCAGCAGCCAAGAAAGATGCCCAGACAGGAGGGCAGAAGACAACTCCTACGACTCCTCGGCACGATAGGACCAAGGAACATTCTCACCGGCCTTCAAGGGAGGTCGGACGAGGAGAATCAAGAAGTGGAGATTCACAGAGGACACATCGCACCAAGGAAGCTGACTCCAAAGAACATCAACATGTTCAGGGGAAGGACCTCTGTTTCGACGCGACCAATGGAGGGAGGTCCAAAAGGACTCGCAATGACACAGGAAGTAATGCACCAAAGAGGCTGAAATCCGGAGATAGCCGAGCTCCTGGACGAACCAAGGAGGATCTGAGGGATTACCTCCAGAGAAAGCGACAAGATGCCGATGTGACCTCACCTGTCAAGCTGAGGACACCGTTCTCGATAGAATTGGACAAATTTGAGGCCTCGAAAAGGTTCAGTATGCCAAGGTTCCAGATATACGACGGTAAGTTAGACCCGAACGTTCACGTCGGCTTGTACCTGAACTCGATGGCATTGTACACCGAGAACAAGCCGTTGCTCTACAAGGTGTTCCCCTCATCCTTCGGAGAAATTGCATCGGATTGGTTTCACAAGTTGCCGAAAGGAACTGTGAAAACCTAGGAAGGCCTGGCCGAGATGTTTGTGGCCAGGTTCGTGGCAAACAAGCTACAGCCATTGAGGGTGGACGCCCTAATGGCCCTGAAGATCGGCGAGGATGAAAGCCTTTGGGCCTATGCCAAAAGGTATTATGAGGTATTCAACCGAATACCAGGATGCAACCAAGAGGTGGCGGTCGTGTCGTTTAAAAACGGCTTGAAGGATGACTACCTGCTTCAAAAATCACTGGCAAAGACATTGCCAAAAAGCATGGAGGAGCTGATTATCACGCCCCAATTTTTATTATTCGAAGTCATTACCAAATTCATTAACTTAATTCAGTTTCAGAGATAACATACGGAAATAAACTCATACATTCAATCCTTAGAAGTGATTAACAATACTCTCATTCGTATGCAAAGTAAATGTTACATGAACATACTTAATAAATTGCCCTTGGGCTTATATCACTTAAGGTACAAGAAGAAGGGTGTAACCCTTTCACAACAATGGCATTCCGCCAACATAACAGAGGCCCCGTGGCCAGTAAATAAGTAGATCCAAATCTTGCAGCTCAACCTGCTTAACACCTGAAAAAGATTCAACAACGTGGGATGAACATATAGTCCAGTAGGGAACTCAACATGATCCTCAACAATAACAACTTACAGATAGCTATGATCATGAACACTCATTCTCATACTAGAATAGTAATGTGACAGTTTATACAAAATATATATGTATGAACTTTTCTTGAAAACAACCGTTTCATTCAACGCTACAAGCGATTTGTCTTTCCCTTTTCCTTCCATTAATCCTCATTCCCAATCTTTCATAACATTAACAAATACTTAAGAAGTAATCTCACTAAGCCCGATACTCTCTTCCATTTTCTATACGAACACAGATGTACCTTTTAAACATGTTTATCTTTAAAAACATTCGTTCTCCTTCACACTTTCCAAAAGACAAAAATGACGTTTTAGTTCGTTTCCACTACTATCATAACTACACATGCATATCTTTGTAAAAAAAATAAATATAAATTTACAACTCACCAACATGTATACAATCAATCAATGGAGTAACTCGGTCCTCCGAACTGTAACCAATCAAGTCCTTGATATTTTCAGTTACAACGAAACAACAACAATTCCACTTTGCTCTACTAGCCATGTGCTTAGTAAGCCAAAGATATACTGAAATAACTACAACCAACTTCGCTCTACTAGCTATGTGCGTAGTAAGCCAAAATGCCAGTTTACCAGGAGCTAGCTGGAAGGGTATGGTGCCTTCTATTATCAGCGCATACAGTTCTCCAGGCGCTAGCTGGAAGGTAACGGTACCTTTGATTTTAAGCGCGGCATATAACGCCAACAACAACAGTGCAACGAGGCATAACCAACATGCGTACTACATACACATAACCAACAAGAATCTAACAACGTGTTAAAGTAGATGAACACATAGGTGTAATGCATACACGACAATTCAACACAACCACGTCATCCTCCACCGATGACCAAGGACAAAACCTCTAGATGCATGTATATTGTACATCTATTAGTAGACTCAATTATCATGAGATCACCAACTTATCAATAATACTAACATGGTAGTATAAGATACAACAATCCAACATTCATACTCATTTCAAAGTACTTTTCCCATTCCACAAAACCAATCCCACTTCCTTTTATTTTCACAAAAACCAACTTCACTCCTTTTGTTTCCACAAAACCGGTTTCATTTCTTTTGTCTTTACAAAATCAATTCCATGGACAATAAAGCCATAACACATTTTAATCCACTATATTCTTTTCAAGCCATTCCAAATTGATTATACAAATTAATTTCATAATCACTAAATTAGGGTTTTCCTCCCTCTTTCTCAATATTGATCAAAAGGCTCAATCATCTACAACAAACAACAATGGCTTCATTTAAGACCCAAAATACCTAAGTATTTACCCAAAGGTCAAAACCCCTCTATTAAGTTTTTAAATCAAATAAATATTAGGGTTCCCTCTTATTTCAACAACAACATGCTAATCAACCCTCCAATTAGCCCCAAAACACAACTAATGATAATAAACCCAAATCCAACAACTAACCCAAAGTTCAACCTCATGAGTCTCCACAAAATCCAACATGATATAGTTTTCATACAATACAAAAATTACCACATGTCTATCTATGACGGAGTATTGAAAAAGAACAAGGAGAATCCCTACCTCAAATGGAGAACTCAAATGGAGAAGATGGCCCGAAATCAAAGTGCTCCAAATCCCAAATTTCTTGGATCAAAACGAAGCCCTTGACGATCAACACACTTCTTACAAAGGCCCAAGGTGAGGCAAACACTCTAGCTAGATCAATCCTAAGAGAGAAGTTAGGTTTTAGAGTGAGGTGCTCTCCAATGGAGGTTTTGAGAAAGTAAGAGAGAGAAAGGAAATCAAAAAGTGATCCAAAAAGCTACATCTCGAACTGATATACACGACGCCCCGCTCGAGCGTGGAAACCCCCGCTCGAGCGCCACTCACAGACTCCCGCTCGAGCGGCCAATTCCCCGCTCGAGCGCCGGATATGCACTCCCAGCACTTTTGCAGAGCCAGGTCCCCGCTCGAGCGTCCAACTCCCCGCTCGAGCGGACAAGAACAACAAAGGCCCGCTCGAGCGTCAAAAACGCCGCTCGAGCGGAAAGGCTAAAATCTGGGCAAAATTTCTAAGCTTCAAAACACAACCCATTTAATCCCAACTTGCCCAACACAACCCAAAACTCCAAAACAAAGAGTAAGGGATAGAAAAAAGAATAAAACAACAGCAAATCTACGGAACCGAGTCCGGATTACAGTTCAATAACAACAGGGAATACCGGGATCGCTATAACCTCCCCCCCTTAAAAAATTTCGTCCCCGAAATTAAGGATACACCATAACACAAGGCCAACTGGTCACACAACACCAACACCCGAGTACTAGGAAAGAAACTACTCTCACTACAAACCTTTAATCCACTCTTACCAAGGAAGAGACTAACCAAGGAAACACGTTCCAAACGACGACATTCCAGACGTGACCGTCTCAATAAAATCAAACCTTTTGAGTAAATAGTTTAGAAAACATTTTCTTGCTCAAGAGACATTTCTCACAGATAGCCAAATTTTCAAAGCTGACATTTCGAAATAAACCTTGCATTTTCCATGCAAAACGCAAAAACTTTGTAAACATTTTTCACAAACATGGTGTTATCCAAAACACAATCATCCACTGTTTATTTGCCAAAAATCATTCATTTGGAATTCCTCAAAACCCTTGAATTAAATCAATTTCTCAACAACACCCTTAGGTGGCCCAAATACTAGGAAAAGTTTTGTTTTCCATTTCTTTCCAAAATAACACTATCAACAACCATCACGCACACAGTGATACCACAACCAATCACAGAACACGACATTTCTATAATGATAGTTAATAGAAATAACAACAGTACTATCAACACATAAGGCATAAGAAATTCATGGTTTTGCAATTTCATTCCGCCTCCCTATACTTAACCAATTTAAAATCATAAATGTGGTTCAGAACCTGGCCAACAATTAAATGAGACAGTAACTCATATAAAACATTTCTCACTTCACAATAGATAAGCGTACTAGCTATATCATCACATCAACAGATAAGTATAAAAACTATATCACACTTTCAAAGATAAGCATATGAGCTTTATCTACACTTCTTTAGACAAGCATAAGAGCTGTGTCATCACTACAATGGGAGAGCATATGAGCTGCATCCCTGGGTCCATCCCCATCTTCCCTTAACCATTAACCGGTTTAGAGGTACATCCCTCATCTTCCCCTAAACCGTGGAGTGCATCCCCCATCTCCTCCCATACACAAGCAATGCATATAAACACATAGGTCATATACACAATCAATCAATACATAAAGTTAATGTATTCTATCAACCGTCAGACTCAATGGCATAACATGCTCGATTAGTTTCAGCTTTCCTTAATCAACATACAAAGTCTACAACAAACGAGACTAACTTCAAGGTGACCGATGTCAACCCAAAACCCGATACCAACAAGCTGACTAATCAACTCAATAAACTCCACACTCGGTTATCCATACACTGAAGTGCCACTTAAACCACCAACCCCAAACACGGAGTTCCCTACACAAACCCCAAATTTTGGAATCCCACCGGATTTCCTAAAACCAGACCACACCACATTATTTCTAAGGGAAATACCACCCTCCATGGCTAGATAGCAAGCTTGCTCATCTCCTCAACCGAAGACCGACATGGTCAGCCTTAATTATGACTACCCAATCACGAAGGATAATTTCACCAACGCTATTCTCGTTACTCTAGAACACAACTGTTCTTCCTCCAAAGAATGCTGCCAGTCTCCACTCACAAACCATACCCAATAATTGATAACCAATCACTACACGAACACTACCCCTATACAACCGATGGGGTCACTACGGACTCGCTAACTAGCAAAGCCCAAAACACGAACCAACAACAGGTACCGTTTCTGCTAACTCGAGATGCAAATCTCACACCCCTACGAACATTCTCACATAACCTTGCCAACACTACGCAACTCTCAAAACCACCATATCTAACACATTCACCCACGGATTCTCGTTCTCAACAAATAATCATTAAAGTGAATAAGGCACACAGGCCGTCACATAACTAACTCATCATATGGTACCAAGCAAGCAACAACATTAGGATCATTGACCCCATTAACAACTTCTCAATATTAAAAAGAGAGCTTAAAACCCATACATACTCCCCAGTACCTGAGGATTAAACAAACAACACTATGCATACATAAGCGATACATAAACATGGTGTCTCAGCATCCAACAGTACACCGGTCAACAACAAAATCATCCATATAATACATTACCGGTCAACAACACAAAAGTCCCCCTCCAGGGTAATACTATCGGGCTACTTAATAAGTCGCCCCTCGCGAGGCTCCTGAAGCCTGGCCTGCCCGTTTCTGGTACCGATAACGTCCCCGACTGGACAGGTACGACTGGGTCTGACTAGGTTTTGAAACACTTGCAGAATTCACACGCAAAGGGCAAAAACGTCTACCATGGCCCTGCTGGCCACAAACGAAACAACCACCAGACCCCCTACTCTGAGATTGGTCTGAAACCTGCACCTCCCCGGACCTCTCAACCGAAGTGTCCGAAACCCCTGACGAAGAAAAGGAACCAGCCCCCGACTGAGCATGTTTCCGCCTCCACCCCTTACTGAGCCTAGAGTATTTAGGAACCGAAGGACTTACCACAATGGTCTCCTCCTTAACCCCATCATCACTCGCAACCATGGCCTCCACATGGGCCGCTGCCTCAACCAAATAATAATAATCCTTCCAAAAGGATCCAGCTACCTTCTCCCGAATATCGAAACACAACCGCCTTTCAAACTCAAAACAACGACGCTCCTCTGTTGCCACCAACTCTGGAGCGAACCTCGACAAGCTAGCAAACCTCATCTCAAACTGTGCCACAGGAGTATCATCCTGACGCAACTCCAAAAACTGATCCCTCAACCTTTCCCGAGCAGAAGGAGGGAAATACTTGGCCAAAAAGGCCTCGGTAAAAGCAACCCACGTGCTACCCACATTATTCTTAGCATACTTCCACCAATAACTCGCATCACTCTTCAACTGAAAAGTCGCCAAAGAAATCCTTAACTCTTCATCTTCGACTCTGAGCATATCAAGAGTCTTGGTAATCTGCTCTAGCCAACTCTCTGCCTCCAATGGTTTAGCCTCCCCCACAAACTCTGGTGGACTGGAGTGAAAGAACTCCTTAGTAAGTTTGAGAGCATGCCCGCTGCCGCCCTCAGTGCGAGCTAGGGCGTCCTGCACTACTCTCACAATCTCACGTGCGACATCCTCGCCGACAGCCGATGCTGCAACGGCAGGTACTAAAGGAACTGCTGTGCCTCTCCCAGCACTCCTACTACTCAACCGTCCTCTACTCCCTCTTGTAGACATCCTATTAAACACAAAGGCAAAACACACTTAGCGCAGAACACAATGGCCTTCTCCGAGGCACACTCCACTACTGTTAAGTCACAAGACACACTTAGTCTCAAAATTTACATCTCTACTGCATATAAACATCTAAACAGGTAAACACATAATCGAATCAAGTCCACAAAGATAGCCACTCATCCCGGAACTCTCAAGGAATTCCTATCAGAAACCATGTTGATCAGGCGTGTTTCCAAAAGGACCTCAAAGTAAGTTCACCGGCTATGAATACTATCCAGGAGACTGAATTCCATGCTCACATAAATGCAACACATAAGTCCTAATTTTCATGATATCTATATGCAACGTCCTCACCATACGTAGTAAACCCACTGTGGTAAAAACCACTTACCACGAGCCCAAAGTATTCAAACCCGGCTAGCTAAACGGTTGTCAATTTCATGATATAGAACAACGTCATGCAGCCACCATTCCCGTCACAAGATACGTCGATTCCAGCAGCCAAGAAAGATGCCCAGACAGGAGGGCAGAAGACAACTCCTACGACTCCTCGGCACGATAGGACCAAGGAACATTCTCACCGGCCTTCAAGGGAGATCGGACGAGGAGAATCAAGAAGTGGAGATTCACAGAGGACACATCGCACCAAGGAAGCTGACTCCAAAGAACATCAACATGTTCAGGGGAAGGACCTCTGTTTCGACGCGACCAATGGATGGAGGTCCAAAAGGACTCGCAATGACACAGGAAGTAATGCACCAAAGAGGCTGAAATCCGGAGATAGCCGAGCTCCTGGACGAACCAAGGAGGATCTGAGGGATTACCTCCAGAGAAAGCGACAAGATGCCGATGTGACCTCACCTGTCAAGCTGAGGACACCGTTCTCGATAGAATTGGACAAATTTGAGGCCTCGAAAAGGTTCAGTATGCCAAGGTTCCAGATATACGACGGTAAGTCAGACCCGAACTTTCACGTCGGCTTGTACCTGAACTCGATGGCATTGTACACCGAGAACAAGCCGTTGCTCTACAAGGTGTTCCCCTCATCCTTCGGAGAAATTGCATCGGATTGGTTTCACAAGTTGCCGAAAGGAACTGTGAAAACCTAGGAAGGCCTGGCCGAGATGTTTGTGGCCAGGTTCGTGGCAAACAAGCTACAGCCATTGAGGGTGGACGCCCTAATGGCCCTGAAGATCGGCGAGGATGAAAGCCTTTGGGCCTATGCCAAAAGGTATTATGAGGTATTCAACCGAATACTAGGATGCAACCAAGAGGTGGCGGTCGTGTCGTTTAAAAACGGCTTGAAGGATGACTGCCTGCTTCAAAAATCACTAGCAAAGACATTGCCAAAAAGCATGGAGGAGCTGATGGCCAGGATAGAAAAGTATGCTAGAGTTGAGGAAGACATGCCGGGGACAAAGGCGTCCAAACAAGAGAAGAGAAATAGTTCGCCGAAGCAAAGCCGAGATAACACTGGACATGAGAAGACAAGAGCTTAGCCCAAGTGAGCAGATCCCAG
>CM069916.1:32632265-32876065 GCA_036172215.1 Camellia granthamiana
TTCAATTTGGGTAAAGATGAGACTCTTAGAGAGTTTATCCTAGTCCTACTGGGAGTCCAAAATTAGCAGTAATCCTAAGTCCATTAGAGCTAGGCTGTCACGCCCTCAAAATAATAACATTAAACCCATCCATATAGAGACATGCATTGATACATAAAAGGTCCACATTCATTTATTCATCAGAGTATTTCATTACAAAAGCATTACATGTTTACAACAAAAGCAAATGCCCTACGGGCTTACAGCTTTCCAAGTTAACACTTGGTTACAAAGAGAGTGCTAACTCAATTACACATTAAGTCCTTGGCTTGAATCTATATGTAATACAATCAAGGAAAATAAGACAACAAAAGTATGTCTGCCTCTAGCCTCCCAAGCTATGTCCTTAGAGATGGCATGCTACCTGTACCTGAAAATGATGTTCCCATATAGGGTGAGCCACAGCCCAGTAGAAATATACTAAACCAACTATGAACAATGCCTAAAAGATTAGCAACTGATAGATGGCCAACACTTAACACTTCCATTTACATCTTATTACAATTCCATGACAGTCAAGTCTATGTTACAATTCACTTTCCATTTCTTATTCAACTTTGAGTTTGAAAACAAGGCTTAGTATTCTGGCCAAAACATTTGATGAGATTATAGTTCATCACTAGAACACTTTCGAAATTCGAGGTGGATACGCATTTTGGTGTTGTATCAATAACACATAGACCACTTCCATACTTCACAAACAATGATGATATACATTTTAGTGCTATATAAAATCAAACAAACATTTCAATAGATAAGCATATGAGCCATATCACACTACAACAGATAAGCATATGAGTTATATCAACACTTCAACAGATAAGCATATGAGCTATATCGACATTCCAATAGATAAGCATATGAGCTATATCAACACTTCCACAGATAAGCATATGAGCTATATCAACATTCCAATAGATAAGCATATGAGCTGTATCATCACTACAATGGGAGAGCATATGAGCTGCATCCCTGGGTCCATCCCCCATCTTCCCTTAACCATTAACCGGTTTAGAGGTACATCCCCCATCTTCCCCTAAACCGTGGAGTACATCCCCCATCTCCTCCCATACACAAGCAATGCATATAAACACAGAATCATATGCGCAATCAATCAATACATAAGTTAATGTATTCTATCAACCATTTACACATAATGCATATAAACACATTGGGCATATACACAATCAATCAATACATAAAGTTAATGTATTCTATCAACCGTCATACTCTATGACACATCCAATTGATTAGTTTTAGTTTGCCTAATCATCATGCATTGTCTACAACAATCAATACTACCCTCCACCGGTAGCCCAAAGCAATTATTTCTAAACAGGAAATAAATGCACAAATGGATAATATATCAACATTTCAATTAGGTGAGCAATAAATGATTTAACTACATCCTTTAGTCCCATACATTCCCAATTTCAACATTTCCAATTCAATTCCTCATTTCCTTTAATTAATTATATACATTAATTAATTAAAACAATTAGGGCAAATTCCCTTAATTAACAAAACAACTCTAAGGTTCCATTTTCATCCACAATCCATCACCCATCTCATTTTTCTATACCAAACTTACATATAGGTTTATTTCAAACAAAACCTCAACTTTTGTAAAATTACACAAAAGGCCCAACTTTCTCAAATTTACCCAACAACACCCAACATATCAAAATGCTAAGATTTAAAGACAAAATCCATAAGGAGGAGTAGGATATCCCTACCTCGAAATGTGACACCCAACGGAGAAGATGAAGAAACTCAACGTGCTCCAAAACTCAATATATTCGGATCAAAACGTAGCCCTCGACGATCAACACCACTTTTACAAAGGCCGAAGGTAAGGAAAACACTCTAACTAGATCAAACCCTAGAGAAAATGGAGTTTCTTAGAGAGAGAAGCTCTCAAAATATCTTTTTGGAAAGTAAGAGAGAGAGAGGAAGTGTAGAAAATGATTTCAAAATGCCCAACTGCCCTCTGTTATACGACATTACCGCTCGAGCGGAAAACACAACGCTCGAGCGTCAAGAACAAAAAACCATGGTCCGCTCGAGCGCAAGAATGACCGCTTGAGCGCCAAGACACAAGAATAAAGCTCATCCGCTCGAGCGTGAAAAACCAGTCCACTCGAGCGCAGATTTCTAACTCCCAGAACTTACACCAAAAATGTACTAGCCGCTCGAGCTCCAACAAGCCCGCTCGAGCGCGACCCGTTCGAGCGCAATAAATCCGCTCGAGCGTAGAAAACCAACCTGCAGAAGTTTTGCAGAGCACCAAAATACTGGGAGTATGCAATATCCGCTCGAGCGGTCCAAGACCCGCTCGAGCGGAACAACAAAAAACACAGAAACAAGGTTTTAGATCAAGGCTCAACCCACCTGCTCGAAACAAGCCCATCACATCCTAAAACTCAGAGAAATGGAATTAAAGGATAACAACAAGGTAGACACAACTGTTAATGTCCACGGGACCAACTCCAGATCACTGTACAACAAGGGGAAAAACCCGGAATCGCTATAACCTCCCCCCCTTAAAGAATTTCGTCCCCGAAATTAAGGAGACGCCTAAACACAAGACCAACAGATCACAGAGCACTCAACACCCGAGGCCCAAGGAAAGAAATTGCTTTCACAACAAACCTTCGATTCACTCTTACCCAGGAAGAGACTAACCAAGGGAGCATGTTCTAAACGATAACACTTTAGGCACGAGAGATTCAACAAAACCAAACCTCCCTCAAAACAATTCACCAACAACCGACTAGCACCCCAAGCTAAGTCACTACTCAACAAGCATAATTCCAACAACACGACCAAAGCGAATCGTTTGCATAAATAAAAGAAAATCATTTTCTGATTCATGGGACATTTCTGAAAGGTGTTCAAATTTTCAATGTTGACATTTCGAAATAAATGTTGCATTTTCCAGGCGAAAACTCAAAAGTTTCGTAAACATTTTTCACAAACATGGTGTTACTCAAAACCCAAGACCACCTACAATTTGTTTGCCAAAGACTTCCCATTGAAATTTCTTGACAATATTGCAATTCAATATTCAACAACCTGACCCGTTACTGGTCACTTTATCCCCATTCAATAGGCAATTTACAATATCTGCTACAACATGTATTTCTTCAAATCTAACCATTCCCAACACACATGGTTCACAATTTCATATCATAGTCGATGTTCCTGATACATTTCCAGTTCTACAATAGGTTCAACATATGCAATGTTACATTAAACTTTTATTTCGAGACAAGTTTCAAGATGCTTCCGTGAACCAAAACAAATGCAATGTTTTTCAACTTAAGACATATTTAAAGCTCTTAAAGTTCAACAGTATACAACACATGCTCAAACATCCACAATTAGACCTGGATATTTCTATCGGACCTGAAGTCTACTTACCCAAGTGGTTTCTCCCAAAGGTATTTAGACTTATACCGTTACCACTTAAACACATCGATCACAACTGGCCACAGCCGAACTCAAATATTCCCCTCCAATTGTTTTCGAAAAAAATATATATATATACAAGGATCGCAAACCCACGTTTCGACTCAAAATCATTTTAGTTCACAAAGAGTACTCAATTTCCCTCAAGCGAATCACAACTTAATCAACCCACAAAACCCGCCATACTCACAGTAATGACGCAATTCTCAAAACAGTACTATCACAATAAGGACTCCTAAACGTTTGAAGTTCCCCACAACACAGCTACATAAAGGATAACTTTATACACCCCACGCCTTACACCGCATAGACAAGACTGAACGAGTCAAAATGATTCTAACTGAGTGCCTCACGTACGTTTCACGACTCCCCTACTTTGCCTGTGTTACCATTGTCCAAATTGGATGACAGACACTTATACCGAAGTGGCCTAACTTTACCAAACATCCAACCTCTCGATTTCAATCAGAAACCATACTATAGC
The DNA here is from genome assembly GCA_036172215.1 of Camellia granthamiana. NCBI lineage: Eukaryota > Viridiplantae > Streptophyta > Magnoliopsida > Ericales > Theaceae > Camellia > Camellia granthamiana. Next base: position 32,636,260 of record CM069916.1, read on the forward strand.
CTTACCAAGGCATTCTTCTGGGATTTTCTAATACTGATCCCCTTCTACCCATCATCTAATAACAATATACGAACCACACACTAACACGCATCGCACTGAGCAAAACTCCCTCATTTAGAGATTTCACTCACCACCTCGACTGAACTCGAAGTAATAAGATTTGCATACCCCTTCCCTCGCACTTGAATTAACTGATAGGGTTTACTACACCGTGATATTCAACACTACCAAAGTAACCGTTCGTACCGAACACAAGCTAACATAGTACCTTCATCCACCAACGACCTATAAGGTCCACCCTTTATTCCAAATCTTACTTGTCACTCACCCCGAGAGTACAACCAAGACACCCAGCCTCCGTGCCAAACTATTAGCCAATGCTACCGCTAGACAACTACCATGAACCAACCTCGACACTGTCGCATGCCGCCGACAATGCTTTCAAAGATGCACCATCTTAAATTCCCAGAGGAGTAAAAGTCCTCAACCTTCTCATTATTAACCCACATCTCCCACCGCAAACATCATACCGCTGTGACTCCATCCACGGGTCACATCCTAACCACGGGCTATATACCCAATCAACCATTCTGATAACATCCCCTGACCTGACCAGTGCTAAGGTACGAACCTATCACATTCGATCCAAATAAAGGAATCTGAAAACTTAGGAAACACCCATTATACTACTGCCCGAGATATAGTACCAACTACCCGCAACATACCACTCCCGATACAACAACCACAACCTTATATAGGGACTAACATCCCCTCACTTAAAACGGCCAATCAGTACACCTGCAATCTCGGCAACGTTACTCACCACGAAGGTACAAGTCCAACCTTAACAAAATTATGCGCTATGCCCTCGTAGGACACCATATTAAATACGTGCTACATCTAGTATTAAACGCACACTTCACATCCTCTCGAGTTCACCCGACAGTAGACCAAAATCTATACCACGCACAAAATTTTAAATGGGTAATACCCATGAAATTCCACACACTCGGCAAGTAAAACAGTTCTCGCTCCAATATTGCCTTGGCTAGGATACGCACCCTCGGTGGTTCTTCTAAATTTTGAAAACATGGCTCCTCAGCCCTCATCTTTCCCAAATCAAGTCACACGCATAAAAAAAAAATGCATTAATACCAAAAATTTTATGGTTTTACAGCAACTTATTACATTAATAAAACTTTAGAGCTACAACATGCTCCAATCCACCCAATCCAGGGAAATTAACAAACAAAGCATATATGTATATATATATAGATAAGCAGACAGTTTAGATGTTTCAACATTCCCAAAACACATTGGTTACACAACAGAACCCAATGATCACAAAACAATAATCCACTGATTACAAAACGGATTAGTCAAAACAAAACCATCCCATCGGTATTACCACCACTACCGTCCCTTGTTGGACTGCCAAAGTTGGTCATCCCCAAACATAAGATAGCCTACGAGCTTACAAGCCACGGACAAGAACTACTGACGTGCCCCCTCTGTCCACACCTGGAACAACTACAAACTTCCCCAACTGGGGCTTGGGAACTCGACTCTACTGAGGCCCTCGCAATCTGGCCTGCTAGTCCCCCAAAACGATACTGTTCCTGCCCAGTCGAATGAAACTGAGCCTGGCTAGGTTGCAAAACCCCTAAAGAAGCCCCCGGCTGAGTACAGAAACGTCAAATATGACCCGGCTGATTACACATCCAACAAGTAGGCGGTGCCTGAGCACGAGACTGGTTCAGAATCTGGGCTGATGAAGACCCCAACATCTGCCTCCCCACTGAGCATTTGATCGACCCAAAACCCGGCTGGTTAGATGATCCTGGTGGTACAACTACTAGTTGAACTGCTAACCCTGCCCCCTTCCTCTGTGGGCAACCCGAAACCTTGTAGCCCAGTAGACCACATTTGAAACAAATGACACCCCTCTGTTTACGTTCTCCTGAACCCAAATCCGACACTGGAAGGGTAGTTCTAGCCCGACCTCCCTATTGCGGGTTTAAACCCCTCTGCCTCTTAAAAGGCCTACCAACACCCTGAGTCACGGGAGTTGCCGAGATGGCTCCCTCCCCACTCTGCCCCATTGCTAGCACCGCAGCCTCTACATGGGCAGTTGCCTCAACAAGCACACTATATCTTTTATGCCAAGACCCCGCTATCCTTACACGGATGTCGTCACGCAGCTTACTCTCAAACTCGAAACAACGCAAGTCCTCCGTCTCTACCAATTCTGGAGCAAACCTCGACAGGTTAGCAAACCATCTTTTGAACCGCACCAAAGGTGTAGTACCTTGGCGTAACTCCACAAACTGTTTCCCGCAACTCTTCCCGAGCGGAAGGAGGGAAATCACAACTTCCTCGCCTAGGCATCCTAGTAAAAGTGACAGAGACACGTTAGCACACTCATACATGTGTCGAAGCTAAACACTCAAGTCCTAATACATGGACAACTGTAATTCACTCCACGTAAGCACATAAACATAGAAGCATTTACAAATTTCATTTCCAGATAATGATAGTCCCGAGGCGTTACTAGAGTTCCGGTTAGAAACAACATTGATCAAGTGCCTTTCCAACAGGGCTCCCAGAAACCCAAGGGTCCAATCAACATCCAAGAAACTACATTCCATACCCAAATAATCACGTAAATATGTTATCACATAAGTACATAACATTACATCCAGGTCTCTAACAAACGAGACAAACCCATTGTGATACTAATCACTTCCCACGTACCCAAAGTATTCGAACCCGGTACGCTCTGATACCAAGTTGTCACGCCCTCAAAATAATAACATTAAACCCATCCATATAGAGACATGCATTGATACATAAAAGGTCCACATTCATTTATTCATCAGAGTATTTCATTACAAAAGCATTACATGTTTACAACAAAAGCAAATGCCCTACGGGCTTACAGCTTTCCAAGTTAACACTTGGTTACAAAGAGAGTGCTAACTCAATTACACATTAAGTCCTTGGCTTGAATCTATATGTAATACAATCAAGGAAAATAAGACAACAAAAGTATGTCTGCCTCTAGCCTCCCAAGCTATGTCCTCAGAGATGGCATGCTACCTGTACCTGAAAATGATGTTCCCATATAGGGTGAGCCACAGCCCAGTAGAAATATACTAAACCAACTATGAACAATGCCTAAAAGATTAGCAACTGATAGATGGTCAGCACTTACACTTCCATTTACATCTTATTACAATTCCATGACAGTCAAGTCTATGTTACAATTCACTTTCCATTTCTTATTCAACTTTGAGTTTGAAAACAAGGCTCAGTACTCTGGCCAAAACATTTGATGAGATTATAGTTCATCACTAGAACACTTTCGAAATTCGAGGTGGATACGCATTTTGGTGTTGTATCAATAACACATAGACCACTTCCATACTTCACAAACAATGATGATATACATTTTAGTGCTATATCAAATCAAACAAACATTTCAATAGATAAGCATATGAGCCATATCACACTACAACAGATAAGCATATGAGCTATATCAACACTTCAACAGATAAGCATATGAGCTATATCGACATTCCAATAGATAAGCATATGAGCTATATCAACACTTCCACAGATAAACATATGAGCTATATCAACATTCCAATAGATAAGCATATGAGCTGTATCATCACTACAATGGGAGAGCATATGAGCTGCATCCCTGGGTCCATCCCCCATCTTCCCTTAACCATTAACCGGTTTAGAGGTACATCCCCTATCTTCCCCTAAACCGTGGAGTACATCCCCCATCTCCTCCCATACACAAGCAATGCATATAAACACAGAATCATATGCGCAATCAATCAATACATAAGTTAATGTATTCTATCAACCGTCTACACATAATGCATATAAACACATTGGTCATATACATAATCAATCAATACATAAAGTTAATGTATTCTATCAACCGTCATACTCTATGACACATCCAATTGATTAGTTTTAGTTTGCCTAATCATCATGCATTGTCTACAACAATCAATACTACCCTCCACCAGTAGCCCAAAGCAATTATTTCTAAACAGGAAATAAATGCACAAATGGATAATATATCAACATTTCAATTAGGTGAGCAATAAATGATTTAACTACATCCTTTAGTCCCATACATTCCCAATTTCAACATTTCCAATTCAATTCCTCATTTCCTTTAATTAATTATATACATTAATTAATTAAAACAATTAGGGCAAATTCCCTTAATTAACAAAACAACTCTAAGGTTCCATTTTCATCCACAATCCATCACCCATCTCATTTTTCTATACCAAACTTGCATATAGGTTTATTTCAAACAAAACCCCAACTTTTGTAAAATTACACAAAAGGCCCAACTTTCTCAAATTTACCCAACAACACCCAACATATCAAAATGCTAAGATTTAAAGACAAAATCCATAAGGAGGAGTAGGATATCCCTACCTCGAAATGTGACACCCAACGGAGAAGATGAAGAAACTCAACGTGCTCCAAAACTCAATATATTCGGATCAAAATGTAGCCATCGACGATCAACACCACTTTTACAAAGGCCGAAGGTAAGGAAAACACTCTAACTAGATCAAACCCTAGAGAAAATGGAGTTTCTTAGAGAGAGAAGCTCTCAAAATATCTTTTTGGAAAGTAAGAGAGAGAGAGGAAGTGTAGAAAATGATTTCAAAATGCCCAACTGCCCTCTGTTATACGACATTACCGCTCGAGCGGAAAACACAACGCTCGAGCGTCAAGAACAAAAAACCATGGTCCGCTCGAGCGCAAGAATGACCGCTTGAGCGCCAAGACACAAGAATAAAGCTCATCCGCTCGAGCGTGAAAAACCAGTCCGCTCGAGCGCAGATTTCTAACTCCCAGAACTTACACCAAAAATGTACTAGCCGCTCGAGCTCCAACAAGCCCGCTCGAGTGCGACCCGTTCGAGCGCAATAAATCCGCTCGAGCGTAGAAAACCAACCTGTAGAAGTTTTGCAGAGCACCAAAATACTGGGAGTATGCAATATCCGCTCGAGCGGTCCAAGACCCGCTCGAGCGGAACAACCAAAAACACAGAAACAAGGTTTTAGATCAAGGTTCAACTCACCTGCTCGAAACAAGCCCAACACATCTTAAAACTCAGAGAAATGGAATTAAAGGATAACAACAAGGTAGACACAATTGTTAATGTCCATGGGACCAACTCTAGATCACTGTACAACAAGGGGGAAAAACCCGAAATCGCTATATAGGCTTCTATTGGGACTAGGATTGTATTGGCTATAAAAGAGAGGCACCCTCATGGGTCTAAGGTAGGTCTTTTATGCTCTGTCTAGTGAGTTAAGCACTATTGGTTATCTTTGAGAGATATTTTACTGACTTGATCGTCGGAGTACCCCCGGGTGGACGAACCACCACGGGATTCTTATCTTTCTGTGACAGGTTGTTCGGGCTTAATCTATTCTGTCAGTGCTCTCCAGCTGAATACTGAGTTGGCAGTATGGTCGGAAATTGACACCCACAAATCTTATCAATGATTTTCTATAATTGCATTTGTTAAACTTCCAAAATTTTGCATATGTTAACCCCAAAGTTGAAAAATTATCTCCCATTAAGATCCACATATTTGAATTTTGGGATATCCATGTGTTCTCTTAATATTTGCACCATATATGGTCTTATTTTAGTGAGATATCGTTTCAATTATCAATAACCACTTGGTGAATCTTACAAGCTGTCATACATTCTTTATTCCAACTTTAGTTAATTAAACTCAAGTTCATCCCCCACCTGGTTTGTGTATCCCACCTGCACTTATCCTAACCATTTGAGATTAACTAGAGTTGGAGAAAAACACAGTTGAGTTGATTAATGGATCCTTTACTAAAAAATTAATGAGTTCTAAAAATGTATTCAAATTGGATGAAGGGTGGCTGCTATACAACAATCACTAACTACTGTATAAGGTGATGGGCCCATTTTGGGTTCCATCTCGATAATTTAAACCGTTCAATTTTTTTTAAGTAGAATATCTCTGTAAAAAATTACATTCATCCATCAACTTGATTTTTTGTAAAGATATTTTACTTAAAAAATTTTAAATATTGACAGCTCAAAGTATCAAAGTAAAACTTGAAATAGGCCTCATCACCCAAACAATAGTGACTAATGTACAAAGGCACAACAACCACCCTTCATCCAAATTTCGAGTTGAATTAAATTTGAGTAGCTTGTCTAAATCTAATTTCATCAAACGAATCAGAATGTTCACTATATATTTTATTCATGTATAATAGGATAAAACTAAATTTAAAGGCAACTATATAATTAATCACAACAAATAATAACAGTCATCAAACAGTGGGGTTTTGTCACTAATAAAGAGTTTGCTTCACTCATTTTTGTTTCAATTGTATTTTTTGTGATATATGTGGTTTGTAAAATCATTGCATGTTCAAATTAAAGTATAAAAAAAAATAATAAAAATGATTGGACCACATGGGTTCAGTTGGCATTAATTACAAAAGTCACATTTTAAAAAAAAAAAAAATGGAAAAAAGAAAAAAAGAGAGAGTTTATTGGATTTTTTTTTTTAAAAAAAAAACTTTTGAGATCTATCTTGTCTAGTAATACCTAAGTGAAAAGATTTTCAAATAAAAAAAAAAATTACTAAAAAGAAAATTTTAGCAAAAAAAAGTAATTTCCAAATCCAACCTCAATTTTGCATTGGACAATCATTAACTTTATAAAGCCTCTATGACCAAGTTGTTGTAACATGTAATGAAGAGTGGGCATAGGAGACGGGAGGAGGGGTGGGGACTTGATTTTATCTACATTCAATTAAGATATTAAAAAATAAATAAAAAGAGAGAGAAAACAAAACCAAACCAAAAAAATATATATATTTCTCGATATGTTGTAATCAACACATCCCCAAAAAAAAGCCAATTACAAGCGTTAGAATAGAAAATTATTTAAACAACCCCAAACTTTTTGTTGGACTCCCTCTAATAATTAAATGTTCAATTTGATATAATTTACATGATATTTATAATTCATCTTGGAGATTTTTTTTTTTTAAGGTCTCTGCTATTAAGATTTTATAACATAAAAGACACATAATATTTTCATAATGTTTAAGGTTCCTCAATATCGATCCAGAGAAAATTTGATCTAGAGAATCTCTAGATCGAATTTTCTCTAGATTTCACAGAGAAATTGTAGACTTCACAGAGAAATTCTGATTCACAGAGAATTTCTCTGGTCAAAGTTTCTCTGGATTTTACATAGAAATTCTCTCCAAACCAGAGAAATTCTCTCGAAATCAGAGAAATTTTCAAAGAAATTTGTCTCTTTACGTGCAGAGAATTACTCTGGAATCAAACCAAAGAAATTTGAAATTTCTTTGAACAAAATTGTTAATTTTTGAAACTAGACTTTACAAATACAAAGCAATTCACTGTGCTCCATTTGGAATACATGTATATTCACCATTACAGTGGCCCAGAGAGTGAGAGAGAGAGCTTTACATCAATGGCGTCTACTTACAAATCAGAGAAATTCTCTCTGATTTAATTTTCTGTATTAATTTTCTCTGTGTGATGGCCAAAGAAATTCGTTCATTTTCTCTGGCCAAATCACATACTCACCCTGTGATTTTCTCTGGCCAGACTACGTACTCATCTATCATCTCTATGTTAAACAACAATCAACAACTAATATTGAAATCAATTTTCTTTTACAAACACATTCATATAATCAAATCCTTTACTTCTATAGAATCAAAATCGATCAACAACAAGAACAATTCACAATTCATCAAACACAAATAAGTCATCAATTTACACACATATAAAATTCCCCATTTAAATCTGAATAGACAAAACATAATCAAACATATTTTTATATACAAATTTGTATGCTAAAATGCAAAATTAAAACCTAAGGTAGCAAAAGCAATTAGAGGAGGAACTGTGTAACCTGGGTTACTTCTGCAGAGGAGGTCCTGATGATAACAATAGCAGCAAGTAAGAACAAACCAGCTTTATATCTCCAACTCGTCATGAATCCACCAAAGACCCATAAATTAAATTTGCAAATTTAATCAAAACTAACAAAGATCTATGTTTTTCTCTTTGATATTTGAGTAAATTCACGATCTTTCACTTTTGTCACTGACACAAAAACCAAGAAAGAAAAAGAAAACGAAAACCCAATGTTAGAATAGTTGTCTCCATCACCACTCCCCTACTTTTTTGTTGGCGACAGAGGCGGAGCTATGATGGTAATGATAGTAGCAATGAGGGACACTGGTGGTGGCTGGACAAAAGAGAAGAGGAGACGACGATGGCGACGACGACGACGACGACGACGACGATCGTGATCTAAGGCAATGATGGTGTCGAAAATCTAAGGCGATGATGGAGACGGCGGTGAGAAGCCGAAGATGAGAGAAGAGGAGGAGAGAGATAGATCTAGGGAAGGAGAGAGAGATAGATCTAGGGAAAGAGAGAGAGAAAGATCTACGGTTTTGAACTGGTAAATGGAGATAAATCTAGTAGAGATCGACGGGAAGGAGAAGGCAATCTCATCGTTGAGATCGACGAAAAAGAGAGAGAAGAGCAGCGGAAGAGAGATAGAGAGCGTGAGATATATTAAATTTTTCTATGATAGATGGGTGTGAGGTTGAGGAATCTTAGATATCAAAAAATAATATTGTGGATCTCTTCCATTACTAAAAATGGGAGAGAGACCTTGGACTAATTTTTCCATTGATCTTTTATAAATTGAAAAAAAAAAACTCTAAATTAAAAAATTAAAATCAAAATTGAAAAAAGTTAATTAAGGAGTTGTTTGGGGTGTCCTAAATAAGTGCACTTTTTGTTTTTTTGGACTAAAAAGTTGAAGAAAAAAATATGAATGTTTGGATTAACTTTTTGTCTTTTTACGAAAAAATGTGTAATAAAAAATTGTATAAATAAAGTGTATAGGGGAAGAAAGTTGAGTAGGTTGTACGGCTGCCTTGTTGGGGGCAGTGTGTCTTACATAGCAAATTATTGCCTCCTTCGGGGCAAAGTGTTTGGACAATGATGGTCAGTCTGTGGGGGGCACCACGGGTCCCATTTTAACAATCTGAACCGTTCAATATGTACAACTCGTCGATTATTATATGTCTGTAAAAAATCACGTTGATTGGATATCGATAGCTACATGATCGGATTAGTTTTTTTTTTTTTAACAGTTAACTATCACACCATCCGTTTTGTTTATACAACACTGATTTGATCATATAGTTAACGATATCCGATCAATGTAATTTTTTACAGGCATATAGTACTCGACGAGTTCTACATATTGAACGGTTCGGATTAACAAAACAGAACCCTTAGTGGGCCCCCAAGGGCCCAACATTACCATCAAACATTGTAGCTTTACATATGTAAATTTTTTTTTTGCCCAAAAAGTGTATGACCTGCCTTCCTGCTGGGGCAGTACAGCTGACAGTGTAATAAAAACTTTTGTATTACAAAAATGTATAAAATATTTTTTAAATATTTTTTATTTGTAAATAGTAATGACTTTTTTACTTTTTATGTAATTTTTTTATTTTTTAAATTTTTTGGGACTTGCCAAACCTGGCCTAAAATTTTAAAAAAAAAAAAATTCAATTGAAGCCTAAACACCAAAAGTACCGAGCACTTAATGCTTATCGAAAGGGTCAAGCTTCTCTTCAAGATTGGAGTGTGTTATTAGGTATGTGGGATTTTACCACAGGTTCTGTTTCAATAATTTGAACTGTTCAATGTGTAGAACTTATTAAGTACTTTATCTTTGTAAAAAATCACATTGATTGGATATCGATAGTTAATTGATCGGATCAGATTTCTATCAACGGTAACCGAAAAAAAGTTATCAAAATGTTCATCAATTAGACATGACAAAAGACCCACATTCACTTGTACTAGACTTCAGGTCTTGCATGTGTATATTAATACCATTATCAAGACACAAATTGAGTAAGAAAGGTTAACTCCTCGTTTGGCATATTAGGTTGGGAGATTTTTTAATTAAAATAGTTATAAAAAGATAAAATAAATTAAAAAATTAAATATCATATTTAAACCATAATTATTTTATTTTTCTTTCACAAAAGTTAAAAAAATAAAAAAATCCAAACTAAAATAATAAAAAAGAAAAAACAAAAAAAATCCCTTATTATAGTTGACAGAAAATAAAAGTTATTTTAAACTAATTTTCTATATGCATTTATGCTATTACTTTCAATTGAATTAGCCTGTACATAATAATAATATATATTTTTATATATTATTTGAATGAATGTACCTGAAATTGGCTTTATAATAAAAATAGGATAAATGTATATTAAAAAAAATTCAATGCTAAGACCAAGTAAATATATAGAGTTGAAGAAGTCAAGCAAAGAAGTTTTCGTAGCCAACCCACCTTTTAGCTGGCTGAGACCAAATCTTTGAATTCTCAACGCTATATTATGACCCCATGACCCTTCTTCCCATGTGACCAAATTATTCAATGCTCTTTTGCCTAAACCTTTCACTTTAGATGGGTCAATATTTTCTCTATTATCTCTCTCTCTACATATATTAATTTAATTCCTAATTATCAAAACGTGGAGAGAGAATGACACACATAAAAATATTATGGGCCCAAACTTTCATATTAGTTGGTTAATTTTTCTCTTTAAAAATGCATACATATAAAAGTATACTAATGGATAATTTTTTTTTTTTAAAACAAACTCAATTGTGCTATTATGTGTGCGATAAATGGTGTTTAGTGATATTCTTAAATTGTTCGTTTTTAAGATCATGTAAGTCAAGAATTCTTTGTTATTGGTTGAGTATACTATTAAAATGATATTCTTGAAAGATAGAATAGTTATTCGGACAAAATTTGTGATTATTTTATATGAAATATAATATGGGCTTGAATATTAACCGATGGACCAATGATAAAAGTTTCATTATATTCCCTTCTTAGAGAACTTATTTATCGGTCTTGCTCCACATCAATAAATTAGAGACATAAAAGTGAATTTCATTATTTTAACCAATAAAAATTAAAGGGTAAATTATACTGATACCCTTTAAGGTTTATGTTTATTATAGTTTCCCCCTCACCTTTTGGAATTACATTTCCTTCCCTGAGATTTAAAGTTTCATTACAGATTCTTCCCTCAGTAATTTAATTTTTTTAAATACCAATTTTTCCCTCACTGGGTAAATTATATTGACACCCCTCACATTTTAGAAATTACAATCCCCTCCCTAAGGTTTAAAGTAGCATTACCAATTGCCCCCTCGGTTAGTATTAGTTGGAAAAAAAATTCATTGAAAAAAAAAATTAATTGGAAAAAAATTATTGAAAAAAAAATTTATTTGAAAAAGAAAATTATTTGAAAAAAAAATTTGTTAGCAAAATTTTTAAATTTTTGTTTAAAAACCAATTTAAACTCATTTTTTGAATTTAGGCCTCTTAATTTTTAATTTTTTTTAAAAAAAAATTCTAAAAATCAAACCATACATAGCCTAAGAATCTTTTGATAAGTCATTTCTTACGTTGGTAACTTATTTAATTATTTGTTAATTTTACGATATTTTTACCATCTGAGGCTTACTTGGTAGCCGTTTTGTTTTCAGTTTTCAATTTATATTTACAAAAATTTTAAAAACTGTCATAAAAACTTATTTGATAATTTTTTTGATTTATAAATTAGTGTCTCAGTCTGTAAATTTGAGGAAAAAACGTAAATTCAAAAAATTAAGAGGCCTAATTTTTTTTTATTTATAAATTATTGTCTCAGTTTGTAAATTTGAGGAAAAAGCGTAAATTCAAAAAAATTAAGAGGCCTAAATTTTATGACAGTTTTTAAAATTTTTGTAAATATAAATTGAAAACTGAAAACGAAATGGTTACCAAACAGGCCTCAGATAGTAAAAATGTCATAAAATTAACAAATAATTAAATAAGTTACCAACATAAAAAATGGCTTATCAAAAGATTCTGAGGTTATAGATGGTTTGATTTTTAGAATTTTTTTTAAAAATTAAAAATTAAGAGGCTTAAATTCAAAAAATGAGTTTACGTTGGTTTTTAAACAGAAATTTAAAAATTTTACTAACAAAATTTTTTTTCAATTAATTTTCTTTTTCAGTTAATTTTTTTTTTCAATAATTTTTTTTCAATTAAAATTTTTTTTTCAATAAATTTTTTTTCCAACTAATACTAATCAATGGGGTAATTGGTAATGTTATTTTAAACCTTAGGAAGGGAATTGTAATTTCTAAAATGTGAGGGGTGTCAATGTAATTTATCCAGTGAGAGCAAAATTAATATTTAAAAAAATTAAATTACTAAGGAAGGAATCTGTATTGAAATTTTAAATCTCAAGAAGAGAGATATAATTTTCAAAAGATGAGAAGGGAACTAGGGGTGCAACTCGGGCGGGTTCGGTCAGGTTGGGAGGTTGTCCAAGCCCAACCCAAGTTGTGCTGAGATCTGTCCAAGCCCGCCCAAGCCCGAATTGTAACCCGAGGTTGTCTGCCCAAACCCGACCCGAGTTAAACCCGAATTGTAAATGAATTTCATTTTTTTTTTTTTTGCAGCTACATTATTAAATTATTAAAATTTGACTCTATTTACAATTTTTTTAATAGAAAATCATTAATACCATCAAAATAAATAATTTATATAATGTAAGAGAGATACCACAATAGTAATCCTTACAATTTATGAGTGAAAATAAAAAGAAAAAAAGTAAGATTTTATGTTATTTGTATATATAATATATATTCAATATGATTTAATAATACAAATTACTTTAATATCATGTAATGACTAATAATTTATATGTATATTTAATATTTTTATATATCTATATATGTATAATTTGGATTTCGGGTTGCTCGGATTGTTTGACATCTTTACCCAAGTCTGCCCAAATTTAATTCGGACTTCTAAATTTTTGCCCAAGCCCGTATTGAATTTGAAAATATTTTGTTCAAACCCTAAAAAATTTTGGATTAGACTCAGGTTGTTCGGATTGAACCCACCCAAATTACATGCCTAAAGGGAATTGTAATAAATATAAATATCGAAAATTATAATTTACCCTTCTGTCAAAACACCAACCAACTTTTATGGACACGGATACCACCACGTCATATGTCACAAAAGGTAAAGCTGGTATGGCCCAACTTAACCACTTTTGTTATTTTTGTTTGTGTGTGAATTCCATTTTGCGAGTCTACATTAGGAATGGAGTCTACAGTACTTCCCAAATTTTATGTGTGAGTATCATTTGGTGCCAACGCCAAGTAAGTAAAAAGGTTGGACACATTCTTCAATTTCTAATTCTATTTTTAGTGCTTTAATGATTGTTTTTATATTTTTGGTGGTTGACATAGCTATTGACAATATATGGCATTATGCTTATGCATTGTGTTTAGATTCCCTTTGCTAGTCACTTTGTCTTTTTTCCCCTTCCTTTTGTTCTTCTTCTTAACCATTTCACAAGGGTCAACTTTTTCTTTTCTTTTATTTTTTCTAATTTAATGGGGGTCAACCTTGAATAATCATAATTTTTATATTTGTTCATTTTCACATGCGTCTATTATGATTTGGGTTCACATTAGAAAGATTAATTAGATTAATATAACTAATAAAATAAAATAAAATAATTTAATTTGGATTTTAATCAAATTTAAATCAAAAAATGGTGAAAATAAAAATTTTAAAGTATTTTTGCTTAAATTGTACTTCAATCTTGGATTTGTAGAGAAAAAATAAAAAAGACAAAGAAATTAAAAAAAAAAAAAGGGAGAAGCTTTTACTTCATTCCTTGTTTTTCCTTTTTACAAATTATTTTTCAAATTTAAGATTCAAATACAACCTTAATAAGCTAGTCAAATTCCGTTGAATATTCAAAATTAGCTTCAAATATGAAAACATATATATATATATTTTTTAAAATATGTATATTGCAAAAATAATTATAATGTTATTAAACATTTAAATTCAGTGAAATTTGAAACCTTATAAGCTACATACATATATACCCACCAAAAAAAAAAAAAAAAATTAAAGGAGGAGATCGAAAAGGGCAAAAAAAAAAAATGTAGATAGATTATAGCCCATTTTTAGTCTTCTTTTTTTAAGTTAAATGAACCATTGAGAATTTGGTTGAAGATGGATAGAAATGGGTAATTGCAATTGGTGATCCATCACTGTTGATTTGAACAAGAATTTGGATTGTGATATTTCAAAGGGGTAGAAACTATGACTTCAACAAGCATCTTTTTGGGCTCAACAAACCTATTCCAAATCAAGACAATACTCAATTGGCTTTTATATAAGATTTGATGAATCTACTTTCTCACAATGTCCCTTTTTTAGCTTTGGATGACATATATTATTTATACATAATCAATCATAAAATTCAATACAGAATATATATAAAGTCAAATTTTTTTAAAAAGGGAGACCACTAACAAATTTTATTCACTATTCTGAATATTATTATGTTTAATTTTAAGATTGTTTTTTATGTTTATAACACAACTGCATATATATCCTCACCAAAAAAAAAAAAGAAAAAAAAAAACTGACAATATATATATATTTTTGTAAGTACCTTTCGAGTCTTATTTCCTCATTCTCATAAAGTGTTTTTATATATCCTTTCACTCTCAATCAGGTGGACTGATGGACTAGGTCACCAAAAAGAAACCTTCTCTGGTCCCACACCGTTCAGCAATAGATGGATTGGATCAACTGTTATTCATGATTTTTAAATTTTGTTGTTGTCATAAGATAAGATATTAGTAAGTTAGTAAACTAAATTATAATGGAAGAGTCTCAGTTACTCTATCAATTTGATTTTTACTGTCCCAAATAACAGTTATATGAATTGTTAGACCAACTGCTATATTCTCATAAAATTTAATCACATTCTTTGATTATTGTTATTGTCAATTTTTGAATGTCTTGAATAAATATGAGTTTTGATTACTTTTCAAAAAACAAAAAACTGAGATCAATTGGGAGAAGTCCTTAATTTTCCTTTTCTATATTGGCCCCGTTTGGTAGAACTGTGAGAAAGTAATTATAACTTATAGCCTAACAGCTTATAGCTTATAGATGTGAACATAAGTTGATTTTTGACTTATAAATTAAATTTCTCCTCCCCCACTTAAAGAATAAATTGATTTTTGACTTACAAAAAGTTATAAGCTGTATTGTTAAGTTGAACCAAACACATCAAAATAACTTAAATTAAGCTAAAAACTGAAATAAGCTGGAAATAAGCTCTGCCAAACAGGATCATTATTGCTATGAAAAAAGAGAATATGAAAAGTAATACGTAAAATTTGTTTGTCGAACTGTTTTCAAAAGTTATTTTTGATAAACTAGTTCTCTAAAAACACACATTTTTCAAGAAACATTTTAAAGTTATTTTTTGAATTTTCAAAGTTTATTTTTATATAAGAAAATGATATAAGAACAATGGGTGTTTCTAAATTTCCTTTATTTTTTGTTTTATAAAACACAAAAAACGAAGTTGTTTTTTTTATTATTTTTATTTAGAACAATACAAAACAAGAATAGGGATAACGTACCAGAAGTCACTTTATGATTTATATATTGTTTTTTTTTATTATTATTATTTTTTTTCCCAAGTAGACATTTGGGATGTTTGTTTGGCACGAACATATGACACTAGCTAGCATAGTGTGCCCCAAATCATTAAAATTCTCATAGGCTGTAGACGTCATGTTAATGACAGATAGATCCTCCTCCAATTCTATCACGAAAACATAAATTAAGGGTTGTTTGGGATATTCTAAATAAGTATATTTTTTAATTTTTTATGAAATATGGATTGAGTTTGAAGTGATGTAGTAGAGAGACGATATGACTTAACTATGATAGTAACTTTTTGACCTTTTAACTTTTTTAGAAGATGACAAACTACGCCTAAATACAAAAAATATATATATATAAATAAAATTTTATAAATAAATAAGATTTACTAACTTACTAATCTCTTATCTTATGATAAAAACAAAATTTAAGAATCATGAATAACAGTTTATGTCTGATTTTATGACTAATTCTTGTGTTTTTAAACTTGTTCTTTGTTTCCCTTGGTATTGGGATAATCAAAGACCATGCACCTTGGAGAATAAATTCAATAGCAATGTGACAAAGTTTGGAATAGCATTTTTTTTTAAGAATTGAATTGCAGGCAAAGCAAACTCAGAATCTTCTTCCCTTAATTGGTTGCTCTGCTTATAGGGCCGAACTTTTTGCCTCTCTTTTACTGTAGAATGTATAAATGTAGCATGAAATTATATACACAGTTTGTGTAGAATATTTTGTTTAAAATTTGAAATTTCATACCTCAGCAATTGTCAGCGTGTTTCGTAAAACTTTTCGTAATTCAAGCTTATTTGCTTTTTTGGCTCAAAAAACTCCAAACAAGTTGAAAAGATAATTTTTGTTTGAATTTAAGTTTGATTTTTTTTTTTTAAACTACAAATAAGTTTTGCCAAATAGCCTATAATCACGTAGAATGACAATCGGGTAACCCCTTTTCATAAATCTCCCACAAAAATAAAAGTAGAATTCAATCCCATATAACAATTTAGGGTTCATTCTCCACCATTATGCCATGCTTAGATGGCAGGAATAAACAAGTAGACAAATTTTACACACACACACATATATATATATATATTTCATTTTGTTGTTTGCTTGTATTCAAAATATGAAATAAAATTCAGGGTCATTTTGTTGAGGTGGAATGATACCATGGTTACTAAAATGCCAATTCATTCCTCTTTCATAATTTCCATATCCATATATAAAACTATGATATGAGGGAAGCTCTGATAAAGGGCACCAGATGGGCTAGCCCATCAGTACGTGGAAGGACGTCTGGTCCCGACAATGCGCTGGGCAGCCCTGTTAGAGACCAGCTCACTGGCTCATCTTCCAAAGTGTACTGGGCGGCCCTGTTAAATGGCCTCATCAAATATGATATGACTATTGCTCTAGAATAGGCTGGGTAATATTTTTGGATCTGGTGAACTGTTTTGGGCCAGGTCTTGGATGTTGAAATTTTACCCATTTAAAAAAACAAAAAACAAAACACGAAATAAGATTGTGAATGGTTGAATTTAAAATCAGAAAATTCAATTAGTTTATGAATTGAAAACAATTTTCAAAGTCTTCACTCCCGAATTTGTGAAACCAATTATGTTGTTTGTTGGGGTAATTTTGGTAACAAAAATAGCGTGAGCATTTTTTACTAACTTTATGTACTAGAATAGATATTAGAGCATCTCCAACGGTTTACTAAAAATTTCATCAAATTTGAATAAAAAAAAGACGAATTCCTCAATATGATATTAGCTACTCCAACGGTGATCATCAAAATACACTGGACGTCCAGATAGACGACCAATCGGTCGACCAAAAAGAGAAAAATGAATTTTTTTTTTCCTCACACTCAAAAGCATCACCTGCTTTGCAATTGCTATGAAAAACACACTGGACGTCTCTCGCTCTCTCTTTCTTCACAATTCACAATTTGCTTTGCAATCGCTATGAAAAACTTGAAAACCCACCTCAATTTACCCATTTATTGATTTGGGTTTGTCTTCAAACTCAACCAATGTTTCTAGTTCAGTGACCATTTTTTCTTCATGGATTTTGTTAAAACTCAACCAATGGTTCATGGGTTGTGTTCTCAGATCACAATTTGTGCTGCGAATTGCTGTGAAAACTAGAAAACCCACCTCAATTTACCAATTTCTTGATCTGGGTTTGTGTTGAAACTCAAACTCAACCAATGTTTCTAGTTCAGTGACCATTTTTGTTCATGAGTTATGTTGAAACTCAACCAATGGTTCATGGGTTACGTTCACAAATCACAATTTGTGTTGTGAATTGTTGTGAAAACTAGAAGACCCATCTCAATTAACCAATTTCCTGATCTGTGTTTGTGTTGAAACTCAAACTCAACCAATGTTTCTGGGTCAGTGACTCAGTGACCAATTTTTTTTCATTTGTTGAAGAAGGAGCAAAATCTATACATTTTTATAATGTCGAAATGGATGCTCTACAAGAGGCTTCAAAGAAGGTTGCTGCTATAAAGAAGCAAAGGTCTGGAACCACACAAGGCAACACTCTGGCCAATGGAGCCAATCAAAAAATGTATACAGATGAAGAAAATCAAACAATGCCATATCAATCTGCTGTTAGTAGAATGCAAACTAATTTAAGTGATTTCTATATTTGATTAAAGAGGTGGTCGACCACGAGGTCAACCGGTGGGTCAACTAGGGGGTCGACCTCCTAGCGTAAAATTTTTACAAAATTTTGCTTGAGGTGGTCATCTAGGAGGACGTTGGCCAGACGTTTGGTCAGTCATCCAGTAGTCCACATTCAACGGCTATACACAGTGAATTGCTAAAAGCTACAAGACATCTTTAGTTTGGTAAAAATTTTAGGGCGTTCTTAATTTGATACTGTTTTGGTAAAACCGTTGAAGTATAAAAAATATTTTTTTCCATCAAATTTGAATTTGATGATGAATTTGGTGAACGGTTGGAGATGGCCTTAGATAGCAAATTATAATAATGATATTGTAGCTGGAGATGGTGCATTTAGTGGCAAAGCTGGTGAGATCAATTGACAACAACATAGCAAAACAAAGTACTTCACGTTAACACAAAAACAGAAACATAAATATCAATATAGCAAGAACAAAGTACTTCTTGTTAACATAAATACATAAATACATAAACATAAATGCATGAACAATATTAGCAAATAAAGGACTCGATTGTAATTAATAACATTCAGAAACATTGAAAACACAGAAGAAGAAGAAAAGGCCCAACCAAAGTAGAAGTCAATTCCCGAACCACCACCCTTGCTCACTGTTGAGGCCACTGCGCATTTTAGCCTTACCAGGGAGCAAGGGTCACATCTGGTGCGCTCTTGACTTCCCCACACCACACCATTTGCTCTCTCTCTCTCTCTCTCTCTCAAAGTCATTAAATTTCTCCACTGTTAACTCTCTCACCTACTCCTCCAAACTTACTACCAACCTGCCTCACCTTCATTACATTACTACATTGCACCTTTCTCTTTATTTACCCAAAATAGAAAAAATCTACACTCACCCAATTTACCATTCTACCCTCAGTTTTTTTTCCCTAATTACCCATAACATCCCAATCTCTTCCCACCAAAAAAGCCACCAAAAAAAATAAAGGTAGAGGTGTTTCCCTTTTGACCACAATGGCCTTAGACAAGGCGATAGGCATGAGATCATATGTCCTACTCCTTGCATCATTGTTCATCCCGTCTCATACTGTTTTAGTGATTGATATGTATCCCGTCTCGTACCGTTTTAGTGATTGATATGAGACAGAAGATAAAACAAAGAGTAGGATAGATGATCTGTGCTTGTGTTCCTATACTCTGCCAAAATATAATAGCCTGTGTTAAAAGTGACCAAAATTCCCTTGTTGTAGGGCAAGGGATTCTCTCTTTACCGAGAACGGGATAGGGAGGTTTTGGGTAATTGGGATGCAAAACCCTAATCAGTTTGCTTGGGTGGTGCAGCTGCAGCAGTAGCTGGCTGCTCAGTAGAAGAACCTCCAATGCTTCCATTATCAGGACAACTCTCACCACCACCAACAAGAGCGGCGTTGATTTGTTGCACGGTGTTGCAGAGGTGGTTGTTGATGGCGGTAACGCTCGAGAGATTGAGCTTTGCAGATGGGATTGTACTAGCTAGGACTTGGAGCCCAACTGTGAGGAGGCAGCCAGAGTTGGGAAAGTTTCGGGTGTCGGAAACATCATCGCCGTTGATGTTGGTGCAGTCATTGTTGTTGCCGGTGGATTGTCCCACGGGGACTATGACGAATCCCAGTGGGAGAAGGGCAATGCAGGATGGATCGTCGCTGCTCATTGCTAACTGTATGTCATCAACATTGACAGTGGCGTAGACCACGAGGCTGCCGGAGTCATCGGTGCAGCTCTCCTGAAGCATGAGCTCTACATTCTGTGATGAGTTGCTTGCTACCTGCAGGCATACAAAAGAAAATGATTGGTGGTACTAATAATATTCCAGAAGCAGAACAGGATTTAAATTTTATTGATTAATAAAAAAAAAGACTGCTAAAGCTAAAGGAGAAAGTAAGCAAGTAATTAAAATGTTAATAGAGATGAAACTTACATTTATGCGAAGAAGAGAAATGCAATTTCCAGGATGAGAACCATTTGCAATGTGAGCTACCTCATGTAATGAATTCCCATTTGAAAGAACATCCAGCTGCCCAACATCAACTCAATTAAAATCTTAGCACTTTTTAATTAATGAGTGATATTGGTAAATGGAATTATTACACAAAAAGGGTGGATTGATCAGAAGATTAATATTAACACAAACCTGAGCTCTGCGGTGCTCATCCCTCAATAGATCGAAAACCTGGTAGTGAGGGTGTGGAAGCCAAGTGGTGGACACAGCACTCAGAATCAAGCCACTTGGTTGGCCTGGCTCTGTGGTTTTCCTGGTTGTTATTCTAACAGTGTCATCTGCAGAGTCAGAAAGGGCTGTCCATGACTGGCCACTGGAAGTGCTTATGTTCACACAGAAAGTCCTTATCATCCTCTGTGCTAGATTCATCAAGTTCTTCCTCGCTTCCGGTGATGGTATCACTGTTAAAATCATCGTATATACACGTTACAATTTTATTCAAGTTCTCTCAAACACTAGGAAAAATTAAAATTAAAAAAACAGAAAAATGAGGTACCTCCGAGGTCAGAAATGTTTCTGGCCATGAGGCTGGCAAGCCGCTCACATTGTCTTTGAAGGACAGCTAACCAGCGGTGAGCTCCGAAAGCAATGCCACTGTTAACAAACTGATCAAATATCTGGTGCACCGCTTTCTCCTCTGCCTCTGCATGTTCTACCCAAGTCACCTGTTTCATCATTCAATATTTCTCTATTTAGAGTCCAGTGCTATGCTATCTATATCTAGCTAGATTAATTGTTGGATTCACTGCTCAAATGATTTTCACTATCAAAATGCCAATATATATATATTTTTGAACGGCAAAGAAAACTTTATTGATAAAGCACGTACATATTTTTCAGAAATATTCACAAAAGTGTTCAATGCTATATTCAATATTCACAAAAGTGTTCAATGCTAAACACAGCATCAAAGTAGTCCAATGCTATATTTATAAAGAAATATTCACAAAAGTGTTCAGAATTTTAAATGTGTAGATTAAATTCATTTTAGATGTGACTTACACTAGATGAAATTTAAATATGTCTTCAATTCAAATTATGAATACTTCTCTAAATATTTTTCTCCAGCTCAGACTTTTCTATGTGAGAAGTATGTGCATCCCCTAGTACATGAGATTTATCACAACTGGTGCACTGTAGAGAGGCGTTGTCTATCTTCTTTGTATAAGATTTGAGCTCTTTCCAATTGTTGATCTTAATTGGAGGGTATTTCCAGGCCACCTCGATGAATGGTTTGGATCACCGGAATGGACCCCTGGATGGGCCCCTTGATAAGCTCACGAAGGCCCAACAATGCCTTTTAAGATCAACAATGCTCCCTAACATTTTTTTATACATAGCAGGTGTTTGTGCCAATTTACAATCAAAATATAATAAATAAAAATAAGAAATTGTACGTGCTTCATTAATAAAGTTTTCTTTGCCGATCAAAAAAATAAAAATAAATAAGAAATTGGAATATTATCAGAGAAAATGAAATCACCCTAGAGTATCCGTTGGGCATGTCCTGGATGACACAGCCAGAGGGCCTTCTCTTGTATCTTGGGAGGGATGGTTGAAAACTTTCCTGGAAACTTTCCAATGGAAAATCAACAATTGCCCAAGTTCCCTCCTCCATATTCTGCTGGCAGTATCGAAGAAAATGAGCCTCTCTTGTGGGCACTAGGGGAGAAAGAGCCTGCATCTCTGCATACATCTACAACAAAAAAATAAAATTAGAAGGCATAGAAAACATATTCACCAATCTAAAAGATAAAACATAAAAAGAGGACAAATTACACTAGTAGTCCTTTTAATTTGATTATTGTGGCAATTTGGTACTTATAATTCTAATAATATCAATTTTATCTTTAAAATGCTCACATCATGTTAATTTAGTCTAATTGATAATACCTTTTTAAAATTGAACTAAAATTAAGAGACAAAATAATTTATTCACTTTTTGAAAGTGATTGAGAGGTTGGAGTTCAATTTAAAGTAGTCCATTCATTTGTGAATAGATCATATTGCCTTCAATTTTTGTTTAGTTCCTTAATTGAGATTTCAATCAGATTAAATTGACACAATATGAAAAATTAAAAAATAAAATTAGTACAATTAAAACTAAAAATAACAAATTGACACAAAAAACAAACTAATGAACTATAATATAATTTGTCCAAATAATTGTAAGACCTTTTATTTTATTTATTTATTTATTTACTTTTTGGTTACATCGGAAAGAAATTGTAAGACCTTTTATATTCCTACATGAAAATGCATAGGGGACCAAAAATTATTTGGGCCTAGTTGTGTGTTCGTTTTTTGTTTTTCTGTTTCGGAAAACATAAAAATTTGTGTTGCAAGTTGTCAGTAAAATCTAATTTTCAAAAAAAAAAAAAATCTACACCGCCAAAATGTTTTCAAAATTTGAAAAGCCATTTTTGCAGAAAAATAAAAATGATGAATATTTTTAAATTTCTTCATTTATTTATTTTTTGGTGGAAATAGAAAAGGGGGAATGACAATTCAGAGGTAGTTTGAAATAAATAAATAAATCAGATGAGTGGTAAAATTTATAAATTTTAATAATTAAAATGTTAAATTTTTTCATGGAACAGTAATTATTTTAAGAAATACCAACTGCGGTATAATTCCCCCCCCCCCCCCCCCCCCCCAAAAAAAATAAAGCCATTCTAACTGTAAAATACTCACCAGATGAAGGGAACCACTTGCATGACCAGAAACACCTGAAGTTACAATTTGAAGAGTTTTTGCTCTAGAAATGATGGAGGGGAACAGTTCCATCCATTTATTCTGAAACAATCAATTGAAAAAAAATTAAAAATATTTTCCAAGTTACAAGGTGAATTGAGAATTTGACATATTTTTACTAAATACTGCTATAAGCGTTTAAATATCAGGCAAAATGCATCAAATTTTGAAAGACTAATATTGATATTCAATAATATGATATATAATCAAAACACGAATACTGTTATTTAAAACCATGACTGACGTGCAAAGTTGTTCAAAAGGGATTACTCACTGCATCTAGGAATGCATCAACCAGAGTGATACTATTCATGATCACAACAGCCGTATCGCGGGTAGCTTCCATCCTGAACTCGCTGCCATTCTGTTTAAGATTCATCGGCCACTGAAACATCCTCGTGTGCTCTTCAAAATTAAGCACTTCTCTTCCACTGTTGTTGTTTCGGATCCAAAGAGGTTCGCCTGCCTGACACATCTTCACCAGCACATCCATGGATGACATGGCGAGCTCGAGTGTTAGTGATTTGTCTTCTTCCATGATAAGACCGCCACCGGGAAAGTGGGAATTTTCAGGCATCATAGGTACAGGAATTATTTCAGACATTGGCTCCTGGAAATGCCTTGGATAGATACTCATGTCCAAATCCAAGGAAGGGGGAAGCAGAGGAACTGGTCCCATTGATTGGATTGGGCGGCCACTATATCTCGAAGCAAGACAGCATACACGTTCAAACTGTTAAAAAAAAAAAAAATCTCATAGACGTCACAAAAAGATTTCACAGAATGGGACATAGACAACATCTGTACACTTGGATTTATTCGTATACACCCCAGCTTAATTTCTTGTTTAATACATGGAAGATTAGGTTTTACAAGGATTATACTATGCCATTTTGTTTTCAGCAATACTAGGTATCATAAAAAGTCTTTCATGAAAATGATCATGAAAGATTTGTGACCTTTGGATTACACTTAGAATAAAATACCACACACTAATCAAGGTAATCTAAGGATTATAAATCTTTCATGATCATTTTCATGAAATTTTTTTCATGATTCCTAACATTTCTCTTTTGTTTTCAACTAGATTAGTTGCAATGCTAGGTATTATGAAAATTATTTCATAAAAATGATCATGAACGATTTTTGACTCTTAGATTAGATATACAATAAGTTACAAAGTGTAATACAAGGATGGAGATTCGTTCATAATCATTTTCATGAAATATTTATATTTTTACATAATGAGACAAAAATATAAAACCCAGACAAGTAGGATCTCATAATGGGATACATATATATGAGACAAAAAGTAAACTCTATACATAAATCTCATTTATGTGAGTTCTATCTCATATTGTGTTCCTACATAGCTGATTTTTTTGGGGAGAAGTTAGGTGGCTGTTGTGTCCTTATTTTTTAATTTTTTCTGATCTGCAAAAAGAAAATTTTATTGATTTAGAAAACTCCAAATCTTACTTAATGATTTAAACTGTTTAATTTTTACAATCCGTTGATTAGTATATTATTTTAAAAAATAAAATTAATTGGGTGTCAATAACCTTTTGATCAGAACACGTTTGTATCTAAAAAAAATGTGATTTTAAATGTTAACCATAACACAAATACGTTTTGTTCAAAAGGTTATCAATATCTAAGTAATTTATTTTTTTACAAGAATATACTATTCAACGAACTATAAAAAATGAATAATTCAAATTATTAAGATAGAACTTTGAAATGTGTCTCATCCAAAGAACAGTCACCCCATTCCCCCCTTTTCCCACCTATCTAGTTTTCATGTGTAATTGATGAATGACCTAGTTGGTGTTGCTTCGAATGTAACAAAATAACTCTCCCAATAAAGGTACATTTCCAAAAAAAAAATTTAAAAAAGAAAAAAAGTCAAACCGAAGGTTTAATGTTTGACAAATACTAGAGAAGTAATATGGCTCTCCCAATTGCGTACATTTCCAATGGACACTTGGTATCCTTACATAAATGAAAATTTTATACATAATTGTCAATATTTTGTACTTTTTACTTTGTTCTTTCATCAATAAAGTTTCTTTTTTCCTATAAAAAAAACAAGAACCATGCGATTTATTTTCTTTAATAGCAAATTCACAATTGTTGCATATAATTTAAAAAATATGTATCACTTACAAATCATTTTCGATGAATCTTTTGAATAGATTTATAAATATTCCCTTTTGTCAATGGAAAAAAATAAAAAATAAAAATTTAAATGATTTCTAAATCATTTTCAATATTGGCCTTAAGCATAAGATCCTTTGTTCTTAAAATTTTTGTTCCCAATGTACCTTCACCTGTATAATCGTCTCTCAAATTTTAAAATTTCAAAATTTTCAGATATTAACTATACCTAGTTAGAATTGAGAAGCGTAGCTGTGATGGGTTATGCACTTGTTTTTGCTTTATTGTTGTCTATGTTTAGCGTTTAATATGTACATTGAATTTCATTAATAATTTTTTTATTGATAAAATAAATAAATAAATAAATGTAAATGAAATTGTATTGGGAATAAAAAAATTTTTAAAAAAAAATTGAACTCGCCATATTTTTTAGTACTTACAAAACGTGCATTTAGCATGAAATTAAACAAAATTCAATACTACCTCTTCTTTGAGCCTGGCATTTTCAAGCCGAAGTTGCTGTTCATCGTAACCCATCTCGCCAAGCATCGCCGGACCTCCACAGTTAGGGCATATGATACATCGCAGCGCCGCTTGCAGCCGATAATTTTCATTCTTAAGGTTCTCATTCTCTGCTCTCAGTATCACATTATCTTGCCGGTCTTGTTGTGCCTGTATTAGATGATCAATTTAATTCACAACAAAACAAACAAAGTACAAAAGACTTTAGTCTTAGCCTGCGCACCATGGCGCATTACATTCTTGGCCCCCTACTGTACATAGATACCTGTGAATTGTTAACTTCACTAAACCTAACCCTAAATGAGAGTGCATTTAAGATGTGTGATCCCCCTTGTGGAAAGAGGTAGGGTTGACTGCGCACCCAACTGTGCATATTTATGGAATGCAGACTGTGGAAGCGACCCAGGAGTTAATGAGGTCTTCTTCATGCTACAGTGCGCGTGATGATGGCGTACGCTATCACTCATGAGTTATTTTTTAGGGCTTAAAACGATAACGTAAGATGGTAAAAACATGTACTTCTTGGGAACTGTGCGATGATTTTCTGTGAGTTTCACAGCTGGCAAATTTTAGGGTTACCCATGAATTTTTTTTGAAATATAGGGTGCTAACGTGCTCACCTTCATCTGGGTTCGACGATTTTGGAACCAGAACTTGACTTGGCGGGGCTTGAGGCCTAGGTCTTGGCTGAGTCTTTGCCTTTGCTTGTCATCTGGGTGTGGACATTCCTTGAATAAACTGTGAAAACAAGCGTAACTTAGGTTAGCAAAATTAAGAGTCATATTACTTTGTGCACTAGTGCGTAAGTTAGCACTTAGCAGTCCATTTACCAATTTGGTGAGTTAAAAGATAGTAAAGATGGAGAGTCAGATAGAGAGATAAGAGAGGCATTAACTGCATAATTTAGCTTTTGTTAGAAATGGACAAGTATGTAATGAAGACTGGCGAAACTTTTAAGAGAGAGATAGAGAGAAATTGACATGCTTCTTAATGAGTTTGTTGGAAAGTAACAAGATTACAATGAAGTGTCTTAATAGGGTTTTGGGAGAGATATAGAGAAGTAGACATGGTTCTTAATGAGTTTGTTGGGAAGTAAGTAAAAAAGATTACAATGAAGTATCTCCACAAGGTTTTAAGAGAGAGATATTTTACATATGTGCACAGAATTAGAACACAGAATTGCAGAGAGAGAATCATACGATTCCATTTCTTGGATCTGGCGAGCAGTGTGCCTGTGGTAGCGTTTCTTTTTTGGTTGTTGCTCAGTTTCTTGCTCGTTGCCGGAGACTCCTTCCATGTGTTCGCTCCCGGAGCCACTTTCCATCTCATCTTTCCCTCTCATTAGCCCTATTTCTTCTTTCTATAACAAAGCAAAATTGCAACCATTCAATATATATACATAGGAGAGAGAGAGAGAGAGAGAGGGAGAGAGAGAGAGAGATGAGAGAGATGATTTTGAAGCGAAACTTACAGGTATGATTGGAGGAAAAGTGTGGAAAGGCATGTTAGCCATGAAGTTGAAGTTAGGGTTTTGGATTGGCGAAGAAAAGAGGGATTCTGAAGAAACCCCATTTCCTCCCAAGGATGATAGTACTTGGCAATCTCCATACATTCTCTCCGGCCCTTCAAACATCTTACTTTTATTTCAACAAAAAATAAATAAAAAATAATTAATTAAATAAATAAAAAAACAACATCAAATATATATACTATATTGTATCTAGGGTTAGTAGGTTACTTTCTTCACTCAAAGAATGCCAGCATTATATCATCACAAGAAAACAAAGCAACAAGCGGAAGAAATCAAGAAAAGCGAAGAACAAAAATCTAAAAACACATGCAGGTCAGTAAAAACATTAAATTTACAGGTAAAATTAAAACAAGAAAGGGAAAGAGATCAATAGCTTTGGACAGAGTGAAGATGCGTTGATTTGTGTCTATACGTACCTGCCTTACCTGAACTGAAGAAATTGACTTCGTCACCTGCTTCAAAGGTACAAAAGAAAAAACAATCAAGGTTTGTTGAGTTCCGAAACCGCCATGAAAGTTGAAGAAGATAACAAAAAGAAGAAGAACCCAAAACGGAGAAGAGAGTAAATGAACAAATTTGAGGAGGTAGATAACAGAGAGAGGGGTTAGAGAGAGAGTAAATACCTCAGTGTCGGTGTGTTTCGGAAACGTTGAGAGAAATTAAGACCCTTTTTAGCTCTCCTTTGCTCGTTGGGTTCACCAGACACATCCACCCAAGTCCACCCCCTCTCTCTCTACAGTGAGTAATTTTTGGGAAATTATTAAATATTTCCAAAATATCACGTGTCTGCACTCTCTAACTAATTGTTATTTAATATGTCCCTTTATATTCTCTAATCACTAAACACAATACTCCACATATCTATCTTTTACACCAATTATAATACTATAAAATATTACGTATCTATATTCTGGAATTACTAAATAATTACCCGTAATTTTCTCTCTATAATAGTACATACATTGACTCTCTCTATTTTTTCTTAAACAACATTACTATTTAAATTCAAAAATTAGCTTTACTCTATTAAAAAATCTAAATCAATTTTCTCTCTTATTTATTCTCTAATCATCAACTAATTATTTTATTGACATATCAAGTCTAAAAAAAAGGTGTGGGCTTGTATATATATATATATTTTGGTATTAAATAGGGCATAAACCTAGAAAACAGAACTACAAAGGATATACGAACGAAGCCAACTCCAAGCACATCATGAAATGAGCTTGTATATCATTTTCCTAACAATAATAACTAACTATTGACATATGCGATGTGTGTGAAATTTAAGTAAATAAAAATAAAAATCAATAATAAAATATTAATATTACAATATGTGTCGCCCAAATAGTAAGAATTTTTTCCCCTAAATTTAAGGTTAATATTTATATATATTGATTGTTATAATGAGCAACATGTGATACAAAGAGAAATAAATAAAAAAAAATCAATTCTAAATTCTGGTGTTTGAGATGAGTTAAATTAGTTGAAATAATTAGTAACGATAAAAAAAAAAAAGTTTAAATAGTCAATGAAAAAATGTCATATCAATCAATAATTTTTTCTTTTACAATTATCTATTTTATTATAAAAAAATTCACAAATTATTTCAAACGGAACTTTTTTTCATCTTATAAAGTAATCAAAAACTCAAAAAATCAATTAAAATAGTCAACATTTCAAATCAGGGCTAAATGTAATACTCTCTGTATTCCAATTTATTTGTCCATTATAAAATATTCAACTTATTAAGGAGGTATGCAATTATTACAATTTAATTTAAATTTTGAAACATTTTTTCCACCAATACCCTTCTATTTGAATTTTAAAATGTATTTATAATAATTTATGAGGAATAATTTTAAAAATCTAACAAAATTTAATATCTCAAAATAAAAAATAAATAAATATTTTTGAAAAAGATTAAAATAAAAAAGTGAACTAATAAAATAGGACGGAGGGAATAGTAGAAGATAATTAAAAAAAAAAAAAATTAAATTGAGGGAAGGGGAGTTAAATAGGAGCTTTAACTGCGGTGGGGAAAAAGAAACTGATGAAGATCAACGCCTCTTAATCCGTCGACTGTTTTGGAACACGTGGCGGGATATTAACGGAAGAGAGAGAGAGAGAGAAAGCGTTACGCTCTCTCAAAAGTCAAACCACTCTCTTCTCCTTTGTTAGACGCATGCCTCAGCGCGTGTTCCTATAATACCCTTGTAATATTATTACTCACAAATAAATAATAAATAATAAATAATTATTTTTTCACAGGTTAAGGTTGTGTTTGGAGCAGTTCTGAAAATATGATTTTAGAACTATTTTCAATATTTTGTTTTGTTAAAGTTCTTGAAATTAATTCTAATATAACATTTCAAAACTCATTTCAGTTTTTGTTTGGAGAAGTGAGTTTTTTTTTAATTTTGAATTTTAAAAAGCGCGACTTGGGTCTATCCAGTCGTTCTCCCAAACATCCGGCCAGTTGATCAGAACAGTATTTTTTTTTTTTTTTGGCAATTGACACCGGCTATTTTAAATTTAATTAAATAAAAAAAAACTGCTCAAAAAACAGTATAGAGAGAGAGAGTTTGACGTCGTCGACTTCAGAGCCAGCTTGGGAGATGGCGGCTGCCGGCTTCTTCCGCGACTTGGATGTTGTCAGCACCGTTGGATTCATCATCAGTTGCTCCGATCCCGGCGTAGCATTGCCGTTGCATCTATCGTGATTGTTCGCCATTAGAGAGAGAGAGAGTTTGAGCAGTTATAATAGAGAAGATTAAATAAATATAAAAAAAAAAAACAGCAATTGAAATTTATAATAAAAAATATTTAAAAATAATAATTCTAATCAAATATACAATCAAAAGTAACTTTAAAGCCGTAATTGAATATTTATTTTGAAAAAAAAAATTATTTTGTTTGTAATATTTTTCAATTAAATTTTTTTTTTGTTATTTTTTTAATAATTATTTTTTAAAATTGAATTTTAAAAAGAGTTTGGCTATGAGTTTTAAACAGAATTTTTAACAGAGTTTTGAATTGTGTGTGTGGTTATGAGTTATAACTTTTTGAATTAAGTTTTAAAAAATCTTTTCAAAATTCATAACCAAACAAATTTTCTGATTTCACATGTCACATCAAACATTCAATACTTAACTCAAAACTCAATTCAAACTCTTTTCAAAACTCATAACCAAACAAATTTTCTACACTTAAATCATAATTTCAACACTCATAAACTCAAAATACAACTCTATTATCAAATCATATTTCTACAACTCTACCAAACGCTACCTAATTTTTTTTAGTTCATATATTTAATGAAAATTTGTATTAACACAATTAGTCTTAAAATAAAAATATCATAATACCTTCATTTTTTCTATTTAAATCTTAATTCTAAAATACCATAACCATCTTCTATCTCTAGCGTCACCTTTCTCATTTGCTATGCCCTCTTGTCGCTTCTTTCTCTCTCTGTGTACGATTACTTTTTTTTATCGGCAAAGAAAACTTTATTGATGAAGCACGTATGGGGTACGATTACTTTTTGTCATACACTCTTACAAGTCTTCCTCCGTGAATTACTTAAGATTGACTGTGGAGGTCTAGGATGAAAGGAGATGAGTTAGAAGTGGCAATGGTGGTGGCAATGGCGATGAAGGGTTGAAAGTGGCGACAATTGCAATAAATGAGGAGCGGGTGAATAGCAAAAAATATTAGACTATGTTGGGTCTAATTTTAGAATATGTTTTAAAAAAGAAATAAAAAAACTTCTTATTTCAATATGATTTTATATTTGTTGGGGCAAAAAAAATTAAAAATATTATTTAATATTTATTTTTGTCAAATTAATTTATATTTTTCTTGAAATTTTTTTAAAAATTGATTCAAAAATTAAAACCAAACATAGCCTTGGGGCTTTAAGATTAAAAATGAGGGTAATATTAGAATATAGAGATATGTACTAAGAATTTATATTTTTATAGTGTGTGTATTGAGAATGTGTTCATCAAGTGTGTGTATTAAGATGAATTTTAGTGTGTGGAAATAAAATTACCCATAAATAAAAAGACTTGTTAACAAGGGTCCCCAGAGCACAAGTAAATAACAAAAGAGTAATGCTAGGGACCCCAAATTAATGTTTCATCAACATTTTTACCAAGAAAAATGCGTGAGATTCCAATTTTTTGGAGACCCCCACAACCCTCTTTAAATCTCCACCATTGATGTATGTGTGACACTCACTCATATATGTGTGAGGCCCACGCCATCAATGGTAGAGATCCAAAGGGGGTTGTGGGGGACCTCCAAAAAATGGG
Organism: Camellia granthamiana; assembly: GCA_036172215.1. NCBI lineage: Eukaryota > Viridiplantae > Streptophyta > Magnoliopsida > Ericales > Theaceae > Camellia > Camellia granthamiana. Next base: position 32,667,935 of record CM069916.1, read on the forward strand.
GGTCTCAATCATTGTTGTTTTATCAAATATCTCACATAGGTGTAGGATCTACATGGAACTCATAGGGTATGGGTCTCACACCGACATTTGGTAGAAATGTTGATAAAACATTTGAGGTCCCTAACATTTTCCATAACAAAAAATTTGAAGAACACAATATAATATTTTCTAAATTCAATATATTTTTACTGAAATCAATACACTTTTTAATATTTTCACATATTCTCAAAATACTTTTGATATATTTCTCAACATCAAACAATGCATAGGGGCACTTGTTAGCATTTGCCATAAAGAAATAGAAAAATGCTTGGTCCATTGAAATAGAGGGAGCTTGACTCTGCCGGAATGACATGGCCAGACGACTGGCCGAATGACTAGCGTCACCTTTGTTAATCGCGGTTGTCACCATTCTCAATCGCGGCTATTATCCTTGTTAACCGGTGTGTCAACCGGTATCTGCCTGGATGACGGTCAGACGACCTTTCGGATGACTTGCCGAATGACCGGTATGCACAAATTTGGACAATTCGAGCGAGACCAAATTCGATGGATGTAGTATTACTGAAATAAATAAAGATATATTCACATATTGATTTGATTCGATTTTATAATTTTAGAAATTTTATATAACAATAAATACGACATATATTTTATATTATTAAACAAATTAACAATGATTAGTTTGGTTAAATTGATTAGAGTTTGTTAATTTTGCATTTAACACTATGTTCAAATCTTATAAGTAAAATCTATATTTTTATTTTTACATATAAAATAATAAATAATAAATAAATATATCACGGTTTAATTTGAAATGATAACCAAACTCTTAGAACCAAGAACTGAACAACTAAGAAAAATTATATCAAACAATCGATTTGGATCAATTTATCAGTTTCAACGGTTTTTTTTTTTTTTTTTTGGTACACCTTTAATTCACATCCATATAGAGAGTAAGTGCATACGACCCACATGCATGTCTTAAGACTCGAGTTCGGATTTATTAAAATTAAATATTTTAATTTGACAATGAAGTTAACCAATTATGGAATTAACTTGAACTCACTTTGATGCTTGTAAACCGTTCATATTATATAAGTAACTAAGAAAATTATATATGTAAAACATTAAGTTGATCTAACATCAATTGCTATACTATTAGAAATTTTTTATCCATACAACTCACATATTTTTAAGAATAAACCGTCTATTTGTTATAATATATAGTGATTTGATCGTGTGATTATTTATGTCTGATCAATTTAATTTTTTACATGCTCTTCTCAGCTTATCACATAAGATAAATGATTCAAATCATTGTCATGAGTACGTATTAGTCTCATAATGCGCAAACTTTACCTATAAAATGAAAATATTTAACTTTAACAAATCTGAACAGACTCCAACACTCACTCTTTCTATAGGTTTGTGTTTAGGTGTGTAAATATGTATGATTGAAGTATTGCTAAAAAGAAAAGTCTTTATAGGTGGTAATACTAAATTTTTAATGGACAAATTACAATAAGGTGATAGTTTTCCAAAATAATTATAAATCTATAAAAAAATGTTTTTAATTAATTTGTAAGGTTTACTAGTATTTTATTTTATTTTGTTTTTTAAAATGATTTAATATTTCCTAAATTCCTATTCATTATATTATTTCTTTTTAGTTTTCTAATAGCAAATCCATGTGATGCTCCTATTGAATAGTTATTGATCTGGACTGGGATCATCTTCTTTTTGTTAGGCGCTTGTCTCATTTGCATGTAAGCGCGTGTATGTATATATTATTTCAACATTATCCATGTTTTTATTTTTAAGAGATACTTTCACTACGTAGTTGTAATAGAGTGTATGGATTATATCATCCAATACTTGTATAATATTCGAATGATTTTATTTTTATTTTAAATTAATAATTTTTTTTATGACAATTGACGTGGGTTTTTCATAGCTAATAAATGATGTAATGAAAACTTACATTATCTCATCCAATAAATAAATAAATAAACTATATAATAAAGAGAAAGGGTGTTTGATTCATAGATTTTGAGAAAAATTTAGAAATGAAAATAAAAATAAAAAATGAGTATAAAATGTAGTTATATTTTATTTACATTTTACCTATATTTTTTTTTTCTTCAAATATCTCTTCAAATTATAAATTAGACACGATGTAAGTGAACTAGCTCTCTCTCTCTCTCTAAACTCAGAGCATCTCTCTCTATGCCTCTCTCCCTAAGCCTTCTGTTGGGTGTGTCGCCGGGGGGTGGAGAGGAGTTCCGACCATCGGTCTCCTCTCTCTTCTTTCCACCTCATTTTTCTCATTTTCTTAGTCTTTTTGCTTAATAATATTGAAAGCTTATTCTTCTAGCCCTTTCGTGCGCTACCACCACTACACCACCATCAGATCTACTATCTTCCAGACTCCATGGATCCACTCTTACTAGATCTGTCTCATCTCCGATCTTCTAGATTTGATGTTTGACTTATGCCCAAACTTTCACACTCGTAGCCAAAACTTTAAGATTGGATTTCAGATCTTCTCATAATTCGAAAACCGATATTGTTTAACGCGTTTGTTTTACAATAGACGACTACCTCAACTTCATTGTTCCATCTTGACCTGTAGAGGTGGGGTCTTCAAATTCTAAGTTGAAGGTTGCAGTATAGTGGAGCTTTGGATGTGTTTGGTGACTTGGATCAAGTTGTTTTTGTTGGACAATCTTCACTGTATTTAAATAGATTAAATTTTGTTGTGTACTAAACAACAACAAGAATATAAAAAAATAAATGAAAGGAGAGAATTTGTTTGATTACAAAAATCAAACTAGAAATAAATAAATAAAAACATATTTTATTTTATTACAAAAACAAAATTAAAATCTGATTTAATAAACAAATAAAACAGAATAATAAATTAAACAACTTACTTGATTAATTTCTTTTAGTAAATATCTGATCAAGTCCAGTATTTGATACTGTGTCCTTAAGACAGATTCGTCCTCTCCACGGTGCTTTCAGAATGTAGACGTCTATCTCTCAGGATGAAATGATCAACTACAAACAATAGCAGCACTATAAATTGTTTGCCTAATGAACACACTAAGTGTTTATACTCTTTCTCACAAAAAATAAATGTAGCAAAATAAAGAATAAATTTGCAGAGGTGAAGTACGAATTTTCTGAATCTCTTAAACATCAAATGAAAGCTGTCCTATTTATAGATGTAGTGGTGGCTGCAGGTTTTGAATTAAACAAGTACAAACCTGTTTGAACAGGTATGAAACCTGTTTGGTTTTGAATTTAAACAGATTTGAATCTATTGGGTTCAAAATTCAAACAGATAAAAAAAGGGAAGGGCCCTGTTTGGGTGTACAGTAAAACCTTTTGGCCTCAAAAGATAGGTATTGGGCCGAACAAGCGCAACCCAACCACACACCACGCACCCAAGCCAAGCCCAGCCCAGCCCGCCCGACCGACCGGACGGACGGCGGCGGCGCGCGTGTGGTGATTTTTGGGTCCAATGGGTCTAACCTATTTTGCCCATAACCTCCCTCTCTAAAACACTTGGGTACCCATTGGGGCACACCCCAAGTTCCAATCCCATGCTTTATAAACCCATTCAAAACTTCCCACAAAATCAATGTGGGACAAGCCTTATTCAAAACCTTTAATGATTTTTCACCAAACTCCATTTCTATAGAGCATACTTTGACTTCAATTTCCCATTCATTCGGTAATGGTTTTGAGCAACCAAATATACTACGTGAATCATAACGCGACATAGAATGCGTTACCACTTTGACCCGCGAAAATCGACGCACGGGGCCCCACCTAAAAAATAGACCAAACTTAGGAAAAAATTCTGGTATTAACCCAGAATTTCTAAACCATTTCCAACAATCCCCCACATGAATGGAATTTGATGACAACGGAAATGCAACAATATGCAAACTTTATCGAAAGAGTATAAGTCGAAAATATCTTGCATCAAGATAGGTAGCTTTCGACCTTGAACCTTCCCTTAGTGATAACCTATCGGACTTACTGGCTAATCAATGAACGCGATGCCTTGAATTGTTCAGCCGTTTGTGTAAGCCAAGACAATAGATTTCACACAAAATATCTTCTAACACATCGTGGTTCTCACTGTTGCGTTCATTTTGACCTTGAACGCTCCTGGTTTTCATGAATGTTTCTAGATAATTTAGCCTCTTCATTTTCATAAAATCGGCCTCAGTTCGACACTCATATAGGTGATTCTTGTTTTGAGTATCTCCTTATACTCATCTTGATTTTATGCCTCAATCAAGATATAAGTAATCATTAAAAGCAAAACTTATCCTTATACCCCTACATACAACATGATGTTACAGATATCACTCTACACCATAGGAATGGGTAGAGAATTTTAATCCCTTGGTGATTTCTAGCGAGCCACACATAACTTAGTTGTCCCTTTGAACTTAGTTCTTGCGATCTCCAGTCATATAAGTAGGGTTACCATTATGACGACTCTTATGTAATAGGCTTTAATCGCATCCCCTTCGATGAACTATACACTAGCTCTTTTGTTAAATTTTTTGTTAACGGATCCGCAATATTCTCTTTAGATTTTATATAATCTATTGAGATTATTCCGTTTGACAACAATTGCCTTACAATATTATGTCGACGACAAATATGTCGTGACTTACCGTTATACATGTGATTCTGTGCCCTGCCTATTGCAGATTGACTATCATAATGAATGCAAATAGCTGGCACAGGTTTTGGCCACATTGGAATGTCTTCTAAGAAGTGACGAAGCCATTCTGCTTCTTCTCCTGCTTTGTCTAAAGCAATGAACTCGAATTCCATTGTGGATCGTGCGATGCATGTTTGTTTCGTGGACTTCCAAGAAACAGCAGCGCCTCCCAGAGTAAAGACATATCCACTAGTGGATTTTGAATATTTAGTATCCGATATCCAATTGGCATCACAATAACCTTCGAGTACTGCTGGATATTGAGTAAAGTTCAAACCATGATCACAGGTAAATCTTAGATATCTAAGAACCCGAATGATCGCTTTCCAATGGTCTTCTCCGGGATTACTAGTGTACCTACTCAATTTACTGATAGCATAAGCTATATCAGGACGAGTACAATTCATTAGGTATATTAGGCTTCTAATAATTTGGAAGTATTTTAACTGAGACACCGCATCACCTTTATTTTTTGATAAATAAAGATTGACGTCTATAGGTGTTCTAGCTAAATTCATATCATCTTTGATAAATTTACCAAGAATTTTCTCAATATAATGAGATTGAGATAATGCATATCCGTCAGATGTTTTAGTAATTTTCATTTCTAATATAACATCTGCGACCCCCATATCTTTCATATCAAATCTTTTATTAAGCATTTGCTTAGTTGATTTGATCATGTTTTGACTACTTCCAATAATAAGCATATCATCCACATAAAGACAAACTATAACATATCCTTGGTAAGTGTTTTTAACATAGATACATTTGTCACATTCGTTTATCTTAAACCCATTAGTAAGCATTGCATGATCAAATTTTTCATGCCATTACTTAGGTGCTTGTTTTAATCCATAAAGAGACTTTATAAGCCGACAAACTTTCTTTTCTTGCCCTGGCATTACAAACCCTTCGGGTTGCTCCATATAGATCTCTTCATTTAGATCACCGTTTAAGAAAGTTGTCTTAACATCCATTTGATGTATTTCTAAATTAAACAACGCTGCTATAGCAATAAGCATGCGAATGGATGTTATTCTTGTCACAGGGGAATATGTGTCAAAATAGTCCAGACCTTCCTTTTGTCTGTAACCTTTTACTACAAGTCTTGCTTTATACTTGTCAATTGAACCATCTGTTTTCATTTTTCTCTTGAATATCCACTTATATCCAAGAGGTTTAGAACCTGGTGGAAGATCTACCAATTCCCAAGTATGATTTTGCATAATGGATTCAATTTCATTATTAACAATCTCTTTCCCACAAAGGTGCTTCAGGACCTGTCATTGCTGTCTTAAAGCTTTGAGGTTCATTTTCTAACAGGTATGTTAGGAAATCTGGACCAAAAGGTTTTAATGTCTCACTCTCTTACATCGTCTTGGTTCATCATCAGTTAAATCCTATTGGTCGAGACCATTATTAGTCTCTTGTGTGTGATTGTCATTAGGTCTCTTGACTTTGTGTACAATCATAAGTCTTTTCTGTGAACTTAATTCCTGTCCTTTCTTGTGAGGAAAGACATGTTCAAAAACACAGCATTTCCTTGACTCTATAATAGTGTTTACATTTATATCAGGTATTTCTGATTTATAAGTCAGAAACCGATATGCACTACTATTATGAGCATAACCAATAAACACACAATCTACTGTTTTCGGTCCAATCTTAGTCTTTTTAGGAGCATGAACTTCAACTTTTGCCAAACACCCCCACACTTTTAAGTATTTGTAGGAAGGTGGTCGACCTTTCCACAATTCATAAGGAGTGCTATTGGTTTTCTTGTGGGGTATTCGATTAAGAACATAATTAGCAGACAATATTGCTTCCCCCCACAAGTTCTGTGGTAAGCTTGAACTTAGTAACATGGCATTCATCATTTCTTTTAGGGTTCTATTCGTTTCTTTCAGCAATTCTATTTTGCTGAGGAGAATAGGGTGTTGTAGTTTGGTGAACAATGCCATGTTGTGCACAAAATTCATTTAATGGTGCATCATATTCACCACCCCTATCACTTCTAACCATTTTAATGGTTTTACCAAGTTGATTTTCAACTTCTGTTTTGTAGAGTTTAAACATTTCTAAGGCTTCATCTTTACTTCTAAGTAATAAACATAACAATATCTTGTGCAATCATCGATAAATGTTATAAAATACTTTTTGCCTCCTTTAGTTTGAACAAATTTTAGATCACATATATCAGTATGAATTAATTCTAGAGGTTCGATTTTCCTTTCAACCGATTTAAATGGAGCCTTAATTAGGTTTCGCGTCTACACAAATTTCACATTTATGATTAGGATTAATTTCAAACTTTGGTATATAATCCAAACCAATTAATCTACGCAAAGCATCATAATTTACATGTCCTAATCTACCATGTCATAAATTCGACTCAAGAATATAAGCAAAAGATGTGTTATTCTCATTCATAGCAACTTTTGGTACAACTGTCATTACATTTAGTTTGAAGAGACCATCACTCATGTATCCTTTACCAACATACATACCACTCTGTGTTACTACAAATTTATCAGACTAAAAAAATAAGCCTAAAACCATTTTTACTTAACAAAGAACTAGAAACTAAATTCTTCTGGGATGTCAGGTACATGCCAGTGCGTTGTTGAGGGTCAGTTCTTTCCTTGATGTCATCTTCAAGATCACTTTCCTTGTCCAGCCACAGTAGAAGTAGAAGAATTTCCATGAAAAGTTGTTCACCATTTGCAGCCTCATTGTAGGTAGTGAACATCTTCTTGTCCGCACAAATATGACGAGTTGCTCTAGTGTCAACCCACTACTCTTTAGGATTTCCAACCAAGTTAGCCTCAAACACCACAGCAGAGAGGTTGATGTCATTCACTCCGTCAGAGATGTAATCTAATTCAGTTACATTGGCTTGATTGGTGGTGTAGACACCCCCATTTTTTGACCGACCTTAAGACTCAGACGTCACCGATTGAGCGCTTGGTGATATTGCTATTGTGCTCGTTCTGAAGTTTCAGAGTCTCGGCCGTGAGCCTTGCCTCCGGACTTCCCGGGCTTTTCGGTACTTTTGCCTTGGTTTGCGAACCAAGCTCGGTTTTCTTTGTTTTTCCTCCTGAGGGAGGAAGAGGTCTCATAGATCATCTTTCAGTGGTCGTAGGCTACGTTTCGCGGCCGTAGGCCATTTTTCCCATTTCGGAGCCCGGTTCCCGGTTTTCGGAGCCGTCAGGCCTTGTGCCTCGGTTCGGGACCGCCTAACCACCTCCGTTTGCCCCGTTTTTTGGCATACATCTTATTTACTCCCTTTTGAGGGACACTGTGGTCCGAGAGACCAACTTCGTGGTCGAACAACCACTCCCGGTGCCCAACAGCCCACTTTCGGGGCCTCGAACTGTGTGTTTTGGCTCCCGAACCTTCATTCTACATTTTTGGGCTCCGACCCGAACTTGAGATAGTCATATTTTGAGGTCCTTTTCATGTTTGATTAAGGACCTTTTACTGTTTGACATCTCCAATCTGTCACTTGCCTCTTTACCTCTTTTTAGGCCTATTTTGCACGGTATTTTAGGCGTACTTGTGGGCTGTGTTGGACTTGGTCGTAAACTAAAAAGTGTCTTATTTTGAGCCCCTCTTCAACTTTGTTGAAGGACTCTCGGCTGTTTGAAACCCATAGCTACCACTTTCCCTTTTGGCCTTTTGGCGGGAAACTTGACTAGTTTTCCCCCCTTTTTTTTCCCTCCATTTTTCTACACCTTTTTGCCTATATATACAGCCCTCCAGATCTGTTTTAAGGGTTAGAAATTTCTGTTTTGAGCTCCTACATTATATATATCTCTCTCTCTCTCTATATTCCAAGTACCAAAACCCTAAAAATCCTACACCATTTCTTCACCATTTCTTCATCATCACCTAACACCACCATCACCACTCCATTTCCAGCGGCTGGAGGTGGTTTTCAGAGCTTAGGAGGCAACATTTTTGGTCCAAGAGGCAACAAAAGGGTTGGTCTACAAGGGTAAGTTCATTTCCCCTCTTTTTGATCTCATTTTTGCCTCATTTTTTTAGCCTCTTTGCTTGTGGTTTTGAGCTCCGATCAAACAGAAAATATCATTTTTTTGATCTGTTCTTCATCTTTGTTTAAGGACTCAACCCTGTTTGAGTTTTCCATTTGGTACTTGCCTCAATACCATCTTGAATACCATTATTTTGCATGCTATTTTTAGTTCGTGTGTGATCTGTTTCTGAGCCTGATATGAATTGTGAGTAGGCCTATTTTGAGCTCCCCTTCAACATTGAAGAAGGGCTTAACCATGTTTGGTAACTCTATCATGCACTTGCTTCATAATCTCTCACATTTACCGTAAATTTTGCATTGAATATTTGGCCTATGTGTGATCTGTTTTGGAGCATGTCATGAACTGTGAGTAGGTTTATTTTGGGGTCCCTCTACAATATTGTAGAAGGGGTCAACTTTGTTGGGGGTCTCCATGTTATACTTGTCATTATACCTCTCTTTGACCCCCCATTTTTGCATGCTTTGTTAAGCCTATCTAGATTCTGTTTTCGGCCATTCTCAGGTCTGGAAAGAGTCATAATTTGATCTTCTTGACATATTTCATTAAGGGTCCTTGTTGGTTTGATGAATGTTTGGCCTACTTCATGTTATACCCTCTTGGGGCCTATATCTTGCATGCATTTCTAGCATGTTTGTATACTGTTTTGGGGGATGTCATCCACTGTAAATATTCATATTTTTGGTCCCTCTTCAGTGTTGTAGACCTGTATTTTTTCAGTTTGAGCATTTCATATACCACTTGCTTCATTATTTCCCTTTTTCCCCCCATTTTTGCATGCTGTTTTTAGCCCCATCTATGATTGTTGTTTGGCCATGCTTTGTACTGGAAAAATGCTATTTTAGGGACTGCCTAGCATCTGTCTTTACACTTCATGTCCATATTGTGCATGTTTGACATAGCTGTAGGCCATTTCAATTACATTTCGGGACTTATTTCAGGCATCGGGTATAATTTTGCTATGATTCGGGGGCTGTTTTGCATCATTTTAGCTGCTGAAATTTGCATGTTCCATATTCCATATGCCATGTCTCATTTTGCGGGTCATTCCATGCCTTCGGGCCATTTCTCGGTTTGCGTGCCCACGCACGCATTCGAGGCATCTCATTTTTCATCCTCCGGCGTCCTATGTGAGTGTGGCTGAGGCCCTCTCATGTTGGTATAAGCCCATCATTGCATTTGCATGTCATTTCATGCCTTTATGTCACTGCCTCGGTTTGCGTGCCCGCATGCACGCAATTCGAGGCACTTCATTTTCATCTCACGGCCTCCTTATGTGAGTGCGGCTGAGGCTCTCTCATATTAGTATAAGTCCATGTTGCATTGTATTTGTCATTTCAGTCTCATTGCATTCCGTATGCCCATTGCCTCGGTTTGCGTGCCCGCGTGCACGCATTTCGAGGCATCTCATTTTCATAGCATTGTGTATGCTAGGTCATATGTTAGCTGCATTTCATGCATATCATGCATATTGCATCGTGTTCGGGATAGGAGTTAGCCCGGGCACGGGAAACGAGGCACGTTTCGCCACCCCCGAGTGACGGAACGGGTCTCAATTCCCAAGTCACCGACACTCCGGATTATCCATGATGGAGTTAGGTTTTGTTGTAGCATTCAAACGCATTCCTCCTATATTGAGTTGTGCAATCCGACTCCTCGGCCATCATGCATCGAGATGCGTGATTGGTGGCACGAGGATCGAGGTATGCATATATTTGTGAAATACATTGCTATGCCCCTTTCCTGCTCTCTGTTGCAGCAAAATGAAGAATCAGCAACTTTTCGGAGTCTGGCACACATTTCGAGAAACATTGCAAACAGAGGCTAATTGGGGCATCCCAGTGGATTTCCGCGCAAGGCAGCCCAAACATACATCATTCATCAGAAGCAAGGCAGTCCCTGGCTTACATGCCAGTTTACAGTTTTCTTAGTTAATTTGTTAATTAATTAGGAATTTGCACATTATTTGGGACTGTAATATTTTGGACTGTAATATTCTTTTATTCGGACTGTATATTTATTCGGACCCTCTGCGCGAGGATATAACTGTAATAAGTGTGGGTGAGTGTGATGTATGTCTTCCAACCCCACGTCTTTCTCCCTTTTATTTACCTGCTTACAATGGTTAGATATAGGGCATATTTCAATTAGCATACAGTATGATAGCATGTTTGCATCATTCATCTGTTTTGCATGCACCGGGCTCGGCGCACCATACAAACTGCATTTGTATTTCAATTCCAAATTGAATACGTGTTAGTTGAAGCATTCCATATGCCATGTTTAGAATAGCCGAGCCTGCTATAGTTGCATTTTGCATGTGTTGCATTAGGCATTTCAGCATATTTAGGATCATGCATGATTTCTAATGAGCTTCTGTTTTGGCTTGGAGTACTCGGTGAGTTTTATGCTTTAGCATCCTTGCATGCGTGTGAGTGACTGCCATAATAGCATGCTTGCCATGAGGCTATTTGCTTATGTGATATAACTGCCTTGAATGCCTGTGGGTGGAGGTTGAGTTATTTGGATTGGAACAATGCATTGACTGTTTGTTTTAAGCCCACTAGATAGTGGCAAAATCACTGTTTTCTAAGCCCACCTGAGAGTGGCAAATCCACGTCTTAGCCTACCTGCGGGTAGCACCATCAAGCCATTTTCAAACAAACAAACATGAAATGTTTTGTTCCAATTCAGGTGACTCAGTCTATACTTGTATGCTGTGCGCATCACATAGTAACCTAGGCTAATAACCGGAATAAGAACATACAATGTCTTCAAAATAAGATATCATGGTTAGTAGAGGCCGGTCTTTGACCGGGTGAGCGGGGGTGCTCACGAAGTGACCTTCCCCAATCGTACCCAAGTTCCCGAGCCGAGGCAACTTTGGTGATGACGGACACGTGGCCTTTGGCACTGAGTCAGGGTTTCCTAAATTTCCCCATTAAAAAAATATTTAGGTGGCGACTCTGTATCTGGCAAAGCAGTCCATGTTTGGCACTTCTTAAAAAAAAACCTGTTTTCAAAACGATTTGCCGGATTTGGACTCTTTGGTTCGAGATTTAGAACCGTGACATTTGAGTCCTTCGAACTGTAGTGACCCAATATCGAACCAGAACGGGGGGGACTCGCACTCCTTCCCCGGGATGCGTTCGGGGACGTCTACAGGTGGTCTTCTTTACTTGTACTGCCATGATCCTTCTTAGGGCGGCGGCAGTCAGAAGCTCGATGTCCAGTCTTGCCACAATTATAGCATTTTCCTTTGAACTTCTTGTTGTTATCGCCTTGTTTAGGACCATCTCCAGTAAATTTCCTCTTTTTGTTATGTGGTTTATGAACTTGTTCAACCAGATTAGCCTTGGACTCAATGGGATTTTTCCCATTCCTCTTTTCAGCCTTACGGTTATCTTCCTCAATTCTCAGTCTTACAATAAGTTCATCCATGGTCATCTCTTTGCGTTTATATTTTAAATAATTTTTAAAAATCTTTCCAAGCTGGTGGTAACTTTTCTACTAAAGCAGCGACTTGGAAAGACTCGCTTAGAGACATACCCTCAGAATGAATATCATGTAAAATTAATTGAAAACTTTGAACTTGAGAAATTACTGTTTGGGGAGTCTACCATAACAAAGTCTAGAAATTTACCGACGATAAATTTCTTCGTGTCGGCATCCTCTGTCTTGTATTTCTTCTCCAAATAATCCCATAATTCTTTTGCTGTTTTCAGAGGACTGTAAACATTATACAGCATGTTGTCAAGGCCATTGAGGATGTAGTTTCTGCACAGGAAATCTGAATGTTTCCAAGCATCTACAGCGGCAACAACTTGCCGATCACTTTCACCCTCTTTAAGTGCTGGAGCCTCTTCATGGAGAAACTGGGCCAAATTAATAGTTGTAAGATAGAATAGCATCTTCTGCTGCCATCTCTTAAACTCAGTACTGTTAAATTTTTCCAGTTTTTCTCCATGATTTATTGGTACATGAACATGGTTCTGGATAGGGACCGGTGTTGGTGTAATAATCGGAGTACCATTACCAGTTGCAGTTTCAGTTGTAGTAGCCATAATCTCTGATTACAAAAATCAGAAAAAAAAATTAAAATACAAATTAATTTTCTAATTACTAAAACCAGAAAATAAATTATAACACAAAATAATTTTATTTTCCTTATTACTAAAACTAGAAAAATAAAATACCACAATAATTTTCTGTAACACAAATTTAATATTCTGCAATTGTTAATGACACCAGTATATTACTACTAGTTGTTAAAGAAAAGAGACAGTATATTACTACTATCTGTCAAATAGCATAAACCACTATTTGTTTTTCCAACTAGAATATGTCTTTATGAATTCACAGAAAATTAAATACAATGAAGATACCAAAAATGTGTCTGTCTTAAGATTGTTATCTTCATTGTATTTAAATAGATTAAATTCTGTTGTGTACTAAACAACAACAAGAATATAAAGAAATAAAGGAAATGAGAGAATTTGTTTGATTACAAAAATTAAACTAGAAATTAATAAATAAAGACAGATTTTATTTTGTTACAAAAATAAAATTAAAATCTGATTTAATAAACAAATAAAACAGAATAATAAATTAAACAACTTGCTTGATTAATTTCTTCTAGTAAATATCTGATCAAGTCTAGTGTTTGACACTGTGTCCTTAAGACAGATTCGTCCTCTCCACGGTGCTTTCGGAATGTGGACGTCTATCTTTCAGGATGAAATGATCAACTACAAACAATAGCAGCACTACAAATTGTTTGCCTAACGAACACACTAAGTGTTTATTCTCTTTCTCACAAAAAATAAATGTAGCAAAATAAAGAATAAATTTGCAGAGGTGAAGTACGAATTTTCTGAATCTCTTAAACATCAAATGAGGGCTGTCCTATTTATAGATGTAGTGATGGCTGCAGGTTTTGAATTAAACAGGTGCAAACCTGTTTGAAAAGGTATGAAACCTGTTTGGTTTTGAATTTAAACAGATTTGAATCTGTTGGGTTCAAAATTCAAACAGATAAAAAATGGGAAGGGCCCTGTTTGGGTGTACAGTAAAACCGGACCAGTTTATTTCCAAAATTAATTTGAATTCTGGATTTTATTTTATCAAAAAATTAAATAAAATTCAAATGTTTTTGACCCAACCCAACCATACACCCGTGCCCAAGCCTAGCCCGCCCGACCGGAAGGCAAGTGGCGGCGTGTGTGTGGTGATTTTTGAGTCCAATGGGTCTAGCTCATTTTGTCTATAACCTCCCTCTCTAAAACACTTGGGTACCCCTTGGGGCACACCTCACGTTCCAATCCCATGCTTTATAAACCCATTCAAAATTTTCCACCAAATCAATGTGGGACAAGTCTTATTCAAACCTTTAATAATTTTTCACCAAAACTCCATTTCCATGGAGCATACTTTGGCTTCAATTTCCCATTCACTTGGTAATGGTTTTGAGCAACCAAATATACCACGTGAATCACAACGCGGCATAGAACGCGTTACCACTTTGACCCGTAAAAATCGACGCATGGGGCCCACCTAAAAAATAGACCAAACTTAAAAAAAAATTCTGGTATTAACCCAGAATTTCTAAACCATTTCCAACAGTTTTTCGGTTTGCTTTTTTATTTTTTATTGTTTGTTGTAATAATTCTCCTTATGTGGAGATTGTGTCCTTCCTTTGTGAGGATTTTTTTCTCCTCCTCTATAGAGGTCAGGATTCTTCCTTCTATACAAGTTTGTTATCTCTTTGTGAGATCTTTTGTTACTGTTGTACAAAATTAATCCGATTTTTTAGTGGTTTTGAAATGAAGATTTTTTTCCCAATAAAAAAAAAATGACGTAAATATGTAATGATTTTACTTCTCATAGAAAATAGAAAAAAAAAAAAAAAAAAAAGAAGAAAAAACCTATAACATTTACTCCAAATACAAAAATAACTTCCAAATTCCTCTCAGTTTTCTCCTAGTCTTTCATTTTTATATAAGAAAATGCCATGCATTGCAAACTAATAACTTTATAAAATGTTCATATTATATAACGTGACATATAGTATGGAAACTTTGAAATCAAAGACGGGACCATCACAATAATATGATAAATGAAGCATTTTACTTAGTAAAACTTTATCAAATTTTTATTTTGTATAACATTACCTTTTCCATTTCAAATTTCTTTCCCTAAACTCATTTAAGAAATGCCATAACAAAAAGAGTGTAAGTTTAGACTCGTTTTCCCAATCCAAAACTTAGCATAAATTTTTCAAATAGAAAGAGGGGGTTATGCATGTGCAAAAACTTTAGATAAAACAATAAAAAAGTAAATATAAGGGAGACTTATTTATAAATTCTTTTTCAGACACTTATGGTAGGTTAAATCCTGTGTAATTTCTTATAGAGTCTCAAGTCCTATTTAGATAGGAATGTATTCCACAAGATCCTACATAAACGTAACGTGACGTGACACTTATATAAATGTAACGTAACGTGACACATATATAAACATAACGTAACTGTTGGCTACATATTTTGTAAAAGCCAATTACAGTTCGACACGTGGCAAAGCAAGGGTAATATAGGGAGACTCCTCGAGTCTTCGATCCTGATCGTACACGTGGCAGTGAAAATTGGTTCTCACGTGATCTGAGTAGCACTGGATCAGTAAAGAGATACAAGGTGACGTGGCTTCAACGGTTATTCATATTCAAATTCAAATACAAGAGGGAAGTTCAACTGCAAGTGATGGCGTAGTGGACCTACTTCTAAGGCAGCATGATCAGCGATCATGGAGGAGCAGTTCGACGGTTTGAAGTGCAGTTCGAAGGTCATCCTTGAGGAGTATAAATAGCAAGGAGGTCCCCAGAAAAAACCCCCAGACTCAGATCATACAAACCAATCTTACTTTACATATTTTCCTTTTCCAGTTTTACATTTCCAGTCTTTACATTTCCTGCACTTTAAATACCCGTTCTTTACATTCCTACACTTTAAATACCTGCACTGCACTTCTTTCATAGGAGTAGTTTCAAGTAGATTCAAGTAGATTGTTGCTGTAAACCTCTTCGAGGCTGAGTTTGGATCATTGTAAGTGTTCATTTTAATGAAATACTTCGATTATTCTTCATATTAACTGTTATTTTTCTTAATTTCTCCTAAGTCAAGCCACCAGTAAAAGTCCTCTTCATTGAGGCTGAAAGAACTACAACACAATCGTTTGATAATTGGTTGGCAATTATAATTTCTGTAAGGACTGATTGATCCTTGCTAGCACGCTCGTATTTACAAAAATACCCTTCGAAAGCCAAAAAGCCAACATATATTTTTGGCACGCCCAGTGGGACTAATTAAAATGGCTAGACGAAGACGACAAGGAGAAAATGAACGCTTGGAAGAAGGCGTAGAAGGAGAGGTAGAAGTACCTAATCCAGAGGATAATGTGGTAATACATCCTATGGAAACTCCCATGTTATCAGAACCTATGGTCGAACAGACCAGTACTTCGGGACAAGAACCGTATGTTCATAATGTTGGACGAAACCAAGGAATTGGACCATCCACTGTGCCATCTACTCAGCCAACAAATCCATGGGATGGCCTAGTAGATGCCATGGGACAACAATTAATGAACACAATGGAAAGGTGGGCAACATCCTTTTTGGATCGAATGAATAATCACCAACCAACTAACACAAGACACACAAAGGAAGTTTTAAATGTCCCTCAGCAAAGATTGGCTAGAGATAAACAGCCTATGCAAGTTAATGGGCATTCTATGAAAGACCATCGCCTCAGTCTTGGTATGAACCCATTTCGAGGCCTATAGCAGGCCAAAATGCCTCAGTATTCAACAATGAAGCCACACAAGTCGGTGGATCTGGTCAAGTACAAGAAACCGGCATAAGAATGGTTACAAATCCCATGTTCGAAGCCATACCTGGCACAAGGGGGTACAATAATCCCTTATTTGAATTTATACCCGGGGGGTTGGAGGGTTTGCCTGTAAATGGTAGAGACACAACACCTGTTCCAGTACCCTTCGCAGGTCCCTTCGCGGGTCAGGCCCAGAGGGGTTACCCATACCTCCAACAGCAACCTGCACTATAGGGACAACTAGTCCCAAATGTACCACCTTATGAACCAAGAGGACCACAAGCACAAGTTTGTTCACCAAATCCTGTGTTTGTCCCTCCAGTAGTGGTTCAGCAGGCACAAAATATGGTCCCTAGGGACCAAATTGCTGATATTGTTAGGGAGATGTGTGGACCAATGGCTCGGGGGGTCCAAACTCCTGTATACAGAAAACCATACCCAGAATGGGTAGATAGGGTACATGAATACCAAGGGGATTCAGGATACCAGATTTTACCCTTTTCTATGGGAGTGGAAATCAATCAACAGTAGAGCATATTGCTAGATTTGCTGCCCAATGTGGTGAATTTACTAATCATGACTATATGAAACTGAGATTATTCCCAAATTCTCTAACTGGGGGAGCATTTGTATGGTACATTAACCTTACACCTGGCTCCATTCAAAATTGGTAACAAATGGAAGAGGCCTTTCATGCCCAATTCTTCCAATCGGAGCCAGAGGTTTCCATGGCAGACTTGGCTAGATTGAGTCAAAGGCCTGAAGAAAAGGCTACTCAGTTTATTGCCAGATTTAAAAGGGCTCGAAATAAATGTAGAGTCATCTTGCTAGAGCCAGAATTCGTAAGATTGGCTCAAAATGGCTTAGAATTCAGGCTTCGAAAGAAGTTTGATTCAACCGAATTCAGAGATTTGGTCGAACTAACCTATAAAGTGTCTCGATATGAAGCATTACTAGAGGAGGAACAAGATCGAAATAATGCCTCGTACAAGACATATTATAGAGATCCAAATTATAAGATCGATGCAGCAGAGATTGTGGGCAAAGAACCTGTGATCTGTGAGGCATTAGTTCATAAGGATACAACAATTGACCAGCAGTTTAAAAAGAAAGACTTTTACAGAAAGTACTCTTTCGATTTAACCAAAGCAGATGACATCTTTGATCATTTGCTTGCGGCCAACTTCCTTAAGTTACCTAAAGGAGTAAAACTGCCATCTCTAGATGAACTTAAGGGAAAAGTATATTGTAAATGGCATAACTCTTGGTCTCACTCGACTAAAAACTGCATTGTTTTTCGAGACAGGATCCAAGAACAAATTCGGAAAGGAAGTTTGAAATTCCCAGCCAAAACAGACAAGGCCATGGGAATTGACAGTAATCCGTTTCCAGAAGTTGGAGAAAGCACAGCTAATGTGGTCGTACCAAACTTCCAGAATTTATCTCTGCAGGAGTTGGAAGAGGTCAATGTGCAGATGCATATTGCCAACCAGACAACTACCAAGAAGGACACTAGAGACTCACCAGCTATTGGACAAGGTTTCTCACGCCAGAAGGAACACTCTGATGAAGAAGCATTGGATGATGATTCCTTGGAAGCATCTATAATTCAGAGGATGTGTCCCAGGTGCAGACTGAGTTATAAATGGTTGAAGGGGCTTCCAATTGATGGGAAGCAATACTACAGGGATGTTCAGAGACGTCCTAAATCAACCAATGCTTATAACAAAAGGCCGTATGCGGCTAGTGATAGGCAGCGACCACCAGTGGTTGAGCCCGCAATGGACAGGATGCATGCTAAAGGCAAGAGGCCCTTACATGAATCCAGGCCACCTAACTACTACAGAGTGGAGAGCAGTCATTCTGAAAGAAGACTGGAGAGAGGCTCATTTCATGGGATCAAAGCTAGGGATTGGCCTCCTAGACCAGCCTTACGCAGGACAGAAAGTGGCTACCTTCATCGAAGGTCTGAATCAGGCTCAAAACATGAGGTCAGAGCCAAACACTTACCTTCACAGCCAGCTTCGAAGATGGCTTCGAAGGTTGAAAAAAGCAATTCAACATCTGAGTCATCAAGTTCGTGGGTACCTGGAGTCCCAGACTGGTTTGTAATGCAAAACAAACCTAGGGAACTGCTTGCCCGGAGAGATGTTGGAATCCAAGGCAGGATGGTCAAGCCTCCTTTGGTGGCTCCGAACAATTGGGTATTGCTTAAACACCCAAAGACAAAGGAACCAGATATGGTCCCAGTTATTTCAAGATCACAAAGGAGAAAGATTCAGCGCAGGTACACTCAGTACCAGCAAGATCTGAAAGAAAGTGGAGAGAGTTCTTCACTAGTCAAGACAGAAGGAAAGAAAAATCCAAAGTCAGAACAGGCTCCAAAGCCAATTCCACAGAACAAAGTGGTTTGCAGTAGAGAACAGTTGGCCAAGGTTCATTTTGAACTAAAAGCTAGAGAGAAGGCTAATTTAGCAGGGTTGGAGAAGGCTCTGATGGAGAGTGGTAGCGAAATAGAAGAAGAGATTGGCGTAAGCCAGAAGAAAGATATGGTGGAAGAAGAAATGTTCGAAGCCTTCATGGCTGAGCAAACATTTTTGGTTGGAAAATCAGTTGAGGAAAACCATTCGAAGGAACCTGTTAACAGTGAAGTGCCAGAATGCAGCATGCAGGATGCTTCTGAAGTAACTGAGCAAGATAGCCAAGAGGGGAAACAGGCACAGCTAGCCATCGAGTTTGGCTCATTTCCCCCAGTATCAGTCAATATGGTACACATACTGCCTCATGAGTTCCAGGCTGGAAATGAGGACCAAGATGACCAAGACATGGATCCTATTCCCGTCTCTAGTGAAGACTCGCAAGTAAGTATGGTACAAGATGATCTTGGGATGGCTATCCCAATGGAGACTGAATACGAGAGTGAAGAAGAGGTGAGCATTAACCTCTCGTATCCTTTTGAGTATCCTTCGAATTCTATGACACAGCATGTCAAGTCGTTGTACATCAAGGCCTTTTTCGATGGGATACAACTGAACCGTGTCCTGATAGACAATGGGGCAGCAGTGAACTTACTACCGAAATCTTCTTTGAAGAAACTAGGAAAAAAGAATCCCAGGTTGATCCCAACCAGCACAACCATTGCTGGCTTTGTTGGAGACAAACAGATGGCTTAGGGGATTCTACCCATTAACTTGAGTGTGGGAACCAGGGACTGGATGACAGCATTCTTCGTAATCGACAGTAATGCTAAATACAATGCTTTACTTGGGAGAGATTGGATCCACACTAACAAATGTGTGCCTTCCTCTTTGCATCAGAAGATTATGATGGCCTTAGGCAATGGAGAGACAGAGGAAATTGATGCAGATCCTCAACCCTTCATAGCCTGTGCAGACTTTGCAGAGGCCAAGTTGTATATTGAGGGTGTAACACCACTCAGTATATTGAGGAAAGCTGATGGCTCAGCCGAAGTGACGGCCGATGAGGAAGTGACACACCTGAAGCACTTAGTCCAAGAAAGTGCTGATGAAGAGATTGTCATTGAGGATGACAATGATGCCTGGTTGTAGGCAAAGAGATGAAGGACAAGAAGCCAAGTCTTTGGCTCTAATTAAATTCTCAACATTGGATGTAAAAGCAATAGTCCAGAAAGTACAGGAGCAAGAGAGAGAGGCCATGACAATTGGCTATAAACAGGAACAGCAGCGAGTTAGAATTTTGACCCTTGGCAAATACTGTGCATTGGACATTGAAACAAAAGTCCAGGAAATACAGGAAGATGATGCCTTATGGACAGACTTTGTCTATGAGGAAGAGGGCAAAGATGTTGAACTGAAGAACCTGGGAACAGAACAAAGCGAGAAGGTTGCTTCGAAGGTAGAAGAAACCAAGCAAGAAGCTTCAATAAGTTCTCAGACACAGGACCCCTTAGAAGAAGTAAATTTAGGGAAAGGTTCTATGCAACAACCCACCTATATAAGTGCTTGTTTGAATAATCTGGACAGGGACCAGTTATTGGTTGTTTTGAAGAAATATAAAGATTGCTTTGCATGGTCTTATAATGAACTACCAGGATTGGATAGGTCATTAGTCGAACATAGGCTCCCTATGAAGCCTAATTTCAAGCCATACAAGCAGAAACCAAGGAGGATGAGTCCAGAAGTAATTCAGAAAGTCAAGGAAGAGATTCTTAGACTACTCAAGGCAGGCTTTACTAGGACTGCCAGGTATGTTGAATGGCTATCTAATATTGTGCTTGTGATCAAGAAGAATGGTAAAATGAGGGTATGCATTGACTTCAGAAACTTAAATCTAGCAACTCCGAAAGATGAGTACCCATGCCCATAGTGGATCTGTTGGTAGACAGTTCAGCAGGGCATCAAGTTTTATCAATGATGGATGGACACTCTAGTTATAATCAAATCTGCATTGCAGAGGAGGACATCCACAAGACAACATTCAGATGTCCTGAAAATATTGGCACTTTCGAATGGGTTAAAATGCCATTCGGCCTGAAGAATGCTGGATCTACATATCAGAGAGCTATGAACACTATCTTTCATGATCTCATTGGGGGGTATTTAGAGTGTTATATTGATGACATTGTAGTGAAATCCCAGTCCATGGAGGAACATCTGTTTCATTTAGAAGCAACTTTTGAAAGAATGAGGAAGTTCAAGTTGAAACTCAATCCTCTTAAATGTGCTTTTGGTGTATCATCTGGAAATTTCTTGGGTTATGTGGTGCACAAGAAAGGAATACAGATTGATCAGAATAAAGTCAAAGCCATCATCGAAGTCAGGCCTCCATCAAGTAAGAAAGAATTACAAAGGTTCCTTGGACAGGTTAACTTTCTTCGAAGGTTCATTTCTAACACTGCAGGAAAAACTAAAGTATTTTCTTCCTTGTTAAGGTTGAAAGATGAAGAGGAGTTTGTGTGGACAGCAAAGCATCAAATTGCTTTCGAAGGTATCAAAGCCTACTTGGCCAACCCTCCAGTGCTGATGCCACCAAAGGGTAATAAGCCCTTGAAGTTATACATAGCTGCAGCAGAAGATTCGTTGGGAGCTTTCTTGGCCCAAGACAATGAAGAAGGCAAGGAACAAGCTGTTTATTACCTTAGTAGGTTTTTAAATTCTTGTGAATGTAAATATTCAGCTTTAGAAAGCTGTGTCTTGCTTTGTATTTTGCTGCAATGAAATTAAGATATTATCTTTTACCTACAACTGTCTTATTAATTGCAACCACAGATTTGGTTAAGTACATGTTATCTAGACCTATGTTGAGGGGAAGAATTGACAAGTGGATACTAGCCTTATCAGAATTCCATTTAGAATATGTCCCTCAAAGGGCAGTAAAAGGGCAAGTTCTAGCCAATTTTCTGGCAGATCATCCATCTCAAATAGAGGGTCAAGAGATAATGGAACTTGGCATGGCTAGTGTTGAGCCATGGCAGATGTGGTTTGATGGATCGAAAGCCAATGGCTTAATTGGAATTAGTATTGTGATTAAATCTCCACAAGGGGTAGAAACCACACATGGTTTCAGAGTGGATGAAGCTAGCTGTTCTAATAATCAGGCTGAATATGAAGCTTTAATAGTGGGACTAGAAATCCTTATTGGATTACAAGTACATGCAGTTGACATATTTGAAGACTCTCAATTGGTGGTTAACCAAGTGAATGGGATTTTCAAGTGTCAAAGCATAAGTATTTTGCCATATTATGTTATTGCATTACATCTGCTTTCTCAATTTCAAGTAGCAAATGTAACTCATGTTCCAAGATTCTTGAATAATAGAGCTAATGATGTGGCTCAGAAAGCTTCGAACTTCAAGAGAAGGGATAATGCCCAAAGGGACATAAGCCAAACAACATACCAAAAATTGATACCACCTTTGAATAAAAGGAATGTGGTCTTGGAAGTCAATAATAATGACTTACAAGAACAAGATTGGAGGCATCCAATAATGCAATACTTAGCTGGTCCATCTTCGAAGGCCAGCAGAAAAATCAAATTGCAGTCTATGCAATATATGATATATGGCAATGCTCTCTACAAAAGGGGGGGGGAGATAGCTTATTGCTGGAATGTTTAGGCCCAAAAGAATCATTAACAGCCATGGCTAAGGTCCATGAAGGCATCTGTGGTGCTCATCAGCCTGGTGTAAAGATGAGATGGTTGCTTCGAAGGCATTCCTACTATTGGCCAACTATCCTTAAAGACTGCATAGAATATGCAAAGGGTTGCCAGGCATGTCAAAAGCATGGCACAATAAGGCATGTGCCTATAACTGACTTACATGCAGTAGTGAAGCCTTGGCCATTCAGAGGATGGGCCATGGACATGATTGGGAAAATACATCCACCTTTTTCGAAACATCATTGTTTCATTCTAGTGGCCACGGGTTACTTCACTAAGTGGGTCGAAGCCAAGCCATACAAGGCTGTAGACCAGACAGAAGTCATTGGATTCATTAAAGATTTGATCCATAGATTTGGCATCCCACAAACCATAACCGTAGATAATGGGACTGTGTTCGATGGGAAAATGGTGAAATCTTTTGTGGCAGAGTTTGGAATTAGCCTTGTTAATTCTACACCATATTATGCGTAAGCCAATGGTCAAGCTGAATCATCCAATAAGTCCTTAAAAAAAGGAATACAAAAGGTTGTGGAGGATAATCCTAGGGATTGGCATAACCTATTGTTAGATGTTTTGTGGGCTTACAGAACTTCCCCAAGGTCAAGCACAAGAGTCACTCCTTATGCCTTAGTATATGGGCATGATGCAGTTTTACCTGTGGAGATTAATGTTAAATCTTTGAGGGTAAGATGCCAAGATCGGTTAGATCCTGAGCAGTACCATCAAAGTATGTGCTTGGAATTAGAAGGCATAGATGAAGCTAGAATTTTGGCATTAAACAGCATTCTTTTCCAAGAGAAGAAAGCAACCAAGAATTATAATAAGAAGGTCAAACACATTGGCTTTGATGAAGGTGATTTGGTATGGAAAACAATACTCCCAATAGGAATTAAAAGCCATAAATTTGGCAAATGGTCACCTAACTGGGAAGGACCATACCAAATTTATAGAGTTCTGCCTTTTGGAGCGTACCATTTAAGAAATTTGAATGGTTATGTACATCCCAAAAAGATTAATGGCAGATATTTGAAGCCTTATTTTCCAACCATTTGGGAAACACAAGGAATAAAATAAATATTAAGTACAAGAATACAAGATTGCTCAGATGACAAGAATTTGATTTTTTCATAAAGAATCAAATACATTGTGCCACAAATTGGTCCAAAAATCATTACAATGTTTCAATTGTTTTTGTACAACAGACTTTCTATTGGTAAATGCTGGAAATAGTTGGATAGCTGCAACCATGTCTCCCTTTCGATCGGCCAGTTCTTGGTTGGTGATTTGCAATTTAGTGTCAGTTCGAACCAAGGCCTGGTTTACTGCGGTTAGCTCCTCCTCGAGTCGAGCTTTCTTCTCCAGCAGCTGAATTCGAAACTGGGAGGCAGAGGAGTGTTGTTCCTTGAGATCTGATACTTCGGTATATACTTGTGAAACAAAACTCTGATCCTTAGCCAATTTCTCATTCGCAGCATTGGCAGCATGACAAATGCTAATGTAGAAGTCAATAGTAGCTGCAGCCTGGGATAGATGACTTGAGACATTCATGCCGGACTGTTCAGCAATTTTACAGCACTGAAGAAACCCATTTCGGATGATAGGCCTTTGTAGAACCTCGAAGGGAATCCTCGAAAAAGAGATCAGCAGTTCCAAGCAAGTGTCTAAGTCTATAGAAGACGCAAAAGGCTTGCTGCTGGAGGAAGAAGAGCTCTCAAGGATTTTCAGCAAAGAATTAGCCAAAACTAATGGCTCGGCTTCAACACTGGATGTCGGAGAGGTAGAGGGTATGTCAAAAAGACTAGCTAATCTGGCCTCAAAAACATCAACCTCATCCGTAGACATGAGAGGTGCAGAGAGTGTTGCGGTAGAAGGCACAGAGGACTGCATGGGGATAGGAGAAATAGGTGGAGTATCTTTGGCAGCCTCTATGGTCTTAGCCACCAATGAATCAAGTGAAGAGGGGCTGGAAGTAGGCAAAGGTGATGAACTATGAGTTGGAAAACTACCAGCACCCTCAATTGGGAAATTAGCTACCTTCGAAGAGGAGGGAGCAGTCGGAATTTCTCTGAAGGAGGGAGGAAGAGCAAGGCTCAAAGAAGAAGTGGACTCAGGAAGATGAAAAGTCAGGAAGAAAGGTATGGCTCTAAGTCAAGAAGGAGAGATGCAGGAATGCTTGGTCTCAGGGAAAGTACAGGAAGTGTAGACCTTGGAAGTGGGAGGATAATTTGAGTAGTCCTTATATCCTGCATCTGGTCAACTTCAACTGAAACCGAGGGAGGCCTCACTGGAAAGAGAAACGCAGTAGTTGTTGCTGCAAAAGGAAGAAATACAAAGGACTGTCAAAATTCAGTATCAAAAGAAAAAAAAAAACAGCAAAAGTGTGAGAGAAATTACTCGTTCCAGAGGTATTAGCACTCATGGGAGAGCTGCGAATGGAGTAATGTTCGGCAGTCTGTCACCTTATTGCAGTTTCCCTTTGTAGTGCATCAGCAGCAGCGGCTTCAGCTCTCAAAAATTGTTGCTGCCGTCTCTTCTCGGCCCTTTCAAAAACAATTATTGCCTTGGAATGTTCCTGCTCTACTGCCTTGGCAGCTGCTTCATGAATGGGGTCTTCAACCAAGTCAGTAGCAGGAACAGTCACTTTCCTTCTCTTCCTTCTTGGCAGTGTTGCTACTGGCTCCTTTTCGATTCCCCTTTCTTCAAATTGGGGTTCAGATTCTTTAGAGGTAAGTTCTTTCCCCATGACTGTAGTAGTTGCCTCGAGAGGAGGATGTTCGATTTCATCAGAAGAGGAGGCAGCCACCTTTTGTTTCTTTGTTCTTTGCAAGGGCATTTCTTGCTCTTGCTCAACCTCTTCTTCTTCCAGAGATTCAGATGCCTCAGGAGGGAGGACTAGCTTCCTTTTCTGTTTTTGTTGTTGTTTCTTTTTGAGGATAGCTAGAGTTTCAGCTCTCTTGGGAGATTCTTCTTGCGGGGACCCTGCACCAAAGAACATAAGTGTAAAGGAAATGAACAAAAGATTCAAAAGAAAGATAAGGGAAATCTGAAGATATTTACCCTTCTTCGAAGCAGCTCTAGTAACTCTAGCTGGAGGGGATGAAGCTGCAGGAGTAGTTGTGGCAGCTTCAGGAAGAGGAGGAATGTTTCCAGCCGTTGCCAACTTGGCCTTCGAAGGCACTCCTAACCCTACCAATAAGTCATGAGGGTGTGCAAATAAGCGCACTTCCATATTGACTGACCACCAGTTCTGGAATCTTCTCAAAACTAGGCCAGATGGGAGGAAAGAGACAAATTGAAATTCATTCAATTCCTTCAGCAGTTTAAGTATTGCCGTCTCTAGCTTGGATTTGGATATCCTCAAATCTCTAGCAGTAAGGTGGACATTCGAGAAACTGCAAAGTGGAACAGGTATTCCTTGAGTGAGCCCAAATTGTCTGGCAAATTGGGAAGGGCAATACACCTCAGAGATGCATTTATAGGCTCGAGGGTTCAAGGTGCCAATGAACAATGCCCTTGGTAGCAGTATAGAGGCCAATATATCTTTATGAGGTGAGATGGAGCACTCTTTATCAGGCAGAAAAGTCTGCAGCCAGGACGGTCTTCTATTGGCTTCGAACGGACAAAAGAAGGAGGCAGGCGGAGAAATAGGGAGTTGGTAAAAGAAAGTAAAGTAATAAGCAAAAGACGCAAGATAAAGGACAATCCTAGCATACTTCTCCCTATAAGTGCTAGGATCCTGGACAAGGAATCTTAGGCATTTTGAATGCAGATCAGTAAAATAGGCGAAGAGCCAGAGCCGGAGCACCCAGAGGGGACCTCCTTGGTTAACATCAAGTGGTCTTTCACAAAATTGGGAACAAGCTCTGTAAACATGGCCTAAAAGATAAGGAGCAAGAGCTATATGTTTTTTCAAGACAAGTGCCTTCGCGAGGGGAGCGAACTCAGGCATAATCCTCTGAGACGATGTGCAAAAAAGAAATTTGCATAACCAGTATAAAATAAAGGAAAAGAGTTCTCTGTCTTTCACAGGGCCGTCCTTTTTATTTTCAGCCTTCACAAAGTCACTATAAGAAGAATTTAAGGCTGGAAGGGAAAATTTGACAGGGAGGTCCGGATAATTGGGAGTAAAAGGACAGCCATGAGGGGAAAGCCCTAAAAGATGGCAAATATCGAGAATGGTGGGAGCCATCATGCCACATCGAAATTGGAAGAAATTAAAAGCCATATTCCAAAAACATAAAGCAACTGGAATTAAAAAGGGGTCCTCAGGGATGATGAGCCTAGAAAGATGAAGGGCGTCAAGGATATAGAGCTCCTGCAAGTCATCTTCTCTCGCAGGTACAACCATGTCATACCATTCCTCCCATTCAGCTCTCAATGTCGGCCAGCAGCGATGAGGCCGAGTCAATCTCCAATTGCTCCAGTCAAGCCCTCCTTCGTAGAGAAGAGAGTGATCCTCCAAACGAGGGTATAAAGCTGGGAGTTGGTCAGGAGCTTCCTGAAAAATGGGACCTAGAACGTATTCTTGTTGGCTGCTGTGACGAGGAACAAAGAGACGCCCGTCTATAGCGCTCGACTGACCAGTTGTTAGTTTGGTGATTTCTTCATCGATGCATTTCTTCAAAGCCATGGTAGGGCTCATACGGTCGCCAGCGGGCACTTTCAACGAAGAAGGATCCATGGAGAAAGAGAGGGTTATTAGAGGATCGGTAGGGTTTGTGTGTTAAAAGGGCAAGTGATTTCAGGACACAAAACAAAAGGGCTTTTGAAGGTTTCGTGTCTGAAAAATATATTGCGTAAGTCGTTAAGTACTAAAAAGAACGAATACGAAGAGTTTTCCTTCAATATTGATACTTTTGGAGGGAAAGAACACAACCCAGATGCTGAGACTGGCTTCGAAGTAGGGTATTTGGCTTCGAAGCCAAATTTTGGCGCCAAAAAATCAAACAACGACGGCTTCGAAATACAGAAGCCGGCTTCGAAGCATACTACATGCTTAAAGATGCTAGAATGCTCGAGTATTGGTCTACTTCAAAGGGTTTAAAGACCTGTTTGAGGGTTATTAATGAAAATAACGGCCTTCGAAGCAAAACTTAAAATTCTTTAAGGATGAGAGTTACTGTTCGAAACATCTAAACCAATAGTTGGTTTGTATATACACAAAGAATTGTTTGTTCGGTTAAAACAGTATACCCCAAGGGCAATTTCCATATTGTTGAAAGTATGGACTGCTGCAAGACTAGTCAGTATTAACCATGACTATATTTTTGGTTATGATTAAAACAGACTTTAGGGAAAAGGATTGTTAAATTCGAAGCACCAATTCTGAATAAGAATTAACAAAAGTTGACGATCATAATCCATAAATTGGAGAATTCATCCCAACATCTTTATTGGAAATTGATTGGATCTATATTCGAGGGATAAGATTGTTAAATTCGAAGCACTGTTTCTAAGATGATATCAGCCAGAATTGTCAACTTTACTCCATAAATTGGAAAAGGACATGTTGGTTCCTTTTAGTGTTTCATTAAAAACAATTGAGTCCAGATTCGAAGAATGAGTTTGTTCGGTTCGAAGCGCTAAATTGGCTCTCAAAGGCAAATGGAAACAAGGTCAAATAATGCTAAATGAAAGATTCTATTTATAATTGAAGCCAAAGCAATTACATCAAATGACCCTATCTGGGTATGAACTCAAGTTCATAAAAATAAGGAATAGAGTAAATAACAAGATCATGAAATTTGGTCCAACAGTGATCAATGAATTCCTGTTCTTTCTTTATTATATCTTCTATTTCTTCTAATGTTGGCTGCATAAGTTGGTGAGCTCTCACTTCGTAGTAGAGTTCTTCTGCCTTGGTTTCGAAAGCTTCCTCTCTTAATCTTTGTTCCAATTCGTCTATGACCAAATCATCCCAATACGCAGAATCTTTATTTTTGAAATCATCGAATTCTTCGATAAAGTTCTCTGCTTCGTACTGGGCTTGAAATCAGAGAGACGAAAGTTGGTCCAAAGATTGTGTAGTAACCATGTAGTTTCGATGCCAGTAAAGGAGCACTGGGAGTTGGTCGAGAAACATATGAAGTTCTGCTTGGGCAATGGGATTAAAGATATGGCCCCTAGTCAGAATATCACAAGCCCATTGAAAGTTCTTGAGAGGGACTTCGTCCTCAAGAACATTGAAGGGCAAGTGAGAGAAAGCTGCAAGCAGAAGTTGAGCTTCTTTCCGCTCAGCTGGAGTAGGGATTGGCGGAGATTTGTAAGGTGGAACGACTTCATTCATGGGGAGGGCAAGCCTCAGTTTCTCTGTCCAGGAAAGCGTTAGTGGAGGAGAAGGAGCAGATGTTTCTGTTTCAGAGGATGGAGAAGAAGGTGTGGATGCTTCTATTATGGGAGATGGCACAGGAACGGAAAGAACAAAGGCATTAATATAGTCAAGCCAGTCAGAAGAGCAAATCTTCGCCTTCTTGGCTAAAAATGATGGGTTGTACCCTTGTGCCTCTTCTGGGCGTCGGGCAACAAGCACTGACTTTGTAGGCATGGATGATGTGTACCATGCCACAAGAAGGTTCTCTTCCAAACTACGTCGACAGTCAATGGGCACGTAAGGGTAGACCACTGAACTTCGAGCATAGGAAGGAAACTCCAAAGGGTCAGTGAACTCAACAAAATGATGGTTGATTTGTTCCCTCATATCATAAGTCTCGGGTGTTGACCAGCTTGACCAACCAGAAACCCCAGAAGATGAAGAAGTTGTGGCTTCATCCCATGCAGAGTTTTGTGGAAAAG
The DNA here is from genome assembly GCA_036172215.1 of Camellia granthamiana. Lineage (NCBI taxonomy): Eukaryota > Viridiplantae > Streptophyta > Magnoliopsida > Ericales > Theaceae > Camellia > Camellia granthamiana. The sequence goes on from CM069916.1 coordinate 32,697,565, forward strand.
AGCTTCCTGGGTCCATATTTGTAACTTGCCAAATTAGAGGTTTGAAAATAGTTTGTTCGAGGTACAAGGGGAGGGTAGAGGAAAAACTTCTTGTATCTGTGTCTGCAGCTTGTTGAATCGAGGGATTGAGGACAACGTGTTTGCAGTCCAAAGGGTGGTAATTTACAAGGGCTCCCATGACCTGAATATGGAAGGGTGGATAAAGGTGGCTCATTAATGCATGAAAATTCTTTCGAGGAGAAGCAGCATTCCTCAATGGCTCTTCGTGTGCTTGATCGATAGAAAAGGGAGTTGATTTAGCCATAGTCTGTTCGAATGCTAAAGTATTGGGATGTTCAACAAATTGAAAGAGAGTTAATGCAAATGATCACCAAAGGGATGACGGTTGTGTTTCCAGAAGATAAACTCCATGCACGTTCCAAAAGCGCGGGAAAGGCTTTGGTCCACTAATATCACCAAGTATTGGGTATATTAGTGCGGGGGGTAATGTTGGCTACATATTTTGTAAAAGCCAATTACAGTTCGACACGTGGCAAAGCAAGGGTAATATAGGGAGACTCTTCAAGTCTTCGATCCTGATCGTACACGTGGCAGTGAAAATTGGTTCTCACGTGATCTGAGTAGCACTGGATCAGTAAAGAGATACAAGGTGACGTGGTTTCAACGGTTATTCATATTCAAATTCAAATACAAGAGGGAAGTTCAACTGTAAGTGATGGCATAGTGGAACTACTTCTAAGGCAGCATGATCAGCGATCATGGAGGAGCAGTTCGACGGTTTGAAGTGCAGTTCGAAGGTCATCCTTGAGGAGTATAAATAGCAAGGAGGTCCCCAGAAAAAACCCCCAGACTCAAATCATACAAACCAGTCTTACTTTACATATTTTCCTTTTCCAGTTTTACATTTCCAGTCTTTACATTTCCTGCACTTTAAATACCCGTTCTTTACATTCCTGCACTTTAAATACCTGCACTGCACTTCTTTCATAGGAGTAGTTTCAAGTAGATTCAAGTAGATTGTTGCTGTAAACCTCTTCGAGGCTGAGTTTGGATCATTGTAAGTGTTCATTTTAATGAAATACTTCGATTGTTCTTCATATTAACTGTTATTTTTCTTAATTTCTCCTAAGTCAAGCCATCAGTAAAGTCCTCTTCATTGAGGCTGAAAGAACTACAACACAATCGTCTGATAATTGGTTGGCAATTATAATTTCTGTAAGGACTGATTGATCCTTGCTGGCACGCTTGCATTTACAAAAATACCCTTCGAAAGCCAAAAAGCCAACAGTAACGTGACACCTACATAAACGTAACGTAACGTGTCACGTTACGTTTCGCAAACTTAATGAGTTTTTATTTTTTTAAATTGAATGTGAAAATGTTGCTAGTTTATATTGGTGTCACGTTATATTTCATATAATTATGATCTATGGTAACATTCAATTTCTTATATAGGAAATTGAATGTTGCCATAGATCACAGGTGTCACGTTACGTTTATGAAGGTGTCACGTTACGTTTATGTAGATGTCACGTTACGTTACGTTACGTTACGTTTATATAGATATAATCTATGATAACCTTCAATTTCCTATATATGATTTTACTATTATTTATGATTTAACAACTAATATTGAGGGTAAATGTGTCAACAAACTTTCCACAGGACTTATGGGAATATAAATTTTTAGTAAGACCATTTGTAGCATAAGTCTCCCTAATAAGACTTATAAATAATTTTCCCTAAATATAAACATGTTTAGAGTTAGCTTTGGGTATTCAAGATTGGGTTTAACCTAGGCGTACGTGTATTGCTCCACATATAATTTGGGATATTACAAAAAGTTATAAGGAGGTTAATCAAATATTTTTTTTTTTTTCAATTACGTACACAAATTAAGGCATATAACCTACTTATATAATCCAATTTTTTTTTCCAAATTTGATATCATGTAATCCTCATCAAATATTAGCATTCCCTCCTATGCCATGTGTAGTTTTTTTTTATAATTTTTTTTATAACTAGGAAAAAAGAACCCTCTGTGGGACATCATAGCATCTAGGGATGTAAGAAAAACTGAAAAAACCGACCAAACCGATTGAATCGGACCAAACCGGCTATATTTGGTCTGTTTTTAACAAGAATCGGTCTGTGCGGTTTTTAAATTTGAATTTTTTTAATTTTCGGTTTGGTATCGGTTTAAGCACCTTGTGCACCGATCTAAACCGAAACCGATCGCTTCAACATATATTGTATTTATAATATATATATAATCTAATAATATAATGATATTAATAAGTATAATAAATTATTAACCTTAATTAATTAATCCTACCATCTTTATAATTTAAGTTTGTAAACTCTTATTATATATAATCTTAACTCTAACTCATTATTCTTGAAATCTTAGTATTTTTAATTTTTGTTAATTTAAGAATTGAAAAGCATGTATTAAATGGATGGATTGGATATGTTTGAAATGGTAGATAAATAATTAATTTAATGTTTTTGTATAGATTAATGATTATATTTAAAAGTGGCTCAAGTTTGAAAAATTCTAAACCAATTAAACCACACCAAATCGAACCGTTTCAATTGGTTCGGTTCGGTGCGGTCAAGGTTGTTAAGATTGCGATCCGGATCATAGGATCGTACGATCCTGCGATCCAATATATACCATTCGATCCGACTCGTATTCTGGATCGAGCCGATGACAGGATCGTTGAAGGATCGTTAGGATTCACAGGATCGTATCAGGATCGCGATTCCATGCGATCCTGATTAATAGGGTTTTTTTTGGTAACTCCAAATCAAACAAGCCTTTGTCGGGATAAAAAAAGAAAAAAAATTGATCCTCTGAGCTGCGATTAGGGCAAGAGAAATACAAGAAAGAGAAATTGGACATCAAAACTTTAGATTTTGTGTTACCAGGTATGCATCTTCTTCAAATCTTCCTTTGTTTTTTTTTTTTTTTTTTGGTTGCTTTTTTCTGTCTTCTTCTTCGTTTCTTCTTCTTCATTGCTACTGGTCTTCTTCTTCGCTACTCTTCCTTTTCTTTTTCTTCACTGCTCTTCTTTGAATCTTCCTTGTATGTGTTCGATTCTTCGAATCTTCCTCGTACGTAGTTCAAATCACCATTTTTTCTCCTCCCGACTTCGTTTTTCCTCATCTTCTCTCATCTCTGTAGTTGTATTGTCTGTTTCTAAGTATTATACATATATATATATATATATTTGCTTGAATGATTGGGTTGTCCTGATCAAAGAGAGAGACTTGAACTTAAGTTTAAAATATTTAAAATAAAAATTATATATTTAAAATAAAAATAAAATAAAATTTTCTTAAACATTAAAAAAATAAAAAAATTCAAAAAATTTAAAAATAATTTTTAATTAAAAAAATTTCAAAAAAAAAAAATTTAAAATTTAAAAAATTCAAAAAATTATATATATATTTTAAATATTAAAAAAAATAATTTCAAAAAATTTCAATATTCATAACCAAACAAATTTTATTTTTTCAAAACTTAACTTACAACTCCACACTTAAATCACAACTCTACACTCAAATCATGATTTTAAAACTAAATTAAATGGAGTCTTATTTTTTTATTTTTTATTTTTTCTGTTTCTTCATTTTTCTTACTTCTTTTTTCTTCATTTTTTTTGGTTCTTCTTTGTTGTTGCTGTTGTTCTTCTTTGGTTCTTTTTCCCTAAACATTGCTGAAAAAATTTCTTTTAATTTTCACAATTTGCAGCACACAACTAGCATAGTAGCATCACAACACAATGTCAACCTCTGGTTCAGGAAAAGGGAGGCAGAGGAAAAATGTTGCTGGAGAAAAAATTTCTTTTATAATGTTTTTGACTTCTTTTATTGAGAAAAAATGCTTGAATGCTACTTGAATTGCAATATTTCTTTTTTTCGAGGGTCATTCTATATACATTTTGATAGTATTACTTAGCCATATAAAAAGTATTGCCTTTTTTTATCATTTTGGTAGGATCTGACGATCCTCGATCCGATCCTACGATCCGATCCGACAGACCCCCAAAACGATCCTATGTAGGATCCCGATCTTAACAACCTTGGGTGCGGTTTGATAGGAGAAGCGGTCTGTATCGGTGTTCAAACTAATAAAACCGACATTATCGGTTCGGTGTAATTTTTTACCTAAATAGCGACCGTACCGAACCGATTACATCCCTAATAGCATCCATAGGTCTTGACTTCAGGAGTATTGGCTGCTGGTGGTGTTTTTGCTTGTTGATTGCTACTTGTATTTGTTGCTGCTTGTGTTTTGTTTATTGTGCTGCTGGTGGTGGTGGTGGTTGGTTTATTGGTTTATTTGCTGTTGGTGGTGGTTTGTCTATTGGGCTGGTGGTGGTGGTGATTGCTACTAGTATTTGCTGCTGCTGGTGTTTTGTTTACTGGGCGGTTGTTGCTACTGATGGTTTATTGGTGTTTTTTAGTTTTTTGGGCTTGATTTCTCACCAACCCTTTGGCTTGAGCTAGCATATGATAGGATGTTTCTCTTAGTGCCAACCTAGTTGAGATGAAGGGAAGCTCTGTGATGCTTTCTGCTTTTTGCTCTTTGCCTTCGCTTTATTGATGTTATCCATATATTTATATGTTTGATGCTATCAATAAAGTTTTTTTGGCTGATAAAAAAAAAAAAAAAGATCTTGACTTCAGGGTAATCAATTGCAAGTCAAATTTAATCAAGCAAGGGACTCACCATCAGGATAAGAGAGGAATGCACCAATCCCCAGCACAAGAGACACAATCATGATTAGAGTACAATGCAATCAGTTTCACTGTTTGAAAAACGGGTTGCTAATCGTGCCTTCAAGGAGTCGAGTCCTAGTCAACTGTGTGAAATGAAGGCATTTTCCACCCCACCACCACCCCTAGTGGTATGCCATGTGCATTCAATTTGAGATATTTCACAAGTGTAAAACCCATTTCTGAGATTTTTCTCTAATCTTTTACTGTATTTGATGTAAACAATTTTTTGTCCCTCAATTTGGTTTGGGATATGTCCCATAAAGTTATTTGTTTCTTAACTCATAGTCAAATGATCTGATTTTTTTTAAATTTAAAATCATGTGATCACCAATGCATAAGTTAGGAGGATGACAAACATTTTTTTTTTGTTTTTATTTTTACAAAAAAAAAAAGAAGAGAAAATTTGGTTTTCTTCTATAATTATAAATAAATAAATAAAAGTCACACATATGAATTTTTTTTAATGGGATACATATAGATGAGTTTAAGGATGAAGAAGGATCCGAACCATTAAATTGTGGATTTGTAGATCAAAAACAATTTTTTTTTTTTTTTTTTTTTTTTTTGTGTCTCCCAACTCACTACATACAAACCATAGAGCTGGAAACCACACAACACAACTCACCATGATTATGATGATGAAGGGGCCTTTAATGCCTTTGACATTTTGACTATTCCCTTCCCAAACTGCCGCTGCCAGCCCCCTGTCTCCCTAGCTATTAAATTTTGTACATCATCTCATCATCCTCTACTTTGTGGTGTCAACTTCACTTTAGACCCCACCCCACTTCGTTCAACCAAAATCCAAACCAAACCCAAGATCTTGTTTCTCCTATTTTAAGTCCAATTTTAATTGTGTCATTTTTTTTTTTTGATCGACAGAAAAAGAATTTTATTGATGGAATAAATAAGTACAAAAGTACAAAGCGAATTACATCAATAAAGAAAGAGAAGTACAAAAGTATCACAATGAGTTAAATTATCCTAACGAGGTTGGCACCAATTTTAATTGTGTCACTTCTTATTGACTTGTTCTTTAATGTGTCATTTATGCTAATTAAAATTCATCATACAAACTATTGCTACTATAGTAGTTTTTTTTTGTGATTTGATTCATATATGATATTACGAAAAAAGAAGTCTCTTAAGTATACATATGCAACTTGTTAACCATAATAAGAAGTGAAAAAAACTTAATTGGAGCCCCTAAAATACAACATATATAAATTATATGAAAAAACTCTCATTTTGGGGAGAAATCCTAACAAATATATGGGGATGAAGACCTATCTATACACAAGTGAGAGATTTGAATCACTAATTTTTTAATGAGGTGCAAAGATTCTCACTAATCAGATTAGCTCCATTGGCACTAGTACTTTAGTTATGAATTTGTAACCTTAATTAAGAACACCGCTGAGTCTCCACTTAAGTTGTTATACATCAGTGTCATAACGAAACTCTAATTTCACCCCTTGTTTATTTATTTGAAAAAATTAACAATAATTCTTATTTTGTTTTAAAAATTACAATTGAATCCTATAAAGTTTTAATGTGAACAATCAAATCTTATCTTTTGTAAAATGTTCAAAAAATTTAAATCTCGATAATGCTGAATTTTATCATAATTTTATCCTTCTTATGAAAAATAATTTCATAAACAATTTCAATTTAATTAAAATTATATTTGTTAGTGGTACAAATTATGAATATTATGTTCAATAAAATCATAAACAACAATGGATATACAAATTTTCATTTTTTGTTGTTTAAATCTATGATTTTTCAAATTTCATTAAAATTTCATCAATAAGCTTCAGAAAATAATACTATAATGAATTCATATATTTCTCAATGCGGGAAATAATTGATAAATTGTATATTTACAACTTTGTTTATAAAAATGTATTTAATTTTAACAATTAAAAATATAATTTTTTTATTCATATTTTAAGAAGGGTAAAATTAAAATAAAATATACCATTATAAATAAATAAATATTTTATAAACAATAAAAAGAGAAATTACAAAAAAAAAAAAAAAAACTCAGGGTTTAACCTTTATAACAAAATAAACTCTGAATTTTTTATTTTATCAATTTAAATCCTAAACTTTTGATATGTTTTCAATCAAAACATTTATCTATTTTTATTGAGTAAAATCCATAAAAAAAAATGTATATTTCAGTCATTAAACTCAATAAGAATGGCGTTTTAGACATTTTATATATACCTAAGTTGAATAACTAAAATACTTTTTTTCTGTCGATTTTGCTTAACTGACAATGGTCTAAATTGAAAATAATTAAAAAATTAACATTTAAATTAATAAAATTAAAAACTCGAATTTTTTTTAATAATTATCCCAAAATAAAATTTAAATGGTTCATATTCAAACTTTAAAGCAAGAGGTCCATTCCTGCAAGGCAACCTCCATTTGTATGGGCTTCTCTCCAGCCCAGTATATGTTAAACATCAATCTTGACAAACCCGACCTGGCCTGGGTTCCCCTTGGATAGGCATGCAAACGAGCCGAGCCGAGCCGAGTTTTACAATATTCGGGCTCGGCTCGACTTATTTATTAGGTGTTCTACAAAATCTCAGCTCGAGCTCGGCTCGTCAAAAAATTATAGAACTCGGGCTCGGCTCGTGATGGCTCGTGAAGCCAAGAGAGAACCAAGGTGAAGAGCAAGCTGACCCCTCTGCACTTATATAAATGTTTATTCACCTTAAAATGCATTTTCCAATCGATGTGGGACTTCTCCAACAAAGGCACTTTCTATCCTCTCTTTGAGTCCCACATCGTTCAAAGAGTAAGCAGCTTTGTGTGTGTTTTGCCTATAAAAGTGGTGTGAATTGTTGACAGTCAACAAAGAAAAGCTGAGTCCCACATCGCTCAAGAGGAAGTAGCTTTGTCTGCGTTTTGCCTATAAAAGTGGTGTGTTGACAGTCAACAAAGAAAGGCAAAGCCAAGCCTTCAATGCTTTTGTATTAAAATAATAATAAACAACATTGGTGGACCAATCAATTAAAATATTTGAATTTAATAAATGTAATATAATATATTAGTATTAGTATTTAATAAATGTAATATAATATATTAGTATTAGTATTTTATTTATTTTATTATAATATATATACAATATATATATATATTTTTGAAGTATAAAAATAAAAAATTAATATTTATATTTATTTTTTTAGGCTCGCGAGCTTATTCGAGCCGAGCAATACTAAACTCGAGCTCGGCTCGTTTATTAATCGAGCTTAGAATTTAAGCTCGAGCTCGGCTCGTTTATTAATCGAGCCGAGTTCGAACGAGCCTTAACGAGCCGAGCTAGAGTTTGTTCATGAACAATTCGGTTCGTTTGCAGCCCTACCCTTGGAGAAGCATCCCTCACGGAGAAAGTCATCCCCGCTTCGTTTGGCTATCCAATTAGGACTAAAAAAATAAAAATAATTAAGTAAATTAATAAAATAAAATATTATATTTAAATTATAATTATTTTAATTTTTTTGAGTAATGATATATAACTATAATTTGAGAACTCTAGAGTGTGTTTGGTAGAGTTTTAGAATTATGATTTGAGAATAGAGTTGTATTTTAAGTTTGTGAGTTTTGAAATTATAATTTGAGTGTGGAAAATTTATTTGATTATGAGTTTTGAAAAGAGTTTGAATTGAGTGGTGGAACATATAATATTGAAAAGTAAGTGTTTTAAAAAGTATTTTGAAAAGGGAGTGAAATTAATTTTCTAAAGCTGTAACCAAACAACACACTCAAATTACGGGGTAGAATTAAACTTCAAAAACTCTACCAAACGGAGCCTGAAGTTCTAGTGAGATGGAGGAGAGAGAGATAGAAAAAGAAGTGTATGTTTTACCTTCACATGGATACTCTCTACATTTTTAAAATTGCATTAAAACTTTTAAACATTATTGAATTTTTTATCACAAAAATTAAAAAAATCAATCTAAACAAAATTTTTAATTACAAACCAAAAAAAAAAAAAAAACCTAACTAAAACAGTTTTCGGCGAACAACATTGTTATGACTCACAAACAGTCGCACAAAAATCTCTCACCTCGACAAAAACATGGCTCTCCTTCTCACTTCACCCCCATTTCTTCTCTCCAAAAACACTAACCCTAACCCTAACCCTACTCTTCGCTCATTCCCCCTCAAACCCCACTCTCTCTCTTTCTCTGTCATCCCCAAAACCACCACCGCTGCCGCCGCAAACCGCCGATTCTCCACCACCGTCTGCTTCTCCTCCTCCACCTTCTCCGGCGACTCCCCCGACGATAAACCGGAAGATGTGCCGGCGGGAGTTGTAGACGAGTGGGGGGAGAAGTCTGAGCCAGAGACCGAGCCTTCGACGAAGTTATCGGACTCGGATCCACCGAAGGACGAGGATGAGTGGTCTGGGGTTAGTGCTGGGGACGACTATGTTACCTCCGGCAATGGCAGTGCTCCGGCTGCTGCGGCGGCGGACGAGGAGGATGGTGGAGGTGATGATAAGATGATGGAGCTGAAGAGGAGTTTGGTGGATACAGTTTACGGGACGAATTTGGGGTATGGGGCTTCGTCGGAGGTGAGGGCGGAGGTGGCGGCGTTGGTTTGTCAGCTGGAGGCGGCGAATCCTACTCCGGCGCCGACGGAGGCCGTGGGGGTTCTTGATGGGAAGTGGGTTTTGTTGTAAGTTCATGTTTTCTCTAAATTTTGACATTATAGATATATCTATGTTTATGGGAGTGGATTTAGATGCTAGAAAAGTTAATCAATTGCATTGCACATTGTTGAGGGAAATTTAGTTGGTGGTAGTTAAATATGAATCAGGGGCAAGAAGTAAGACAATCTCCAACCCTTGATTTGAATAAAAGTTTTGAGTAGCACTCTAATGGATAAACTCAAATTTGAGTAAAAAATTGGCAAGTGTCAAGTTTGAGTGGATACTAGGAAGTAAAGGAGAATTTGGGTAAAAACAGCTATGTGTCAAGTTTTGATTAAATAGAAATTTGAGTAAAGGAAATGGGTCTCCTGTCATTTGAGTCAAAATTTGAGTAAAACTCAATTTGATATAGGCTTGGGTAAAGGAGTGGAAGAGATTTTAATGGTTTTTTAACTAAAATTTAAGTTTGAGTCAAGATTTGGATAAGGGTTGGAGATGCTCTAAGAACTCAAAAAGGCAGCATGAGCATGACATTAGAAAATAACAGAATTTGTATGACAGTTTGCACTTGTTGGGGTGATCAACAATCTTTTTATGAATTGCTTAAATATTCTAAGTTGCTAATGTATAAGAGTTGAATTTGCATGCTAAAATTGAAGGCTGTGTTGCATGTACTTTGGATTGAAATGTTGGTTGTATTTCTCTTGTTCTTCTATTCAAAAACCTCTTTTTTTTTTTTTCACAATTACTTCTTGACTGAAACTAAAGAGGAAAATGATGAATATGGCTACAAATTAAGCAAAAAAAGAAATAAAATGAAATTTGCAAAGAATACCTTTATCAGTTTGTTACTTTTCAGTCGCTTTTCAATAACTACCTGGGCTTGTTTGTTTCTAGAATCAATGGTTTTAGACTTTGTAGCAATGGGTGACTGTAATTAGGCTTAATAGGATAATTTGGATGAGTTGCCTTTTTTGATGTATGAACTGGATGGTGTAAATGAAGGTGAAGATGTGAGAAATTTAATAATAATTGATAAATGGTGTCAGCATGTGAAAATCGGTGGATTTTTTGCACAGATCCTTTGGGTGGAGCAGGGCTGCAAAAGATCAAGTTGTTTCAGTAGGGAACATGTTGTACATACTAACCACCTGATTGTGTGGTGGGAAGTGAAGATTTGGGTAAATCTGGTAATCTTTGCTTATGGCACGGACAATAAAGTAAGCCCGGTGGGAGATGGGAGCAACTGTTGGGAGTAATTGAGGGGGGCTAGATTATAATCTGTGAAGAATGCATGGGCATTTAGCAATATGGAAGAGTGGATTTAAATTTAAATGGAACAGTAGAATCAAACAAGCAACAATTAATAGGTAGATTAATTCATTGGATGAATTACCAGTAATAGATTAAGGGGTTGTTTGGGATAATCTAAATAAGTGTACTTTTTAACTTTTTACAAAAAAATGTGAAATATGGATTGGATTTGAAGTGATGTGGTAGAGAGATGATGTGATTTAAATAAGATGATGTGACTTAAATAGGATAGTGACTTTTTAACTTTTTAGCTTTTTTAGATTATGCCAAACTAGGCCTAAATATATTGATTTGGTGTATTATATCAACATATTATCAACCTCTGAATAGTTTCCCCAATCTGCTCACCCAAAACATATGAGCTTTAAGCCCCAAATTTCTAGCTCAATTCTCCAATCTGAATATCTAATCTCGTTGTTCCAAAATTGTGCATCTGTATTTGAGTATGAAGAACATTACTAAAATTTTGTTGATAAGAGATAAAAGTAGTAATACTGGAAAATAGAGTTGGGGATCAAGTGTTCAGAAGTTCACATTTCTGTTTTTCTCATGGAACTTGAAGTTGGAATTGGACACAACCAGAAGTAATTTTGTTCTTATGGGGTGCAATCTCTCCTTTTGGGGTGCAATTTTGTTCTTATGGGGTGCAATCTCTCCTTTTTTTAGTTTTTTTTTTTTGGGTTGTGTAAAGTGTAAACTATTATTATCATGTTCGTGACCCTTATTCATGAGTGGAAAATGCATAAAGTTAAATGCATTTTTTTTAATGTATAGTCAATGCATGAAAAATCAGGGATAAAGGTGGTTTTAAGAGTGAAGGAAGTGTAAAACGGCTAATAAAACAGAGAGTAATGTACGTCAAACAATTGATTACTGTAAGCATCAATGTGGATGAACTGCTTTCATCTCCCCCAACAGACACACACACACACACAAAAACTGCTGTTTTCATGAATTATTTTACCCTTTTGATTGATGCAAAGTGCATTTCACTACTTGGATCACTGTCATTTAACTTCAACATGTTTGCTTAGGCTCGGTATAAGTTAAGATCATCTACGTATGGGTATTTATCAACAAAATATAAAAAATAAAAAAAATCTTCATCTACATATGGGGTATAAAGATAAGGAGGTAGCTGGAAGGACTTGCATTGACAATCCTTTCTAGATCTGGACCTGAGTGGAGTGCAGCTGGGGACATAATGAAACTGGAAGAAGTGAGCTGTCTAAAATGTATTAAATTAGTAAGGATGTGCTTTACATACTTTCTGCTACTGGCATGTATCACAGGGCATGTTTGGTAGTGTATGGGGCATTGGGCTTCAATAAAACTGTGTTACATGGACTCTTCTAGTTTCTCTAAAGTTTTGACACGGATAAGAGTGTGGATATGTGTCCGACACGCATACCCAATGGAGACACTTCTCTAATTTTTTACAATGTTTAGAGAAGAAGAAGCTCACATTTGTTAGTAAAAGAACATTTCTAGTCTTTCACATGGATGAAAGATAGAAATTTTATATTTTTCCTAAATCAAAATCTTATCTAATTTCAAGTACATTTTTATATAATTTACAACATCTTACCTAAGAATATAATATGCAAGATTTGTGCATCCATGACGCGTATCCCTGCCCATCTCCAACTTTAGGATACATATCCCAATATCTTAAGAATTAGATTTATGAAGGTTTGACGCTTTAACCCACCTGCACCCAAATAGTCTTACATAGTATGTCATCCTTCAAAATGATGTTGTACAATTGGAAAGTGTTTGTTTGGTTTATTCATTCAGATGCCTGGAGAATAATGTGTTGTATTTGTAGATAGAAACTTGATATAAGTGGCTTTTAAACTTTTTATTTGTTGGTTTACTTAAATTGGTCCTTATTTTTATGTTCTAACCATCAGGTACACTGCATTTTCCGAGCTGTTGCCTCTTCTGGCAGCAGGCACAACTCCTTTGTTGAAGGTTGAAAGGATTTGCCAAGTAATTAACACTAGAAGCCTTGAGATAGAGAACTCTATCACATTCTCCAGCCCTTTTGCCACTTTTTCCTCCAGTGCCATTGCCAGCTTTGAAGTTCGAACTCCTTCAAGAATACAGGTACTCCTTATCACAAGCATTAGCAATTGAACGTAATTTTTTCATGCAGCTCCTTCACCAGGTGACCCACCCATAATGAAAATGGATATAACGAATAAAAATGAAAAATCATATTTATGATTAGAGCATGGGAATCAATTACATTCTATAGTTGGCTAACCCAAAAGATCTTTTAGGGGTGATGCGTAATTGATGGAAAGTAACAGGCTTGGACGAACTATATAATTAGAATGGTAAATTACATTTTTCAGCCTCCAAATTTCACCTAAATTTCATGTTGATCTCTCTCGTTCTAATTCTAATGAAGTCCTCAAACTTCAACTTGTGTCTCAATTTGGTCCTCCCGTTGCCCCTACCTTTCAAAATTTGAGTGAAAGTCTAAACATAATAGACTAAAATAGAGTTTGAAGTGTAAATTTTCATAAAACAATTTCTTCTAATGCGCCCAAACGTGCTCACGTTATTGCTTTATGTTCAAAATTTTAATTGTGAGTGACGGGAGGACTACATTGAGACACAAGTTGAATTAATGAAGACTTAATTGTTGCAATTAGAGGATGAGGGACCAAAGTGAAATTCGAAGGTGAAAAGTTTAATTTGCACACATTCTCTGGAAAATTCTGGAATGAAAATGGGTGGGAGAATGCACATTAGACTGTGTTGAAGCATATCATTAATTTTGAATTATTGGAAAATTTGGCAATTTGTTTAGCTACATTATTATCTAGCATTGGAGAATGATTCTAAAATGTTTCTATTACATCCACAAATTTGCAGGTTGAATTTAAGGAAGGGATCGTGCAGCCCCCAGAGGTCAAGTCGAGCATTGATTTGCCAGGGTATCTTGATATTTTTGGGCAGAGAATTGATTTGTCTCCTGTGCAGCAATTTCTTAATCCTCTGCAAGAGGTGGTAGCGAATGTAGCTCGTACTATTTCTGGTCAGTCTCCTCTTAAGGTTCCCATTCCAGGCGAGCGAACAAAATCGTGGCTTCTTACTACGTACCTTGACAAGGATCTTCGGATCTCAAGAGGAGATGGTGGCCTTTTCGTGCTTGCTAAAGAAGGGAGTCCTCTTCTATACAACGGATTGTGATTTCTAAAATAGGTATATTTATATTTATTATTACCCGTTTGTGTTGTTGTGTTTCTGTATATCCATGATTAAAGAATTACTTCTTTTCTTTTGAACCAACAAGAAGAAAATAGAGATTCAAGTTGTCTTGATCTTGTTCTTAATGTTCTTTTGGTTTTGATACAACATAGTCAATATATAGACGATCAAATTCGATTTTTTTTCCTCTTTCCTAGGCTGACATATGCTTTTATTATTTCTCTTTTCTCAAATTGTGTTTGATGTTATAAATTTACACTAACTTATACACCCTTTTATAGGTCTCACAAAAAGCGTTTCCCAAACGAGGCGGAAAATGTTGTCTGTATAAGCGGACTACTCAGTCTGAAAATGATGCTTCTTTGTAATCTTTGTGAAGGTTCCTAGGACTCATTATTGAAGGAGTATATTTTTTTTTTGCCTACTGATTTGAGTTAGTCAGTATCTATAAGGTTCGAACCTCAAAGGGCGAATGAATTAAAATTTAGGTTACTTACACGGGTTTTCCTCGATAATTTGGATAAATACAGTGCTCGATTAGTCTGGGATAATTAATTAATTACACCATGCTTCCTTAAATTGTATAGTTGTATAACAATTTCACCGATGCTATTAGGTCACTGTTAGTTTCTAGCGGTTCGACTATAACATCAGCAAAAGAAAATGTGTTGAATTATGATTTCACCCTTTAAAACATTATTCCAACAAATTATGGAAATAAAGATTAAGCCCAACTCAGTAGCTCCATCTCTTTTTTCCTGCAGCCTTAAAAATGTATTAATGTTAGATGAGAGAGTAAAATGATATTCGCTAATAGTTTAGATGCATAATTCATTTATAAATAAATTATGTTATAATTGAGGGATGTTTTGAGAAGATGGTCAAAAGTTAGATTTTGACTTTTAACTGAGCTTTTTGGTTTTTTTAAAAATTTATTTGGGAAGTTAATAAAAAGTTATTTTTTGACTTTTTTACGTAATATTTGTTTATGCTGTTACATCATAATCAAATGACCAAAATATTCTCATACATTTTAGAAAATAACTACTTTTTATCTAGGACTGTGCATAGGGTTATCCGATCCGCCCAAACCGCCATACCCGATCCGACCTGCACACTTATGGGTGGTTTTGGAAATACATTAGAGTCGGGTGCGGTTTGGATTTTGGCTGATTTTCAGGTTATGGGTTTGAACTGTACTTGCTCAACTCGCCCGCATTAAAATATATATATATCTATATTTTTAAATATTTCATATCTGGACTATTGATCTTCACTTCAGTCATCATCTATACCCAAACAAACAAAACAAACCCTAATCTAAAACTCAAAAACATATCTGTTACGCAACTCTCTCACCTCTCTCATCAATCTCTCATTCTCTCGCTCTCTCGTTTTTCATCTAACAAATGAAGTTAAAAATGATATTGGAAGTACCTTCAATCTTACACCTGAACCAGTAATATCTAGAAAAGATAATAATCATAAGTATCCAATAGCTCAAAATGGTACTTATTTAGACTTGTCTCATGTTCCATTTAAGGATCATGAACAAGCAATTGATGATTGGGCACAATCCTTGTCCATCATTATTACCAATTATAAAAATAGTTGGTCAAAGGAAAAATTCCTTGACTATATTGCAGCAACTCTTCAGGGAGATGTATTGCAATGGTTAAGACAGTGGGAAAAATCTGAAATTGGAAAAAGTCAAAAAACGGCTTTGTTAACAAATTTTCTCACACTTGACACAATTTTAGCTGAATTTGCAAAAATCATAAAAGAAAATTTATGTGGTTTTGCAGGATATACTAATTTGCAAACCGATGCACATTATATTTTGACTAAATTAGAATTATGTAATATTTGTCTTTTTGAAGACTATGTTCAAACTTTTAAAAAATATTATTATCTTATCGATCCACCAGCAGATCAACCCTGGTTAGATCAATTTTTTCATAAACTCCCTAATCCATGGGATGAGTTATGTATTAAAACATATCCTGATTTTCTCAAAAAAATGGGGAAGGAAGAATACGATAATCTTGGTTTTCGCATTAATCTTGTTCTAAGATTGATAGCAGATCAGTGTCTAGAAGTAAAGGCGAAAAAACAAATAAAAAATCAAATTTCTAACTCACCATATGGTAAAAAATGTTGTGATAAAATTTTAAAAGAAAATTGAAAATTGGTTGTAATACATTTCTTAAAAGAAAAGGATTTTCCAAAAAACGTAGAAAATATAAATGGAAACCTTGAAAAAAGAACAAAACTTTTTCAAAAAAGAAAAAGTATATTCGAAAAAAGAAACCAACAAGTGTTTCAAAAAAGAAAACTTGTAAATGTTACATTTGTAACGAAGAAGGTCACTATGCACCGGAATGCCCAAAACGGGGAAAAATTGCAAAGAAAATGATCAAAGTCCTTGAAGAACAAGATTTTGAAATAATATATGGCGAAGAAATTTCAGATGAAGCAGAAATCTTGTACGAAATTTCTAGTGATGAAGAAAGTTCAGATGAAGAACTAATCTTCATGATGACTACTAATAGTCAAGAAATATCTCAAGAAGTAGATAATATATCTCAAGAAGAATTACAGGCAATTCGACTTGGAGATATAATCGGAGAAGAAAAAACTTTTACCGACGAAGAATTAGCAAAATTCGAAAAAATGCAAGAAGTTGCTGTTCCAGAAATTTATAAACTTTCAAAATTCAACTTCTTTTCAGCAAGAGTGTTCGAACAATATAGTGGTAACACTCAAGTAAAATGGTCAGAAGAAGGGAATATTGATATTCCTTTTTTTGATAAGAAAAAAGTTACAAGATGGAAAAAGAAATATCCTGAAATTCAATATATTCATATTGGATTAATTTAAGTAACCATAACAGCCTTATTTCGCTAAGGGATAGATACTCCTATTTTGGCAGTAATTTTTGACAAAAGATTTTCCGACCCAATGAAAGCAATCATTGGAGGAATTCAGTCTAATTTGGCTAATGGAGTAGTTTGGTTTAACGTCAGACCAAATTTCTTTATTTCCATAAATGATCCTAATCTTGAAGATACCGTCAGAATAAGAATTAAAACACAAGGATTAGGAATGAAATCAAATTCTCATGATTTGGTTATTCGTTGGAAAACAATTCACGAATTAACCAAATTTCCTGAAACAAAAACAAGAACAAACGATAACAAAATCGTTGAAATCTTTGAACCAAGACCATTTGACACGGTAATACAACCTCGTCTAATGAATTGGAGTGATTTAGAAGTCCCTCGACAATGGTTAATCCAAGACCTAGTGGGACAAGGAGAATATTCTAAAACAAAAAAACCTGCACAATTACAAATGCAGGCATCAGGAAAAAATTTATATATTGAAAATACAGTTCCAAAAATTAAAAAATCAACTTTTGTATTTGAAAAAGATTTTCCTAACAAATCATTTTCAAAGTTAAGTATTGGAGAATCAAGTAATAATTCTAATCAAGAATCTATTACTTCAAACAATGTTCAGAAACAAGAAAATTTGAACATATTAAGTCTGCATATATGTATCATTTTCAAACAAAAAATGATGATATTATTTTTTCTCCTAGCCAAGGAAAAAAAAGATATACATATGTATTGGGAGCATTTAACTTTGCAGGTTATAAATCCTATAGCCTCAGTGTTCTCATAGATACAGGAGCTACAGTCAGCTCATGTAAATGGAATGCCATACCAAAAGAAAAATGGACATTAATGAAACATCCAATTTTAGTTACTGGAATAGATGGCAACCATACTTCCATATAATTCAGGGCTAAAAATATAGCTATTTGTTTAAATGATAGCAAATTCATTATACCAAAAATTTTATGTTTTCCATATATGCATGGAGATTTCCCTCTTGGCAATAATTTTATATATAAACACCTTCCAATGCAAATACAGGAAAATGCTATTTCATTAAGCATAAACAATGTCTTAATTCATATTCCCTTGTTAGAACAACATAAATACATTTGTGATAACCCAAGGGGTTCTGGCATTGTGGTAAGGCCTTGGGGTTTAAGCCCCAAAGTCACAAGTTCAAGTCCCTCCTTGGGCCAATCTCTTGGGCGCAGCACTGTTGGTTAGGAGGTTGGACCTCAAGTTGTCTAGTCAGCACTTGGTGTAGGTTCAATGTTTCCCCGCTGTGCGAGTCTTGACTTAAGCGGAGCTTGTCTTGGAAGGTCGGGGCAAGTTCCCAGGTTATAGTCTCCTCGCTCGGAACGGCTAACAGGACACCTTGGTGATCTCTGCAAGGGACGCTGCCTTGGACCTGTGGAGGGTAGGGAGGATTTTCCTGTAACAAAAAAAAAATACATTTGTGATAAAGAGTTTGCGTCTGTGCCGCGTGGTGATTTAACTCCCATCATCAAAACCATTGATGAATCACACTGGATTTATAAAATTTTAGAAGAAAATTTTAGTGAACATCCATTAAAACTATGGCAACGTAGTCCACGTTATTGTAGTTTAAAATTGAAAGACCCCAATGTTATCATTAGAGTAAGACTAATGATCTATACTAGACAAGATATACATGAATTTGATATTCAACTCCAGGAACTTTTAGACAAAAAGTTAATTGAAGAAACTAAAAGCCCTCACTCTAGTCCAGCTTTTATGGTGAGAAACCATGCTGAAATTAAAAGAGGAAAAGCTCGAATGTTAGTCAACTATAAACGGCTAAATGAAAATTTAGAATTTGATAGATATTTTATTCCACGAAAAGATGTTTTGATTAACTTAACCAAATAATCAAAAATCTTTAGCAAATTTGATTGTAAAAGTGGATTTTGGCAAATTCAATCGACTGAAAAGTCAAAAAAATTGATAGCCTTCAGTACACCTAGAGGACATTACCACTGGAATGTTATGCCTTTTGGGTTAAATATTGCACCACATGTATTTCAACGGTGGATGGATACAATTTTTAAAGACCTTAAAGATTGTTGTGTAGTTTATATTGATGATATACTTATCTTCTCTAAAACCAAGGAGGAGCATAAGAAACATTTAAAATTACTTTGTGAAAGATTCCAAAAACATGGAATTATTTTGTCTCCAAAAAAGATTGAATTAGAAAAAGAATCAATTGAATTTTGGAGAATAATTTTAGACCAGAAAGGTTTAAAATTACAAGAACATATTTTGTCCAAAGTACGAGATTTTCCTAATACTCTTGAAAATATAACACAATTACAGAGTCTATTAGGCATTTTAAATTATGGACGAAATTTTATTAAAAATCTTTCAAAAATAGAAATTCCTTGGTTAACCAAATTAAGGAAAAATGTTATTTTTGAATGGACAGCAGAAGATGTTGCTTTAATTAAATAAATTAAAGAAACTGTTAAAACTTTACCAGATGTTTATCTTTCTAAAACATGTGATAAATTAATTTTAGAAACAGATGCCTCAGAAGCATGCCGGGGATGTGTTCTTAAAGCTATACCCAGTAATTTATGGCATGATAAAGAGATACCTTTATCAGAAAATGGGATTAGACCAAGAAAAAAATTCAATACTCATAAAATTATAAAAAGAAGAATTAATTTGCGGATATAATTCTGGAACATTTAAACCAAATGAACAAAAATATATTATATTTGAAAAAGAATTACTTGCAATAAAATTAGCAATAAAGAGTTTTCATATTTATTTAGCCCCAGAAAATTTTATTGTGTGCACTGATAATAAGGCAGTAAGAGATTTCTTGATCAATAAAAAAACTATTGAGCAAGGAAGAAGATTAGCTTGGTATAATAAAATTTCTGAATATACTTTTGAAGTAGAACATTTTAAAGGTACTAACAATTTTCTTGCAGATTTTCTTAGCAGAAATTGTTTCAGAAAATTAAATTGCTAAACAAGTAAATTTAATTTTTGCAGAAGACCTCTAGACCAAGAGGAAATAATGGATAAGGGTAAAAAACCCGCTCAAGGAGATTGGGTGATAGTTGCTAAAAAAGCAATCCCCAGAGAAGAAAAAGTTTATGTTGTGTTTTCAGGAAGACAACCTGGAATTTACACAGACTGTAACGAAGCCAATCTGCAAGTTTGTGGATTTTCAGGAGCGAGCCATAAAGCATATGATAGCATGACAAAAGCTAAAAAAGCTTTTTACAGTGCACCAGCTATGCCTATTTATCAAAGGAATCAAATGAGAACTAACCCAGTTGCAACTAATATTCAGACATCTAAACCAGATGAATCTGAGATAAAAGATTTTTTCAACCCTGGTATATCTAGAGAAATTTATACAGAACTCAATGGAGTTTGGAAAACTCACATTGTAGACAACAAAGTGAAATTTCGAAAACACATGGGAGTTTTGGCCAACAAATTAGCTGAGCAAACAGCTAAATTAAAAGATTTGCAAAATCTTTGTTTCAATATTCTTAAACAAATAAATTGGAATGAATATTTTAATTTTGAAAAAATAAACAATTTTCTTCAACTATCAGACCTCATATCAGATGAGTTTTCTGATCCAGTTTTTGAACAAATAAAAAGAATTTGTATTTTTGAAAAAGCAAGAACTTTGCTTCCAAAAGAAATTTTTATGTTAATCAAAAATCGAGTTGAAGATCATCATGATAAGATTAGACAAATCTTAGAACGATCTTATGATAAATTAAATTTGAAAGATAGAATTCCCAAAATAACCATCATGGCAAACCATGACATGTGGTTTTTGAGGATATAGATTGGGGAATAACTAATCAAGTTATTTTCTAAATTTTAGATCCAATCCAATGGATAGATTATCCAATGATCATCAAAACAATGCTCTCATGGATAGTAAAAGGCTTTCGATGGAGCAAATATTTTACTTTTTGGATCTCCAGCACTGTTGGTTGGCGAGAACGAGAACATTTTTTCCAACCATACCAGATTTGGTATTTTAAAGAAACTGAAGATTTTGAATTTGAAGATGATTATTTAGATGAAGATCACCGGAGAGAGCGATTGGAAAATATCCAAAAACTTTCTTTGACAGAATATTGGATAGATAGTCTAATATTTGTTTCACAAGCAGCGTCCAACATCCATGACTCAGCAAAATTGCCATTCATGGTTACAGATGGAAGAATATTATTTGTAACCCATTTTCCCATAACATATCAAAGGTCTCCAACGCAAATTAATGAGGCTCTTGACATGTTAATAAATCTCAAAAAGAGAAATAATTTGGATCTTCCATTGGAACTAGCCATGACCGCGGATGATGTAGAACAATTCCGGAATGAGCAATACAGCCAAGATCCGGATTCCCCTCCATCAGAGACTGATGAAGAATATCACAATCTCATCAACAGGATGGAAGCATAGTGGACCCCACTATTAAATGCAGTTGTCTCCTGATCGACTCCAACCTCATCAAGGACACGTGGAGCAACCTGCATTATTTGGCGGAAAGTGATCAGCCACATCCTTTCAGCCGACGCTACACGACAAAACAGCTCAGCCAAAGCTTATCTACAATAGTCTATCTCTTTGAAAACCCGGGAGGGTAGACAGTGTGTATCAGTGTATATAATTGTAAAAACTGTAGCAAAGAGCAAATAATTGTAGTTCTTTTGTATTTATTTTTGTCTCTTTGTATTTACTTTTAGGTAGACTTTTCAAAATGGCTATAACTAGGCTTGCCTAAAGAGTTAGAAATTTTGCAACTTTTTGGACGTAAAGTCTTGCAAAGTTAGATATGTTAGATATGAAGTTAGATATGCATTAAGTTATATTTTGTTTGTATTCTCACCTTGTAAGTCTATATATTGGCCTTTATGTCAACATAATGAAGGATGTAAATTCCCTTCAACTTCTCTCCATCTTTTTGCTTTCTTCTTTGTCTCTAAATTCTCTATCATAATTCCTTATTCTATAACTCCACCATAATTCCATAATAAAAATAGAAAAAAGCTCCTTTCCTTTTTTGTTTTGTATTTGGTATCAGAGCTTGGTGAAGAGCTTTTGAAAGCAAGATCAAGCTATGTAAGTATTTCTATCTATGTATAAATTTTTGATATATATATATAAGTTTGTATGGTGTGTTTTATGATTAAAAATTTTTTTTTTTTTTTTTAATTTTGTCTAAGTTTTTTGTGTATCCTTCGTATTTTATATCTTCATAATTATTTGTTTCATTTTTAGTTGTTGTAAAACCTATATGCTTAGTGTATGTCAAAGCCCATATACTCATTAAGATCTTTTGACTATTGGCTATAATTAAGTCTTTAAGATCATAAAAGAGAGGTTTTAGGCACCAGATAATACACTAGGAGGGTCTTAGGTACCAACAACAATCTAAAATGGCAATTAATTCTGACGATATAATATGCTTTGGAAACACAAAAAATAATGTTAATAATAAATATGATCATAGTTTGCATATTACTAAAGAATCTGCAAATATAAATAGTGTGTGTTCTAGTTTAAATAATATTACTGATATTATGTGTTCTTGGTTTTCTAAATTAGATAAAAATCAACAAATAAATCAAAATTATCTAGAGCCTAAAGTTGAGTCTATAGAATCTAAAATAGACAATTTGGGTTCGATAATAAATATTGACTTAAATAAAGAAGCAAAAAACCAAATAAACAATTTGGTGACAAAATTGGAAACTATATCCTTCATAAACAATGATGGATTGAATAGTCTAGGAGATAGTCACATCCCTAGGCTATTTTATGGTACAGAAGATATTATGGTACTTTAAACCAATACTTATAATAGGACTGAATATGAAAATATTGTTGAAACATTGGATTATTGGAGAAAATTATATAAAGACCCAGATTTAGGTATTGATGAAAGAAATAGGCTACTAGATCAGATAAGAGAAACTTATCTAGAAAATGAAACCCTTTTACAACATTTTAATTATGATATTAATATGTCAACTAATGATGATGACAGTCAATCATCTTCATTTGAAGAATCAATAGATCAAGATATTTCATCAAAAATAAATAAAGGGAAAAGAAAGGCAGAAGAGCCAATTGATCCCGAATTATTTGACACAAACAAAAAAGGAAAGGAGCTTTTTTCTATTTTTATTATGGAATTATGGTGGAGTTATAGAATAAGGAATTATGATAGAGAATTTAGAGACAAAGAAGAAAGCAAAAAGATGGAGAAAAGTTGAAGGGAATTTACATCCTTCATTATGTTGGCATAAAGGCCAATATATAGACTTACAAGGTAAGAATACAAACAAAATATAACTTAATGCATATCTAACTTCATATCTAACATATCTAACTTTGCAAGACTTTACATCCAAAAAGTTACAAAATTTCTAACTCTTTAGGCAAGCCTAGTCATAGGCATTTTGAAAAGTCTACCTAAAAGTAAATACAAAGAGACAAAAATAAATACAAAAGGACTACAATTATTTGCTCTTTGCTACAGTTTTTACAATTATATACACTGATACACACTGTCTACCCTCCCGGGTTTTCAAAGAGATAGACTGTTGTAGATAAGCTTTGGCTGAGCTGTTTTGTCGTATAGCGTCGGCTGAAAGGATGTGGCTGATCACTTTCTGCCAAATAATGCAGGTGCTCCACGTGTCCTGGATGAGGTTGGAGTCGATCAGGAGACAGCTGTATTTGATAGTGGGGTCCACTATGCTTCCATCCTGTTAATGAGATTGTGATATTCTTCATCAGTCTCTGATGGAGGGGAATCCGGATCTTGGCTGTATTGCTTATTCCAGAATTGTTCTACATCATCCGCGGTCATGGCTAGTTCCAACGGAAGATCCAAATTATTTCTCTTTTTGAGATTTATTAACATGTCAAGAGCCTTATTAATTTGCGTTTGAGATCTTTGATATGTTATGGGAAAATGGGTTACAAATAATATTCTTCCATCTGTAACCATGAATGGCAATTTTGCTGAGCCATGGATGTTGGACGCTGCTTGTGAAACAGATATTAGACTGTCTATCCAATATTCTGTCAAAGAAAGTTTTTGGATATTTTTCAATCGCTCTCTCCGGTGATCTTCATCTAAATAATTATCTTCAAATTCAAAATCTTCAGTTTCTTTAAGATACCAAATCTGGTATGGTTGGAAAAAATGTTCTCGTTCTCGCCAACTAACAGTGCTGGAGATTCAAAAAGTAAAATATTTGCTCCATCGAAAGCCTTTTACTATCCATGAGAGCATTGTTTTGATGATCATTAGATAATCTATCCATTGGATTGGATCTAAAATTTGGAAAATAACTTGATTAGTTATTCCCCAATCTATATCCTCAAAAAATCACATGTCATGGTTTGCCATGATGGTTATTTTGGGAATTCCATCTTTCAAATTTAATTTATCATAAGATCGTTCTAAGATTTGTCTAATCTTATCATGATGATCTTCAACTTGATTTTTGATTAACATAAAAATTTCTTTTGGAAACAAAGTTCTTGTTTTTTCAAAAAGACAAATTCTTTTTATTTGTTTAAAAACTGGATCAGAAAACTCATCTGATATGAGGTCTGATAGTTGAAGAAAATTGTTTATTTTTTCAAAATTAAAATCTTCATTCCAATTTATTTGTTTAAGAATATTGAAACAAAGATTTTGCAAATCTTTTAATTTAGCTGTTTGCTCAGCTAATTTGTTGGCCAAAACTCCCATGTGTTTTCAAAATTTCACTTTGTTGTCTATAATGTGAGTTTTCCAAACTCCATTGAGTTCTATATAAATTTCTCTGGATATACCAGGGTTGAAAAAATCTTTTATCTCAGATTCATCTGGTTTAGATGTTTGAATATTAGTTGGAACTGGGTTAGTTCTCATTTGATTTCTTTGATAAATAGGCATAGCTGGTGCACTGTAAAAAGCTTTTTTAGCTTTTATCATGCTATCATATGCTTTATGGCTCGCTCCTGAAAATCCACAAACTTGCAGATTGGCTTCGTTACAGTCTGTGTAAATTCCAGGTTGTCTTCCTGAAAACACAACATAAACTTTTTCTTCTCTGGGGATTACTTTTTTAGCAACTGTCACCCAATCTCCTTAAGCGGGTTTTTTACCTTTATCCATTATTTCCTCTTGGTCTAGAGGTCTTCTGCAAAAATTAAATTTACTTGTTTAGCAATTTAATTTTCTGAAACAATTTCTGCTAAGAAAATTTGTAAGAAAATTGTTAGTACCTTTAAAATGTTCTACTTCAAAAGTATATTCAAAAATTTTATTATACCAGGCTAATCTTCTTCCTTGCTCAATAGGTTTTTTATTGATCAAGAAATCTCTTACTGCCTTATTATCAGTGTGCATAATAAAATTTTCTGGGGCTAAATAAATATGAAAACTCTTTATTGCTAATTTTATTGCAAGTAATTCTTTTTCAAATATAATATATTTTTGTTCATTTGGTTTAAATGTTCCAGAATTATATCCGCAAATTAATTCTTCTTTTTGTAATTTTATGGGTATTGGATTTTTTCTTGGTCTAATCCCATTTTCTGATAAATGTATCTCTTTATCATGCCATAAATTACTGGGTATAGCTTTAAGAACACATCCCCAGCATGCTTCTGAGGCATCTGTTTCTAAAATTAATTTATCACCTGTTTTAGGAAGATAAACATCTGGTAAAGTTTTAACAGTTTCTTTAATTTGTTTAATTAAAGCAACATCTTCTGCTGTCCATTCAAAAATAACATTTTTCCTTAATTTGGTTAATCAAGGAATTTCTATTTTTGAAAGATTTTTAATAAAATTTCGTCCATAATTTAAAATGCCTAATAGACTCTGTAATTGTATTATATTTTCAAGAGTATTAGGAAAATCTCGTACTTTGGATAAAATATGTTCTTGTAATTTTAAACCTTTCTGGTATAAAATTATTCTCCAAAATTCAATTGATTCTTTTTCTAATTCAATCTTTTTTGGAGACAAAATAATTCCATGTTTTTGAAATCTTTCACAAAGTAATTTTAAATGTTTTTTATGCTCCTTCTTGGTTTTAGAGAAGATAAGTATATCATCAATATAAACTACACAATAATCTTTAAGGTATTTAAAAATTGTATCCATCCACCGTTGAAATACCTGTGGTGCAATATTTAACCCAAAAGGCATAACATTCCAGTGGTAATGTTCTCTAGGTGTACTGAAGGTTGTCAATTTTTTTGACTCTTCAGTCAATTGAATTTGCCAAAATCCACTTTTACAATCAAATTTGCTAAAGATTTTTGATCCTTTGGTTAAGTTAATCAAAACATCTTATCGTGGAATAAAATATCCATCAAATTTTAAATTTTCATTTAGCCGTTTATAGTTGACTACCATTCAAGCTTTTCCTCTTTTAATTTCAGCATGGTTTCTCACCATAAAAGCTGGACTAGAGTGAGGGCTTTTAGTTTCTTCAATTAACTTTTTGTCTAAAAGTTCCTGGAGTTGAATATCAAATTCATCTATATCTTGTCTAGTATAGATCATTGGTCTTACTCTAATGATAACATTGGGATCTTTCAATTTTAAACTACAATAACGTGGACTACGTTGCCATAGTTTTAATGGATGTTCACTAAAATTTTCTTTTAAAATTTTATAAATCCAGTGTGATTCATCAATGGTTTTGACGATTGGAGTTAAATCACCACGCGGCACAGGCGCAAACTCTTTATCACAAATGTATTTATGTTGTTCTAACAAGGGAATATGAATTAAGACATTGTTTATGCTTAATGAAATAGCCTTTTCCTGTATTTGTATTGGAATGTATTTATATATAAAATTATTGCCAAGAAGGAAATCTCCATGCATATACGGAAAACATAAAATTTTTGGTACAATGAATTTGCTATCATTTAACCAAATAGCTATATTTTTAGCCTTGAATCGTATGGAAGTATGGTTGCCATCTATTCCAGTAACTAAAATTGGATGTTTCATTAATGTCCATTTTTCTTTTGGTATGGCATTCCATTTACATGAGCTGACTGTAACTTCTGTATCTATGAGAACACTGAGGCTATAGGGTTTATAACCTGCAAAGTTAAATGTTCCCAATACATATGTATATCTTCTTTTTCCTTGGCTAGGAGAAAAAATAATATCATCATTTTTTGTTTGAAAATGATACAAATATGCAGACTTAATATGTTCAAATTTTCTTGTTTCTGGAAAAATAGGAATCTGAACATTGTTTGAAGTAATAGATTCTTAATTAGAATTATTACTTGATTCTCCAATACTTAACTTTGAAAATGATTTGTTAGGAAAATCTTTTTCGAATACAGAAGTTGATCTTTTAATTTTTTGAACTGTATTTTCAATATATAAATTTTTTCCTGATGCCTGCATTTGTAATTGTGCAGGTTTTTTTGTTTTAGAAGATTCTCCTTGTCCCACTAGGTCTTGGATTAACCATTGTCGAGGGACTTCTAAATCACTCCAATTCATTAGACGATGTTGTATTACCGTGTCAAATGGTCTTGGTTCAAATATTTCAACGATTTTATTATCGTTTGTTCTTGTTTTTGTTTCAGGAAATTTGGTTAATTCGTGAATTGTTTTCCAACGAATAGCCAAATCATGAGAATTTGATTTCATTCCTAATCCTTGTGTTTTAATTCTTATTCTAACTGTATCTTCAAGATTAGGATCATTTATGGAAATAAAGAAATTTGGTCTGACGTTAAACCAAACTACTCCATTAGCCAAATTAGACTGAATTCCTCCAATGATTGCTTTCATTGGGTCGGAAAATCTTTTGTCAAAAATTACTGCCAAAATAGGAGTATCTATCCCTTGGCGGAATAAGGCTGTTATGGTTACTTGAATTAATCCAATATGAATATATTGAATTTCAGGATATTTCTTTTTCCATCTTGCAACCTTTTTCTTATCAAAAAAAGGAATATCAATATTTTCTTCTTCTGACCATTTTGCTTGAGTGTTACCACTATATTGTTCGAACACTCTTGCTGAAAAGAAGTTGAATTTTGAAAGTTTATAAATTTCTGGAACAGCAACTTCTTGCATTTTTTCGAATTTTGCTAATTCTTCGTTAGTAAAAGTTTTTTCTTCTCTGATTACATCTCCAAGTCGAATTGCCTGTAATTCTTCTTGAGATATATTATCTACTTCTTGAGATATTTCTTGACTATTAGTAGTCATCATGAAGATTAGTTTTTCATCTGAACTTTCTTCATCACTAGAAATTTCGTACAAGATTTCTTCTTCATCTGAAATTTCTTCGCCATATATTATTTCAAAATCTTATTCTTCAAGGACTTTGATCATTTTCTTTGCACTTTTTTCCCGTTTTGGGCATTCGGGTGCATAGTGACCTTCTTCGTTACAAATGTAACATTTACAAGTTTTTTTTTTTGAAACACTTGTTGGTTTCTTTTTTCAAATATACTTTTTCTTTTTTGAAAAAGTTTTATTCTTTTTCCAAGGTTTCCATTTATATTTTCTACGTTTTTTTGAAAAATCCTTTTCTTTTAGGAAATGTATTACAACCAATTTTTCAATTTTCTTTTAAAATTTTATCACAACATTTTTGACTATATGGTGAGTTAGAAATTTGATTTTTTATTTGTTTTTTCGCCTTTACTTCTAGACACCGATCTGCTATCAGTCTTAGAACAAGATTAATGCGAAAACCAAGATTATCATATTCTTCCTTCCCCATTTTTTTGAGAAAATTAGGATATGTTTTAATACATAACTCATCCCATGGATTAGGGAGTTTATGAAAAAATTGATATAATCAGGGTTGATTTGCTAGTGGATCGATAAGATAATAATATTTTTTAAAAATTTGAACATAGTCTTCAAAAAGACAAATATTACATAATTCTAATTTAGTCAAAATATAATGTGCATCGGTTTGCAAATTAGTATCTCCTGC
The DNA here is from genome assembly GCA_036172215.1 of Camellia granthamiana. Classification (NCBI taxonomy): domain Eukaryota; kingdom Viridiplantae; phylum Streptophyta; class Magnoliopsida; order Ericales; family Theaceae; genus Camellia; species Camellia granthamiana. The sequence goes on from CM069916.1 coordinate 32,726,472, forward strand.
AAAACCACATAAATTTTCTTTTATGATTTTTGCAAATTCACCTAAAATTGTGTCAAGTATGAGAAAATTTGTTAACAAAGCCGTTTTTTGACTTTTTTCAATTTCAGATTTTTCCCACTGTCTTAACCATTGCAACACATCTCCCTGGAGAGTTGCTGCAATATAGTTAAGGAATTTTTCCTTTGACCAACTATTTTTATAATTGGTAATAATGATGGACAAGGATTGTGCCCAATCATCAATTGCTTGTTCCTGATCCTTAAATGGAACATGAGACAAGTCTAAACAAGTACCATTTTGAGCTATTGGATACTTATGATTATTATCTTTTCTAGATATTACTGGTTCAGGTGTAGGATTGGAGGTACTTCCAATATCATTTTTAACTTTATTTGTTTGAATAAAGTCAAAATTTTCTCCATCTCCCCATGTGCCAAATAATTCGGGATCAATTGGCTCTTCTGCCTTTTTTTCCCTTTTATTTATTTCTGATGAAATATCTTGATCTATTGATTCTTCAGATGAAGATGATTGACTGCCATCATCATTAGTTGACATATTAATATCATAATTAAAATGTTGTAAAAAGGCTTCATTTTCTAGATAAGTTTCTCTTATCTGATCTAGTAGCTTATTTCTTTCATCAATACCTAATCAATCTCGCAAGAGGTCGACTCTCTCTCATCGCAAGATCGACCGATCAACCTCACTCTCTCATCTTACCGATCGACCTCGCAGGAGGCGCTAGTGGTGGCTTAATTGTTATGGATGAACTGGGAAGGGCCACTTCTTCCTCTGATGGATTCGCAATCGCATGGAGCTGCTGTGAACATCTTTTACCACTCAAAGCGTACTATCCTTTTTGCCATTCTTCATAGTTGCAATAATCAAAGGCTTCTTAAATATTGGTTTTCAAAAATCTAAATATATAACCTCAGCATATAGAAGAAGCTTAGTTATAGTCAGTGATATTTTGTTTATGTATTCCACAAAAAAAGAAAAATTAAAAATTTGAGAATCTTAAGTTGCAGAAACTTGTTTCGACCACATAAACCATTTTAGCACTCGTGCTAGTCATTAACAATTAATGCAACAATGGCAACATATGGAACCTTTTTCAACAATGAATGTTTAAATAGAATGTGTTGTGTTAGATCTTACACTTAAAATAAATAAATAATTAAAAATAAATAAATGCCTAAAATCAATGGATGGCAACAGTTTTAAGTCATGAAACCTTTTTTTAGTAATGAAATCTGTTTATTTGTTCATTGGAATTAAATTTGTTTTTTGTTCATTGGAATCTCTGAGTTTATTTATTTATTTTTATTTTTTCTGTTATTAGAATTAAATCTATGTCAATGGAATTAAATCTGAGTTTATTTGTTCATTTCTGTTTTTTTTTTTTAAAAAATCTGTTATTGGAATTAAATCTGAGCATTTTAGAAAATTGGAAGAAAATGATTCAAAATAAATATTTACAAAATGAGAAAAAAAACTAAAAAATTAATTTTTAAAGAAAAAAATTTAAATCGCAAACCGCCCGCACATCCGCAAACCCTACTCGCATAAACTGCAAACCGCACTACGGGCGATTGCGGTTTGGGTTTTTTCCAAACCGCATAGGTGCGGACGGGTCAAAATCGAACCGCACACCGCACAAATCCGATCTGCGAGCACTCCTACTTTTATCCATGTGGCTCATTTAAACATGGAGAATACAACTATAATTTTACAGATAACTTTTAGCTACATTTCCAAATGGTTTGATGGCGAAAAAATTATTTTAGCTTTTTTGCCCTAAGTTGCAAAACATGACTTTTTTACTCTTTTGTTCCGGAATGGAGCCTGAATCTTTTGACATGGTTAAGTCTACCCTAACAATTTAATATAACAGTAATGGTAGAGACCCTACAAAATACAACCCTCACAACCCTTAAAATGATCTGAAGTGTTCATATCATTGTCAAACATAATATCTAAAATAAAATCATTACCATTTTACTTTCTTTTTTTTTTTTTTTGTTCTTTTTGTATGATTAGATTTATTTATTTATTTATTAATTATTATTATTATTTTTAACTCTTTTGTATAATTAGCTTGAGTCTGTTTCATTAACAACAATTCTTGCCACCTATACTTCAATAACATTGTCTATATAGATAAATTATTTAAGTAACAACTCTCTTTATATATTTGATGTTGTAGAAGTTAATAACATTCTTCATTTGTTGGTACGAGTCTCTATATAATATAACCATGTAAAAGTCCTATTTATATTTACAAAATACTGGTGGCAATAACTATAAATAAAATTTATTTGGTGATATATACCAATGCTCTTGATATTTAGATCATCTTCAATGGTTGTTCAAATTTTTCATCAAATTTGAATTCGATGAAAAATGAGTCTTATTGTTGCTCCAACGGTTGCATAAAATATGTATCAAATTAAGGATTTCATTTTTCTTTAATCAAACTGAGAATTAATTTTTCTTTCATCAAATCATTGTTCATTTTCGTTGCCGAATGTCCTCTCGGTCACCCACTGGATGATCACCTTAAGGCAAAGATTTATGAAAAAATTACACTAACTAGTCAATCGGTCAGTCGGTCGTCTGCTCGATTGACCGGTGGTTTGATGAAAAGTCAAGACCTTCTGTTGGAGCACTTGATATCAAAAAAGTTTTTATTCAAATTTTTACTAAAAAAAAATTGATGTACCATTGGAGATGTTCTTAGTTATATTATGAAAGTTAAATTTATCACTCTTTTTTTTTTCTTATTAGATCGGAAAAAAAATCTCATTCCAAATAGATAAAAGATCGCATCAATCTCCTACAAGAGTGTCACAAGATTTTAAAAATAAATAAATAATTTCCGTAGAATCCTAGAGGGGGAGAAAAAATAATTTAAAAAAAAAGTTTTATGTAACATAAAATATAATTTATTATTTTTTCACTTTTGAATTCATACCGTAAATGTTATTTGCACAATTAAAACTTGTCATACATTTTATTTGAAAAATAATGGTGGGTCTTATTATTAAAATTTATTATTATTACTAATATTTCAAAAACAACAATAAATTCTTGGGTCCTGTTATGGTGTGCAACCCTCATATGCAACCAACACAAAAGGTATAAACAGGAGGTGTAAACATAAAACAGGAAGTGTAAGTGTACAACTTACACAAAAGGTGTAAGTTGCACACTTAAGAAAAATCCTAAATTCTTTTACTTTTTGAATATGATAACATGTTTATTATTTTCGACTATTTTAAGAAGATGGTTATAATTAATTTTTTATAAGAGAAAAAAATGAATTATAATATGAGAAGTGAATTATAACCCACTTTTCAAAAGGCCTTTCTCCGTAAAGTGTGAGAAATTTACTTTAGTGAAGATCAAATATTTTATTTTTTGTAAATCAAATTGTCCAATCATCACTTACTTTCTCAAACTTTAAATCAAACGGAGAGAATTAATGCCGGCACGAAACGACCGCCACTGCATCGTTTAAATTTCTCTGCAAACGTCCGTCTCGTGCTCTCCAACCTGTGCCCAATCACGCAACGCCATCACATTCAACTTTCTTTTAGAAAACTGCCCTTGTCTGATGTGGCAAACAATGATTGAACAAAACAATCCGACTGTAACAAAACAAATAAAAGTCGGCCACAGAGACTACTTTCCCAAAATCTTAAAAACATTTGACAAAGTCTCAAACGCTGGACAGACGTAAGAGTTCACGAGATTGGCGCCACTTTTACGGCATCATTTTGCTTTTTTCAAAATTTTCTCGGGAAAATTATAGAAAGAAAAAGAAAAAGAAAATTAAAATTATATCATGTCGTTTTTATTGGCATTGGTGTTGACTCACGAGCAAATTTCAGACTCTCTCAACCGAAGTGAGTAGAAAAGTCGATCCACTACGCGTTGTTCGTTCCCAAGACAAAGACTCAGATCCGATTACTTCGTCAAAAATTCGGATCATTCGATTTTCCTATACAATCTCAGAGTTTGTGTAGAGAGAGAGAGAGAGAAAGAGAGAGAGTATAGAGTTGGAATGAGGGTGGCACGAATTGGAATGTTTGTTTTTGTTTTGTGAATTCACAGATCTGATTGGAAGAAAAGAAAGGAAAAAAAATTCCAATTTTCTTCGAATCGGGAAACAGTGCTGAATTTGAATTTTTGTTGTTGCCAGATTCATGAGCAAGGAACCTGTGAAGTTAGACGATGAACAGCTCGCAGAATTGCGAGAAATTTTCCGATCATTCGATCGAAACAACGATGGAAGCTTAACTCAGCTCGAACTCGGCTCATTATTGAGATCGCTGGGTTTAAAACCGAGTCCCGATCAGCTCGAAACCCTAATACAGAAAGCGGACACGAACAGCAATGGTCTGGTGGAGTTCTCGGAGTTCGTGGCTCTGGTGGCCCCGGAGCTTCTTCCTGCGAAATCTCCGTACACGGAGGAGCAATTGAAGCAGCTGTTTCGGATGTTCGATCGGGACGGAAATGGATTTATCACTGCGGCGGAGTTAGCACACTCAATGGCTAAGCTCGGACACGCTTTGACGGCGGAGGAGCTCACCGGGATGATCAGAGAGGCGGATACGGATGGAGATGGAAGAATTAGCTTTCAGGAGTTCTCTCAGGCGATTACTTCGGCTGCGTTTGATAATTCATGGGCTTGATGTTTGGGGATTTTCAGGTACCTTGGCTTTTTCCCTTTTGTTTTCTTTGATTTCATTGTACTTTTATGAAATTTGATGAAAATGGGTGTTGATTATATCATTTATATGTGATTTGGGTATGAAGCAAAGGGTGATTTTCATACAAAAAAATGTATAATCCAAGGCAATTAATCATATATTGCAAATTGTCTAGTGCTCTGATTATGTTTCATAGTGTTTAGAAATGGGGAGTAGTAGTAAAAAAGAAAGGGCTAAGAAGTCGAATTTCTCAACTCTAATGCTCCGTTTGATTAGGAAGTTTGATTAGGAAATTTAAGAAGGAATTTGGAAAAAAAAAAAAAAAGTCAGTGTAAAATTAGGTTTCATATTTCACCAATTTTTTTCTTTTCTTTTTCTAAATCGCTTCTCAAATTTCTCAACCAAACATAAAAGAACATTGATTTTTTTTGTTTTTGATCGGCAAAAAAAAAAAATTTATTGATGAAAAAAAACAAGTACAAGGTATAAGGCAGTTTGCATCAATAAAAGAAAATTGATGGCAAAACAAATTCCTGAAAGCTTGACTTCATGTTTATTGTTTTTATTTTTATGTTTGCAGGTTAGACCGCGCTCCAAAATTTGTTTGCCGGCAGATGATTCTGCTATGTTCAATCATATACGTTATACGGAAGTCAGACATCTCAGAGCTCATTATACGCACCCGTAACCCAATTTTCACATCCTTTACATTTCGAGAGAAGATTCTCACCCATAACCTGATCTTCCTGGTGTGAAAATAAGGGTTTTTTTTTTTTCTTTTCCCCTTCATGTAGTCCTAATTTTTTGGGTTAGTTCCATGAACATCATTTCACTTTATCTGTTCGGTGCTTTTGGGTATCACAGCCACGGGTCTTTAGAAACTGTTTTTTAGGCTTGATGGTAATTTTGTTGACAGCAGACAATTTCTGAAATTTTGCTGTGGCATATTTGGCTTAGTAAGCTTGGTGAATCCATGTCTACTTGATCTTCTTGTGTTAATTGCTTAGTATTAATATAAAAATAAATAAATAAATTTTGAGGCTACTTTCTATTTTATTGATAATTTTTTTAGGGGTTGTTTGGAATGTCTTAAATAAGTGTACTTTTTGGACTAAAAAGTTGAGGAAAAAAATATAATTGTTTGGGTTAACTTTTTGACTTTTTGACCAAATGCCAAACTTGACCTTAATATGTATGAAGATTCAGGTCTTGTTTGGTTTGTGTTTCTCAAAAAATTTTGGGAAAAATTCTCTACAAATAAGTTTTCAAAAGTAATCAAACCAAAAATTTGTTTGGTTTACAAATTTTCCAAACAAATCTCTCTCTCATGCACATCAAATCAATCACCTTTTCCAAAACTCTCTCTCAAAATAATTTTTCGAAATATCTTTTGAAAAAAAATCAAACCAAACAAATTTTCGTACTTTTTATCTCAAAATATGTTTCTCAAATACAAACCAAACAAGGCCTCAATTTTTGGAATTAGGAATGGCAACGGGACGGGGCGGGGCCGGGGATCACCCTCCCCGTCCCCGATCCCCGAAACTACAAACTTCCCCGTCCCCGGCCCTGATCCCCGGCAGGGAATCCCTCACCCTCCCCGGCCCCGCCCCCAATGGGGATCGGGTTTCCCCGATCCTGGAAAATTCCCGTCTCCGTTTAGCTTATCATCATCAACAACATCATCGATCATCAACACCAACATCATCGATCATCAACAACATCAGTTTCATCAACAAAAATATCATGAACCGGTAACATCATCAAAAAAAAAAAATAGACAGATCTGGTGGGAGAAAAGAGCCGAGCCGACGAATCTTCTCAGATCTTTTCAGATCTGACGTTGGCTTGGCGGAGAAAGACGGCCGTGGGAGGCGATGAAAGGAGGAAGCGACGGAGAGGCGTCTGTGAGGCTATGAGAGGATGAAGCAACGGAGAGGCGTCTGTGGAGAGAGAGAGAGAGAGAGAGAGATCAAAAAGAAGAGAGCAGAGATACACAATAGATATATAATAGATTAGAGTTAGAGAAGAGATAATATAATAGTAATAGATATAATAGAAGATTAGAGAGATCAGAGATATATAAGTCGGAGATATTATATAATATATTAGAGTCAGAGATAATATAATAGATTAGAGTCAGAAATATATAATAGATATAATAGATTAGAGTCAGAGATACATAATAGATTAGAGTCAGAGATAATATTATAGATATATAATAGATTTTCGGGGGGAGAAACGGGGCGGGGAATTGGGCCGGGTCCGGGGCTGTGAAAGTGATTCCCATCCCCGGCCCGAATTTGATCGGGGATTTAATTTTAAATACTATTCCCGTTCCGTCGGGAGTATTTTTCGAAAAAAAACAACTCTTATCGGGGACGGGGGATCAGGTCCCCGTCGGGTCGATTTTAAATTGTCATCCCTATTTAGAATTTGCATAAGGGCCATAAAAAGGTCGATACCGGCCCTGGAAATGTAAAGTTGCATGGCCAAGTAGTAAAACTAAGGATAAATTACACTGACATCCTCTTTTGAGATTTCTGTTTAATATAAATCTTTTCTTATATTTGAAAAATTATATTTATTTTCTTGAGGTTTGTAATCTCATTACAAATTATTCTTAGATTGTTGATGTCATGCCTCTAAAATTTTTTAAATGATCTCTTTTTTTTTTATCATTTATTCTTCTTATCATCATGACTACATTCTAAGACTTTTTATTATTAAATTCCACTAGAACATTTTCTTATCAAGTAATGATATAGAAACATAAATTTTTTATAAAATTTTCAAATACAATGATATAACTTAATGGTGACCTTTTACTTAAAACAAAACATCCATAAACATAATTTATATTTATAAAATTGTATAATTTTTTTTCAAAAAATCTATTGAATACAACAAAATAAGATAATGTATTGAATTTTTTTATTTTTTTTATTTGGTGAATTTAATAAACAAATTACAAAATATTATGCTTCTTAAGCATATCTAAATTAGGTGTATCTACAAAAATAAAAAATTTCTTAAAATATTAAAAAAATAAATAAATATTAAAAAAAAAACAAAAAAAACACTTAATTTTTTGTGCGAGATAAATTAAAGAAGATGATTGTTATTTCTCTTGAAATGACATGAACAAAATATCTGCGATATTTTATTATTTTATATTTATAAAAGTTAAAGAATAAATATATCATTTTAATCTAACATGAGAGTAAGCGTAATTTTTCAAATATGAGAAGAAATCTATATATATTAAACAGAAACATCAAAAGGTGTCAATGTAATTTATCCTAAAATTAAAACTCAAGCATCAAAACCAATAAGAAAACGCCTTAACCATTGGACTTAATTTAAAGGTTCCCATTGTGAGTAAAGTAAAAATTGGTTGTCACTCTCCATCTAACTTCTTACCTATAACTTGTGCCATTAGACAGGCCAAATATCTTATTTATCTCAAAATTTCTACCTCTTTGTTCCAATTATATTGTCAACCACCAGATACGATGAAATTATTGAAACAAAACGAATCTCAATGCATGATCGTGTGATTGAAAATGTATTAAAATAGGACAAAAATTTCGAAGGTTTGAGGAGGCTATTGTTAAGGAAAATCAATGATTTCCTACAAGTAAATTAATCAATGAAAATAAAAATTAATGTGAAAAAATTAAATCAAAAGTAACACAAGAATTTTTACGTGATTCTCTCAATATGAGGTACGTCAACGGGATCGAAATCCGATTCCACTATCAACCAAAAAGTTTCCAAACGATTACAAACAAGATACGAATAATCTCACAAACTACCCTTAGGTGAATCCTAAATAATCACAAATAAACAAGAGGAAAGACCTCACCAAATAGATGAACCAAAATCTTCGAAACCAGAGTTCAAGAAGATCCAAAATAACTAACCAAATCAATCCACCAAATAATGATCAAACAAATTGATGCTCCACAAAACAAAGTCCACCGAATTGCTTGGTCAACTCAAGCACTATCTCACCAATCAAAGTGTATTCTGCTGCCGCTATATTAATGCCTCGAATGAACATAATATATATATATATATATTAAATCTTGGGTTTTGTAAACAAATCCTAATTATTACTAAACTGAATTAGGTCTCTAAAAATTAGATATAATATATTAAAATATATTATACCAAAACCAAACCAAATTAGAATTCTTTTAACAAACCAATTGGGTTCCAAACTCCACTAAGGAGGTATACCCAACAATTCTCCCCCTACCGACTTAGGTGGAGACATCAACCATATCCACCAAAGTTCGACACTTCAACTGTTTGTCCCTCGACAAAGTCTTTGTCAACATATCCGAAATATTATCATCCGTGTGAACCTTTTCGAGTTGTAACAGTTTCGAATCTAACACATCATGAATCCAATGGTATCTCACATCAATGTGTTTCGATCTCGAATGAAAAGTAGAATTTTTACTCAAATGAATAGCACTTTGACTATCACAATAAAGCACATACTTTTCATGCGTCAAACCCAACTCTTGCAAAAATTTCTTCAACCATAACTCTTCTTTGCAAGCTTCCGTAATGGTAATAAATTCAGCTTCGGTAGTTGAGAGAGTAACACATTTTTGTAATTTAGATTGCCATGCCACAGCTCCCCTTGCAAATGTTATCAAATACCCCGAAGTAGATTTCCTAGAATCAACATCACCGGTTATGTCAGAATCTGTGAACCCATCAAGCATTGGCTTACCATCCCCAAAACACAAACACACCTTCGAAGTCCCTCGAAGATACCTTAGAATCCATTTTACCATTGCCCAATATTCTTTACCCGGATTAGAAAGAAACCGACTCACCACACCAACGACGTGAGCAATATCCGGCCTTGTACAAATTATGGCGTACATCAAAGAACCAACTGCTGAAGCATAAGGAACTTTCTGCATCTCTTCCTTGTCTTTCTCACTTGTAGGACATTGATTCGAACTAAGCTTGAAGTGACCTGCAAGTGGACAACCAACCAGCTTTGCTTTATTCATGTTGAACCTCTCAAGAACTTTCTCAATGTAGCTTTCTTGAGACAACCAAATCAGCCCATTTTTGCGATCACGAACAATTTTCATACCAAGAATTTGCTTTGCCGGTCCCAAATCTTTCATAGCAAATGACTTGCTCAACTCCAATTTCAACCTGTTAATCATGGTAGAATCTTGACCCACAATTAACATGTCATCAACATAAAGCAAAAGAATAATAAATTTACCATCTGAAAATTTTTTCACAAACACACAATGGTCCGAAGTGGTTTTAGAAAAACTATTATTCATCATGAAAGAGTCAAATTTTTTGTAACATTGCCGCGGAGCTTGCTTGAGACCATACAAACTTTTCTTTAATTTGCAAACAAATTTCTCTTTCCCTTTTTCCACAAAACCTTGTGGTTGCTCCATGTAAATTTCTTTTTCAAGGTCACCATAAAGAAATGCGGACTTCATATCAAATTGTTCAACTTCAAAGTTCATACTTGCAGCCATGCCAAGTACAACCCGAATAGAAGACATCTTCACAATCGGTGAGAAAATCTTATCAAAGTCAATACCTTTCTTTTGCCCAAAGCCTTTCACAACAAGATGTGCCTTGTACCTCAAATTCTTGCCATCATTCTTCAATTTGAAGATCCACTTATTTTTCAAAATTTTCCTCTCCTTAGGCAACTTCACTAAATCATAGGTGTGATTTTCAAGTAAGGAATTCATCTCTTCTTCCATGGTCTTTTTCCAATCACCTTTCTTTGCATGCTCAATTGCTTCTTGGTAGCTCTCAGGCTCCCCTTGATTAGAAATCAACACAAATTCATTGGGAGGATACTTTTTCAAAGGTTGTCGGTCCCTTGTAGATTTCCTCAACTCAAGTTGTGATGGCAGTTCTTGAGTTGGATGTTCTTCCTCAATTTCTGGCTCAACTTCATTAGGATTAGCATCATTCTCCACATCTTCAATAGGTGGCTGCACATCTCCCCCATTTTCATCATCAACTGAAGATGAAGGAGATGGATCCATGTCAATGAGATCACTAGTTTTTGGCTTCGGTTGATCACCTTTGCCAAAGTCTTCAATTGTTTGGTCTTCAAGAAACATAACATCACGGCTTCAAATGACTTTCTTGTTGACCGGATCCCACAATCTATACCCAAATTCATCACGCCCATAGCCAAGAAAAATACATTGTCTTGACTTATTATCAAGCTTAGACCTCTCATCCTTTGGAATGTGAACAAAAGCTCGGCAACCAAACACTCTTAAGTGCTCATAAGATATATCTTTACTGGTCCAAACTCTTTCTGGAACATCACCATTCAAAGGATAGGAAGGAGACAAATTGATCACGTCAACCGCTGTCTTCATTGCCACACCCCAAAAAGATCTTGGCAATTTAGCTTGTGAAAGCAAACACCTTGTTCTTTCCATAATGGTGCGGTTCATCCTCTCGGCAACGCCATTTTGTTGAGGAGTCTTCTTAACTGTCTTTTGGTGCCGAATGCCTTGGTTACGACAATACTCATTAAATGGTCCAATGTATTCACCACCATTGTCTGATCGGATGTACTTCAATTTCTGCCTTGTTTCTCTTTCAACCATGGCCTGAAAATGCTTAAATACTTCTAAAACTTGATCTTTAGTTTTTAGTAGAAAAGCCCAAACTTTCCTTGAATAATTATCAATGAAAGTAACAAAATAAAGTGCACCACTATGGCCCCGTTTGGTGTAGCTGTTAAAACAGCTTATAGATTATAGCTTAACAGATTATAGATTATGACTTTAATCAGAAGTTGTTAATCTGTTTGGTGTAGCTGTTGGATTATAGATTTAAGTTGCTGAGTAGTGTTTGTTAAATAAGCTGTGAAATAACTTTTTCAATTAATTTTTATTTTTTGTTTGTCTACATTTCTCATAAAAAATAATAATAATAATCTATAGTCCATTTGAGTCTTTTTCTATTTTTAAAAAAATAAAAAATAAAAAAATTTAAGAGTATAACCATAAATTAACATGTCCACAGCAGAAGCTGATAATCAGAAGCAAGGGTTGAGCAGCTTCTCAGAATCAGCTTTTTTGAGTTAAAATAAATTGTTAGAATCAGAAGCTGTTTGAAATAAGTTTAACCGAACAGTCCAAAATAACTTTTTCAAAGCTAAAAGCCATAAGTTGGCTCTGAAAAGCTGAAACAAACACCCCCTATGTGTTCTAACTTTCAAAGGACCACAAACATCTGAATGAATCAACTCCAAAACATTTTCTTTTCTAGAAGTAACATTTTTCTGAAAAGAAACTCTATGTTGTTTACCCACCAAACAATGAACACAAGTTTTAAGTTGTGTACCTTTCAAACCAGGTAAAAGTTCTTTCTTGAACAAAACTTGTAGCCTCTTTTCACTCATGTGCCCAAGTCACTTGTGCCACAATTCGGTAGAAGTATCATCTTCAAGTGCATAGACAACACTTTTACAAATTTTTCCTTGCATGGAATAAAGTGTATGAGTCTTCTTGCACTTAGCCACCACCAAAGAACCCTTTGTGAGCTTTCATATTCCATCAACAAATTTGTTATTGAAGCCTTCATCATCTAACTTCCCTGTAACGATAAAATTGAGGCGAATGTCGGGAACATGCCTCACATCTTTAAGCAACAACTTGCAGCCCAAATTTGTTTCCAAGCAAACATCACCCATGCCGATAATCTTAGACAAACCTTCATTACCCATTCGAACAGGACCATAATCTCCTTTGGTGTAGGTAGTGAAGAAATCAAATCGAGAAGTCACATGAAAAGAAGCACCGGAATCAATCACCTAATTGCTCTCTTGGCCCACAAAATTGATGCAATCATCTTCACAAACGACCATGAGATCATCGATAGTAACTGCCGTTGTATCTTCTTGCTTCTTATCCACACTTTTGTCACGTCTTTTCTCCTTGTTTTTGAGCTTTCGGCATTTTCGTTTCATGTGCCATTTCTCATGGCAATAATAGCACTCAATATCTTTCTTTGAAAAAGAACCATCTTTTGATTTGTCACGGCTTTGATCACAACCATGAGGAGTCTTACTCCTCCCCTTTGTTTTGCTTCGTCCTCTCACAACAAATGCTTCTGAATGAGAGGAACCTGCTGATTTTCTTCTAGTTTCTTCATTCAACAAGCTATTAGTGACTTGGCCCATTGTGACAACTCCATCGGGTGCCGAATTACTAACTGTCACAACCAAAGTCTCCCAACTTTCGAGCAAAGAACTAACTAGCATCAAAGCCTGCAACTTATCATCAAAAACAATTTTCATAGAAGCAAGTTGATTAACAATGCTCTTTATTTCATTCAGATGTTCCGGAATAGGGTTGCCCTCTTTATATTTTAGATTAACCAACTTACGAAACAAAAAAGCTTGTTTGTGGCTGATTTCCTATCATAAAGGCCTTCTAATTTTTTCCATAAATCATGTGCTGAAGTTTTAGTAGCAACATGATGAAACACACTGTCATCAATCCATTGACGGATAATACCAACGGCTTTTTGATTAAGCCTATTCCATTCATTATCTTTCATACCCTCGGGTTTGCCACTATCACCCTCAATAGGCCCATACAAATCTTTACAAAATAATAGGTACTCCATTTTAGTTTTTCAAGTTATCCAATTGCTTCCATTGAAGCTAGACATGCGACCCACATTCCCCTCCATTGATTTACACAAATAAATAAACCCAAATAAATCATAAACTCTGATACCAGTTGTTAGGAAAAATCAATGATTTCCCACAAGTAAATCAATCAATGGGAATAAAAACTAATGCGGAAAAATTAAATCAAAAGCAACACAAGAACTTTTACGTGGTTCCCTCAATATGAGGTACGTCTACGGGATCGAAATCCGATTCCACTATCAACTAAAAAGTTTCCAAACGATTACAAACGAGACACGAATGGTCTCACAAATTACCCTTAGGTGAATCCCAAATAATCACAAATAAACAAGAGGAAAGACCTCACCAAATAGATGAACTAAAATCTTCGAAACCAGAGTTGAAGAAGATCCAAAATAACTAACCAAATCAACCCACCAAATAATGATCAAACAAATTGATGCTCCACAAAACAAAGTCCACCGAATTGCTTGGTCAACTCAAGCACTATCTCACCAACCAAAGTGTATTCTGCTGCCGCTATATTAATGCCTCGGATGAACATAATATATATATATATATTAAATCTTGGGTTTTGTAAACAAACCCTAATTGTTACTGAACTGAATTAGGTCTCTAAAAATTAGATAATATATTAAAATATATTATACTCAAACCAAACCAAACCAAACTAAATTAGAATTCTTTTAACAAACCAATTGGGTTCCAAACTTCACTAAGGAGGTATACCCAACAGCTACTTGGTGGTGATACTTGCATCATGCCTTCTTCATCTTCTTCTTGGATTTGAGCATCACACGCCCAATAAAAATGGATAAGAAGTTGAGAAGTGCCATACCAGCAAATACAGGTATGAGAACGACATATTCTTGTGGAAGAAAGTACTTGTGGATGAAGTGATCACCATCCACAAATGGCTGAAATTTCATGAATATCACTGTCAAACAACTAATTTAGTCAAACTCATAAAATTAAACTAGATAGAAATTTCAACTCACCAGTATTATGACCCAAAACGTATAATAAAAGATAATAGAAAGCCAATAGCCCGGTCTGCTAATTCCATTTGTGTGACTTTTGTTGCCAGTCACACAAATTCAGCAAATAAGCATTCTTCTTACAGAGTCGTACATATCTCTGCAGAAAAAAAGTATTTACAACAAATAAAAATTTAGAGGCAGACTCATGGTGATCTTTTCCCCTTGACACCTCCCCACGAAAGAAAGAGCAACCAACTAAAAAATAGTTTTGGCCAGAGCTCTCCCGTTATAAGACAATAGAAAAGGGTTTCCGAACTCCTATCCTTTAAATTTTCGAAGCTCATTTTCTTACCAAAATGCCCCAAAACTAACACTCTAGCAAATTAGTGTTGTTTTAGTTATAGAATGATTTGAAAACTTAAAAAATAAAAAACTTCTGATATAGTCCAGCTCTAGTTGTCTCAGCACACTCTGGTTGTCGGCTAGGACACTGTAGCGCCCAGCACACTATGGTCTGCTCGACCACTCCATAGCAAAGTTGTGAATTCCAATACCGACTAGCATATCATTTCTTTTTTCATTTGTATGGTTACATATGGGTACTTGTGTGTGCCAGCAAATACTGTAATGGATTTTTCGCTATATATTATATATGTATTAAAAAAAAATTATAATAATCTGTAAATTTTAATGTACATTCTATGACATTCAACACCAAATCATTTAATTTAAGCATGACAAAAACATGTTATCCAACACTATCTGTAGTTGTTGAGCATAATTATTAACTCAACAAAGAACAATATATTCTGTACAAAGAAAGAACAATATTTATCACACGAAAATGATGAATCTGATAGCAAACAGAACCAAAAAAATGTTATAGATAAAAGATTAACTGGATCAAGCAAGCAAAATATTGAACTTAAGAGGATCAAAATTGGTCCGTTCGTTCTATACTTGTTCTAGATTGAAGCAAGCAAAATATGCCATCTTAAAATTTCACATCAAAATGTTTGCCCTAATCTGATAGCAAACAGATTTTGAATATGGAGTAGAGAGTGAGAGATGGAGAGAGTGATTTATATATATAACGGAGAGGGAGGGCTTTTAACTAACCGATCCGGTCTTTTGGAGCTTTAGGTGATCTTTTCTCTCCCAAGGAAAGCAGCTTCAAGCCTTAGAGAGTCAAGCACTCTGTTGCTAGTCGCCTTTGCCCCAAAGTCAAAACCCAAATGTTAGGGCTGAACGAATGAAAGGTTTGGGAAAACACTTAGGAATCAAAGGTTTGTGTACCAGATTGGTATACTTGTGTATCACTGTAGACAGGCCCGCGGGGGGGGGGCCTCGCTACAGCTCGGACTCGATTTGTTGTCACGGTTCTTAATCTTGAACCAAAGAGTCCAAATCTGGCAAATCGTTTTGAGAAAACAGATTTTTAGAAAGAAGTGCCAAACATGGACTACTTTGCCAGATATAGGGTCGCCACCTAAATATTTTATTTTGGGAAATTTAGGAAACCCTGACTCGTTGCCTAAGGCCACGTGTCCGTCATCACCAAAGTTGCCTCGGCTCGGGAACTTGGGTACGATTGGGGAAGGTCACTTCGTGAGCACCCCCGCTCGCCCGATCAAAGATCGGCCTCTACTAACCATGATATCAAGTTTTGAAAACGTTATGTGTTCTTATTCCGGTTATTAGCCTAGATTTACTATATGTGATGCGCACAGCATACAAGTATAGACCGAGTCGCCTGAATTGGGACAAAACATTTCATGTTTATTTTTTGAAAGATGGTTTGCTACCCGCAAGTAGGCTTAAAATGGTTTTGCCACCCTCGGGTGGGCTTAGAAAACATGGTTTTGCCACTGTCTAGTGGGCTTAAAAAACTCACAGTTTTAATGCATTCTCCCAATTTAGACAACTCAACCTCCATCCACAGGCATTCAAGCAGTTATATCACATAAGCAGCTAGCCTCATGGTAATCATGCAATTATGGCAACACTCACACGCATGCGGTATGCTAAAGCATAAAAGCTTACCTAGTACTCCAAGCCAAAACAGAAACTAGGTAGTAATCATATGCATGATCCTAGTTCATGTTAAGATGGCTAATGCAACACATGCAAAGATGTAATCTAGATAGGCTCGACTATCCTAAACATGGCATGTGAAATGCAACAGATAACATGTATTCAATTTGGAATTGAAATACAATGCAGTTAGCATGATGCGCCGAGCCCGGTGCATGCAAGACAAATGTATGAATGCACGCATGCATAGCATAAGGTATGCTAATTTAAATATGCCCTAATCTACCATCATAAGCAGGTAAATAAAAGGGAAGAAAGATGTGGGGTTGGAAGACATACACACACTCACGCACACTTATTACAAATACGCCCTCACTCGGAGGGACCAAAAGAATATACAGGCCGAATGAAAAAATACTGAATTAAATATTACAAAACTCCTAATCTAATTAAATTAAATGCAAAGAGAAGATGGCCGCAGCCTCCGCCTCGGGATGCGTGTGATGATGCATGTTCGAGTCTGTCTCGCCCGGAAACTCGTTGCCATAGCACTGTTGCCTTTGTTTACACTGCCCTACCCCTCTGAGGACTGCCAAAATCCAAGGTCATGCTCCCTGGATGCTGAGGGATACCACCGGCCAATTATGAAGTCCATCGGCCGCAGGGGATGATCACCGGCTGCATTTTGATATATCGGCTACAGATTACTGGCCGGTCGACACTATATGTAGCCGACCGGCCAAAACTTCCTGCAGAACCCTTGTAGACCAAGCCTTTAGCAACCTTTGGCTTGAGAAATGGTGCCTCCAAAACTCTGGAAAGCAGCTCCAAATGGCTGGAATGGAGGTGGTGGTGTGGTGCTAGGTGGTGGTGTAGAAAAGGGTGTAGGACTTGAGAGGTTTGGAGAGTTAAAGTGTAGAGAGAGAGGGCTTCAATACAAGAGGCTCAAAGCAAAATTTTCTAACCCCTCAAACCAGAGCTGGAGGGCTGTATATATAGGCAAAATGGGTGGAAAAAGAGGGGGAAAAATGGGGGGAAAACAATTCAAGTTTCCCCCCAAAAGGCCAAACCCTCGGACAGTGGGTTCAGTGTGAAATAGCTGGCACAGCTGGCGTCCATTCAACCTGTAGAGTGCACCGGAAGGTCGTCGGCTAGCAAAAATGGTCGGTCGGCTACTTTAAATGGCCGGTCGGCAATCTATTTGGCCGGTCGGCACTCTGTTCTGGCCGGTCGGCCATATATTTGGCCGGTCGGCACTATGTTCTGGCCGGTCGGCAAGAAAAATCTGCTCTGCAGGTCCAACTTCAAACGGGCATAACTTCTTCATATGAACTTCTTTTCAGGTCATTCTTGTGTCTAAATTGAAGCCCCAGAAGTAAGCTTTCCAATGGCACCAGCCTTGCATCAAAATTCCAACTGTGCAGAAAGTTATGCTTGTTTTGGTGAAGGTTGCTCAGCTTCGGTCCAACTGGGATGATGCCCAACTTCAACCAATCATATCTCCGCCATCTGGACTCGGGTTTAAGAGATTCTTGTATGAAAAATGAAGCCCCGGAAGTCTTTTTTCCAATGGTGGTAGCCTCATAACTTAACTCCAAGTGTATAGACAAATAGGCTTGATTTAGCGAGGACTGCTCGTCCCTCTCTTAGCGATTCTTGCCTATCTTCTTCTCCAACTTGATTTCTCCCCTCTTCTCCTCTTTTCTTCAATTTCAAACCCCTAAGCAAGGTGTTTTGAAATATTTTTCAGAGATTTCATCTCTCTTTCATTCATTTCCACTTTGTCCTTGCTCGGTTTACCGAAAAGCACAACGTTTGCCAAAATGCGAGCTTCGGAACATCATAGAAACTTTATTTCAAAAATGTTTTGAAAGAGAGGGTTTTAAGGTCTAAAAACTATTCAAAATAGCTTTGGTTCAAAATGGGGTGTGAAGTTGAGATTCGCCTCTCTCATTGCCGAAGAAACTGGACCTTTGCCCTGCACATCTTTCTCCACCAAGTAAACCATCAGTAGCGCCCAAGTCTTAAGGGTGGTCAAAAATGGGGTGTCTACAGTTGCCCCTCTTTGACAGAACTCGGAAGTCATAACAATGACGGGAGTGAATGTCAAAGCCCAGAGACGACCCATTTTTGACAAGGCCGAAGACTTGGACAAACAAACAAAATACTGATAAATAAATGGTTGTGCCCGCAGGCTGCCTACGTATCCCTTTGCAAGGAATCAAACCAGCGTAGTTCAGGGGCAAGATGCAAATGATATGCAGGAAGACTTTGAGAATTGGACTTATACGCTACGCGAAGCCGATTTGAAAATTGGACTTATACGCTTTCGCGAAGCCGGTTTGATAATTCAAAACAATGCAAGTGAAATGTGCGTGACAATGCAAGTGAAGAGGTGTGCATGACAATGCAACCTAAGATGAATTCCAAACGCACTGAAATCGTGTGGGGAAATGGGACAGGGAGAAACATAGGGACATATCCCGGTGTTTCGGAATTGTGTGAGCATTGGAACGTATTCCGAATGCTTTTAATCGAAGAGGGAGAGACATAGGGACGTATCCCGAGGATTGGGAAAGAAGGGAGAAACATAGGGACGTATCCCGGTGTTTCGAAATGGTGTGAGCATTGGAACGTATTCCGAACGCTTTTAACCGAAGAGGGAGAAATGTAGGGACGTATCCCGAGGATTAGGGACGTATCTCAAAGGTTAGGGACATATCCCAAGGATTAGGGACGTATCCCAAAGGTTAAGGACGTATCCCAAGGATTAGGGACGTATCCCAAAGGTTAGGGACGTATCCCAAGGATTAGGGACGTATCCCAAGGTTAGGGACGTATCCCAAAAGTTAGGGACGTATCCCAGAGATTAGGGACGTATCCCAATGGTTAGGGACGTATCCCAAAGGTTAGGGACGTATCCCAGTGATTAGGGACGTATCCCAGCGGTTAGGGACGTATCCCAAAGATTAGGGACGTATCCCAGTGATTAGGGACGTATCCCAGTGTTCCAGAAAAGAAGGAAGAAACGTAGGGACGTATCCCGGTGCTTCAGAACTAAAGAGTGTGCATAACAATGTGATTTGAAACGTGCATCACAATGCAAGTGAAGTGGGTGCATAACAAGGCAATTGGAATGTGCGTGACAACGCATATGAGTGGGGAGCATAACAATGCTGTGAAGGCACAGACACATGTAAGTAAAGCGTGCGGTCTACGCAAGCAATACAATGAAATTGAATATAAGCATGCGGTCTACGCAGGTCATGAATTGGATTACAAACACGCGGCTACGCGAGCAAAGCATGCAGTCTATGCAAACAAAACATGCGGTCTACGCAAGTAATGATATTGATTACAAACATACGGTCTACGCAAGTAAAACCTGCGGTTTACGCAAACAAAACATGCGGTCTACGCAAGTAATGATAAAACATGCGGTCTACGCAAGTAATGATAAAACATGCGGTCTACGCAAACAAAACATGCGGTCTACGCAAGTAATGATAAAACATGCGATCTACGCAAGCAAAACATGCGGTTTACGCAAATAATGATAAAACATGCGGTCTACGCAAGTAATGATAAAACATGCGGTCTACGCAAGTAATGATAAAACATGCGGTCTACGCAAACAAAACATGCGGTCTACGCAAGTAATGATAAAACATGCGGTCTACGCAAGCAAAACATGCGGTCTACGCAAGTAATGATAAAACATGCGGTCTACGCAAATAATGATAAAACATGCGCTCTACGCAAGTAATGATAAAACATGCGGTCTACGCAAGTAATGATAAAACATGCGGTCTACGCGAACAAAACATGCGGTCTACGCAAGTAATGATAAAACATGCGGTCTACGCAAGTAATGATAAAACATGCGGTCTACGCAAGTAATGAAATTGGTTATAAACATGCGGTCTACGCAAGCAATGAAATTGATCAAATTAACAAGACCGAATTCGAATGCGACCTTCGATTTACCTTTCGGAGGGGTTTGCAACACACTCAGCTCAAAAACGGGCACACCCTGTTCATATCAGAGAGAGATAACATCTGCTGCTGCTTTAATTGCCATTCTGACTTGAAGTAGGCTTAAGCTTGGGGCCGAGATACACTCATACTTCGGAGTAGTAACAAGGCCTGAGGAGGTACATCCGGAATACAATCACGGAATTTGCTGAAGGTGAAACACACTCAGATGCTTCGATTTTCCCTCTTTTCTTTTGCTTTGCAGTCTGGAATCCATATAGCTTCAGATAGGTCCTTGTTCTACTATTCTCACATGACCTGGGTTGAACCCTGCGATTTATGAAAGAAGGAATCTTGTTTTGCACAAATGTGGAGAATGACACAGCACTCTAAGCACAAACGATTTTATGAAATTGAGAGATGGGTTATTGACCGGGGTATCGAGCCTACGACTGAACACAACAAAGACGACCCAACAACGGAAAATAAAGGTAAACAACCTAAACACATCGAGACACGCTCGGAACAACTCAAAGCAAGAATCGAGAAAAACAAAACAGAAGACACGACACACAGACGTGTTACAAAGACGAGAGACCTCTCAGTGCACGAGGAGCCAGTTTCTCCGGGTATTATTTCCCACCCTTTCTCATTTGTGATTCTCACATCACTCTGGCACTCAATCTCTATTTTGCTAAAAGAGCCCTTTTCTCACTTTTTCTCTCAGCGCACATCTCTCTATTCTTCAATCTCTCATTTTTCAATCCCTCCCCTGGGTGGTTGATGGATAAGTATGAAGTTGTGGGCTCTTGCCCCTGGTATTCTACCAGATTCTCATTCTTCTGCACGCAGCTAGTGAATTCCTCCCACAGAGGGGTTGTGCTACAAATGAGTGTGTAGCGAATTTGCAGCTGACACCGGTTGATGATGCTCTGCCAGGGAGTTTGGACGTGATTAGATATGTCCAAACAAGGAAGTGGAATATCTTAGTCCATTCTATTTCGTGCTTCGCACTTGGCTTGATACCTCATTGCTTGGAGGATGAGAGAGCTTTCAGCCCTTTTGCTGTTAACTTCAGCTGTGCCCTTTTCTGGCAGGTAAAGTGCCCTTTCTGGCAAGTGCGTTGATAAAGGGAAAAAGACAGAGAACCTGACTCAACTGTGCCCCTAGTTTCATCATTTTGATCATTTTTTTTGTTTTAGTTTTCTCCTAAAAAAATTGACCAAAATGAGAGTTAGATTAACATGCTTGTTCAACTTTTTGATTTGAAATCACGCAAGTCAGGCTATGAGCACTGAAAATTTTCCTTTTTTTGGGTCCAAGAAATGGTCCGGTTTTAGAAAAATGGGATAATTTTCGAGAGAATTAGTCAACCTCAGTAAAAATTCTCAAAAACTATTTTTGCAAACGGCCACTGCTCAACGAGCATAGAACCCACTCTCGAGATGCACAACCTCAGATCCGGAGGAAAATTGCCCCTTGCTTGAAGAAAGCTGCATGGCAACGGAAAGTTGCCCCTTGTTTGAATGACGCCGCAGCGCATTGAATGGGAACGGAAAGTTGCCCCTTGTTTGAATGGCACCGCAGCGCATTGTAGTCAGTCCTCAGAGTGACGAACACAACCAAATCCTCAGATACAGAGAAGACAAAGATGACCAGAACCATTGCATGGACACAATCAAATTGAAGTGTTTTACGGCTGGACTTCAGGATGAAGTTGCCTACGTATCCCAAAGATAGGAATCAAGCCTTACGTAGTTCGGGGTTAAGGTACACTCGGGTATTAACCTCTCCTTTTTAGGCTCTAACTTTTGCCAAGGCGCCCGTCGCTGGTTTTCAACCTTGCGAGCTTTGTTCTTCTTTCTTTTTCATTTCTTTTCTTCTCTTTTTTTTTCTTTTTTTTTTCTCTTTTCTTCTTTTTTTTCTTTTTTTTTTTGCTTTTCTTCTTTTTTCTCTTTTCTTCTTTTTTCCTTTTTCTTTTTTGTATATATCTTTTCTTGCTCTAACTTTTGCCTGGGTCCCCCTTTCCGGGTTTTCGGCCCAGCGAGCCTCTCAAAGGGTAAAAGTGTAACAAGTCCATGCCAAATGGTTTTAGGATCTCGAAGCCATCCGTATCCAAGAGAGTGGCTGTTGTATCGATTTGCAGAAGGATCCATCTTCGGCTCTTCGAGCACATCGGACATTTTCGCCCCTAGTTCGAGGGGTGTTTCCGTTCTAGCTTCACAAGCTTCTTCTGATGAGATCTGATCTTCTTGATCTGACTTTGGTGCCTCTTGTTCGAGGGTTGCTTCAAACTCTGGCCACACAGGCCTCTCTTGATGGTTGATCGTTGAATACTCTGAACCCAAGGTCATAGTTTTTCGAGAGCAAAGGGATTGAATCTTGAGGCTGAGAGCGATCCTAAGCTACACAATCTCAAGAGCGATTCCACACAAGTCTTCGCAGGACTGCGCAAAACATTTTTTGAATTTTTGAAAGTTTTTAAGAAGGCGACGAATCGTTCGCACTGAAGATGGTGTGGAACCAATCTGGATCAAAGCTAGGGTCCTTCTCAGTACTCATACTAACAAGCATGATTTCATTCATTAAGGGCTTAGCACGCCTCTCTTTCTCTCAGTTGATCAAAGTTTTGCAAATCCCGAGGAATTCCTTCCTCTTTGTTTTCACCGCAGTGTTCAAAAAGTTTTGAAAAACTCAGGTCATTACAATGACTTCAAGGCACAGAAAAGACAGAGCTTCTAGTCAAATACTGCCATCTCATTTAGAAATTCTGGCACAACTGGCACACGGCAGAAGCAAACACGAGAGTGTGAAAATCACTGCTGTTCCCTTCAGATCTGTTGGTGTAACCGGCTCCAGGCAGAAACAGACTCAAAAAACGAAAAGACAAACACAAAACAAAATGGTGATGTCCGAGGTAACACCCCCAAAATCACCCGACTCCAATAAAATAGGACTGACTCGGTACAACAAGACAGACTCAACAGGATTGACTTGATACAACGAGACAGACTCAACAGGACTGACTCGATACAACAAGACAGACTCGGCAAGACTGACCCGATATAACAAGACTGACTCGATATAACAAGGTAGACTCAACAGGACTAACTCGATATAACAAGGTAGACTCAACAGGACTGACTCGATACAACAAGACAGACTCAACAGGACTGACTCGACACAACGAGACAGACTCAATACCCAAGTCAGAAAGTAGAATAAGCAGCACTCGCAAATGCTCAAAACAGTGCGTGCCAAACGCCACATCCGGAGTAAACTGAGTGCCGCCCGCAGGTGGTTCATCCCCCGATCACATAATAACACAAGTCCAGAGTACCCGGGGGATATCAGACCCTTCTGAAACTATGGTTCCAAGACCATTTAGCAAAATAGAAAACAGACAGCATCTCAACCTGATTTCACCTGAACAGATACGAGCATAGTTGAATGAGTGTGCCCTCTACTGGATTCTGCCCAAATCTCTGCCTGTAAACTGATACCCTCAGGTAAACTGAATCCCAAAATACTGAACTGGTGCCCGCAGGCCTGATGCCCAAACTTGTAAACTGATACATGCATTCATGTAGAGACGCACTCTAAAAGCACATAGCAGATAAGTGAGAGCCAAACACCCCTATGTTGGGGTAGGGTTTCCCTGTCCTATTTTGTCAGGAGCTAGGGTTTCACTACGCACGCAGCGGTTTCAAACAACCTAACATCGGGTAAGCAACCTGTCCTAGTTTGGAATGGTCACTATGGATTTCGATATGCACTAGGTCGAATGGTCGAAAAGGGTGCCCTGGTAAAATCGGGGTTTGTGTTCCCATACTGGCAGAGCCCGCAACCGGTCAGCCTTATGGTCATGCCTTGACAAGACAAGCCTCCAGCAAACTGCTCAGGAATAGCAGATGGCCAACACGGTGTCCTAGGCGCACCAATGCACATGCAATGCAAAGAAACACATAAGTGTGGTCAAAACAAGATATCACGAGTTCGAGTCAAGTTCTCTAAATTTCCCCAGCAGAGTCGCCAGAAACTGTAGACAGGCCCGCGGGGGGGACCTCGCTACAGCTCGGACTCGATTTGTTGTCACGGTTCTTAATCTTGAACCAAAGAGTCCAAATCCGGCAAATCGTTTTGAGAAAACAGATTTTTAGAAAGAAGTGCCAAACATGGACTGCTTTGCCAGATACAGAGTCGCCACCTAAATATTTTATTTTGGGAAATTTAGGAAACCCTGACTCGTTGCCTAAGGCCACGTGTCCGTCATCACCAAAGTTGCCTCGGCTCGGGAACTTGGGTACGATTGGAGAAGGTCACTTCGTGAGCACCCCCGCTCTCCCGATCAAAGATCGGCCTCTACTAACCATGATATCAAGTTTTGAAAACGTTATGTGTTCTTATTCCGGTTATTAGCCTAGATTTACTATATGTGATGCGCACAGCATAAAAGTATAGACCGAGTCGCCTGAATTGGGACAAAACATTTCATGTTTGTTTTTTGAAAGATGGTTTGCTACCTGCAAGTAGGCTTAAAATGCAGGTTTTGCAACCCTCGGGTGGGCTTAGAAAACATGGTTTTGCCACTGTCTAGTGGGCTTAAAAAACTCACAGTTTTAATGCATTCTCCCAATTTAGACAACTCAACCTTCATCCACAGGCATTCAAGCAGTTATATCACATAAGCAGCTAGCCTCATGGTAATCATGCAATTATGGCAACACTCACACGCATGCGGTATGCTAAAGCATAAAAGCTTACCTAGTACTCCAAGCCAAAACAGAAACCAGTTAGTAATCATATGCATGATCCTAGTTCATGTTAAGATGGCTAATGCAACACATGCAAAGATGTAATCTAGACAGGCTCGACTATCCTAAACATGGCATGTGAAATGCAACAGATAACATGTATTCAATTTGGAATTAAAATACAATGCAGTTAGCATGATGTGCCGAGCCCGGTGCATGCAAGACAAATGTATGAATGCACGCATGCATAACATAAGGTATGCTAATTTAAATATGCCCTAATCTACCATCATAAGCAGGTAAATAAAAGGGAAGAAAGACGTGGGGTTGGAAGACATACACACACTTACGCACACTTATTACAAATACGCCCTCACTCGGAGGGACCAAAAGAATATACAGGCCGAATGAAAAATATTGAATTAAATATTACAAAACTCCTAATCTAATTAAATTAAATGCAAAGAGAAGATGGCCGCAGCCTTCGCCTCGGGATGCGTGTGATGATGCATGCTCGAGTCCGTCTCACTCGGAAACTCGCTGCCATAGCACTGTTGCCTTTGTTTACACTGTCCTACCCCTCTGAGGACTGCCAAAGTCCAAGGTCATGCTCCCTGGATGCTGAGGGATACCACCGGCCAATTATGAAGTCCACCGGCCGTAGGGGATGATCACCGGCTGCATTTTGATATATCGGCTACAGATTACTGGCCGGTCGGCACTATATGTAGCCGACCGGCCAAAACTTCCTGCAGAACCCTTGTAGACCAAGCCTTTAGCAACCTTTGGCTTGAGAAATGGTGCCTCCAAAGCTCTGGAAAGCAACTCCAAGTGGCTGGAATGGAGATGGTGGTGTGGTGCTAGGTGGTGGTGTAGAAAAGGGTGTAGGACTTGAGAGGTTTGGAGAGTTAAAGTGTAGAGAGAGAGGGCTTCAATACAAGAGGCTCAAAGCAAAATTTTCTAACCCCTCAAACCAGAGCTGGAGGGCTGTATATATAGGCAAAATGGGTGGAAAAAGAGGGGGAAAAATGGGGGGAAAACAATTCAAGTTTCCCCCCAAAAGGCCAAACCCTCGGACAGTGGGTTCAGTGTGAAATAGCTGGCACAGCTGGCGTCCATTCAACCTGTAGAGTGCACCGGAAGGTCGTCGGCTAGCAAAAATGGTCGGTCGGCTACTTTAAATGGCCGGTCGGCAATCTATTTGGCCGGTCGGCACTCTGTTCTGGCCGGTCGGCCATATATTTGGCCGGTC
The DNA here is from genome assembly GCA_036172215.1 of Camellia granthamiana. Lineage (NCBI taxonomy): Eukaryota > Viridiplantae > Streptophyta > Magnoliopsida > Ericales > Theaceae > Camellia > Camellia granthamiana. The sequence goes on from CM069916.1 coordinate 32,752,880, forward strand.
GACACTATGTTCTGGCCGGTCGGCAAGAAAAATCTGCTCTGCAGGTCCAACTTCAAACGGGCATAACTTCTTCATATGAACTCCTTTTCAGGTAATTCTTGTGTCCAAATTGAAGCCCCGGAAGTAAGCTTTCCAATGGCACCAGCCTTGCATCAAAATTCCAACTGTGCAGAAAGTTATGCTTGTTTTGGTGAAGGTTGCTCAGCTTCGGTCCAACTGGGATGATGCCCAACTTCAACCAATCATATCTCCGCCATCTGGACTCGGGTTTAAGAGATTCTTGTATGAAAAATGAAGCCCCGGAAGTATTCTTTCCAATGGTGGTAGCCTCATAACTTAACTCCAAGTGTATAGACAAATAGGCTTGATTTAGCGAGGACTGCTCGTCCCTCTCTTAGCGATTCTTGCCTATCTTCTTCTCCAACTTAATTTCTCCCCTCTTCTCCTCTTTTCTTCAATTTCAAACCCCTAAGCAAGGTGTTTTGAAAGATTTTTCAGAGATTTCATCTCTCTTTCATTCATTTCCACTTTGTCCTTGCTCGGTTTACCGAAAAGCACAACGTTTGCCAAAATGCGAGCTTCGGAACATCGTAGAAATTTTATTTCAAAAATGTTTTGAAAGAGAGGGTTTTAAGGTCTAAAAACCATTCAAAATAGCTTTGGTTCAAAATGGGGTGTGAAGTTGAGATTCGCCTCTCTCATTGCCGAAGAAACTGGACCTTTGCCCTGCACACCTTTCTCCACCAAGTAAACCATCAGTAGCGCCCAAGTCTTAAGGGCGGTCAAAAATAGAGTGTCTACAATCACAATTTACCAAAATTCTACAGTGAAACATCCTAGTAAGCATAAAGATTTTCAATGAAACAAAACTTCTTGTAAGCAGTCCCATTTCTGGTCTGGTACGGTACGTCTCAGACAGTATGGGACGGGATTAATAAGTTTGCTCCATATGGTGGTCTTCTGAGCTGAGCTCTATTGAGCCACTTGTATCGATATCTTCAGAAAGTTGACAAGTCGAGACCCCTTGTCCAAGTTGTATGACCCTATGCACAAGGACGGATCCAGGATTATGACTTTGGGAGGGCTAAAGTACGTTTAACCTCTAACCAATAAAATTTGAAGTTCAATACCAATTTCTACTAACATAAAAAAAAAATCAATAATGTTACGATAAAATATTGAACTATATTCCTTGTCAACATAGTTGAGTACCAAAAGATGATCATACAATTGAGAATATTTTTTTGCCTATATTCACTTACAAAAAGTAGTAACTATTTCTACATGTATTTATTTACTAAAATTAGGCATCTTTAATTGAGTTCGACGCTCTTTCATAATATCAAAAGCATGAATGATAGAGTTTACATCAAACCCTCGAGCAATATCTTTTTCAATGTTCGTAATCAAGTAACTAGCCAGAAAACCATCTTCCATCCTATTCCTAAAAGTTATAAAATATATGCCAGCACAAAATAACATTTAGATTTTTATCCAAATTCTTAGAGGAAATCAACACATCATAACCTAAAAGCCTATTCAATTATCAAGAAATCACACAACACAGCACCTACCAATTACAATAAATCATAGTATTAAAAAAAAATTCACAATATTTAGTTAACAATTGTACCAATAACAATTATCAGATATTCATCGCAACTCCTGGCTTCTCCACCCTATGCCAGCCTCTCTGCCACAATTTCACCAAAAAAAAAACAACCAGCTTGCATTGGCTCCACATTGCCATTAAATTATTATTTATTTTTAAAAAAATTCAAAATCAATTGCTAACCCAGATAATGTTAGAGGTGGTGGGTTTTGATTTGTGTGTTGAAAGAGTATATGTGTATTTATTTTTTCGATTGGCATAGTAAAATAAAAGTGTTTGGAGAGAGGAGCGAAATCTATTGACAGTAGGGGTATAATTGTGGGTTATGTGACGTAGGAAGTTGGAGATTTGGGTTATCAAGTTTGGGATACTAAAACTAAAACTTTGGTTGAAGATTTCTAGTTGTCTGCAGGCTTATGGGTGACCAATAACAACCAATAACAAATTAATGGCCCGCATTATTCAGTCTAAAATCACAATCAATCATAATATTCAGTCTAAAAACAGAATAATCACATTGAAGCTGAAGGGATATCAGATAACTTACCAGTGAGAGTCCACGGTTCCACCGTCCATGCCGACCAGCTCTGACGAAGTCCGACAACAAAGCTTCTTCGTTTCTTCCCTCGTCTCTTCGCTCCTCTCCTCTCTTTTGAATTGCAACAAGTCTCTCAGATCAGTTGTTTTCTTTTCTTTTTCTAATCTTAGTGCTTTGTTTGATCAAGCTTCTCCAACAAGCCTTATAGGTTATATATTTGTAAAAGTTTCATATTTTACACTTTGACCCATTAAAGTTTCTAAAATTTTGCTTTCATCTTGACCTAATTTAAAAAATACATATACATGAAATTTAAAATAAATTATTATATTTGTTAACTAATTCAAAAAATAAAATAAAATTCCAAATAGTTTACAAAATTGGGGGGGCTACTCTATATAATTTTGACATTATCTAAAAAAAATTTGGGGGTGCGAACTCCTATAATTTTAAATTATTTTAAAATTTTCAGTATAATATATAATATTTTTTAAATTTTTGGGGGTGCTGCCCCCCCCCCCCCAAAGATCCATCCTCGCCTATGCATGTCCGGAAACCATTGAATAACTTTAACATTATTAGTAAAAAGCCATTGCTGTTGCATTCATACTATTGCAAACCAGAGCTTTTAACATTGTGCCAAGAAATGCTCTCTCTCTTAGATGACTTGACCAATAATAAGAAAATACTTCATCCCCTTCCCAACTCAATGTTGAGTATGTGCACTATATGTTCAATTCTTGCATGAGAAAAATCACCAATTATGAACTTCTCAATAACTCCCTTCACTTCAATCAGACCATGCCGAGGTTCCTTCTTTAATCCACTACCCTTCAACATCTTTCTTGCCTCTGCAGCACAATTCGACATCCCATCTGAAGCATGTAAGCGTTCTTGCCAAACGTTCTGCAATTAAAACATCTCCATGCAGTAGCAAGTAGAGAGCAAGCTCACTAAAAAAACTGGATCATGCCCAAAAGGAAATTTTTCTATGTATTCTACAACCTCCTTTAGTCTCCCAGCTCGTCCAAGTAGATCTATGAGGCAAGAGAAATGCTCAATGTCAGGGGCAATCCCATAGATTTCATTCATAGAATTGAAATAGGCTTGGCCCTATCCACAAGCCCTGCATGATTGCACGCTGTGAGAAGTGCAATAAATGTAATAGAATCTGGCTTCAAACCAAGTTCCTTCATCTGCTCAAACAGCTCTAGGGCCTTTGCTTCATACCCATGATTTCCAAATCCAGCTATGATGCTATTCCATGATACAAGATTGCGACAGCCCATTTTATTAAAAACAGTTTGTGCATATCCAATGCAACCACATTTAGCATACATGTCTACAAGTGCATTATCAACACCTACATCTCCATCCAGCTTCGTTCTGATCAGATGAGCAAGAATCTGCTTGCCATGGCGTACAGAAGCAATGCCAGCACATGCAGCAAGAGCGCTCACATACGTGAAATCATCAAGCCATAAACTAATTACATTTGTCATCTCTTTGAAAATACTCGAACCCTTTCCATGATCATCACAATGAGAACAAGCAGCAATAAGGGTATTTCATGAAATGACATCTTTGTCTTCAATTAATTTGAAGGCCTTGTCTGCTTCTTCTATCATATTGAACTTCGGGTACATTGTTATTATCACATTTCTGAGGGAAAGGCTATGGTGTACGCTTGGTGTGCACCCTATCACAAATTGTTCTAATTTTACTACAAAATTTCTTAACATTAACTATAAAATGTATAACTTCGCCACAAATTACCGTAATAAAATTTCCAAAATTTTGTAATTCATGTAACAAAAATTTGGGATTTAGTTACAACATTTTTTGTTACGTCAATTTATAATGAGATTACGCAAATTTGTGTGGTAGGGTGCACGGAGTTAGGGTTCGTGCTGTGCCTTGTGGCACATCAAGCTACTGTGAGGCCCATTGAGGGTGTGTCCTGAGTCTTTTTTCATAATCCAAACCGTTCATATTATAAGGGTTTCCCCATTTTTGAAAAATGGGGTGGAGTCAAGTTTTTTTTTTTTTTTGATCATTAAAAAAAGGGCTCTGAGGTGTCATCACGGCCCCGTGAGCCCTGAGCCTGGAGTAACCGGTTGCCAGTCAAGAATTAACCCTCACCAAGTGAGGGACCCATCACCAGGGCACCAATGGAGCGTAACCACACGCCCCAGCAGAGGACAGGTGTCGAGGGGAGTATAGGGCGTGTTCTTCGAAGAGATTTCAAACACCTCCTCCCAAGAATCAACCCTGGTTCAATGCTGGGGAATGCACTGCATTCTCTACCAAGCCACCAACCCTGGTGGTGGGGTGAGTCAAGTTTGAGCTTGATTGTTTGGCAATGCAATTGCATTCCTTACCTCAAATCATCTGCAGTGCTGTAAATTTCAAAAAATAAAAAATAATCATTTTTTTTTATCTTTAATTAATTCTTTTATTTTACTTTTTAGATCACTCTCTATACACTAGATATACTTACAATTTTAAAAAAAAAAAAAATTAACAAATATTTTTAAAAAATCACTAAAAATAAAATATGGCCTTTTAAATTTGATCCCATACTATAACATAACGTGGGTGTTTGGGAAGTTGCAATTTTAGTAAGCTATTTTAGTTTTTAGCTATTTTAGGAGGCTAAAATTTTTGTATTTAGGAAGATAGTTAGATTTTTTTGTAGTTGGATGTGATATTTGTGAGATAAAAAGTGAAATAATTATGGGTTTGATGTGACATTTTGTCTTATTGGCTATTTTCGGCTATTTTGTCTTTTAGTGCTATTTTAATCAAAAAAGTAAAAAAATTTGCTTCCCAAACACCCCCAAAGTGTCATCACGTGGATGTGGGTATTCCACAGAGAGAATGAATTATACACGGATGACCTGTAAACTCTTTGGTTGATGTGGGTTGGTTTTTTGGCTATTTTAGTTTGGGGGCTAAAAAGTTTTGTTTGGGATAGACTTTTTGACTTTTTTGACTTTTGTAAGAGAAAAAATGAAATGATTATGATTTGGATGTGACATTTTATCTTATTGACTTTTTAGCTTATTTTGTCTTTTTGTAATTAAAATAGCCAAAAAGTCAGGCATTTTGCATGCCAAACGGAGGCTAGCTGATGACAAATTAATAGCTGTGGAACAATTATTCTCTTTATTATGAAAAAATATTGGTTAGTCGAGAGGCACCACGTAATTATATTCTTACTCAATCATAAACTATCATGTTTTCTTATATTTTCTAATTACTCAATACAAAATCGTGAACCTCACTCCCTCTATCAATTACAATGCATATAAAGCTCGTGATGCTCTTCGCCAACCAATAACTTCTCCTTTATTATTCTATTTGTAATTGACTTTCCTGGCTTGAGTTAGGTTTCTCTTCCGACTATCATAGATTATTTATTTTTTGAATAAATTATAAATATTTTTCAAAAATACATATTACTCTTATTTTTAGAATTTTTTATCTAACAAAATTATCAGAAAAAATAAAATTTCTAACTTATTTATTTATTTATGAAAAATGATATACAAACCCACTTTTTAAACCCATTTATAGACCCAATGATATGTAAGTGATATGATTAGTTGATGATTAGAGAAGATATAAGAGAGAGCGTTACCTTTAATATCCTAATTGCTTATTACATCATAGGATTTGAAAATTTGATCTAATTTTTTTGTCTTGAATAGTAATGCTCCTTTTTTATACAATAAAAATATATGAATTGTTAATTAAAATATATTTATAATATCGTTAAAAACTATTAATAACTTAATGTATTAATAAAAAAAAGATCATTTTTTATATGAGTATAAATTTGAAGCGGCGTGATGTAATTTTTGAAGACACAAAGAATAATTTGTATTTTAAGTAAACTTCAGATGATATATTTGTAATTAATCCATTTTTTTTTAACGGCAATTCAGTTTAGTGGATAAATTACATTTTGCCCCCTTTTTGTTTACTATTTTTTCATTTTGGTCTTAACTTTTGTTTTTCACATTTGATTTTTTTTATTTAAAAAAAAAATTACTTCAAAGCTAAATTTTGTTCAAAATTAGACATAAAACATCATGTTGGTTGTCACTTGACATAACAAAAATTATTATATTTGAGTTTAAGTTTATGTTAGAGGTATAAGTTAAATATAGAGTGAACCTCCTTAAACTATGACTCATTTACACTTTGCCTTTCTGAATTTCAAAACTCAACAGTTAATCACCTCAACTAATCACATTGAACTATTATGTTGCTACACTTGACACTTTTCAATAGAATTCTATTAGGGATTTAAACGGAATTAAGTCATATATAAAGTACATGATACACTTATTAATTTTTTTAAATAATATTACTCATTATTTTTTTTAGAATAATAATCAACGCATTTGGTTTCAGTTTTCTGAAAATTGAGTTTTCTTGTTTTTAATGAATATTTTTAAAATTTTAAACAATTTTTTTTACTTTTTTTAGATATATCTTACTTAGATGTATCTAAATAGTAAAATATTTGTGAATTTTTTTTTAAAAAAAAATTAATAAATATACAAAAATATAAAAAATGTACTGAATTTTTATCTTTTATTTTTGGTATTTAGTGAATTTTTTAAAGATTTTTTCACAAATATTATACTTTTTAAGTGTATTTATCTTAGGCATGTCTCAAAATTAAAAGACTGCTTAAAATATTTAAAAAAATCAATGCAAACAAAAAAATACAAAAAATGAAAAGGTCAAAATTTTTTGAAAAGTAAATTTCAAAAACTGAAATCAAACGGAACGGAGTGATTTTCTAGTGATCTTATTTGCACTTTGTCTCCGTTCTTCATAGTGACAAAATAAAAATGAGATCATTAGATATGTGCAGGGCTGGCCCTGGGCATGGGCCAACCAGGCTATGGCATAGGATCCTTCAAAATAGACCCAAAAAAGGGCTCTTGCTATTATAATTTAGTGTAATATATTATGTATATTTTAAGTTCAAAAAAAATTAAAGAATATCCAAACTAACTTAAAATAAATTGACCTATTAAAAAATTGAAAAACCTATTAAAAAAAAATTAACATTGTTATCCATTGAAAATAGACCCAAAAAAGGGTCCCCTCCTATTATAGTTTATTGTAATATATTAGGTATGTTTTAAATAAATAAAAAAATAATAATTAAGGAAAGCCCAAACTAACTTAAAATAAATTGACTCATTAAAAAATTGAAAGGCCCATTTAAAATAATTAACATTGTTATCCATTGAAAATGGTTTTGCAAAAAAATTAGATCATACAAGTATGATTGATTTATTTGCTTCTAAAAATGCAAGAAGAGCGAGGATCAAGTGACACTTATTAGTTATTGTAATATAATACTAAGTATTTTTTTTGTGATTTTGACACAAATCTTTTATCTTTTACCTTCATTTTTTTTGTCATTTTTTTTCATTCAATGAAAAAAAAATGTGAAGACCCCCAAAAATTTATTAATTGATTATCGATTTTGGACCCCGAAAATCTCAGGCTATGCCTAGTTATGTGCATTATTACCTTAACAATTCAGTAAATCTATCATGTACTTCACACATGATTTGATTTTGTGTAAACCTCTAATAGAATCTTAACAAGAAAGATTAATTATAATAAAATAATATTTTAAGATAATTAACGATTGAGTTTTAAAATTTATGGGGACAAAATGCAAATGTTATGTAGTTGTCAATGTGATTTTCTTGTCTAATTTTTGACAAAGTTAACTTTATGAATATTTCTTTTTTTTTATAAAAAAAAAAAAAAAAACCTTAAACAGTGCAGACCAAATAAGAAAAAATATTTAAGGACCAAAATAAATAAAAAAAATGATGAAATATAAAGAAACAAAGCATAATTTATCCAAATTTTAGTTAATGGTTCAATTCTTGCAACGGATTAGATGATGGACCCCGTAAATTACGCTTGTTATGGATCCGTAAGGAATTTGTTCTCTTCCAGGAGAAGGAATGGAATGAAGAAGATGCTCTTAGCGGAAAGGAAAATGATGGGTGGGCGCACTAATTAGTGCTCTCACTAATGGTGTGGTAGTAGGTCTTATCATAAATGATTTGATGTTTTAATTTTGGTAGTAGGCCTTACCATAAATGATTTGATGTTTTAATTTTGGTATTGTATTTTTTTTCTTTTTTTATTGAGTATCATGTTATTAGTGGTCTTTTTAAAACTCTAAAATTAATGGTCTCTATCATTATTGTAACGGAAAAGGGGTGCGTGCCTAGAAGTAGTTATTGCGCTAAAAACTGACGCGGCTATGGTGCGTTTGTTTTTCCTGTTTTTTTTGTTGGTGTCTAGCACACCTGTTAAAACTACATTGCTTTAAGAAAAAACAACAAAAATAATATGGGAAAATTATATTAAAAAAAACTCAAAATTTAATGTTTATAACAAAATAAATCATGAATTTTTAATTCTATCAATTTAAATTAATTTTTTTATTTATTTTTAATCTAAACTATTAACTAATTTTCGTTAGTTAAATTGATGAAAAATGATATTGTGTGAGTAGTTTTCCGATCACACTGCCCTCCTTAGTGAATCAGCTGTAGAACACAGGCAGAATAGATGGCACCCTGCAATCTGCACAGAAAGAAAAGGCTCCGGCGGTGGTTCTTCCACCCGGGGGAACTCCGACGATCAAGTCAGTATCTCTCAAAGATAATACAAGTATTTAAATTACTGCTCAAGACTCAAAATTGCGTACCTTAGACCCGCCGGGGGTGCCCTTCTTTTATAGTCTTTCTCTGACCTAGTCCCACTAGAAGTCTCACTTCTATGAACTCTCATTCCGTACTTACTCTGGACTCTACAAGAGATAAGGATAGACTCCCTAAGAATACTATCCTTATCCATCTTGAAGTCTTTCCTCATTCTAGGACTCTTGCCTCTTATATGATCATCTCGGATTCCGATATCTTCGGCGGTAACCCCGGATCTCGCAGATAACCTCGGCAACTCTGAGATAACCTCGGCGTAACTACCACGACACGTGGCACCTCGGTTGACACTTCGGTGTCACCTCGGCCTCGTGTTGGTATTCAGAAAATATATCCCCACAGATATTTTAGATATTTTATACATATCTACATTGAGTTTAAAGAATTAGAAAAAAGGGTGAGTTTTACCTAATAAAAATAGATGAATGGTTGAGATTAAAAACAAATCAAAATATTAAAGTTTCAATTGTCAAAATTAAAAACTCAAAATTTTTATTAGATGAATGGTTGAGATTAAAAACAAATCAAAATATTAAAGTTTCAATTGTCAAAATTAAAAACTCAAAATTTATTTTGTTACAAAGGTCAAACTTTGAGTTTTTTTTTTTTTTTTTTTTTGTAATTTCTCCAAATAATAATAATAATAATAATAATAACCCTTAAAAATGATGTGTATTATCACATATTCTTTATTGATTTGTTGAAAAATCAACCAATATACTTGAATAAATCTCAAGGGCAAAGCACCAATAAATCCCAAAATTCAATTTGTTGAACCATTTAATCCTACCTTTTATTTTGTAGACTGCTAAGTCCCAGTTGAATGTTAATTACGTAAAAACCCATGTAAGTAACACGTGGCTTGTCTTTAGTAGAGGGTAAATGTGAGTTTTTACTGATGTTGTAGTTACCAAAATACCCAAAAGCATACTATAGCATTTTTATGTTTTCCCTCCATCCTGAACAAAACAGTCGAGATGTAATGGAAACTTTTGGGCTTCCATCCCAACGTTAATGATTGGGATCCTCATTTTGTGTGATTGAATATTCACATTTGGCAACGTTGATCATTCAATATACAATCCCAATGTTGTAACCTAACCCACAAAACCCCTAGAAAATAATATATATAAAAAACCCGTGTTCAACGTTAACATTTGCAGAGGCGATTCGCCGTTCTTGACCTGTGATTGTCATCGATCCCATAACATCGGCGAGCTAACATCATCAACATGTTGCTGATGTTGATGATGTCGCTGATGTTGATGATGTTGGTTTGTGATGTTTCAGCACTGTGGCCATGTTGTTTTGTAATGTCCCAAAATATAACATTATAAATCAAACACCAAACTGGGAATGGTGAAATAACTTCCAAAAGAGTTCACGAAATTCCCTCCTACAAAATAGTAATGTTATAACATCCCTTAAACACACACACCATGACAATCAAAATGAAATCATAATATGGGCAAAAATATAAACTCCATACATAATATATCAAAACATATATCATACCAAAAATAAAAAGGACTAAATGGTATAAGAAAAAACACTTAGGACTAACTAGAGCAACATTTACCAAAATAGAATTTATGAGTAATTTTTCCAAATACGAATGTCAAACAAAGTATAACTAGACTCATTTGATTTTTAAAAACATTAAAAACAAAATAATCAATAACATACATTAAATTTCAACTCATGTAAATTTTCAAAATAAAAAATAAAAAATATGCCAGTACATATTTCTCCTTATTACAAAATGTTTTTGAAATTTTGTCAGATTTTATTTTGTTTTGTTTCAAACCAAAGACAAAAAACAATCAAAAAAAAAATAAAAAAATCAAAACTGTCCCCACACCAGCAGACTTGGGGTGGCTGCAGTGCCCTTGCAGATTTGGAGTGACTGTTGTGTTGCTATGTAACTAAATGGGCTCATTTTGGAAATCATTTAAATGTTGCGAATCGTTCAAATTTTAAAGTATATCAAATAAAATATACCTCCACAAAATTAAATTAATTGGATATTATTAATCCTTTCATCCACTTTAATTTTTTACAGATATATTCCACTCGATATACTTTAAAATGTGAACGGTTCAAATTATCCAAATGGGACCCGAAATGGGCCCATTTGGTTGCACAGTAGTGGCTGTCCTAACATTCCTATTACTAAATATTTTTTTAAATGTCTTATATGAGCGTAGGTCTCACATAAGTGTGAGATCTATACTCAAGTGAGATATTTGATAGAATATTTGATAAAAATATTGAGATTTTTAGTATTTTTCTTTGACTAAACTATCCCGTGATGTAAAAAATATGATAATATTATTTTTTTATTAATATAATTAATAAATTATTAATAAAACAAGATTAAGTGTTAAATGAATTAAAATTATTAAAAAAGTTAATATAATTATGTTTTAAAGAAACTTAGGCTCTGTTTGATTTCATTATGGAGGGGTGTTTTGGGAAGATGATTATAATCAGTTTTTCTGTGAGAGAAGAGGAGATAAAAAATCTGAAAATTAGATTTTTTATCTCTTCCCAAAAGAGCCCAGAATCATGATTCTATCCTGATATTCCAACTCTCTGTTTGATTATAGTTTTTAAAATATGATCCCAAATCACATTTCAAAACATATTTGAAAACATTTTTGATAAACAGAGAGTTTTTGAATTTTGGGTTTTACTCGGTCGTCCCCCGGACATCCTCCAGGAATGTTTTTGAATTTTTAGGTTTACTCGGTCGTCTGTCCGGACATCCTCTTGAACGTCCGGCCAGTTGATCGGAACAGTGCTTGTTTTTTTTTTTGTTTTTGGCAAATATATATACATATATATATATATTTGTTTTTGATATTTTTTAAATATAGAAATTATTTTTTTTATACCAAAATGACATTATTTGGCCATTTATTTAAAATTAACAAAAAAAATTTAAATAAAAATTAATTTATCACAATAATTTTTAAAAAATAAAAAAAAACATTTTTAAACAAAACAATTAAAAAAAATTTCCAATCAAATATATAATCAAAAGTAATTTTAAAGTACTAGCTGATTTTTTTTTAACAAAAAATAATATATATTTCTTTATATTTTAAATAAAAAAATATTTTAGGAATTTTTTGAATTTTTTAAATAAAAAATTTATTTTTTAATAATTATTTTTTTGAATTGAATTTTAAAAAGAGTTTGGTTATGAACTTTGAATGAAATTTTTAATAGAGTTTTGAGTTTTGTGTTTGGTTATGAATTATTAGTTGTTGAATTAAGTTTTAAAAATTCTTTTCAAAATTCATAACGAAACAACAATTCTTATTTCAAAACTCATTTCAAAAATTTAATTTAAAATTCATAACTGAACAAATTTTCTTTTTCAAATCATGAAGTAACAATTTATAAATTTAAAATATAATTCTATTTTTAAATCATGATCCTAAAACTAAACTAAGGGCTAGTTTGGCATGTACTAAATAAGCTAAAAAGTCAAAAAGTCACTATCTTATTTAAGTCACATCATCTTATTTAAATCACATCACCTCTCTAACACATCACATCAAACCCAACCCAAACCCACCAATAAGTCAAAAAGTACACTTTTTTAGGACATCCCAAACCAACCCTAAACTAAGGGCTTGTTTGGCATGTCCTATATAAGCCAAAAAGTCAAAAAGTTACTCCAAAATCCAAAAAGATATCACTATTCACCAAAACAAAAAAATTAAAAAATTAATTTTCTTCCAAAAAGTACACAGCAGAAGTGATGGGCGTGCACAGTGGAGGAAAAAGAAATTATTGGGTGTGATTTTGTCACACACTGTTGTTCGTCCCATGGGGGCTATCACGGATCCCGTTTTGATAATCTGAACCGTTCAGTGTGTAGAAATCGTCGAGTCCTATATGTCTGCAAAAAATCACATTGATCGGATATCGATAACTACATGATCAAATGAGTTATGTACAAAAAATGGATGGTGTTATAATTAATGATTGAAAAAAAAACAAATCCGATCAGATAGCTATCGATATACGATCAATGTGATTTTTGATGGATTTATAGTAATTAACGATTTATACACATTGAACGGTTTGCATTATCAAAATGGGACCTGTGATGACCCTCACAGGCCGAACAAAAGTATCCAACATAATGGCCGAAAAGTAGCCAATCAGCTCCTACCCACCCTCTCTGCCCCGCTGTTTCCCACTGTACACCTATACCATTACTTTATTCCCCATACAATTATTTATACATTTTTTTAATACACATTTTTTCATAAAAATTCAAAAAGTTAACCCAAACCTCCATTTTTTTTCTCAACTTTTTTAGTACAAAAAGACAAAAAGTGCACTTTTTTAGGACACCCCAAACCAGCCCTAAACGGAACGCTACATAATTTTCGTTTAATGTGCAGATTGTATTGAACCATGATCCGTTACACCATAGTCGTAGCCATCGTCATTGACCACCGACATCAATCGGTGAGCACACTTGTGTCGGGGGGCTTATTGTTGTGATTGACAATCAACAAGTGTAGGATGCCTTCTTAATTTATTTAAAAATTTGTCAATTGTCTAGATGAAAGCCTAATCTTAACATATATCCAAAAAATGTATATATACAATAATCTAATATTAATATAATTTAATTAATTAAGTTATCAATCTATATTACTAATATAAAAGAGAGCAAATTCATATAAATCTAAATGAGTGATTGTTAATAAAACTCACCTAGATAGCCACAAAAAAAAAAAAAAAAAACCTCACAAACATAAGTGATTATCAATTAATTCATCTTTAAAAATCAATATTTTTTTTTTTCTTTTGATTAAAAATCAATGAACATGTATAAAGACCTCTGATTCAATTTGTTTGTTTGAGTTTTCAAAAAAAACAAAAATTCTAAAAAATTTCAGAAATTAGTTCGGTTAAAAAGTTTTTTTTTTTAAAAAAGGTCATTCTTTTTATATGATTTTCCCTTTTCAGCAAATAATAATTTTAAAAATGTGTTTTTTAGTATTTATTTTTGTCAAATTAGTTTCTAATTTTTGAAAAAAAAAATTAGAACACAAATTTTAAAAACTCAACTAAACAACACATATTTATTTTATTTTATTTTTTAATTCTATGTATCACGGTGTTACAATTCTAAGACTTATTTTGAGAAAAATAAAATACATAACTATTTTCTTTACTTGTCTTCATATAATAATAACCTAAATAATTAAAATACTATAGTGTGTTTGGTTTCAGCTTTTTGAAAATTAAATTTTTTATTTTTGTATTTTTTTTTAATTTTTAGTGAATATTTTTTAAAATTTTAAATATATTTTTTACTTTTTTATATATACATTACTTAGATATATCTAAATAGTAAAATATTTGTGAAAAAATATTTTAAAAAATTAATAAATACACAAAAATATGAAAAATGTACTAAATTTTTATATTTTTGGTATTTAGTCAATTTTTTAAAAAAAAATTCACAAATATTATACTTTTTAAGTATATTTATGTTAAGTGTGTGTAAAATTTTAAAAAATTATTGAAAATATTAAAAAAATCTGTGAAAATTAAAAAAAATATATGAAAAACAAAAAATAAAATTTTCTTCTAAAAATTGAAACGAAATAGAATGATTTTTTCTTAAAATTCTTCGTGAATCACATGTCAACTTTCCAAGGAGACAACCTACAGTGTACTGGGTCCCGCTGTGATTCCCCTACGAAAAGTAGATTCCCCTACGAAAAGTAGCGTAGGTACATAGGTTATTTACATTTTTTTAAATCAACCATAGTAGGCCCTTGCCCTTTGACCAAAACCATCCTTCCTACAAATAAATATTTTTTGGGTGGATCCTACAAATAAATATTGTCTGCAAATAACTATGGGCTACGTTGACCAAAACCATCCTACCTACAAACACATATTGTCTACCAATACCTATATAAGTAGTATATATGTGCGTTCAACTCCAAATCTGATTATCTTCATTTTGCCTGTAGGAGAGAGAGAGAGAGGGAGAGAGAGAGATGTACAAGTACAACATAGATTTGAGAATTGCAATTCCGGCGTTGGTGAAACTTGTCCACCAATTATTCCAAGTTTCCACCGATGGGCCAATGTTGAACGTGACCCGGCTAAGCCTCGGCTTCTTGCTCCTCCTCCTCGTCCTTTTCTTCCTCATTGTCTCGGTCAAACTCCCACTCACACTTTCAGTAGTTGCAGTTGCAGAGCCCATTCACTTGCGTTTTGGCAATCAGTTCTGTTGCTCTTCTTCTGGCCTCCTTTCTGTAATTGCATCTTTGTTAGCCTCGTTTTTGTGTCCACCATCAATCTTTTGGCTCGCCTACCTCATTTGCATCTGCATTTTCCCTTGTTCAGGCGTCCTCTGCAACATGCATAACCGCTCTTTGCAAGCAATTCCAATACCAACCCTTCTTATCACATGCACCACCCCCACCACCCAAACCCATCAACAACAACAAACTACTACCACCCCTCCTCCTCATCATCCACCACTTTTACGACAACCCATGCCCAGTCCATCTTCATCTTTATCACCACCTGTGTTTGAATTTCAATCGAATGATGAATTTGTACTTGGCATTGATGACGATGACGACGAGAACCTGCAGGTAATCTATGGAGGACATGCCTAAACTTTGCCCAAAGGTCTTGTGTGTGTACGTTTGTCACCTTATATGTTTTCCTTCTACTTCTAGTATTGGTTCTGAGTTCCTTGTTGGGTTGTTGTTAGTTTTTTTGTGTTTTTTGTTTTTATTTTTTTATTTTTTCTGAATTCTCTTTTGGTAGTATTGGTTCTGAATTCTCTTTTGGTAGAGAATTCTTTTGGTGATCGTAGGATACGTGTCTCAGAAGTGTTCTGATTGGCGGAAAAAATGGAACTTACAAATTTTTGTCAAATTCAAATAAATTGAGTCGGTTGTCAACAGCATAGTTGTTGTGTTCTATAAATGGAAGACTGTTTGGTAAAGTGTATTATTTATATTTTTATATTTGTTGTGTTCTATAAATGGAAGATTGTCAACAGTATATTTGTTGTGTTCTATAAATGGAAGAATGTTTGGAAAGTGTATCTAAGTTATTTATATTTTTATATTTGTTGTGTTCTATAAATGGAAGAGTGCTGGTGGGGCAGGTTGCCCCAGTGGTTAGGGCGTTGCTTGGGATGTGTGGGTTAGCCGCACGTCCCAGGTTCGATTCCCCACTGGGTGAGTGCCTGCAGCAGTTTGTGCAAGGGTGTCCGGCTTCCCACTGGCTAAATACCCCTCAGGAGTAGTCTTGGCTTCCCTAAAAATCGGAGGGTTGGGGATACCTGAGTTATCAAAAAAAATAAATGGAAGAGTGTTTCGTAAAGTGTATTATTTATATTTTTTTTATTTTAAACGTTTGTAGTAGGTTATTTGGTGTAATTTTTAGTTATAATTTGTTAAGTAAAAATAATTTAAATAAATTGAAATAATTAATTTATAAAATTAGTTAACGAGCTTTTAACTTTCACTTTTAAATTATTAATTTTAAGGAGGAGGATTCCTAGATTTTGGAATGAATGTCACTATTTAGACTTGTAAAACTCATCACAAGTCCCGTTTTAAAGATTTGAACTGTTTATTTTATCAAATACTTTGTGTATTTCATTCATACAAAAATAAATCGATCCAATAACTGTAATTTGTTTAATTTATCTCGTTTTTAACCAAAAAAATTTATGATTTATTTTCAAAAATATAAAATAAATTTTTTTTTATTAAAAACGTGATAAATTGAACAAGTTATAACTATCGGATTGACTTAATTTTTTGTGTGATTTGAGAAAATGAACAATTTAAATTATCAAAACAAAATACGTGATGGATTTCACTGGCCTAAATAACACCATCTAATTCAAAATTTAGACGAAGAGATGCTCCTCCTAATTTTAAATATAAAATAAAATGCACCAAATCCAACCTAGATTTGGCATCCTCTCTCCCTTCTTTTGTGTACTACGTACATGTAATAAGAAAATGATGAGAACTTGTATTATTTTCGCCTTTTATTTTGTGGATGTTATTATTTAACTTGTAATGGGCCAGGGTTTGAATCCGACTGCTAAAAGCCGTCCACAATAATGGGTGTTTTGAAAAATTAGTTAAAAGTTAATTTTTAATTTTTTAGTTTTTTTTTATGTGAGAAAAAAATAAATTAAAAGTTAAAAGGTGACTTTTATTAATCTATTTCTCAAAATGAACTAATATTTTTGAAATTTCGTTTCAAAAATTCTTATGAGAAGTTACATTTTGTTCTGAGGCCAATAGAGGTCTAATTAAAAACGAGGTAAATTGTTTGCATTTAAAAAGTTTGAACCCCTTTTTAACCGCGCGGGGGGGAATTATTTTAAGTTTAGATGGACATAACTTAAATGTAAAATATATTGAATTTTTATTATTTTTTCTACTTTTTATATTAGTGATTTAAAAGAGAGGGGAGGGGGAGGGGCCATTGACCGCGGCCAACTCCTTTAAGTTTAGGGGCTTTTCTTAAGTGTGCAACCCTCAAGGTTGCACACCATGTGTCACTTACACAAAAAGTGTAAGTGGAAGGTGAAAACAAAAAGCAGAACTGAACACAGAAAGGCGTAAGTGTAAGGCGTAAGTTGCACACCATAACAGTACCCTAAGTTTAGATGGACATAACTTAAATGTAAAATATATTGAATTTTTATTAACTTTTCTATTTTTTGTATTTAGTGATTTAAAAAAATGTAAAGTGTCAATAATTTTTAAATAATGATCTTATGAACTGTTTGATTCTCTCTTTTTATTTATGGACCCAAATGTTCCATTCTAATATGAATTATATAAAGAGTCAAGCATAAACGCGTGTTATGTATTGAGCGATAAATGTGAGTTTTCTGATAATGTTAAAATTACTAAACGTAACATTTCAAAAAAAAAAACTCATTAGTTTATTTTTCCCAAGCGTGATACTCCAATATGACACTTCAAAACATAACACTCCAATGTAACATATTAAAAAATTTCTTAGTGTACTTTTCCTAAGCATAACACTTCAATCAATGTAGCACTAAAAAACTCTTTAGTTTACTTTTTTCAAACGTAACACTTCAATGTAACACACTAAAAAATTCCTTAATATATTTTTCTCAAACGTAGCAACGTATATTCCAAAAAAACTCCAGTATATTTTTCTCAAATGTAACATTCCAATCAATATAACATACAAAAATTCCTTAATATACTTTTCTCAAACGCAATAACGTAACATTTCAAGAAAACTCTTTAACGTATTTTTACCAAACGTAACACTTCAATTAATATAGCACATAAGAATCCCTTAGTGTATTTTTTTTCCCTAAATGTAACACTCCAATGTAAAACTAAAAAATCACATTAATAGAAATATAAATTTCCGCACTCGAAAATAATCTTCCACAACCTCACCTTTACATTTTCATCTGAAAAACAAATCAAAAAATTGAAAAAATGAATTACAAAAAAATATTCACTTAAACTCAAATGGCATCAAATCAAATATATACAGCTTTCCAAAACAAAAAGGACTAAATGATTTATAAGAAAACTAAGAACTAAATGGATCGACATTCCCTCCTATGAGATTTATGGGTAAGTTTTCTTTAAAAAAAAAATCACAAATATTATAATTTTTAAGCATGTCTAGATTAGCTACATCTAAAAATTTTTTAAAAATATTTAAAATATTAAATAAAATCATTAAAAATGAAAAAAAAAAAAAAACAATTTCAAAAAAATTACCCTAAGCCAAACAAAGTGCTATGTTTTGTACAAACTAGTAACACATGGACATAACTTAAATGTAAAATATATTGAATTATTATTATTTTTTTCACTTTTTATATTTAGTGATTTAAAAAAAAAGGTAAAGTATCAATAAATTCTAAATAGCAATCTTATGAATTGTTTGATTCTCTCTTTTTATTTGTTGTAACGCTCTCAAAATAGTACAATAAATATAACCTAAAGCGTGCATAATTGATAATATAAATAAGAGTAAATAGTCTTTTCATTACATGAAAGTTAAAGATACAAAATAGTTTAACATAAATATATGCTCTATTAGCTTACACTTTTCCAAGCCTTGACTTGATTACAATAAAAGTGAGTTTCGCTCATTACATTTTAAGTTCTTGGCTTTACAAAAATATACAATTAAAATAAGAAGCTCTTGCACTAGAAAATCCCTCCAACGCTATTGCCTTGGTGGAGGCATTCCATCATTACCTGAAAATGTTTTTTCCAAATAGGGTGAGTCACAGCCCAATAGAAATCATCTAACACAATATATGGGGTTTAGCAGAGATATAAGTACAAAGTGCATATACAATGCATTGGGATAAAACATCCACAAATTTATATATTTGAAAGATACCATATTCAAATCTTAACCCATTTTTCTTTAATTCATATTCAGTTCACTTATCTATCTCAATTCATGAGTCAATTTCGTTATTTCTCAACAACTAAACTGAGGCTATAACTTAATGGTTTTCAAATCATACAATACATATACGTAAACACTTCAAACTTTCATTTCACGGATATTTCGTCTGTCGGCAACCGTCAAACGGGACCCATATAAACGTAGGCTATACACGCACTACCATTGTCATTTTACGGATATTTCGTCCATGGGCTGGGCACCCATGTATAATTTCGCGATTTTCACCCAAGACACTCCGGCCAACTTAATTATAATGGAATTCATCCACTTTCTCCTCTCAAACAATGGAGTCCATCAATTTTCTCCTACCAAACAATCATACATATACAATGTATTTAAACACAGTCATATTCAATGACAATCATCAATAGATTAGTTTCAATTCATTTAATCCACATGCAATTTCTACAACAGTTAAAGCTATCCTCCACCGATAGCCCAATACAGTTATCTCTAAACAGATATTCAATCTCAAACAGATAGTTTACTCAAAACTTTCAAATGTGTGAAATAATACATATTCAATTCTACCATTTATATCAAAGATCATCCAATTTCATATTTTCAATGACAAATTCAATTATTTATACAAAATAACAATTTGATAATTCACCATTTAGACACAACATGAACATGTTTTCAGTCCCCAAACTCATTTGTTTCATATTCACCAAAAACCCCTCTTTTTCATTTCACGCCCAAACCCTAGGTTTGATCAAACTACTCCCAAATCCCACAATTGTTACGCAATCACAAATAACTAAGCTAAAAATCATATGAAAGTATAGAAAATCCTTACCTTAGAGAGTGAAGACGAGCCAAGCAAGAGTGAAACACTGAGAACACCGAAACCCACTTCTATTCGGATCAAAATGAAGATTTTGAAGCACTCTACCTTTTTCTCAAAAGCACTAGGGTGGAAATCCCAATGGATCTAGATGAAACCGAAAAGAGAATGTGAGTTTTAAAGAGAGAAACTCAATATCTAGATATTTGGGGAGTTTTAGAGAGAGAGAGAGACAAAAAAGAAAAAGTGATTCAAAATGACATCTTCACAGACTGTTATACACGCAGTTTGCTCGAGCGTGGAAAGTGACACTAGAGCGTTAGACACAAAGGTCCACTCGAGCGTGAAAAGTGGCGCTCGAGCGTGGGATACGCTCCTTCAGAAGTTTTGCAGACGAAACACCCCGCTCGAGCATGATACTGGACGCTTGAGCGTCCAATGCATTCTTCCAGTATTTGCAGAACTACAAAAATACTGAAAGTTGACAAATCCCGCTCGAGCGCAAGAATGGCTGCTCGAGCGAAGGAGCAAAATTTGTGAAGTCTGCTCGAGCACAAGAATGCCCGCTTAAGTGGAAGAGCCAAAATCTAGGCATCACAAGTTTGGAAAAACAAGCAACCAACTTGTTCTAAACGCACAATTACAACCCGATAACAAAAATAAAGAGGAGATAAGGAAAGCAAGACATAAATAACCATTTAAAACCATACCAACCTGAGTCTGGAATACAACAAGTAATGGGTCAAAATCGAAATCGCTATAACCTCCCCCCTTAAAGAATTTCGTTCCCGAAACTACAAATCAAGCTCAAAATCAACAGTAGACCATTTACAACAATGTTATTCCCACAAATTCAATACCATGACCCATCCTTCGGTGATCCATTCCCATTGACTCGATACACAAGTCCCGAAATGAAATTACATTATACAATTTCCCGTACATTTGCAATGTTTAAATCGAATCGAAGTCTACGTTCTAAAAAATTTACATAGCATATACAATGCTTTCCAAAAGTGATACAACATAAATGATATTTCATATTTTCAAAACATATACAATGTTTAAAATAAACTCATGTTTCTAAAAGGTAAACAACATATACAATGCTTCTACATTTCCAAAACATATTCAATGTTCTTATATTCTACCAATCATAATCGCGATGCAATATATGTTTAAACATCAACAAATAAGTCCGGATACTTTTCTCGAACTTCCAATTCACATTCCCAATTTGCTTCCTTAACCCCTTGATGTTTTCACAACACTTTAACCAAATGAATTGTCTTGCCTCACAAGACTTGATTCCGAGTATCCAAGACCCTTACCGGCCTCTCCTCATACGAGGCATTCTCATCTACCTCTAAGTCGTTCCAATCCAATACGTGCGATGGATTCGGCTCGTACTTCCAAAGCATACTAATACGAAACACGTCATGAATTCCGAAAAGTTGTGGCGGCAACGCCAACTAATAAGCAGCCTCTCCGACCCGCCCAAGGATCTCAAAAAGATCTAATGAATCGAGGGAACAACTTCTCACTATTCCCAAATCTTATCAAACCCGTCTAGGTGATATTTTTAAAAAAACATGATCTCTCACCTCAAAAGACAAGGGTCTCCTCCTACGATCGGCATAACTCTTCTAGCGAGTCTGAGCCGTAACCAACCTTTTACGAATAAGTGCCATCTTCTCTGTCGTTTCCCAAACCAACTGTAACGAGTTGAATCAAATTGAATTTATACTTTAATCTCAGTTGGGGATTTATTTTAAATTATTAAATTCCATTCATTTTAGACCCAATTGATTGAATTGTGTGACCTGTTAGTAACCATGTAATATTATTGTGGTTTTATTATTATTATTTGATTATCATAAAAGAGTTGTGAATATTTATGGTGTGTACCATTAAACGAAATATATTTTGTGGTGAGAAAATATTATATTTACTTTTGTCATTAAAGATGTTGAAATGTATTTTTAATTGATATATTTGTTTAGTTAAAAACAAAACAACAGAAAAGGAAAAATATCTATAAATATCTATAAATAGTAATCAAATAGATATTTTGTTCAACTTTTGGGTTCTTGCCGTGAGGAAAGAAAGAAAAGCGGTTCCAAGTTGGTTTTTCTTGGATTTGATCTAGTGTAAGTCATTTTTGACCCCTAGTGCTTTGGATAAAAAACGTAGAGGGCGGAAAAGGCGTCGTTTGGCTTCGAACAGATTTAATTTTTGCGCCAAAAAATTTGAAAGCTTCTTGGCTTGAGGTGAGGATTTTTCCTACACTTCTTTATGCACTTTTACTTGATTATATGGAGCTTAGAGTTGTATATAATTTAATTAGAATTTTTAGAAAATTTGTGACTTATTTGCTTAAAAGAGAAATTTTGAGAAAAATAAAGAGTTGATGCCCAAATTGCGACAGTGTAAACTTGGAATATGTTTGTAAGGTTATGAAAGAGTTATGTTTTAAATTTGAACAAAAACGGACTTCTACTCGATCGGTTTTGAAATTTTTACCGGTTTGCGACCAAAAGAGCATTTTTAAAGAAAACAAAGGAATTATGTTTAACTTTTGGGGCTTTTGATCAAAATAGGATGTCATAGTTGAATAATGCTTGGAGAATGAGTTTGGAAAGAAAATGATGTTTTCTTGGGCATTAACGGTATTATTTTGCTTAATGTATCTGTTGGAATAAAACCGACACGGTTAGAAATGGATCTTGAGAGGTTACCGGGCGTGATTGTGATATGAAAACTAGTGTAGTTGTTCATATTTGATGAGATGTGGAATAGATTGTATTATCGGAATTTTTAGAATTTAATTGTTTAAATATCTATTTAGAAATATCTGTTTTGGGCTATCGGTGGAGGATAGACATGATTGTTGTAAAAATGCATGAGACTTAAGTAAATTGAACCACATTCCTCATTTTTGTTATATTGGACATTGCATTACATTCATTTCATTGGAAATGTATCTGCTTGCAAAAAGATAAATACTTGGTGAATCTGGGTAGGGGGTGTAGAATCGCGTGGTTAGGTGTCGAACCTTCCAGTTTACTGGTAAAAATAACAGTGGTAGTGCATTAGGGCCTACTTGCAAACACTTACCTAGAGATTCACAGAGCCTGTATTCATGTAACATATATGGTTTAAAATGGAAATGGTTTTATATCTATTGTTGCATATCAGCATTGCATGCTTTATAAAAAGAGAGATAAACTGTTTTATCATGAGCATACTTCTCTTTAGTCTTGTCATGGTCCATATGTTGTGTAGTACATCTCTACTGGATTGTGGCTCACCTTATAAGGGAAACCATTTCAGGTACAGGTGCTATGCCTCTGCCAAGGCACTAATTTGGGAGGACTCGAAGCCGAGGCTTCATTGTTGTTTTATGGTTATTTATTGAATGTAAACCCAGGGCTGTATTTGCGTTGAATTGAAACTCCATTTGTGTAACCAAGAATGTTCTTGGATAAATTTGTAAGCCTGTAGGGCACTTATTATTTGTTTAGCTTCCATTTCATACTTGTTATAAAATGCATGCTTGGGATTGGAAATGGGGCATTGAGATGTGAACAACATGTGTTTGGCATTTAGGATTAAATGGAAATGGATGTATGGAATAGTTAGCTATATATATGCGTTTGTTTATCAAGTGGGTTTGTTGTATAAATAGATATACCTTGCCCAATTTTTCGAGGCGTTACACCAACTCTAGGCCCAACAAAGGTGCATCACCCACCTTGACCCAACACACAGGAGATCTACAAGGTCGACCATATAAGGCGTCAAACGGTGCCATGCAAATACTCGATTGGAAACTATTGTTATAGGCAAACTCCACTAAGGGTAGGTGCATCTCCCATGAACCCTTGAAGTCAAAGACACACCCTCGAAGCATATCTCTAAGGATTTGAATAGTATGCTCGGATTGTTCGTCAGTCTGAGGATGATACGTAGTACTAAAAGTCAATCTAGTGCCCAAGGCACTTTGCAAGCTCTGCCACAACCGAGCTGTGAAACGTGAATCTCGATCTGAAACAATCGTCATAGGGACCCCGTGCAACCTCACTATGTCCCTGATATACAAGTCGGCAAGATAGTCCACCGAATCACTTATGCGCATAGGTATGAAATACGCAGACTTGGTTAACCGGTCAACTACCACCCAAATGGCATCACTACCCCGTTGGCAATGAAGTGTGTGATTGATACACTGAATGCAAATGAAGTGTGTGATTGATACACTGGATGCAAATGAGGTGTGATTGATACACTGAGGCAAATGAAATGTGTGATTGATACACTAAGTAAATGAAGTGACAGATACATGAGGCAAACAGAGTGAATGAGGTGTGATTGATACACTAAATGAATGAAGTGTGTGATTGATACACTAAGGCAAATAAAGTGTGTTAGATACACTGAGTGAAGCAAATGAATGTGTGTGATAGATACACAAGGTGAATGGAGTGTGATTGATACACTAAAGCAAATGAAGTGTGTTAGATACACTGAATGAATGAAGTGTGATTGATACACTAAGTGAATGAAGTGTGATTGATACACTAAGGCAAATAAAGTGTGTTAGATACACTGAATGAATGAAGTGTGATTGATACACTAAGGGAATGAGGTGTGATTGATACACTATTCTGGCTTGAAGCAGACTTGATCTTGAGCTTGAGGTAGAGGTACACTCATACTTCGGAGCATTGGCAAGGCCTGAAGAGGTACACGCGGGATGTAGTCTCGGAATTTGCTGAAGGTGAAACACACTCAGATGTTTCGATTTTCCCTCTTTTCTTTTGCTTTGCAGTCCAGAACCATATAGCTTCAGATAGGTCCTGGTTTTACTGTTCACACTTATCGGGGGGGACCCTGCAGTTTTCGAAAGAATGAATCTTGTTTTGCACAAATGTGGAGAATGGCACAGCACTCTGAGCACAAGATGATTTTATTTTGAAATTGAAGTTGAAAATGAGTTCTCAACTGGGTATTGAGTCTACGACTGGACACAGCGCACCACGACTCAACATGGAAATAAAAGGCACATAACCTAGACACATCGAGACATGCTCGGAACAGACTCAAAACAAAAGTTGAGGTAAACAAAACAAAAGACACGACACACATACGTGCACAGGGAGCCTGTTTCACCGGGTATTGTTTCCCACCCTTTCTCATTTGTGATTCTCACATCACTCGGCCCTCAAGCTCGGTTTTTTCTCACAAAACCCCTTTTCTCACTTTTTCTCTCATCGCACACTTCTCTATTCTTCAATCTCTCATTTTCAATCCCTCCCCCGGGTGGTTGATGGATAAGCTGGGAATTGTGGGCTCTTGCCCCTGGTATTCTACCAGACTCTTGTTCACAACAGTGATTTTCTCCCACAGAGGGGTTGTGCTACAACTGGGTGTGTAGCAAATCTGCAGCTGACATCGATTGATGATGCCCTGCTGGGGAGTTTGGACGCGGTTAGATCTGTCCAGATGAGGAAGTGGAACATCTTGATCCATTTCAATTCGTGTTTCGCACTTGGCTTGATACCTTGTTGCTTGGAGGATGTGTGAGCTTTCAGCCCTTTGTTATTAACTTCAGTTGTGCCCTTTTCTGGCAGGTAGATTGCCCTTCTTGGCGAGTATGTTGAAAGTGGGGGAAAGACAGGAAGCCTGACTCAACTGTGCCCCTAGTTCATCATTTTGACCATTTTATTTTAAAACAATTTTGACCAACATGAAAGTTAGATTAACATGCTTATTCGATTTTTGATTTGAAATCATGCAAGTCAGGCTATGAGCACTGAAAATTTTCCTTTTTTTTGGGTCCAAACATGGTCCGATTTTGGAAAATGAGATAATTTTCGAGGAAATAGTCAACCTCAGTAAAAATTTTCAAAAACTATTTTTGCAGACGGCCACTGCTCAACGAGCGTAGAACCCACTCTCGAGATGCGCAACCTCAAATTCGAAGGAAAATTGCCCCTTGCTTGAGGGGAGCCGCATGGCAACGGAAAGTTGCCCCTTGTTTGAATGGCACCGCGGCGCGTTGAATGGCAACGGAAAGTTGCCCCTTGTGTGGACGATGCCACAACATTTTGTAAACAGTCTTCGGAGTGATGGTTACAACCGAACTCTCGGATACAGAGAAGACAAAGATGGCCAAAACCATTGCACGGACACAGTCGAATTTGAAGTGTTTATGGCTGGACTTCAGAATGAAGTTGCCTACGTATCCCAAACATGGGAATCAAGCCTTACGTAGTTCGGGGTTAAGGTACACTCGTGTATTAACCTCTCCTTTTTATGCTCTAACTTTTGCCAAGGCGCCTATTGCAGGTTTTCAACCTTGCGAGCTTTGTTTTTCTTTCTTTCTTTTTCAATTCTTTTCTTCTTCTTTTTTTCTTTTCTTTTCATCTTTTCTTTGCATTTTTTCTTTTTTCTCTTTTTTTGTTCTTTTTTTTTTTTTTTTTTTTGTTTTTTTGCATTTTTATTTCCTTTTTTTTTTTTTTTTGCTTTGCTCTAACTTTTGCCTGGGTCACCCTTCCGGGTTTTCGGCCCAGCGAGCCTCTCAAAGGGTAAAAAGTGTAGCAAGTCCCTGCCAAATGGTTTTGAGATTGAAACCCTCTGTATCTAGGAGAGTGGCTGTTGTATTGATTTGCAGAAAGATCCACCTTTGGCTTTTCGAGCACATCGGACATTCTCGCCCCTAGTTCGAGGGGTGTTTCTGATCTAGCCTTGCAAGCTTCTTCTGATGAGGTCTGATCTTCTTGATTTGACTTTGGTGCCTCTTGTTCGAGGGCTGCTTCAAATCTGGCCGCACAGGCCTCACATTGTGGTCGACCGTTGAACACTCTGGATGCAAGTTCAAGGTTTGAAAGCAAATGGGGGGTCGAGTCTCGAGGCTGAGAGTGATCCTAAGCTGCACAATCTCAAGAGCGATTCCACACATGTCTTTGCAGGACCGCGCAAAATATATTTTTTTGAATTTTTGAAAGTTTTTAAGAAGGCGACGAATCGCTCGCGCTGAAGACAGTGTAGAACCAATCTGGATCAAAGCTAGGATCTTTCCCAGTACTCACACTAACAAGCATGATTTCATTCATTAAGGGCTTAGCACGCCTCTCTTTCTCTCAATTTGATCAAAGTTTTGCAAATCCCGAGGAATTCCTCCCTCTTCGTTTTCACCGCAGTGTTCAAAAAGGTTTTGAAAAACTTAGGTTAATGCAATGGATTCAAGGCACAGAAGAGCAGGCCAAGAACACTGTCATTTCATTCAAACTTCTGGCACAACTAGCACACGGCATAAGCAAACACAAGAGTGTGAAAATCACTGCTGTTCATTCAGATCTGTTGGCATAACTGGCTCCACGGCAGAAACAGACTCAAAAGAAAGAGAAAAGACAAACACAAAACAAAGCAAGTGATGTCCGAGGTAACACCCCCGAAATCACCTGACTCTAACAAAACAGGACTGACTCGGTACAACAAGACAGACCCGACTGACTCAGTATGAAAAGACTGACTCAATGCAAAAAGACAAGACTGACCCAATACCCAAGTCAGAAAGTACAAAACTAGTATTCGTAAATGCTCAAAATAGTGCGCGCCAAATGCCACATCTGGAGTAAACTGAGTGCCGCCCGCAGGTGGTTCATCCCCTGATCGCATATTCGTACTATCCCCCAAGTTCACTGATCCAGTGGTGATAGACTTTACTGAGCTGGTGCGGTAATGACCTTGTTGTCAAACAGATCTTGTACATCATGGCGCAGACGAAAGCAGCTATCGGTCTCATGACCGGTTTGTTGATGGTACGCACAGTACTTAGTCTGGTCATGCTTTGGAGGGAGAGGATCAGGTAAAGGCCGTTGTTCCAATGGTTTCAGATGTCCTTTCCGGATTAGGACCTCTAGAGCCTTTGACAAAGGCATATGAAGTGGGGTGAAAACCCTCTTGACTCGAGGTGGATATTTGGTTTTCTGTGAACTACTTCCGGACGCACCGGTAAATGGGGTAGCTGTTCTTGATGTGGTGGTGGTGACCGTGCCCACTTCAGAAGATCTTGCAGCTGCATCACCACTGGTGGTCGCATTCGAACTGCGGGTAAACGCCCTCTTGGGCTGCTCCTTTTCCTGGTCGATAAGGCCCTGCTTTATAGCGTCCTCGATTTGTACCCCAATCTCATGGAGGTCTGCAAAGGTGGGTAGGGGGAGGACAATCATCTTCTGCATCAGCCTGGGTTGGAGATTGCGCACAATCATCCGTATCTGGTCCTTGTCTGTGGGCCTCAAGGTCATCATTGAGGCCTTGGCCCTCCATCTGGTTACAAACTCTGAGAAACTCTCCTTAGGCTCTTGCCTAGTTGTCTCGAGATCACGGGTCGTAATCTCGATCTGTGTGTTGTAGGAGTACTGCAAGATGAAGGCCTCAGCCAT
The DNA here is from genome assembly GCA_036172215.1 of Camellia granthamiana. Taxonomy (NCBI): domain Eukaryota; kingdom Viridiplantae; phylum Streptophyta; class Magnoliopsida; order Ericales; family Theaceae; genus Camellia; species Camellia granthamiana. The sequence continues at coordinate 32,781,564 of CM069916.1, forward strand.
TTCGTCCCAATTCCTCTTGACGTCATCTTCTAGCTTAGCATACCATATAGCCGCCACACCTGACAGGGTCCGGCCAAACAGAGACAGCTTCTGTAGTCTGGTGAGGCCCATCGGCCTTAAGATATCTGAAAACAATCTCAGGTGCACCATGGGGTCCCCGGACCCATCAAATCGGTCAATTTGAGGCATCTTGAACCGATCTGGCAGCGTCACAACTGCGTTCGTATACCCATCCTCGATGTCGGGAATAGACCTGACTCCTTGGGATTTCTTGAACAGCTTTTCAAGCTTGCTCAACTTCAGTGCTGTGGGATCCGTCTCGAACTCAAAGGGAGAGTCCGGTAGGTTGGTGGGTGTTTTTGATAACTGGGGTAAAATTGGGGGCGGAGCCGGCCCTACCGGAATGTCTGTACCTTCCTGGACATTTGGCGTCTCCCCCGGTGCTGGAGCTCCTGCTGGGGGAGGAACTTGTTGTGAAGCAGACGCGCCGCTTTGCTGTTGCAGCCTGGTGATGAGCTCAGCCTGCTGAGCCATGATTGCAGCCTGCTGCTTGGAAAATTCCGCTTGGCGGACAGCGTCTTGCTGCATGAGTTTCATAGTTTCCTGCATCTGACGCATCATTGCTTCCACCCCTGACGTATTCTGTTGATCCATCTGACCGACTGGTATATCTATCTCTGTGATAAAAATTGAGGCCTCAGCTTGACTGTTCACTGGTGGGGTGGATAAGGACCGCTGATCTGGTAACTGCTGAACTGGTGATCTGTGCCTGACTGACCCTTTTGCCCTGCCCCTGGCAAAGGAACACTGATTGCCCTTGAACTGAATCTCTGACCTGACAATGTCTATCAGCACAAGTCCAATGTACCTAGGGGATAGTGGAGCCTTCTGAAGCTATAGTTCCAGGACTACCTAGCAAAAGAGAAAACAGACAGCATCTCAGCCCAATTTCACTGGAATGGATAGCGGAACGACTGTACTCAATACTGATCACTGTTCCACAAAATCACTGCCCCAAAGCACTGAGTCTGATACCCGCAGATATGACAGATTCTCAAAAACTGATACTGGTGCCCTCAGGCCGGATACCAAAACTTGCAAACTGATATGCGCATTCCCTGTAGAGATACACTCTAAAGCACATAGCAGGTAAATGAGAGCCAATACACCCCTATGTTGGGGTAGGGTTTCCCTGTCCTATTTGTCAGGAGCTAGGGTTTCACTACGCACACAGCGGTTTCAAACAACCTATATTGGGTAAGCAACCTGTCTTAGTTTGGAATGGTCACTATGGATCTCGATATGCACTAGGTCGAATGGTCAAAAAGGGTGCCCCGGTAAAACCGGGGTTTGTGTTCCCATACTGGCAGAGCCCGCAACCGGTCAGCCTTACGGACATGCCTTGACAAGACAAGCCTCCGGCAAACCGCTCAGGAATAGCAGATGGCCAACACGGTGTCCTAGGCGCACCAATGCACATGCAATGCAAAGAAACACATAAGTGTAGTCAAAACAGGATATCACGAGTTCGAGTCAAGCTCTCTAATTTCCCCAGCAGAGTCGCCAGAAACTGTAGACGTCCCCGAACGCCCCGGGAGGGTTAAGTCCCGTTTTGTTCGTTTTTGCGGGTCTACTACAGTTCGGACTCAAAATGTCACGGTTCTAAATCTGAACCAAAGAGTCCAACTCTGGCAAATCGTTTTGAAGAAAAACAGATTTTGAAAAGAAGTGCCAAACATGGACTGCTTTGCCAGATTACAGAGTCGCCACCTAAATATTTTAAAAAAATGGGAAATTTAGGAAACCCTGACTCGGTGCCAAAGGCCACGTGTCCGTCATCACCAAAGTGACTTGGCTCGGGAGCTTGGGTACGATCGGGGAAGGTCAGCTATGAGCACCCCCTTTCGCCCGGTCCGAAGACCGGCCTCTACTAACCATGATATCCAATTTTGAAAACATTACATGTTCTTATTCCGGTTATTAGCCTAGAATTACTATGTTATGCGCACAGCAAAACAAGTATAGACCAAATCGCCTAAATTGGAACAAAACATTGTAAGTTTGTTTTGAAAATGATTTGCTACTCGCAAGTAGGCTAAAATGCAGGTTTTGCCACCCTCAAGTGGGCTTTAGAAAAAGACGGTTTTGCCACTATCTAGTGGGCTTAAAACTCACAGTTTTAATGTGTTGTCCCAATTTAGGTAATTCAACCTCCATCCACAGGCATTCATGCAGTTTAACACATAAGCACTTAGCCGCATGGTAAGCATACTGTCATGTTAACATTCACACGCATGCGATATGCTAAAGCATAAAAGCTCACCTAGTACTCCAAGCCAAAACAGAAGCTTATTAGAAATCCATGCATGGACCTAAGCATACTGAAATGTCTAATGCAACACATGCAAAGATGTAATCTAGGCAGGCTCGGCTATCCTAGACATGGCATATGAAATACTACAAATAACACGTATTCAATTTGGAATTGAAAGTACGATGCAGTTTGTATGATGTGCCGAGCCCGATGTATGTCAACAAATGCATGGATGCACACATGCATAGCATAAGGTATGCTAATTTAAATATGCCCTAATCTACCATCATAAGCAGGTAAATAAAAGGGAGAAAGAAATGGGGGTTGGAAGACATACACCCACTCACCCACACTTATTACAATTATGCCCTCACTCGGAGGGACCAAAAGAATAATACAGTCCGAAAGAATAAATGAATAAATATTACAAATTCTAATTACTAAAATTAAATTAAACAAATAAAATAAATGGAGCCTCAGCCCTGCCTCGGAATGCGCGAATGATGCATGCTCGTCGCGACTTGCCCGGAAAACCCGTGTCATGGCACTGCTGCTTCTGTTTTTACTGCCTTGCCTCTCTAAAATTTTCCAGAGTCTCAGGACACCTTCCTTGAATGCTGATGAGTGCCACCGGCTGGAAGAAATCACCACCGGCTGCTTGTGGTGGCCACCGGCTGCAAAATGATCTACCGGCCAGAAATGCAGTGCCGGTCGGCACTATTTCCTGCCGGTCGGCACAAAGTTCCTGCAGAAAACAGTTGACAGCAGCAGCAGACAGCAGTGCATGGCATTGGATTTTTGGACATATTTGTGCATGGCCAATGCTCCCTATCATGTGTAGAACTCAAGGAAGCATGGCTCTTGGTTCTAGGACTATCAATTGTGCACCTTGGTGCATGATAGCCTAAGAGCCAAGATTGCATTTTAATGGTATTATGCAATGCAACAAGCAAATGAAATCCAAGGCCTTATCATGTATTAGTCAAAGGTCTTGATGACCAAGGGTTGGGACAAGTTGCACCACTTAAAGTGTGAACTCCTCTCAACTCTTGCACTTGGTTTGACACCCCAAACCAAGATAATGCAATGCATGTATGCAACATGGCTCCAATAGTGCAACCTAATACTAACATGTTAGCATGCCAAATGCAATGCAACATGCAAGGTGCGAATGCAATGTAAACCATAGGCAATTAGACAATGTAACCATCATACTACAACACTTAAAGAACTAAACATGCAACAAGCAAATGATGAACATGCAATGATGGACTTAGCCACAAAGGGGCAGCCCTCAAGCCTCCCCAAAACAGTGGCAAAATGGACCAAAAGATGTAGACAAACAACCGTGTAAGCATGCAAGCCAAAAGGCCTAAGGCAAAGGCATAAAGTGGTGCATTCAACCTTCCCCTATTCATGACCAAACATGGCACATATCAAGCAATCCAAAATGACAGATTTTCAGCATGCAAAAACACACCCAAAACTCACACACATGGCAACCCAAAAGCTCTAAACACACAAGCATGCATGAGGGATATTTCAAGGCATAAAAGGACACACCCTTAAAGCATGAAAGAGACGACAAAAATGAACATGTGAGCATGGATTAGGGTCTGAAATAGCATGTAAGAGGGTCCCAAACCCTTGAAATCATGGAGGCAATGCATCCTACATATGCACCTACTCGAAGCATACAAGCTACAATGCAAAGGGGCTATATGAGGCATGTCATGGATGGCCTAAACGACCAAAAACAGATCTTATACATGGCAAAACAAGCACATTTTCAGTTTATGTCAAGCCACAAAAACAAAAGCAAGATAGGCTAACAAAGCATGCAAAATTACGGTAAATCACATGGATTTCAAAGCAAGTAGCACATGGATTATCCAAACAATGTTGAGCCCTTCAACAATGTTGAAGAAGGGCTCAAAATAAGCCTACTCTTAGCTTACATCATGCTCTGAAACAGATTATACACAAGCCAAATATTCTATGCAAGAAACATGGCATACAAGAGGATATTGAGATAGGTGCTAGATGCAGCCACCAAACGGCAAGGGGTCCTCAATCAAACATGAAGAGGACCCCAAAATAAGACTATTTGAAGTTTGGGTCGGAGCCCAAAAGTGCTTGCAAGCAAGGCTTAGATATGGATCAAGAAATTGCAAGAAAAGGGAAGATGAGGACTTACCCTTGAAGACCAGCAAACCAGCACCTCTTGGATCAAGTTTAGGTGCTCCTAAGCTCTGAAGAACAGCCCCAAGTCGTTGGAAATGGAAGTGGTGGTGTTATGCTATGGGTTGGTGAAGGAATGGCTCAAGAACAATGGACTTTGGAGGTTGGATGGGAGAGATATGGAGAGAGGGGGTGGGATATATATGTATATATCAGATATACATATATATCTGCTGGTTTTTTTGTTCAAGCCTCTAACCCTTTGAGCAATGGAGAGGGGGCATGCTTATATAAGCCATGTAAGGGCCAAACTTAGAGGCTAAGTTAAAGGAAAAGGGTCAAGGGGGTGCAAGGCTTATTCAACAAGCTTGGACAGCTGGTAAGGCTTCTTGAGGAAGCCAAGACAAGGGGTCAAGGCTTCCTCAAGAAGCCATGAGCAAAGGGTGCAAAATAAGGGACCAAAGGGTGTAAAATATGCACATGCATGCACGTGGGTCGAGTTCTGTGCACTCCAGCTGGCACAGCTGTCATGCACCAAGCTTGGGGGGTTCAAAGGGTGCAAACCGGCCAGCCAATTCGATCACTGGCCAAAATAAAGTGCCGGTCGGCACTCTTTTCTGCCGGTCGGCTAAATAGAGTGCCGACAGATGATTCCTTGGTCAAAATACGGCCGGTGGGTATGCAAATCGAAGCCCCGGAAGTTAGCTTTCCAATGGCGCAAACCTTGCATCAAAATTCCTCCTGTGCAAAAAGTTATGCCCTTTTTCGTGAAGTCGCGCAGACTCGATCCAACCGGGATGATGCCCAGCTTCAACCAATCATACCTCCTCCACCCGGACTTGGTTCTAGGATATTTTTGAGTGCAAAGTGAAGCCCCGGAAGTCTTCTTTCCAACGATGGTGGCCTCATAGCTTAACTCCAAGTGTATAGACCAATACACTCGATTTAGCGAGGACTGCTCGACTTTCTTCTACCCGGATTCATGCCGAACTTCTCCCAAACCTGTTTTCTCCCCTCCTTTCCTCTTTTCTTCAACTCCAAACCTCTAAGCAAAGTGTTTTGAAGGATTTGCCTCTCTCCTTGCCGAAGGAATTGAATCTGTGCCCTGCACATCTCTCAACACCGAGCAAACCATCAGTAATGCCCAAGTCTTGAGGGCGGTCAAAAATGGGGTGTCTACAGCAACTCAACGCGGACTTTATCACACTCACTACTCTGAAAGCTAGCAATAAGACAGCTAAGATCACTCCGTCCACACGGATCATACACCGGTGATAAAACTCTATCCACCCGGTCCCCCAAGAAATAAAAACAATTCTCGTTCACGGTACATACAGTAACCTTCTGGCGGTAGCATTCTATAACAGCCTGGTATGTCGATAACCAGTCCATATCCAAGATAACATCAAAACTAGTCATATCTAGCAAAACAAATGCAAATGGAAGACGATGACCGGCAACCTCAATGTCACAACCCCGATACCCCTGTTTCAGGATAACCTCACCACCAATAGGTGACTCTACACAAATAGGAGATGCTAACTGTGCCAGCTCCAGCCCCAAAACCGATGCAAATGCAGACGAGATAAATGAATGGGATGCACCCATATCAATCAACACATTAGCAACAAAATTACAAGACAAGAAGGTACCTTTCACTACAGAAGGAACAAGTACAAGATCTGGCGCCGTAACTGCATACACACGCCCTGTAGGTCTGTGCTCAACCTACTCACCCCTCGAAGCATACACCTGATACACTGACTGAGTCGAAGAGGCTCCCTAATTAGCCCTCGAGGCCTGTGCAGACTGTGATGGCTAGTGACTCTGCGTTTGCCTCGAACCAAATGCACCAGATGTACCACCCAATTGTGGGCAAGACCTTTTCAGGTGCCCCGCCTGCCCACACTGGTAACAAGTGGGCGGCTACCCTCTACACTGACTCTGGCCTTGAGAACGGGCCGAAGACGAAGCTGCTCGCTGCCCTCCTCCTCTCTACGGGCAAGCTGGAGACTTGTGGCCCAACTGACCACATTTGAAGCAAGTCACATCATCCTGACCACCTCTCCCAGAACCCGAACTCGGCACTAGAAAAGCAGATCTCGACTGTACTCCCTGGGATTGCTAAGGGTTAGAATCCTTCTGCCTCTTACCGTTCCCCTAACTGTCTTGACTCCTCTTGGAGCCCCTCATCATTTCTTCCCCAGCCTGCATAATAGTCTCAAGATGGGCCACCGCGTCCACAAGGCACCCATAGTCTCTAATCATAGATCCGGCCACTCTGAACATGAGCTCGATCCTCAGCCTCTTCTCAAACTCCAAACAACGGCGCTCTTCCGTCGCCACTAACTCAGGTGCAAACCTAGAGAGGCTAGTGAAAGTGGCCTCAAACTCAGTTACTGGCGTGTTTAACTACTTGAGTTGAGAAAACTGATCCCTCAACTTCTCCCTAACTGTGGGAGGCAAAAACTTTTCCTGGAAGGCGTTGACGAGGGCCTCCCAAGTCCCTCCAATGCGTCCTCGTGCATACTTTCACCACTAACCCGCATCTCCCTTTAACTAGAAGGATGCCAAGGTCATTCTCAAGCCTCCATCTTCGATGCCGAGCATCTCAAAGTCTTCACCATCTGCTCTAGCCACTTATCTGCTTTCAGCGGCTCCTTAGGATCACCCAAAAATTCATCCAAATTCGACTAGAAGAACTCCCTTTTCAGAAAATATGGCCCTGCTTCAGCTACCTGGGCTTGGACTTGATTCTCTGCTTTGAGAATGTCCATAGACTCCCTCAATGCTCTAGTCATTTCGCAGGCTAAGGTGTCCATGGCCTGCTGACCTACTAGTTCGGCCACATTGACCTGACTAACCCCTTCTTCCTGTGCCGGAATTTCATCCGGTATGGGCACCTCGTGCATTCCAGGCTTACCACGTTTGCTACCACGGCCACGTCCTGACATCCTAATAAAGGTAACATAAGGGATTAGCACATTCACAAATGTGCCGAAACTAACTCACTCGCGTCCTAATACATTGGACAACAGTAATTCACTCCACATAAGCACATAGTCATGTAAGCATATACGAATTTAATTTCTAGATAATGATCGTCCCGCGGCGTTGCTAGAGTTCAAATTAGAAACAACAGTGATCAAGTGCTCTTCTAATAGGACTTCCAGTAACCCGTAGATCCAATCAGTATCTTAGGAACTAAATCTCATACCCATATAATCACATAAGCATGTTGTCACATAAGCACATATCGTCCATACTTAAGTCTCTAACAAGCGAGACAAATTTATTATGGTACTAACCACTTTCACGTATCCAAAGTATTCAAACCCGGTACGCTCTGATATCAAATTGTAACGCCTTCAAAATAGTACAATAAATACAACCCAAAGCGTGCATCATTGATAACATAAATCAAAGTAAATAGTCTTTTCATTATATGAAAGTTAAAGATACAAAGAGTATAACATAAATATATGCCCTATTGGCTTATACTTTTCCAAGCCTTGACTTGGTTACAACATAAGTGAGCTTTGCTCATCACATCTTAAGTCCTTGGCTTTACAAAAATATACAATGAAAATAAGAAGCTCTTGCTCTAGAAAATCCCTCTAATGCTATTGCATTGGTGAAGGCATTCCATCATTACCTGAAAATGTTTTTCCCAAATAGGGTGAGCCACAGCCCAGTAGGAATCATCTAACACAATATATGGGGTTTAGCAGAGATATAAGTACAAAGTGCATATACAATGCCTTGGGATAAAACATCCACAAATTTATATATTTGAAAGATACCATTTTCAAATCTTAACCCATTTTCCTTTAATTCATATTCCATTCACTTATCTTTCTCAATTCATGAGTCAATTTCGTTATTTCTCAACAACTAAACTGAGGACACAACTCAATGGTTTTCAAATCATACAACACATATACGTAAACACTTTAAATTTCCATTTCACGAATATTTCGTCTGTGGGAAACCGTCAAACGGGACCCATGTAAACGTAGGCTATATACGCACTACAATTGCCATTTTATGGATATTTCGTCCATGGGCTAGGCACCGATGTATAATTTCGGGACTTTCACCTAGAACACTTCGGCCAACTTAATTATAATGGAGTCCATCCACTTTCTCCTCCCAAACAATGGAGTCCATCCCATTTTTTCTCCCAAATAATCATACATATACGATGTATTTAAACATGGTCATATTCAATGACAATCATCAACAGATTAGTTTCAATTCACTTAATCCACATGCAAATTCTACAACAGTTAAAGATATCCTCCACCGATAGCCTAATACAGTTATCTCTAAACAGATATTCAATCTCAAACAGATAGTTTATTCAAAACTTCCAAAGGTGTGAAATAATATATATATTCAATTCCACCATTTATATCAAAGATCATCCAATTTCACATTTTCAATGACAAATTCAATTATTTATACATAATAACAATTTGATTCAATTAGGGCAAAAACCCCTTTTTCAAAATATTAGCCCACGTACCAAAATTCACCATTTAGACACAGCATAAACATATTTTCAGTCCCCAAACTCATTTATTTCATATTCACCAAAAACCCCTCTTTTTCATTTCACTCCCAAACCCTAGGTTTGATCAAACTACTCCCAAATCCCACCATTGTTATGTAATCAGAAATAACTAAGCTAAAAACCATATGAGAGTGTAGAAAATCCCTACCTCAGAGAGTAAAGACGAGCCAAGCAAGAGTGAAACACCAAGAACACCGAAACCCACTTCTATTTGGATCAAAATGAAGATCTTGAAGCGCTCTACCTTTTTCTCAAAAGCACTAAGATGGAAATCCCAACGGATCTAGATGAAACCGAAGAGAGAATGTGAGTTTTAGAGGGAGAAACTCAAGATCTAGATATTTTGGGGAGTTTTAGAGAGAGAGAGAGAGAGAAAGAGAGAGAAAAAGTGATTCAAAATGACATCTTCAAGGATTGTTATACACGCAATCTGCTCGAGTGTGGAAAGTGACGTTCGAGCATCAGATACAAAGGTCCCCTCGAGCGTGAAAAGTGGCGCTCGAGAGTGGGATACGCTCCTTCAAAAGTTTTGCGAACGAAGGACTCCATTCGAACGTCTAATGCATTCTCTCAGTATTTGCAGAACTGCAAAAATACTGAAAGTTGACAAATCCCGCTTGAGCACAAGAATGGTCGCTTGAGCGAAAAAACAAAATTTAATTTGTGAAGCTCACTCGAGCATAAGAATGCTCACTCAAGTGGAAGAGCCAAAATATGGGCATCACAGGTTTGGAAAAATATGCAACCAACCTGTTCCAAATGCACAATTACAACCCAATAACCAAAATAGAAGGGAGACAAGGGAAGCAAGACATAAATAACCATTCTAAACCATACCAACCTGAGTCCGGAATACAATAGGTAATGGGGTCAAATCGGAATCGTTATATTTATCGACCCAAAGGTTCCATTCTAGTGTGAATTACATAAAGGGTCAAGCATAAACGCGTGTTATGTGTTGAGTGACAAATGTGAGTTTTCTGATAATGTTGAAATTACTAAACGTAACATTTCAAAAAAACCCCTTAGTGTATTTTTCCCAAACGTGACACTCCAATATAACACTTCAAAACGTAACACTCCAATGTAACATATTAAAAAACTTTTTAGTATACTTTTCCTAAACATAACACTCAATCAATGTAACACTAAAAAACTCCTTAGTGTACTTTTTCTACACATAACACTGCAATGTAACACACTAAAAAACTCCTTAGTATATTTTTCTCAAACGTAACAACGTATAATCCAAAAAAAACTCCTTAGTGTACTTTTCCCAAACGTAATACTCTAATCAATATAACACTCAAAAATTCTTTAATATACTTTTCCCAAACGCAACAACGTAACATTCCAAGAAAACTCCTCAACGTATTTTTTCCAAACATAACACTCCAATTAATGTAACACATAAAAATTCCTTAGTGTATTTTTTTCCCCCAAATGTAGCACTCTAATGTAACACTCCAATGTAACACTAAAAAAATCACATTAATAGAAATATAAATTTATGCGCTTGAAAATAATCTTCCACAACCTCACCTTTACATTTTCATCTGAAAAAGGAATCAAAAAATTGAAAAAATGAATCACAAAAAGAATTCACTTAAAATCAAATGGCATCAAATCAAATAAATACAGCTTTTCAAAATAAAAAGGACTAATTGATTTATAAAAAAACTCTTAGAACTAAATGGATCGACATTCCCTCATATGAGATTTATGGGTAATTTTTCTTTAAAAAAATCACAAATATTATAATTTTTAAGTATGTCTAGATTAGTTACATCTAAAAAGTTTTAAAAAATATTTAAAATATTAAATAAAATCATTAAAAATGAAAAAATAAAAAAAAAAACACAATTTCAAAAAAATTCCCCTAAACCAAACAAAGTGCTATTTTTTGTTCACACTAGTAATATGGATGTGAAGCTTACCTGATGTGTAATACCATACGAATATGTGGGTTAAAAAATGTATAAGTACATTAGTGGTGTGAAGCTTACCTAATGTGTAATACCATATGATTATGTGGGTTAAAAAATGTGTAAGTACATTAGATTAAGGCCTATTGAATGCCAAAAATTGAAACAATAAAGAAACAAAAGATACAAATTAAATTGCTGACCACTCTATCAACTATTTACATGCTTGTGAAATTCACATTATATAAATTTCACACATACGAGTGATTGATAAAATAACGGTGCTATTATTAGCATTTTATCAATTATTTTAGACCTCCACTTATAAATTGTAAACTCTTTAGAATTTCTTCTCTTCCAAATAATACCAAAATTATTCTTAGAAAAACATTCCACCTATTTAAATACACACCCCCCACACCCTAAAAGGCCTCTCTCTCAAAATCCTTACAAAACCCATGACGGTGGAACCTCCCAAAACTAGTGAAAAAAATTTATGGTGATTAAGAAATTTTTTCTCTACTTTATTATGAGATATGTCAATCTGTTTGATTTTTTTTTTTTTTTTTTCTATTAACTCTTTTCATATACACAACACAATCTACTATCATACTTCTCTAGTTGGTTTTCTGTCATTCGTCCATGGCCTCATTGTACTTGTGTGCTCTCTATGTAAGCAAAACTAGGTAGGATTTCACCCACCGATCGACCTCCTGGTCAACCAGCCGGTCGACCAGGTGGGTGGTCTAACCTTCTTTGTTTGCTTGCTTCTGCTGTTGCTGCTCCGATTATCTGTTCCTAAATAAATAAGAAACGTTCAGTTACCTATTCTTGAACAAATAAACAATGTTCGGTTGTGTCTTCCTGAATTTCAATCATATATTCAGGAGTTCAGTCCTGAAAAAATAATAAACAATTTTTATTATTTTTGTCATTTTTTTCAAGAAAACTTACCTTACATGGCCAATTTCCTCTGAGTGAAAAACACCATCAAAGTTATGAACCTCTGCTGAGTTTTTATTGTTGTACTCTTCTCGTCTCATGGGGTTGTGGTTATTGAAAAAATTTCCATCATTGTCATTGCCAGAGAAGTATATGTAATCAAATGGTTACCACCGTTGCCGTCGGAATATTGCTACCAAAGAATTTTCAAGGTTTTAAGGGTGGGTAGGTTTTGAAGGTGGGATTTGGGGAAGATGGATTGGTGGTGATGGAGGTGTGTACTCTCATAAACCTTAATTCATGATGTAGTGGGTGTGTGTGTGTGTGTGTGTGACGCCCTAAAAAAATCACGAACTTCAGAGAATATATTATCAATTAAATATAGGGTTTATCTAAAGTTAAGAGTCTAAGAAACGACACTAATGAGTCCTATGACCAATAACCAAGTAAGATCCCAGATCGCCGGAGGAGTCAAGTTAGCCTCCCTTCTAAGTCCAGCTTTCTTAAGTAGTACACTACCATTTTCACAGATAGGCATAGGATTACAAGGTAAATAATAATTTTAGTGTCTCAAATTTTAAATTTATAAAACGAGCCCCATTACTATTATAATCCAAGAATAAATAAAAGCACAGTCAAACTAATAAACGAAACGGTTCCCAACTTTCTCTAAGGCAAACTTAAGTCTTCAAATGTCTCTGATTCTTCATGGCTTCGTGCATTTCTTCGATACCTAGCATGAAACGCCATGAGCTTTAAATGCCCAGTAAACACACACACACCCCGTCCCTTTTTCCCAATCTAATACACAATAGCAAATTACAACAATAGGGGAAAGGAGCATGACATTCAAGTAATTAACACAAGTTACAGGGTTAGTTGTTAGTAGTCTAGAAATCCCCCAAAGAGATTTCGTCCTCCCAACCGCAAGAATCGGACGCGGATTATTCGGTATGCCCCCTCTTTTGCTGCTTTGTTGCAGAACTTACCTCGGATGCCTAACAACGGTTATATACTGTGTAGCGCCGACTGCAGGGCCTCAAAAGAGATGGTAATAATGGGCCTTGCCCAAATCCCTCCTTACACCAAATACCTAGGGTCCGAATACAATCGCTCCGTTCAAGGGTTCCGAAAACCACTTGCGCAAGACTTTAACTTCCAAATAGGGAATGTATCCCGTCAACCAAATCAATATCTTAGTAATCTTGTCCAAAAATTTGCAACCCATTACCACCCATTAAGTTTCCCGTTTGAGTTAGATAATTTAAGTCAGAGTTAGGACATGCTCTTGAAACAACATCTATTGCACAAGTTTGAACAACTAAATAGTACAAATAGAAGGAAATAAGGTTACAACACATGAGATTCACATATGAAGATAGGCACAAGTAGCTCTAAGCATATTCAAGTAGTTAAGGGAATAATTTCGCACAAGAATATAATTTCCAAATTTGCATAAGTGTGAGCACCATCGAAGGATTAAAATAAAATACATAAACCTATGACATGTGTAATATCATATCGAGACATGATCATAAATTAATAAGTATATTCATAAACACAAGAGCATAAAACACTAATGAAAACAGAATTTCTAGATTCAATACTACCTAAAAATTTTACTAAAAAGGGCTATTTTAGATTTTTCTAGGGCCCGACCTTCCTATGGTTCGTAGGTAATTTTATCTAGTTTTCAGAATATTTTTCGGAAATGGAATAGCTTTTCCAGATTTGTAGTTATTTCAAAAATACTCCAGCTCTGTCCAAATTCGTCGACTGTTACGAAAATCAGATTTTCTCACAAACTGCTCACTCGTTTTCAATGAAACCAATTTTCCTTGAAAGATAACTCCTTAAGAAAGATTTTGACATAAAATGGAGGTCCCAGATATTTTTATACATTTTTCTACAATGTTCGTAAGGTGGCTGTAAAATAGATTTTTCTGGCACAGTTCTTGAAAATAGAAAGTTGGTGAACAAAGAGGTCAGCTAGGGGAAATTTTCCACTTATCTTGTGATGAAAACATGCTAACTAATATGTATTAAACTCAGAAATTTAAAGGTGAATGTGTGCTTTTGAAAATTTTGAGAGATTGATAGGGAAAAATGTAGTCTTATACCGATTAAGAGAAATAGAAGAAGGGTAGAATCAAAACTCAACTCCTTTCATTTTTTACATAAGAATACCATTATAACATATCTGAAAAGACCATTTTAAACTTCTAATAACATGTATTTGAAAAAGAAAAATGGAAGAGAGAGTTGTGTTGTGGCTTACTTGAGGGTTGTTGGAATTGCTAGCAAGCGTTTTCTTTCTATCCTCTCTTCTACCAAGGTCACCCCCTTCCTTTCTTCTCTCTCAGCTGAATATAGTGTGTGTAAGTGTTGTTCTTGTATGTAAAATGCTAGGGGAGGGGTTGTTTATATAATGAATTTGGTGCAAAAGGTCCTAAATGTCCCTTGGTTGAATTGGATTGGATAGTTTGGATTTAGTTTGAATTCAATGGAATAAAGGTCTTAATTAGGTTCCTAAATATGATCTAGTTAGGGTTTTCCTCCTAATCAAACCAATCTAGTTGCTTATATACATATATATAAAAGTTTGTATCAAGTCAAAGATTTTTCTTCCTTAAATGATGGAAAATTGTCTCATAGTACATTCATTACACCTACAATGGTGATGGCTAGCCATGTGATGGTAAATTGATGGACTTGTTTTATATATATATTTTTTTGGTGTACAATTGTTGGAATTTGTAAAATAAAATGTTTTAAAAAGATTTTAGGATACAAGTATATATATAAATATATAATGGTACTTGTTTGGGGTCAATTTGTAATTTAATACAAATGTGAGGACTTGGGCTCAATTAAAGTATCTATTTCAAGTGTAGAGTTAATAAATTAGTGTTAGGAAAAATAATTCGGTTTGTATTATCTTGTTTTGAATTTAAAGGTAAATAACCAAACGAAAACTGTGAAAATCGAAAGTTAAGGTTTAGAGCGATTAATCTAAAATTTGAGAGTTAAATAATTAATATTAGAGTGTTAGAAATGATTTCTAAGCTTCCAAGGTCGATTAGGGTTTGCATGGGTTCGTCCGTGATGCGTTTTCGGTTCTAGGATTTAATTTGCGAATAATCGACGAATTAAGGGCTTTATTATAGTAACTCAAAATTTATGGACCTAATAAGGTTTACAAAAGTTAGGGATCTCACAGTGTGGGCTTAATTGTGAGATGGGGTGTCTCAAAATTATTGATATCATTTTTAGTAATTTCATTTGAGGTTATTATTGTAATAAACAAATAAATAAATAAAGCTAAAATATGGAAGATCTAAAATAATTAATGGAGTGTTAATAGCAACACTCTAAAATAATTGATAAATTTAAGGGTAAATTACCTTAACACCCTTAAGGTATGCTCTTAATACATATTTCTCCTTAAAGTTCTAAAAATTACAATCCCCCTAAGATTTATAGTTGCATTATAATATCCCACATTTGTTAGTTAATATGTAGAATTTTTTTTTTTATCAGAGTCGATAGTTAGATTGACTAACAATTTTTGGTAATGTCAACAGTTAAGTTTTTCTTAATGCTAACTTTACCCTGATGCACTTTCGCATTCTACAACACATCATTTTCTCTCACAATTCATCACCCAAGTCATTTTAGAAATTATGTGTTGTTCTTGGAATAAATTCACATGATATTCTATCTTAATATTTATTGGTTAAAATTGTGGGACTCCATACTTTTTGATAAGATTTTAAGAAATAAATTAAAAAATATCAAATAATAAATAGTGTGAAATAATACTATAAGACCAGCGATTAATCACTCCCATTTTAGACAACCACCACCCTCTCCTTCCTTACATTACCTCCCATCACCACCACAATCATCCTTCCACAACTCCAAACACTCCCCGAACAAACTCATGCACACAAATAAAAAAATCTTCACGACCAACTTATTAAACTGCACAAAGATAAAGAGGAAAAATAGAAAATCAGATATTATAGAAATAAACAAATAAATAAATAAACCAGACACTACAGTGATAAAAAGAAAAACAGAGCTTCATTTTACCAATGCACACATACACATTTACAGACAATTACCCACATTCTCTTATATAAAACAGTCATAAATTCATACAGAAAATATTTGAGACCCTTATAAATCATTTAAAATTCAATTTATAATAATGTAATCTGACCAATGTGAGTTTTTTATTAGTTAAACACTCAATGATATGGGTCTCACTACTTTTGTCACATCATTATAAAAACATTTGTGGATATAAAATGTGAGTTTCTAACATTATTGAATTTATACTCACGTCTACATTTAATCAAATTCACTTTACGAACACAAAACCACCACTGTGATATACCAATCAAAAACATTGTCCATGACTTTACAAACCCAAAAACAAAACTACCACCATGAGTCAAGAAGCCAAGAGACTACATGGTAACATTAATCCAATTTACCTGGTGAAATTAATCAAAAAAATCTACTTCAATTCATGTTGAGATGGTGATTGGTGGGTTGGGTGGTGCGACAAAGGGTTGATGGTACTGAAATTGATGGTTGTTGGTTCCGCGACAGGGAACTCTTCGCAAATATTTGTTGTTGGTGCTGCAACACATTGAGAGGTGGTGGGTTCGTAGATCAACGGACGAGGATGATGATTGTGCCAAGCCATCCCTCAAGCCATGATTGACAACACTACAGGCTGCAATCACTTGCAGAGATTTGGGGTTTTGATTTTGCTAACTGATTTAGGATTTTTTATTTTGCTAGATGATTTTTGGTGGCATAGCCTTAATTCAATTCAATTTGATCCAATCATGAGTTTTGATCATGGGAGTGGGTTCAATTGGAAGGGCTTTGATTTTTTATTATGGTGGTTGTGGTTTGTGGTTGTGATTGGCATAGTGACAAAGGGAGGAGGAGTGGTGGTGTCGTCGCCAGCAGTGACAAGTGATTAGTGGTGATGAAAGTTGTGAACTGTCGTAGGATACACTAATGGTGTGGTGATGGAAGTGGTGAAGGTGGGGACACACTGGTAATAGTGGAGAGGGGTACTGGTGGGGGTACAATGGTGAAGGTGAAAAGTGGCAGAGGGTATAAATATGGGTTTGGGTAAAGAAAGAAGACCATTATGGTACTTGCGTAAATTAGTCATCTTGATTTGATTTTTTTTTTTTTTTTTGACACTATAACAAATTAAATTCTGAGGATTAATATGTCGAGAGAGATCTGTAATAAAAACAAATTTGAGAGACTGTCAGCGTAATTTATCTATTATTTTTAATTTATAACCATAGCAAACGTCATAAATTAAACCTTTGTCGTCTAGAATCTAGAGGGAGAAAGCTTTTCCGTGGTATCTCCATAAGTTATAAGTACTACTTAACAAGACATTATTCCACCCGTTCGGAGCAATCTTTAAAAAGTCAGTTTTTACTAAAACAAATAGGAAAATTATAAAGTTAAAAAGCTTTATCATGTGTTAAAAAAATGCTACAAAAAGAAAATTTTAACTTCTCAAACAAATCAATTTAGAAAAGCAGCCTCAAACGTCTATGGTATAAAAATATTGATGCTTTGATATTTACACTATGTTTGGGAAGCTATGAGAAAAAAGAAAAGAAAGGATTACTTAAGTTATAAGAGAAAAGAAAAGAAAAGAAATTATTGTGATTTCTCTCATTTTTGTTTGGATAAGTAAGAAATAAAATTAAAAAAAATAATTGTGATTTCTTTTCTTCTAATTTGATTAGATTTCATAAGAGAAAAGAAAATAAATTATTTTATGTTATATTACCAAAATAACCTTTTTATATTTTCAATCATTTTATTTCTTTTATTTTTACAGGAACAAAATTGGTATTATGAAAATATTCGTTTCTTTTCTCTCTCAATCTTTCTACTTTTGGGAAGATTGAAAATAAGAGTTATAAGAGAAATGAGTTTCGATATATTTCTCTGTTTTTCTCCTCATTTCTCTCCACTTAAGTTATCCAAACAAGTAAGAGAAATACATATATCTCCATTTCTTTTCTTTTCTCTCCAAATCACTCAATCCAAACATAGCGTTAGAGCATCACCGTCAGGATCGTTAAAATTGTTTCTTAGCTAAATTAACGATATAAACTTCAAAAAACCACCTCCATCAATCTCCCTTGCAGCTCGTCAAAATTTGCGTTTGCTACAGTATCTCGCTACAACAAGCGAGGTACTGTTCATCACTACTTATATATTGCCGGATGTTCGCCCGGAAGTTCGGCTGGTCAGTAGCATTTTTTTTTTTTTTTTTACATTTCTTCCAGTTTTACCTTTACAAAGAAACATAAGAATTGTTTGGCTAGCAGTTCATTAATTTAATTAAAAAAAAAAGAATAACAAATATTTTAATAGGATTGAGTTAGAATAGAGAGTTTGATACAGTGGGGTGATTAGTTAAAATAGGAAAATGGCTTTTTTAGTTATAATTTGACTAAAAATTTAAAGAAATTAGTGTGGATGCTCTTACCACAACAAATAGAAAAATTTAAATTTAAAAAAATAAAAAATTGGAAATGGAAAACTAGCACTTTGTTTCTTACTACTGCAGAAAATAAGAAAAATGAAAGGGTAAATAAAACTTATCTCTTTTGAGATTTAGCAGAATTATAGGATTCTCTTCTGTAGTTTTAATAATAACAATAATATCCTTTACTTTTGAAATTATAATACATTTTGACCCATTGTTAACCGTCTGTTAGCACTCTTGTCAAAATATGTTGATGTTACATGTTTTAAGACCTTAAATGCTAATCACTCTGTTTGATTTTAATTTTTTGGAATCAATTTTTTGAAAATTAAGTTTTTTATTTTTTATATTTTTTGTATTTTTAGTGAATATTTTTAAAATTATAAGCAATTTCTCTATTTTTTTAGATGCACTAAAATGTAAAATATTTATAAAAAATATATTTTAAAAAATCAATAAATACACAAGAATATGAATATGTAGGGGTGATCGCGGATCGAGTTGGGTTGGACGATATCCCATCCGCCATTCGTCTAAAATAAGGCGGATTGGAAAAAATCAATCTACATCTGTCCACCAGTTTGGCGAATGAGGATTGAGTGAGCCGTGCAGGTTGATGGATGGATGCAATCAGTTTGGCGGTTTAGACTTTACAAATTTTGGGCATTTTTTTAAATTATAATTCATAACTTTTACAATCTCTAATAATTATTAGTTTAAAAAAAAAAGTATTTATTGGCTATATATTTTGTATTAGCCAATCGCAACTTAACACGTGGCTCGTAAAGGGTAATTTGGAGAGTTAATGTAAGTCTCCAGTCAACGACAGATATGTAGTAGTATATATTGGTAACAATGGATTTGCGCAGTATTGGAGCAATCAGAAGGCGTAAGGTGACATGGTCCAACGGTGACTCACAATTCAAATTCAAATTCATGAAGGAAGTCCAACTGCAAGAATGGCGTAGTGAAAGCAAACTGTTCAAGACCATGACCAGTGATCGTGGAAGGGTATTTCGAAGGTTAGAATACCACTTCAACAGTTACCATTAAAGGGTATAAATAGAAGAGAAGGCTAATAGAAATGGTCCAGACTTAGATCCCGAAATCAGTTATTTATTTTATATTTTTCTTTTCAGTTTTTACATTTTTAGTTCTTCAATTCCTGTACTGTATTTCAATTCTTGGGAGTAGTTTCAAGTAATCTATTGTTTTAAAACCCATCAAGATTGTGGAAGTGCGAGGTTATTATTATAAGTTCTTATTATTTAATGAAATCCAGTTCTTGAAACTGTTTTTATCTATTGTTATTGTTAATATCTTTAATTTTCTCCTAAGCAAAACCATTAGAAAAAGTCCTCTTCATTGAGGCATCAGAAAATGTCCTCTTCATTGAGGTTGAAAGAACATCAACACAATCAATTGATAATTGGTTGGCAATTAAAATTTCTGTAAGAACTTATTGATCCTTACTGGTACGTCTAAAATTACATTATTAACTTTCGAAAGTCAAAAAAATCAACATATATTTTTTGACACGCCCAGTGAGACCTTTAAGAAAGAGCAAAGTTTTGGCCAGAGCTCTCCCCAAGGTTTTAAAAAGCGGCCGCAGCCGTTACGTAACGCCGTTACGTAACGGTTTTGGAGGTTACCGCCACCCGTTACGGCCGCTTTTGCAGTGTGATTGAGATTCACAGGTGTGTTGGCCGTGGCGTCTGCCGTAGCGGTCGTAACGGTGCCGTAACAGTCATAACGGCCTGTTACGCACCATTACGTAACGGTTCCAAACTGTTTCTTTCGAAAAAACACACAAAAAAAAGCTGAAAATGAGGGAAGAGGTATAGAGAGAAGAGGGAAGACAAAGAGAGAAAATAGAGGAGCAAGAGATAGAGAGAGAGAGAGAGAAGAGGGAAGATGAAGAACATGTTATTGATTTGTTGAAACTATAAGACCTATACTATTCTATTCAGCTGCTATCACTAAACCATTTTATTTGTGTGTGCCTATCTATATATTGTTTGAAAATAATAATAATAATAATAATAATAATAAGTGTGATCATTATCTATTTAGCTTGGTTAAAATATGTATATATATATAGATATATATATTTAGGCTCTTATTTATTCTCTTACTTTTGTTATTATTTATCTTATATATAATAGTTAATGATTAATTTTTTATAAAATATAAAGTCATTAATTATTAAAATAAAATATAAAAAACTTAGTTTATAGTAATTTAAAAATATGAAATATATTGGATCATACTTAAAAATTTACAAAAATTGATCAATATTTATTTTTAACCCAATAAATATGATCATGGAAAAAAAATATGTGTATCAGTAAGTTTTTTTCAAATTGTGCGAAAAATAAAAAAATTCACGGTTCCGGTTACCGCAACCGTTACACTACGGCCTTTACACCCCGCAACCGCAACCGCGTCACCGCCACCGTTACGGCGACTGCAACCGTTTTTCAGAACCTTGGCTCTCCCGTTATAAGACAATGAAAAAGGTTTCCCAACTCCAGTCCTCTAATTTTTCGAAGCTCATTTTCTTACCAAAATGCCCCAAAATTGACACTCCAGCAAATTAGCGCTGTTTTAGTTATGGTTGGCTCAGCACACTCTGGTTGTTGGCTAGGACATTCTAGCGCCTTGCACACTATGGTCTGCTCGGCCACTCCATAGTAAAGCTATGAATTCCAATACCGGCCAACATATCATTTCTTTTTTCATTTGTATGGTTACATATGGGTACCTGTATGTACCAGCAAATACTGTAATGGATTTTTCGGTATATATTATATATGTATAAAAAAAAATTATAATAACCTAGAAATTTTAATGTGCATTCTGTGACATTCAACACCAAATCATTTAATTTAAGCATGACATAAACATGTTATCCAACACAATCTCCAGTTGTTGAGCATAATTATTAACTTAACAAAGAACACTATGTTTTGTGCAAAGAAAGAACAATATGTATCACATGAAAAGGATGAATCTGATAGCAAACAGAACCAAAAAATGTTCTAGAGATAAAAGATTAACTGGATCAAGCAAGCAAAATATTGAACTTAAGAGGATTAAAATTGGTCTGTTCGTTCTATACTTGTTCTAGATTGAAGCAAGCAAAATAGGCCATCTTAAAATTTCACATCAAAATGTTTGCCTTAATCTGATGGCAAACAGATTTTGAATATGGAGCAGAGAGTGAGAGATGAGAGTGATTTATATATATAACGGAGAGGGAGGGCTTTTAACTAACCGATCTGGCCTTTTGGAGCTTCAGGTGATCTCTCCTCTACCAAGGAAAACAGCTTCAAGCCTTAGAGAGTCAAGCACTCTGTTGCTAGGGGCCTTTGCCCCAAAGTCAAAACCCAAATGTTAGGGCTGAATGACTGGCAAACACTTAGGAATCAAAGGCTTGTGTACCAGACAGGTATGCCTGTGTATCAAAATTTACCAAAATTCTACGGTGAAACATCCTGATAAGCAAAAAGATTTTCAATGAAACAATTTCAATGAAACAATTTTTGACCCATTGTTAACCGTCTGTTAGCACTCTTGTCAAGATTAACTGGATCAAACAATTTCAAAAAAATAAATTGACAAGTATCAAGTAATAAATAGTAAAGAAATAATACTCCAAGACCACCGATTAATCACTCCCATTTTAGACAACCACCACCCTCTCCTTCCTTACATTACCTCCAATCACCACCATAATCATCTAGAAAACACGAATACAGATATGATTTTAGACAACCACCACCCTCTCCTTCCTTACATTACCTCCAATCACCACCATAATCATCTAGAAAGCACGAATATGGATATGAGGTACGAATACGATGCGATACGGATACGGATACGGCGATACAACAAAACTTAAAAAAGTAGGATATGGGTACGGTTACGGATACGGCGATACAACAAAACCTAAAAAAATAGGATATGGGTACGGTTAGGATATGTTTGTAAAAAATAAAAAATAAATAAATTATTAGCAGTAAGTTACACATAAACTCAAGAACATTGAGAAACCACAGTAACTTTATGATGCAAAATACTAATATTTAAAAATTAGATATTAATTTAAGGCAGTAACTAGTTTAGTTTTTAAATTTTCAATAGGTCTTGCAAATATTTCATTTCAATATCAAGTCTAATATGTTGATATCATAATATCAAAATAATCCACAACTTGACCCTATGCTTTTTCCTTTTGCACTAGTCAAAAATATTCTATGCAAGTTTATTTGCTTATTTATTTATTAATATTTAATTTTACTATTGTTATATCTTATTAATCCTTACTTCCATGTAGTTATAGGGGACATGCATGATATAATGAAGATATATCAATTTGATGAATTCTATTACTTTAGCTTACTATGTTATTTTTATAAAAAAAAAGCTAGGCAAAGTATTGTAAAATTATTCTATTTATCCTCGCAATTATATTATATTATGATGTTCTGCAAGAAATGATACAATTCTAATTTCGTAAAAGGAGTAATATAAGACTTGAAGCATTTGATACTTTAAAATTAATTAAGAAGTATCCGATAATATGTAACTTGGAGCATCCGATACTTCAAAATTAATGAAAAATTAATTAAGAAGTATCCGATACTTTTAATAAGTATCTGATATGTATCCGTAAGTATCCAAAGAGTATCGGTATCCGATACGGATACGATACGAATACATCTTCCTATTTGAAGTATCTGTGCTTCATAGATAATCATCCTTCCACAACTCCAAACACTACCGCAACAAACTCATGCACACAAATAAAAAAATCTTCACAACCAACTTATTAAATTGCACAAAGATAAAGAGGAAAAATAGAAAATCAGATATAATAGAAATAAACAAATAAATAAATAAATAAACCAGACATACTACAGAGATAAAAAGAAAAACAAAGCTCCATTTTACCAATGTACATATTTACAAACAATTACCCACATTCTCTTATATAAAACAGTTATAAATTTATACAAAAAATGTTTGGGACTCCATAAATTTTTTAAAATTCAATTCACAATAATGTAATCTGACAAGTGTCAATTTTTTGTTGATTATACACTATGATATGAGATCCACTACTTTTATCACATCATTATGAATACATTTGTAGGGGTAAAATGTAGATCTTTAGCGTGGTTGAATTTATACTCACATCCACATGCAATCAAATTCCCTTTACAAACACAAAACCACCACTGTGATATACTAATCAAACCCATTGTCCATGACTTTACAAACCCAAAACAAAACCACCACCATGAGTCAAGAAGCCAAGAGACTACATGGTAACATTAATCCAATTTACCTGGTGAAATTAATCAAAAAAATCTACTTCAATTCATGTTGAGATGGTGATTGGTGGGTTGGGTGGTGCGACAAAGGGTTGATGGTACTGAAATTGATGGTTGTTGGTTTCGCAACAGGGAACTCTTCGCAAATATTTATTGTTGGTGCTGCAACACATTGAGAGGTGGTGGGTTCGTAGATCAACGGACGAGGATGATGATTGTGCCAAGCCATTCCTCCAGCCATGATCAACAACACCACAGGCTGCAATCACTTGCAGAGATTTGGGGTTTTGATTTTGCTAAATGATTTAGGATTTTTTATTTTGCTAAATGATTTTAGGCGGCATAGCCTTAATTCAATTCAATTTGACCCAATCATGAGTTTTGATATGGGAGTGGCTTCAATTGGAAGGGCTTTGATTTTTTTATTACGGTGGTTGTGGTTTGCGGTTGCGATTGGCATAGTGACAAAGGGAGGAGGAGTGGTGGGTCGCCGGCGGTGACTAGTGATTAGTGGTGATGGAAGTTGTGAACTGTAGTAGGATACACTAATGGTGTGGTGATGGAAGTGGTGAAGGTGGGGATACACTGGTAAGAGTGGAGAGGGGGACTGGTGGGGATACAATGGTGAAGGTGAAAAGTGGCAGAGGGTATAAAGATGGATTTGGGTAAAGAAAGAAGACCATTATGGTACTTGAGTAATTTTTTTGGGGTAGTAAAGGGTAATTTAGTCATCTTATTTATTATTATTATTATTTTTGTTGACACTATTACAAGTTAAATTCTGGGGGGATCTGTATGTCGAGGGGGATCTGTATTACGAGTAAATGTGAGAGCGTGTCAGTATAATTTGCCCATAATTTTTTATTTATAACTACAGCAAAGGTCATAAATTAGAGCTTCTTTGTCTAGAATCTAAGAGGGAGAAAGCTTTCCGATGGTATCTCCATGAGTTATAAGTATTACTTTAGTGCTGGTTTTTTTGATAACCGAGTGTCCGGGCCAGCTTACGCGCACCTCGACTAATCTCGGGGCCCTGAAGTTAACGACCGGGCAAACCTCCAGTGGCCCGCTAGGAGCACAGCTGGGAGTGGGATTCGAACCTGAGACCTAGAGAGGAGCAAACTCCTAGGCCCCAAGTCCCTTGGCCTCAACCAACTGGGCTACCCTTGCGGGTTTGACATGTTGTTTGAGGTTAAAATAATTATATAAAATAAATTGATTATTTTAGTTAAATATGATAAAATATCACATCTAATTAATAATTTTTTTTTTTTTACAAAAATCAAAATAATAAAAAAAAGTCTATCATAAACGAGATTTTTTAGTTCTAAACTAAAATAGTCAAAAAAAAATTAAAAAATCAACTCACATTTCAAACGAAGTCTTAATAAGGCATCAGTCCATCCCTTCGGAACAATCTTTAAAAAGTCAGTTTTTACTAAAACAAAAAAGAAAATTATAAAGTTAAAAAGCTTTATCATGGGTTAAAAAAAGGCCACATTAATTTTTTGTACTTACAAAAAGAAAAATTTAACAACTTCTCAAACAAATCAATTTAGAAAAGCAGCCTCAAACGTCTATGGTATAAAAATAAACATACTATGATACTTACCACAATAAATAGGAAATTAAAATTTTTTTTTTTTTAAAAAAAAAGAAAACGAAAACTAGCACTTTGCTTCTTACTGCTGCAGAAAATAAGAAAAATGAAAGGATAAATTACACTTATCTCTCTTGTAATTTAACATAATTATAGGAACATCTCCTATAATTTTAATAGTAACAATAATATCCCTTACTTTTGAAATTATAATTCATTTTGACCCATTGTTAACCATCTATTAGTACTCTTGTCAAAATATGCTGATGTCACATGTTTTAAGACCTTAAATGTTAATCACTCTGTTTGGTTTTAATTTTTTAAAATCAATTTTTTAAAAATTAAGTTTTTTATTTTTCGTATTTTTTTTTAATTTTTAGTGAATATTTTTAAAATTATAAGCAAGTTCTTTACTTTTTTAGATGCACTAAAACGTAAAATACTTGTAAAAAATATTTTAAAAAATTAATAAATACACAAGATTACGAAAATGTAAGGGTGATCGCAGATCGAGTTGGGTTGGGTGGTATCCCATCTACCATCAGTCTAAAATAAGGCGGATTGAAAAAAATCAATCTGCATCAGTCCACCAGTTTGGCAAATGAGAATTGAGTGAGCTGTATAGGTTGGTGGATGGATGCGATCGGTTTGGCGGTTTGAACTTTACAAATTTTTGACATTTTTTTGAATTATAATTCATAACTTTTACAATCTTTAATAATTATTAATTTGAAAAAAATATGTATTATTTGTCTATAATAGGTTATGGCACCACACACACATATTATTTAGGTATTGTTTTTTATTTTCACAAAAGTATATATTTTATTATTTTTATCTTATGTTGTTACTTGTTAATAGTTTTTTTTTTTTTTTTTTTTTAACTTACATCTACGGACGAATCGAATTCATGCGGGTGTGGGATGGTGATTCGCTATTCGAACCGTCTCCACAAATTTTGAAATATTTTATCTGCATCCATCCACCAAAAGACACGCATTCGCCCAAAATCAATCGGATTGGGTCAGTTCGGTTAGGTTAGGCGGATCCATGATCACCCCTATGAAAATGTACTGAATTTTTATTTTTTGGTTTTTTTTTTTTATATTTTTGGTATTTAATGAATTTTTAAAAACATTTGTTCACAAATATTGTATGTTTTAAGTGTATTTATATTAAATATATTTAAAATTTTAAAAAAAATAGTTAAAACATTAAAAAAATCAATACAAAAAATAAAAAATTTTAAATACTTAAAAAATGATTCCTAAAAAATAAAACTAAACAAGTTGAATAATACCTTGGTCGTCTCCTACTTCCAAAGACCCAACAAGCTTAAACACTACTTCCAAGCCAAACACCACCATCATTACAACAGAGAAACATCAGTCAAATATTTTTTATGAATCTCTTAAGTTTTATTTTCAAAATATATTTTTTGAATTTTTTTTTGAAAAATAGAAATTAATTTAACAAAAATAAACACTAAAAAAATATTTTTAACTATTTAAAAATTAATTATGCACCAAAAAAAATATATAAATGACGAGTATTTTTTTGCACCAAATTAATTTTTAGTTTTTTCATAACTTTTTTAGAAAATTGATTACGAAAATTAAACCAAACAAAGAGTGTTATGATTCACACCATCCCTATGTGTGTATATATCTGCATATGTTTTGAATTGCCGTGTACTAGGAATGTTGGTTATTTAAAAATAAATTCTGCACCCAAAAAAGAAAAAAATCATGTGAAAATGATGAGCATTTTTATTATTTTAATTTTTTACACCAAATTAGTTTTTAGTTTTTCATAATTTTTTGTAAAAAAAAAATTGATTATGAAAATTAAACCAAACAAAAAGTGTTATGATTCACTCTCCCTGTGTGTATATATATTTATATGTTTTGAATTGCTTTGTACTGAAAATATTGGTTATGATAGCATAATGTCGTGACCTTTAAATATAAAAAAACAAAAATTCCAAACAAAAAAAAAAAAAAACAAACAAACAAGAAGAGAAATAAAAATAAGAATTCTAATAGGATTTAAAAGTTTAGTTATGCTAACTATAATCCCAAATTCTGTGAGATTTTCTTTTTCTTTTTTTCAATAGCCTTGCACGGTGGAATAAAAAAGTTCAGTTATGCTAATTCCATGTAGGGGAAATTTCATTTCAGGAGTGGTCTTGAAAAATAATTATAAAAAATAGTAAATTTTATAAATATTAATAATTAAAAACATAAAACTTTTTTATGAATGTGTAATAATTCCTTAAATGTAAATGTAAGCTTACTTGGAGATGGAAGCTGACAATAGCCTTGAATAGTAGATCATTAATTTTTATTTTATTTTATTTTTTTCTCTAGGATTTGGGGGGTTAGATGAGGCAATGTTGGAGTAGTTGGGTTAATAGAGAGAGAAAGAAGTGGGGGTATTTTAGTCATTTAATGTTATTTTTTACACCGTATGGAACAAAGTTAACAGAAGAGGAAATCTTTATAATAATTTCAAAAGTAAGAGTGGTTAGTGTTATTATTAAAACTACAGGGGAGGTCTTTGTAATCATGCTAAACCTTAGGAGAGATTTGTATAATTTACCCAAAATGAAAAGACATTAAAAAGATTAATCTCTATTTTGTGCAAAAGAGTCCTTTTATACAAACTCAGATTAAATAAATCTAGGAAGAAATCTCTTAAATTTAAAATTTTAAATTTTAAAATGATATTTTTTAACAATTGATTAAAATAGTCGAAAAGTTACTATAAAAAAGTTAAATATTCTCTTTATTTTTTTTATACGTCCTTTCATATAATGTTAAAAAATTAACTAAAATAATCAATTCTTAAGAATTTAATTACTATGTTGATTTATGATATTAGGCTTTGTCTAGGATCAACTTAAAAGTTAAGTATTTATTATTATTTTTTTTTCTTTTGCCTTATTCGATTTTTTTTTTCAATTAAAGTTAATTTTTTTAAAAAAAATTAGGGCTTTTATTAATTGGAAAATGTATATTAGACAAAACTTTCGTTTCTACACCTATTTGATCTTGAAATTATGCAACCTTATTGAATTTAATAAGTCTGGTTGTCCAAAAAATGGGACTAGATATTTGCTTAGAATTTAAAGGTGTGGTGGTAATTAGGTGTGGTTTAGCAACTTGGCTATTTTAGTTGACTTTTAAATTTTTTTATGAAATGAAAAAAAAATATGTTTTGGATGATTTGTGGATTTTTTTTGTAGGTGAATAGGTAATTGTAAAAGAAAAAGTTGTTGATTAATATATAGGATATGATATTTTGTCTTATTAATTATTATTGACTGTTTAGCCAAAATATAAGTCCCAAACAAGCCTAAGAGCATCAATATGAAGCTAGGTAAAATTTTATTACCATTTGAACTTAAAAATTACTTTTTCTATTTTGGTTTTACATCTTTTTAAATGCATTCTCTAACAAATTTTTTAGGAAAAATTATTTATAAGTCCCATTAGGAGAACTTATTTAATGTAAAGTCCCGTGTAATTTCTTATAGAGTTTCAAGTCTTATTTAGATAAGAATGTATTCCATAAGATCTTATGAGTTGTGAATAAATGTGTTCAAAAAAAAGTTGTGAATAAATGGTATTAATATACTATTATACCCTATAATGGCAAAACCATATATAGGAAATTGAATGTTACCATAAATCATATCTATATGAATGTGAATTTGAATTTCAAAATACACGAACAAACAACATTTTCACATTCAATTTAAAAAATCAAAAATCTAGTAAGTTTGCGAAACATAACGTGACGTAAACGCTGAATACAACAGCGCCACAACACAAATTCAAAGAAAAAATACAACTGAATGTAACACGCACAAAACATGACAACATTATAGATGTGGGTTAACATTACAACTTAAATGTAACGTCATTGGAGGCTAATGAAAGTGTGCTAATGTATGGATGTACCATTTTACAATGCGAATGTGTTTTTTTGCATCTGAATGTCGCATCTGATATGGTCACGTTACATTACGTTTATGTAGGTGTCACATTACGTTTCGCAAACTTAATGGGTTTTTAATTTTTTTAATTGAATGTGAAAATGTTGCTGGTTTATGAAAAATAGTACATCCATACATTGGAACACTTCCATTAGCTTCTAAGGATGTTACATTTAGGTTGTAATGTTAACTCACATCTGCAATGTTGTCATGTTTTGTGCATGTTACATTCAGTTGTATTTGTTTTTGAATTTGTGTTGT
The DNA here is from genome assembly GCA_036172215.1 of Camellia granthamiana. NCBI lineage: Eukaryota > Viridiplantae > Streptophyta > Magnoliopsida > Ericales > Theaceae > Camellia > Camellia granthamiana. The sequence continues at coordinate 32,811,252 of CM069916.1, forward strand.
GACGTTATTGTATTAAGTGTTTATGTACGTGTCACGTTACGTTTCGTAAACTTAATAAGTTTTTAATTTTTTTAATTCAATGTGAAAATGTTGCTATGTTTTGTGCGTGTTACGTTACCCTCCAATGACGTTACATTTAGGTTGTAATGTTAACCCACATATATAATGTTGTCATGTTTTGTGCGTGTTACGTTCGGTTGTATTTTTTTTTTGAATTTGTGTTGTGACGTTGTTGTATTCAATAATTACGTACGTGCCACGTTACTTTCGCAAACTTACTAGGTTTTTGATTTTTTAAATTGAATGTGAAAATATTACTTGTTCGTGTATTTTGAAATTCAAATTCACATTCATATAGATATGATCTATGATAACATTCAATTTCCTATATATAGTTTTGCCATTATTTATTATATTAACAACTAATATTGAGGGTAAATGTGTCAACAAACTTCCCACAGGACTTATGGGAACATACGTTTTTTAGTAGGACCATATGTAGCATAAGTGTAACAATTCAGATTTTTAATTATTCTGTAGAATTTATACTAATATTATTTAATCTCAGTTCGGAAAATATATAATTTATTTTGTATTATTATGTGTAATTTTGTAAAATAATATAATTATTAAAAGTTTAGGGGTCAATAATAATAATAATAATAATGGGTGTAGTAGCAAAATAAATAATTAATTTTATGTTAGTATACGATAGAGTGTAATTTAATTAAGAATTAATTTATTTATATAATTATATTAAAATATTGGATCAAAGGGTAATTATCTTAAATATCTATTAAAAATAAGTATAAATTTATATAATTATTAATCGAATCTTTCGAAGATTCGGAGGCCACGTACGCGCTCTCTCCTCCTATAAAAGGGAGAAGGGGTTTCACCTGAAGAAAGGAGAGCAGAAAGAAAGAAAAGGAAAAGAAGGAAAGAAAGAAAGAAAGAAAGAAGAAAAGGAGAAATAAAGAAAGAAGGAAGGAAAGGAAAGAAGAAAAAAATGAAAGTTGAAAGGGTCTTTAATAGTGGAAAGAAGGAATAAGGTATTAAAGTTAAGGTGAGTTATATTATACCTTGAGTTACCATAATATATTTTATGTATGTTTTGACTTACCATATCTAGTTTATACAAATTATGTTTTATAAGTTATTATAAATTATATTAATATTTCAGCTACGTGGTTTAATTTCTGAACCCTATTTGAAGTGAAACCCATGGATATGTCTGTTTATATTTTAAAAAATATTTGACTATAACCTTATAAACAATTATATTTTGTAAGTACCACTACGGAAGTCCTACGCCTTGGGGGACTTAAATAACTATTAGCTTCTGTTTGACCACTTTGTGGTCCTCTGTTTGTCATGGATCTATTGACCTCTGTTCTGTGTGGAGTAAAGTGTTGTGCGGAGTTAAGTGCTACACTATTGTGGGAGCCATCTCTAGAATCTGTACGAGCCATCTCTTGAATTCGTACCTCTATTCTGTGCAGAGCAAAGTGCTGTGCGGAGCTAAGTGCTACATTATTGTGGGAGCCACCTCTAGAATCCGTACAAGCCACCTCTTGAATCCGTACATCTGTTCTGATTGTCACTTCTGTGACCTTTGTTCTGTTCTGTTCTGTTCTGTTCTATACCGTAGTTATGGTCATTTATTTACATAATTTCTGTATTTCAGTTTCTGCCACTTAAATTATTGGTTTACCAAGTTACCGTGGTTATAATTGTTTATTTACATAATCTCAGTTTTGCTTCTTTCAGTTTCTGTTACTTAAATGATTCATTTACCAAACTGAGTTATGTAAATGTTTTGGCCTAACTAACTATCCATGGTTATTTTGTGTCCCTTATATTCTTGGTATAATATTTCTTACTCTGCCATGTGCTTATAGTTGTTTACCAATTTTCAGGAAACATGCAATTCAGAAATAGCTTTTGAAAAGTCTTAGATGCGGGGCTGCGGAATAAACACACACACAGCACTGTTATGATATTATTTTTATGTGTAAATATCGCCTTTTTTTGTCAATAAATTTTATAATAAAAATAGAAGCTCCGATGATTATTTTGGTACCCTTATTTAAATATTACTTCCGCTCGCGTTTATTGATTTGTTTAAGAATTGGCCGAAGGTAACCTCAGTTACTGGCCATCACGATGCTTAACCCTTCGGTACTGGGAGCGAGTCGTGATAATAAGTCTCCCTAATATGACTTATAAATAATTTTTTCAATTTTTTATTATTTCTATATACTATTTAAATATTATTTTATTCATTTTAATTTAAAATTATTTTTATAAACTCAACACAATTAATTCTAAAATATAAAAAGTAATACTTTTTTAATATTTGGCTAAAGTAAACTACTAGCTACATTTATTGAGTCAAACTATCAAAATTAAAATGGCTAACTTGATAATTAGTTTGATAAAATTAAACTTTTTACTTTCCAATGTACCAAAAAAAGATAGAGTTAAAATTTGATGATTTATTTATTATTTTAGCTAAAAAAAATGAAAATAACTAATTTGATGGGGAAGTTCTAAGGTCTCGTTTGGCAAGTGGCCTTTTTAGTCAAAAAGTCACTAAAAAAATCAAAAAGCCAACAACTCATACAAAAAGTTAAAGATTCTATTTTCTCTCTACTTTTTGTACATCTTTTTGTAAAAAGTTAAAAAGTCATTCCAAACATACTAGTTTTTTTTAGTTCATATTTTAACCAAATAGTCAAAAAATTACTAAATTAGCTTGTTCCCAAACGAGGCCTAAATATTATAAAACTTATGTGTAAAATAAATCTGAATTATATATTAATAATTATAAATAAAATTTTTAAATATTTAATATTACTACTCTATAATGAATTTTTCAAGTAGGTAACATTCTGATTGCTTTAACCATCAAGCTATCTGACCACTTACTTTAATAGGTAAAGAAAGATTTGTTGCAAGCTATCAATCAGTGGCCTGTGTGCTGGAATTTTTTTTAAGTTAAAGGTTGATAGTCTCATTTAGCAACATTATAAATAAGTAGTGTTTTAGAAAGTTAGTAAAAAATTAATTTTTTAATTTTTTTAGTTTATTTTGTCTTTTTGTAAGTAAAAAATATGAGAGGTGATGTGATTTAAAATGGGTAAAAAGCTAAAAGCTGACTTTTTATTGTTTATTGATTTATTTAGATTATATAGGATTTATTTGGTTTGTATCTCAAAATATAATTTTTAAGAAAATTTTTTAAGATTTTGTTTGATTCAAATTTTTTGAAATTTTTTTCCAAAATCACTTTCCCTCTCTTATACATAAATCAATCACTTTTTCTCTCTCCTCTCTCATTCTCAGTCACTTTTTCTCTCACAAACATCTACTTAATTACAACAAAATGTCAAATCATTCCAAACTCCCAAACTGCAAAACTATTTTCAAAATATACAACCAAACAAATAAAAAAAAAATTCTGTGTTTGGTTATGTGTTCCAAACACATTTTTACCCGCTCATTTGAGTGTGGTGTTTGTTTTGAGCTTTCAAATTATAATTCCACTCCTATTTTTGAAAAGTCCTTTCCAAGCAGAAAAATTTGGCTAACCCGGACGTCTGGCTAGTTGACCGGAATAGTGTTTGGTTTTTTTTTTTTTGGGGGGGGACCTGCTATTTTTATATTGTAAATAAAAAATATTTTCGAAATTTTTTTAATTTTTATATGAGCTTTGGATAGAATTTTGGATTGTGTGTTTGGTTATGAGTTGTAGATTTTTGAATCAAATAATTTTTCTAATTTCAAAAACTCAAAACTCCCTCAAAAACTCAATTCAAAACTCTTTTCAAAACTTATAACCAAACAAATTTTTCACACTCAAATCATAATTTCAAAACTTACAAACTCAAAATACAACTTTATTCTTAAATCATATTTAGAAAATTCTACCAAACGCTACCTTAAACTCTCTATCCAAATTTTTTTTTGAAAATTTATCTGAAAGCACAAACCAAACACATATATAATCTCTTTACTTTTTTATATGTATTTTTGTAATTAACAAAAAAAACTAACTTATAAACTATACCCAAAACCAGCGGAAGCTAAAAACATCAATTTCCTAACTTTCAAATAATCAATTCTTTTAAACTTATTTGAACTATTTTTGCCTGATAAGTTATAAACAGAAGCTAGATCAAATAGTCTGACACAAATTCCTAAATTAAAATAAGTTATAATCACCTCCCAAAAATAGTAACAACACAGCCCCATTGAATCCCTAGTCTCTAAGTGCAAGGTAATTCTGAAAAATGTTAGAGACTCAAAATGATTTGCCAAAAAATTTATCAAATATTTGTTTAGACGGACTAGATAAAGGAATGCTATAATTTATTAGATTGTTAATCTTGAGATACATAACCTCTTAACTATTTAGTTAAAAAAGATGTGTATCCCATTATTGTTTTCTCATGAACACAACATTAAGGCAACACTTTATTGCTTGGGCATATGTTTAAACTACTTTAACTAATTGTTTTTGGAATTGCAGAGCCTTTCACAGTTAAATCTCCCTGTTTCACTTCCAAGTGCACACCTGCTGGGAACGCCACCTAGATGTCTGAGAAGGACTATCTAGTGAAATTGGAATATTAAAAAGACCGATAAATGCTTAAAAGATTATTTTATTATTTTTAATTGTTTACTGAGTAATAGTAATATTAATGTCTTTAATTTTTTGTTAGAACTTTAAAAAAATTAAATAAATAAAATATTAATAAAAATTAAATATTAAAATTTTTTAATTGAGACTTTAAAATTTTATTTTATTTTACTAAGTAAAATACATAATGAAAAAATTGAATTTTCATCCCACCATTTGAAAAAATTTGAATTTTTATCCCACCTGAAAAAATTTGAAGAAAAAAATTAAGATCAATGTACGAAAGTGTCTTTTTACAAATTAATCCCATTAGATTGTTATGAGTTCTGCTATTAGCATCTATCAAAATTCTTTGAATCCCTGTTTCTTTGGACCCCAATCCTAAACTCTAAATTTTAATAATATTTTTTTGGACACACCACTTATTACCAAATCTACCCATATTCATAATATTTTCATAATGAAATGCACACCCACCTAATTTTTCATTCATCTCCTTCCCTGACTCACTCAATCTTTAGAGTTTGGAGCTTTGGTCCAGTATAGAATTCTTGGACCCCAACCCTCCATCACTCTCATCGTCGTCTCGACCGTCAACGGAGCATTTCGACGACTCTCATCTTCTCTGAACGCTCTCCGTATCGCCGAATCAGTAACCTCTCTCATCCTCTCATCATCATCTTCTTCGTTGCTTTTTGTATGTTCGTCATCGCTGAGATCGATCAAAGATACTCCAATTTCTACGATATTTGTATAACCGTTTGCAAGATAAGGAAAAACAGAATCATCGTCTGAATCGCCATCAGAATTCTGAATGTAGCCCAAAACAATTTGTTCACCACTGTGTAGCTGAAAAAATGTATTTTGTTCAAAACTGTTTTGTCAAACAATAATGATCCTGTCAGCACTGCATGTCCGAACAAAATTTGTTTATCACTGTGTAACTTGAATCCATTCCAATTCACAACTTAAAATAACATGAATTAAATTCATTCAAAATACATAACTTAAATCCATTCCAATTCACTTTTTTCCATTCTAAGTTAGTTTAATAAAGAAAATTACGTAACTGACTATCTGCATTAATGTTCGGAGCCTATGTATTGAACGAAAAGATTATGTTCAGTACTGTATTACCGAACATAATTCTAACAGTCAGCAAACCAGTATCAAACAACTCGAACGAAACAAGAACGACCGAGAATGTTAATGCAAGACAGATAAACTTATAAGACGATGAAGTATACGTTATACTTGAAGTAAAACTTTTAACTTCAATAGCGTTGATGATGGTAATGAAAATGACACATTCAAGATTTAAGATGATTATGAAAAATAATAGATTTAGGGTTTATGTTAATTGGTTATGAAAAGTAATAGGTTTAGGGTTTACAAACATGGAATACGTATAGTTGGAGGTGGGGGTAGGTGTCCAATATTATAGAGTATTAGTTCTTATTGATAGGTGGGTGTTCCATTTAATAATGTCTTTTAATGTAATTTTACTTTAGGGTATAATTGTAATAAAAAAAATTTTTATAAAATAGGGGGTCCAAAGAATTTTGACAGATGTTAATAGCAGCACTCATTGTTATCTCACCCCTCCCCTACGACACAACAATATCACATATGAAGGACATGGAATCCAATTAGATTCCTAATATGATCTACTAATTTCTAACCAAACAATGAACTCCACCATGAAGTAGACATAGAGTTCAATTCTCTCTCCAATTCTTTTAAACAAACACTTATGCGATATTGTTTATTGATTGCTCTCAATTAATAATGTAATGATAAATTTTACAAGTAAAATTATATTTGACCTATCTTGCTTGTTCATTAAAAGATAAAGAATCAATTACTTAGTGCAAACCAATTTTCTCCTAATTAAGGAAATTGTTTATGCGTGCTGGAGTAAAAATTGTTTTGTTTAAAATTAAGGATTAATTACATTAACCTCCTTTGAGACTTAGAAAATACTTTTAATATAATTATACTGGTCTTGCGTGTTATTTTAAGGGGTGGTTTGTGATGTTTTAAATAAATATACTTTTTGACTTTTTATATAAAAAAAATGTGTAGAAAAGTAGAGAAAGTGGGTAGAAAAATAGTGAGGAGATGTTGATTGATGTGACCCAAAAAGTATATGTATGCAAAAAAAAGTGCACTTTTTTAATGCATGCCAAACACAAATCACATAACAATTAAGTCATTTTAATCAATAATTTATTAGTTATATAAATAAAAAAATATATATGTTATCTCTTTTCAACTAATATATATATATCTTTGTTTATTGGGTGAATTATACTGACCACTCTAAGGTTTAGAGAAAATCCAATAAGTTCCATAATCTATACTATATATTAAAGAAACAGTTCTGCTTCATACCCCCACTGGGGGTCGACCCCCAGTGAGGTGGCAGCCCGTGAGTGGCCAGTTTTGTTTTTTTTGTTTTTTTTTTTTTTATCTTCCGGTCCAATCCCACAGTGCCACGTGGCACTGGGGGGTAGTGGGGGTGATGAATCACTGGGGGTAGGAAGCTTTTTTCTTAAATAAAATGAGATTTCTAATGAGAAGAGCCTTATGAAACTCCAAACTCTCATATTATTTTTCTAGAATTCTTATTTTTTAAATAATTAAAAAATCTTCTATTAGTTAACTTTTATTGAATCGTTAAAAAAAAATCTTATTATACCTTGATTTACACATTTCAAAAGGAAAATTAATTATTCCATTTATAAATTTAAATTTAGAAATTTGAAAAAGAAAGATAGCTAATCAATTTTAAAATTTTAAAAATATATTCTAACTTTTATTGAATCGTTTAAAAAAAATATATTATGTCTTTATTTACACATTTCAAAAAGAAAATTAATTAATTCATTTAGAAATTTGAAAATAATCAGTTTTAAAATTTAGATTTTTATACCACTAAAATATAAGAATCAATTCACATTTTTCATAAATTATTTTACTTGATGTTTATTTTTTTAAATAATTAAAAACAATATTTTATTAGTTAGCTATTATTCACTTATAATGTGATTGATGATCCATTTTAAGAATTTACTTCTCCGACCAAATATTATATAGGTTTTTTTTTTTTTTTTTTTAAATAGTGTATATCAATACAATAAAGGATCCAAAATTCCTTTCAAACATTGATAATATGTCTGGTTCATGATTTTTAGTAGAAATTTTGAAAGGAAAAATAAAAAAGATGTGTGAAATTACGTAAAATGTAATTATATTTCGTTCACATTTTACTCTTTTTTTTTTTGCTTTCTTATTTCAAATTCCTACCCAAGTCTATGAATCTGGTACATATTTTCTAGGGCAAATTACACTGGTGGTCCCTATATTTTACCTCTTGTGTCATTTTGGCCCTTACACTTTCAATTAACTCGATTTTGACCCTTAATTTTAAATTTTGTGTCAATTTATTCAAATTGATAATATCACTAATGTTTTTTAAGAAAAATTATCACTAAATTACTAAATTGGTTGAGATTAACTCACTGAGTTTGGTAAATTTATAATTTTGCCCTTAAAAATATGACACATAACACTTATGTGCATATTTTTTTATAAAAAAAAATGTTAAGCGTTGTAACCAATTGGCTCAAATTGAGACAAAATCATAAATTTATAGTCAAAATCGAGCCAATTTAAATTACAAGGACTAAAATGACACAATGACCAAAGTACATAGACTATCGTCGTACATATTTTCTATACTGAAAATTTTGAATTAATATTACTTTTTAAAATTATATACTACAAACTCTTATAACACATATTTTTCCATATCATAATAACTGAAATTTATTTTAGTTGCTATCTCGAAGATTGGCTATAGAGTCAAAGAAAATATGTAAATAAAAAATTTTATGTTAGAATTTGTTCAAATGTAATTCTCTTAATATTTATAATTTTTTTATTAATTGATAAAATGCACCAAAAACATTAAGATTATTTTTTTATGATATTGAGAAATAAAATATGATATATTATAGGCTTAAACTAAGAATTGTTGAAAAAAATCAACCCAAACTAGATTTTTTAGACTAATTTTTAATATATAATCTAATATTGAAACTCTCAAGCTAACTCAAATTGGTCACGAGCCGATAAAGACAATTTTTAATGATTGAGTGAAAGTCACATTGGCATAAAAGTTATGACATATGACAATTTACAATTTTGAGTAAACAAATTTTTAGGCTTTAAAAAATAAGAAAAAATTAGTATATTAACAAATATAATTTACTACTATCATATGATAAATTAAAATTACGAAACTTATAAAACGAAATGTATTTATATTTTATTGTAAATATAATTTTTTCCAATTAAATTATGACATACAGTTTTTTATTAAGAACTTAGAACACACAATTAATGATATCAAAATAAAAAAAAATTTCATATGTGTAACTCTGATAAAAATGAATAAAATTTAATTAATTGTAAATCATTTTAAATAAATTTTATATTATTGTTTTAATTTATAAACTAATTTTTGATTATTTATTTATACCCGTGCATAGCACAAGTAATATGCTAGTTTTGGTATAATTACATTGTGCCTTCTTAAAAATTTGATTTATGTAACCCTTAATCTCATTTTTATCAATAATTCATTAATCTTTACACTAAAATGTATATTTTTTCTTATTTATTCTTGTATTTTTGCATCATTTGTATTAGTTTTGATTTCTTTTTTATTACTAAAAGGGCCATTATTAAAACTGTAGGGCTTATTGTATTTTCTGTAAATCTCACGAGAGATCAATTTAAGCTACTCTTGTTTATTTTAGTATCTATCCACCATTCACGTTAATTTTGATCACTTTAACTTTACTAAAAGAAAAATTAATGTAATTATGTCAAAAAAATAGAACTACTTATACTTTTTCCAAACCTCATAGAGGTGAGGGTAATTTACCCAAAAACTAATAAAAACTTGAAGAAAGGTAAAAACTTCAATGTTTAGATTATCAACTTGTCAAAATTGCTATGCTCCACCTGTTTGGAGTACAACGGTTTAGGCCTAACGAAACACTTGGTTCTTCTGAGTATGGAAAAAGCTTGGGACCCAATTTGGGAACTCATGACCCTTAAATGTGTGTAATTGATTTATGTATTTTTTTATATTATTTTTCCCCCTCTCTCTCTCTCTCTCACATAGTATGACGTAGGGGTTATGGGGATGGAGTTTTTGTTGGGGTTTCAATCATTGCTCTCTAAGTATAAACCTTAATAATACGAAACAAAGAGTAATGATTAAGATCCTCATAAAAACTCCACCCCCACAACCCCTACATCATCCTATGTGAGAAAAAAAAATAAAAAAATACACATAGAACAATCACACACATTTAGGGTCTCCAAATTGGGTCCCAAGCTTTTTCCATGAAACAAATTAAAGCATGGGGTAGTTGGCAAATATACAGCTTGTGAGGGCATAACTGAAGCCAAATTCCAAAGAGAACCTTGTGTCTGGTCATCAAACTCAAATCTAACATATAAAATTCACAAAAAAACAAAATAAGTTAAAATCTATAAAAAGACAAAATAGACTAAAATCTACAAAAAAAAATAAAATAGGCTAAAATAGACCAAGGTTTACTTGTTTTTTTGGCTAAAATCTACAAAAAGACAAAATAAGCTAAAATAGTCAATAAGACAAAATGTCACATTAAACCCATAATTATTTCACTTTTTCTCTCACAAACATCATATTCAATTATAAAAAAATCCAATCCTTTTTCCAAACATAAATATTTTAGCCTACTAAAATAACTTAAAACTAAAATAGCTTACTAAAATAGTCAACTTTCCAACCCAGGCCAAAATGGACCCTGTTGTGTTCCAAAAACTAATTAAAGGCAATGCTTGTCAAAATAATTTTTGAAAAATTCCAATTATAAGCCCTTCATATCATATGGCACACCAATGCTAATTTTGAACATCAATAGAAGGTTAACCCAATACACAATACACTTGCTAAAGTGGGATCTAGAGAGAACAAGATGTAAGTATGTTATCTCATTTTTGGAGAGGCTATTCCCGTATTTTGAATAGGAATATTACACCAAATAAAGGCTATTTGACAATTGGGGGAAATAATCTGTGTTGATCTAGGGAGAACAAGATGTAAGTATGTTATCTCATTTCTTCTTTGTTTTGTTTTTGTTTTTTTTTATTATTTATAAATACATATGACAATTGGGGGAAATAATCTGTGTTGATATATACTTGCATCATGCCTTCTTGGATTTGAGCATCACAAGCCTGATAAAACGGATAAGAAGCTGAGAAGTGCCGCAACAGCAAATACAGGTATGAGAATTGCATATTATTGTGGAAGAAAGTACTCCCGGATGAAGTGATCACCACCCACAAATGGCTGAAATTTCATCAAAAGTCAACAACTATTTAGTCAAACTCAAAACATAAAATTAAACTAAATAGAGGCTTCAACTGACCAGGATTATGACCCAAAATGTATAATAAGTGAATACAGATAAGCTGATAAAGGATTATAGAAAGCCAACAGCCCAGTCTTTTTGTTAATTCCATTTTTGTGACTTTTGCCGTTTGTCACACAAATTCAGCAAATAAGAATTCTTCTTACACAATTATTCATGTTTCTACAGAAAAAAGTATTTACAACAAATAAAAATTTTAGAAGCAGACTCACGGTGATCTTTTCCCCTTGACCCCTCGCCACCAAAGAAAAAGCAACTAACTAAAAAGGAAAGAGTTTTGGCTAGAGCTCCCCCTTTATAAGACGGCAGAAAAAGGTTTCCCAGCTCCAGTCCTTTAATTTTTCGAAGCTCATTTTCTTACCAAAATACCCCAAAACTAATGCTCCAGCAAATTAGCGCTGTTTCAGTTTATGAATGATTGAAAACTTTAAAAATAAAGAACTTCTGATCTAGTCCAGCTCTGGTTGGCTCGTCACATTCTGGTCATCTAGGACACTAGCTGGTCCAGCACACTATGGTTGGCTCAGCCACTCCATAGCAAAATTGTTAGTCCCAATACCGGCCAGCATATTTTTATTTTTTTTGGTGTATGGTACATATGGGTACCCCGTGCATACTGGCAAACACCATTTTGGACTTTTTGCTATATCTTATAAATGTAAAAAAAACAATTACAATTACCTAGAAATTTTAATGTACATTCTATGACATTTAATTCAACACCAAATCATTTAAGCATGACATAAACATGTAATCCAACACCATCTCCAGTTGTTAAGCATAATTATTAACTCAACAAAGAACTTTTTGTATCAGGGCTGTTTGTTCTGTAGGCCTGTCGTTTTATATTTGTTCTAGATTGAAGCAAGCACAATATGCCAGCTTAAAAATTCACATAAAAACGTTTCCCTAATCTGAAAGCAAACAGATTTTGAATATGGAGCAGAGAGTGAGAGATGGAGAGAGAGTGAATTATATATATAAACGGAGAGGGAGGGCTTTTAACTAACCGATCTGGTCTTTTAAAGCTTGAGGTGATCTTCTCTACCTAGGAAAGCAGCTTCAAGCCTTGGAGAGTAAAGCACTCTGTTGCTAGTCGCCTTTGCCTCAAAGTCAAAACCAAAATGTTAGGGCTGAATGACTGAAAGGTTTGGGCAAACACTCGGGAATCAAAGGTTCGTGTATCAGACTGGTATAACCGTATATTGAAATTTACCAAATTTCTGCGGTATAAGCGAAACATCCGGGTAAGCGTAAAGATTTTCAACAAAATGAAACTTCATGTAAGAGTTCCCATTTCTGGTACGGTATGATACATCTCAGCCAGTATGGGATGGGATTAATAACTTTGCTCCATAGGGTGGCCTTCTAAGCTGAGCTCTATCGAGCCACTTGAATCGATATCTTCAGAAAGTTGACATGTCGGATACCCCCTCATCCATGTTTTATGACCCTATCCATGTCCGGAAACCATTGAATAACTTCAACATTATTGGTAAAAGGTTGTTGCTGTGAGACTTTTATACACATTCATACTATTGCAAACCAGCGGTTTCAACTTTGTGCCAAGAAATGCTCTTCTCTTTTATAACTGGATCAATAATAAGAAAATACTTTATCCCCTTCCCAACTCAATGTTTTGAGTAGGTGCACTATCTGTTCAATTCTTGCATGAGAAAAATCACCAATTGTGAACTTCTCAACAACTCCCTTCACTTCGATCACACTATGGCCAGGTTCCTTCTTCAATCCACTACCCTTCAGCATCTTTCTTGCCTCTGCAACACAATTCCACATTCCGTCTGAAGCATATAAATTTGACAATAGAACATAGGGTGAAGTAGTGACAAGCTCACGTTTCAAAAGCTTTCTTGCCAAATGTTCCCCAATTAAAACATCTCCATGCAATCGACAAGCAGAAAGCAAGCTCACTAAAACAACTGGATCATGCCCAAAAGGAAAATTTTTCATGTATTCTACAGCCTCCTTTAGTCTTCCAGCTCGTCCAAGTAGATCTATGAGGCAAGAGAAATGCTCAATGTCAGGAGCAATCTCATAGATTTCATTCACAGAATTGAAGTAGGCTTGGCCCTCGTCCACAAGCCCTGCATGATTGCACGCTGTGAGAAGTGCAATAAATGTAACAGAATCTGGCTTCAAACCAAGTTCCTTCATCTGCTCAAACAGTTCTAGGGCCTTTGCCCCATGCCCATGATTTCCAAATCCAGCTATGATGCTATTCCATGATACAAGATTGTGACTGCCCATTTTATTAAAAACATTTTGTGTATATCCAATGCAACCACATTTAGCATACATGTTTACTAGTGCATTATCAACACCTACATCTCCATCCAGCTTTGTTCTGATCAGATGAGCATGAATCTGCTTGCCATGGCATACAGAAGCAATGCCGGCACATGCAGCAAGAGCACTCGCAAATGTGAAATCATCAAGCCATAAACTAATTACATTTGTCATCTCTTTGAAAATACTCAAACCCTTTGCATGATCATCACAATGAGAACAAGCAGTAATAAGGGTATTCCATGAAATGACATCTTTCTCTTCAATCAATCTGAAGACCTTCTGTGCTTCTTCTATCATACCAAACTTCGAGTACATTGTTATTATCACATTACCGATAAAAGGGGTGGAGTCAAGTTTGAGCTTGACTGTTTGGCAATGCAATTGCATTCCTCTACTCAAATCATCTGCAGTGCTGCAAATTCCCAACACTCCGACAAAAGTAAAACGGTCTGGGACCAGACCTTGTTGGCACATTTTTCTGTAAATTTCAAACCCTTTATCTGGTTGTTTGTTTTCTACTAACCCAGCAATCATTGCATTATAAGACACCGAATTCAGCTCAGATGTACTACTAAAAACTGTTAAGGCATCACTACATTGACCACATTTCATGTACATCGAGATAAGTGAGTTGGAAACAAAAGAAATGAAAGAGTACCCAATTTTCACAGATAAAGCATGAATTTGTTGCCCTTGTGTCAAAAGCCAAGAGACTAGCACAAGCACTTGTAGCACTGGCAAGTAAATATTCATTGGGCACGGGCACAAGACCCATTTTAGAGAAAAGGTCAATAGCCATTCTGGGTTCCTCAGCTTGGCCATAACCAGAGACCATAGCTGACCAAGAAACAAGGTTTCTCTCAGACATCTCATCAAACACCTTGCGTGCAAAGGTGATGTTGCCACACTTTGCATACATGTTGAGAATGTGATTGCAGACAATTACATCGGACTGCAAGCCTGACTTGACTACGGAAGCATGAAGGGAAGTCCCATATCGAAAGGCCTTGGTTTTGGAGCAATGGTGTAAAAGAAACCCAATTGTTTCAGGGGCAAATAGAGAGAGAATACCCATTAAAGCAAAGAAGTTTTTTCTTTGGCAACCTATATATCAGAAAGCATCACATGTAGAGAAGAAATATAAATAGATATATAAAGCATTGTTTGTTCCTTCACTCCATTTGAACAGAGATGATTGCAATCAAATTTGGTGGTTTCGAAGAGCATGAATTGGATTACCAGAGGATAGTGACTTTTTCACAACTACTACTACTTACCTCCTTTTTTTTACTCTTTTCCCTAATATGATTTGAAATAAAGATTGGGACCCCTTTCCCTCACCCCTTTTGACCCCCTTTCTTTTGTGATTGGTCACTTTTTTTTTTTTTTTTTCTTTTTTTTCTCCTCCTAGAATCACCACCCGTCACGTGTGTGTAGGGGTGGTGGGGGTTGAAATTTGAGGGGGTCTATATCACTGCTGTATAATTTGTTTGTTTGTTTGTTTTTTTTTTTTTAAACTTGCGTGAAGAGTAAGGATCTCTTATCTTCAAATATTTTTGTCTCCTTATCTCAAATCACTCATAATTATTGGATTATATGAGAATATTAAAACATATCCAGTAATTATGAGTGATTTGAGACAGGAGACATAAATATTTGGGGATAGAAATCCTTGGACCTTACGTGTAGGTTTACCAAGTGAAATTATTGTTTAATTGATCTTCTGACAATTAATGATAGTTTTTATCATATATTATTAAAATATGTCATTAATAGTTAATTTTCAGCGACAGTTTAAAAATTATCATAAAAAATATTACTAATCATAAGTTTTAGCGATAATTTAAAAAAATTATAAGAAAAAAGTCACTAATCATAAATTTTAGAGATAATTTATAAAAATTGCAGCAAAAAAATCACTAATTATCAATTTTTTGTGACATATGTAAAAAATGGTCTAAAAAAATATTTTTGCAACGATTGTACTATAATTTATTTTCAATAAAATTTGATGGGAAATAAACTATTGGTAATTTACCCTTTGTTTTTCAATCAAAGACAGTAATGCGGGTAATTCTATTTCCACACACTAATTTCACTCAGTTCACACATTTAATGAAAATTTTTATTAATACAATTTTGTCCTAAAATAAAAATACTATAATACCCCTCATCTTCTTATATTCAAACCCTATTTCTAAAACACCACAACCATCCTCTATCGTCAGTGCCACCTCTCTCATCCGCCATCCCCTCCTGTCGTCTCTTTTCTTATCTGTCTGCGATCACTTTTCCCTATGAACCATATACCCCTACAAGTCTGTCACCATGAATCACTCAATTTTGACTATAGAGATCTAGGATGGAGGGAGATGAGCTAGAAGTGATGATAGTGGTGGCGATGGAGGATTGAAGTGGTGGCAACAACAGTAAAAGATAAGTGGAAAAAAAAAAAAGAGCTTCTTATTTCAATATGGTTTAATTTTTAGGGGTAAAAAAATTTAAAAATTTAAAAATATTTTTTGGATATTTATTTTTGTCAAATTAATTTATATTTTTCTCATAAAAATTTCAAAAAATTGATTTAAAAATTGAAACCAAACATAGGGTTGGGGCTTTAAACTTGAAAATGAGGGTAATATTGTAATATAGAGATGTGTATTGAGAATTTATATTTTTATAATATGTGTATTGAGAAAGTGTTCATTAAGTGTGCATACTGAGAGAAATTAGTGTGTAGAAATATAATTACCCAGTAATACTGTATGTTTCGTTAGGAGAAAAAAGAAAATAAATGATTAACTAAGTTATAAAATCACTATCATTAAATTAGTTAAAATATTTTCATTAAATTAGTTGAAATTTTGTTAGATTTAGACGTAAAAGTTACCTATTTTTCATTTTTGCTATATATCTTTTTAAGTACGTTGCTCAACAAAATTTCTATTCTTTTTCTATATTATTTTTATTTATTTTAATTTAAAATTATTTTCTATAAACTCAACACAATTAATTTCAAAATATGAATTGGTTTTAATTTTTTGAATTCAATTTTTTTAAAATTGAGTTTTTTTTTTATTTTTCGTACTTTTTTGTTTTTAGTGAATGTTTTTTGAATTTTAAGTAATTTTTTTATATTTTTTTAGATGCATCCTGCTTAGATGTATCTAAAAAGTAAAATATTTGGGAAAAAATATTTTAAAAAATTAATAAATATACAAAAGTAGGAAAAATGTACTGAATTTTTAATTTTTTTTTTTTGTATTTAATGAATTTTTTATAGATTTTTTCACAAATATTATACTTATTAAGTGTATTTATGTTAGGTGTGCCTAAAAATTTAAAAAATTACTTAAACTATTGAAAAAATTTAGTAAAAATAAAAAAATACGGAAAATAGAATTCTTTAAAAAGTGAATTTTGGAAATTAAAATCAAACAGAGTGAATATTTTTTAATATTTGATTAGATGACAACATTAGTTACATTTGTTCTGCCAAAACTAAAATGACTAAGAGCATCTCCAACGGTGACTCAAAATTTTCATCAAATCTGAGTAAAAAATGATCAATTTTACCAAATTTGATTCCACTCACTCCAACCGTGCACCAAATTCATGAAATATGCTTCGGGACAACCGGGTGGTCGACCGGCCGGTCGACCGGTTAGAAGGAATTTTTTTTTTTCCAAATTGTTTGAACCTTTTTCTGAACTGCCTGAACCTTTTTCCGGGACAACCGGTTGGTCGACCGGCCGGTCGATCGGCTGGTCGACCGGTGTGAGGATTTTTTTTTTTTTTTTTTTTAAAACTGTCTGAACCTTTTTTGGAACTGTTTGAACCATTTGGTGGTCGACCGGTTGGTCAACCGGCCGGGCAACCGGCTGGTCGACCGGTTGGTCTCCCCCAACGGTCAGGAACAGTGATTTGGTGAAATCAGTATCTTTTCGTCAATTTGATGAATTGTTTGATGAATTTTCAATCTGATATCAACTCTGATGAACCGTTGGAGCAGTGAACAGTGGCTTTTTCATCAAAATTTAAATTTGATATCAACTCTGATGAACCGTTGGAGATGGTCTAACTTGATAGTTAGTTTGATGGAATTAAAATTTAGTGAATTATTCACTATTTTAGCTAAATAATGAAAATAACTAATTTGATAGAGATGTTTTACGAGAAAGTAATTTGTTTGGATAGATAAGAGAAAATAAAATATCAGCTTGCTTGGTTCTATTTTTTCAAAAACACTTTTCAGAAAAATTCTACTTTTTTATTTTCTGTGTTTTTTTTTGTTTTTACTGAATTTTTTTAATATTTTAAACAATTTTTTTATTTTTTAGACACATCTAACATAAATACACCTAAAAAGTAAAAAAATGTAAAAAAAATCTTTTAAAAATTCACTAAATACCAAAAATACAAAACAATATAAGAATTCAGTACATTTTTTGTATTTTTCTGTATTTATTAATTTTTTAAAATATTTTTTCACAATTTTTTTATTTTTTAGATACATCTAAGTAAGGTACATCTTAAAAAGTAAAAAAAATGTTTAAAATTTTAAAAATATTCACTATAAAAAAAAAGTGAAAATTAAAAAACTTAGTTTTTAAAAAACTTAATCCAGAAAACTCAAACCAAACACAATGATATTGATTTCTCTCTTATCTTATTTGGTTAAGCTATATAAAAGAAAAGAAAATAAATGATGTAATGTTATGTTACCAAATTAACTTTTTTTTTTTATGTTTATTTTTTTTTATAGGTGTTAGTCTTTTTATTTGTTCTATATCTAAAAAGGTAATTTTGGTATTATAATAAAATAGTATTTAGTGATTTCATTTATCTCCATTTCTTTTTACTTTTGGAGAGATTGAAAATAGGAGTTATGAAAGAAATGTGTTTCTCTCTATTTCTTTCTATTTTTTTATTTTATTTTCTCTCCAAATCACTCAAACCAAACAAAGTGTAAGATTTTGATTAATCACTCAAACCAAACAAAGTATAAGGTCTCTTTGGGGGTGAACTAAAGCTAACTTATTGCCTTATTATTTGGATTACCTTATCTTTCTACTTTTATGTATATCTTTTTACAATAAGTAAAAAAAATAGCATATAATCGATACTCAAAACAATTATAAATACATGTTTAAATCATATTCATTTTAAAAAAATGTCTACAAATTAAATTATATTTGTAGATTAATTTTTTAAAGCCAAATTTTATTCAAAAATATATGATTGACCTAATTAATTCCAAAAATGATTTATTTAAAAGGCACTAAAATTTCAACCGTTCGAAAAAACAAAGTGAGTCTAATTAAGACTTTGTTGGGCAAGTGACTTTTTTAGCTAAAAAGTCAAAAAGTTACTAAAAAAATCAATAAGTCAACAATCCATACCAAAAAGTCAAAAATTCTATTTTCTCTCTGCTTTTTGCACATTATTTCGTAAAAAGTTAAAAAGTCATCCCAAACATACTAATTTTTTTTCAATCACATTTTAACTAAAAAATTAAAAAAGTTACTAAAAAAGCCTGTTTCCAGACGAGGGCTAATTCTAACCCCTAGCATCCCTTTCACTGGTGATCACCCTTATTGCCGCATTTGACCAACGCAACCCTCTCCCTCTTCTTTTTCTTTTTATTTTATTATTATTATTATTATTTTTTTTTTTGTAGATCTCTCTCTTTGGTGCTGTTTGGTGTAGCTGTTAAAACAGATTATAACTTATAGCTTAACAGATTATAGATTATGACTTTAATCAGAAGCTGTTACTCTGTTTGGTATAGCTGTTAGATTATAGATTTAAGTTGCTGAGTAGTGTTTGTTAAATAAGCTGTGAAGTAGCTTTTTCAATTAATTTTTATTTTTTATTATTCACTATTTGTCTACATTTTTCATAAAAAATAATAATAATATTTTATAGTCCATTTGGGTCTTTTTCTATTTTTAAAAAAATAAAAAATAAAAAAATTTAAGAGTATAACCATGAATTAATATGTCCACAGCAGAAGCTGATAATCAGAAGCAGGGGGTGAGCAGCTTCTCAGAATCAGCTTTTTTGACTTAAAATAAGCTGTTAGAATCAGAAGCTGTTTGAAATAAGTTTAACCAAACAGTCCAAAATAACTTTTTAAAAGCCAGAAGCCATAAGCAGGCTCAAAAAAGCTGTACCAAACATCCCCTTTCTTTTGCGACGGCATAGAAAGAGCGAGCCTAGTTTGCGATAGGGGTAGGGTTTGAGAAGCACGATAGGAGAGGGGTGAGGAGCATGGCTAGGTTGCAGTGGGGTCAAGGGGTGACGATGGGTAATAGAAGGAAGTCGCTGTTGCGAAATTTCGTGCTGGAGATGATAGAAGTGCCAAAGAAACATGTTGAGAATGGAAAAATGGGTCACGTTCCAGAGTGGTGGTTGGAGTTGAAATTTTTTTTTTCTTTTTTTCTTTTTTTTTGATAATTTTAAAAAGGAATAAAAGTATAATAAAACATTTAAAAAAATTTATGATGTAAATAGAATTATTCCTTTTTTGAAAAGTTGAAAATTATCAATTTAAATGTTAAAGTGTTATTTTTTGTTGATAGAAAAAAAATCATATACCAAAATCAAATTTTTTTAAAACTTTTAAATAAGTAAAATTTTAATTTATTTAAATCATTTTTTCTTTATAAAAGTAAAATTTTAATTTATTTAAATCATTTTTTCTTTATAAATTTTGAAATTATAAATTACCCACAAACTTAAATTAAAAAATTAAAAAAATACGAAACAAAGCTTCTCACGCACACATAAACACGCTTATATAAACGGCAAACAACCCAATTCTGCACTCTCTGCTTCTCTGCTTCGCCGACTCGTCCTGCTTTCCAAACCCTAATTCATTAATCTTATACTTTCCGGCCGACCTACTCTCCCGATTGCTGGTGAAGCCGCTTCTTCGATTCAGATCCTTTTCTGTGCATTGGGATGCCCTAATCGACAGTTCAGATTTCATTAGGTTGCGTCTGAATCGATCAATCGAAACCAAGACCAATCTGAGAACCACTTCTATTCGGTCGATTTTGATTCGTTTGATGGCGTTGTAGAGACCGTACAGTTCGATCACCACTCAGTGCGGTGTATGCAGGTATGGCTTTCTTGTAATGGATCGCTCTATTTGTCCCAATGGGTTTGACACCGTTGTTTTACTTGAAACTCCATGAAATTGCCGTAGGCGTATATTGTGTTCCAAAACCTAGCTAGTTATTATGTGATTATTTTGATTATGAAGTTATGGTTTATGGTTTGAAATCTAATTCATGATTCAGGGCTGCGAAGTTCCCTAGTTATCCTAATTTGAATCAAGAAGGTGGTGTACTAGCCAGTGGTGCTTTGCATTGGGTTGTGACTCAAGAACCCAAGATCCATAAAGGCGGTTTGATTGTTGGTTTCGATCTTGGGCGTGAGGAATATGAATTTTTATATGACTGTTCAGGGCTTGGAGGGATGCCTATCAGTATTTTGCTACTAATTCATAGTTGGGGTTCATTTATGGGTGATGAAAGATTCTGGAGCGAAGGAATCTTGGACCTAAGTTTGTTTCAGTTACACAACCAGATGTGGTTGGGCCTTTCCCGAATATGAGGCTACTGGTGGGGAAAAAATATTGGAACACGACACAGAAGTGCTTCTTTGGTATGACCCATAACGGAAGCCGGTCGAGAAAGTTATGATTTGTGGAGAGCACGAATTGTGGCAAGTGAAGATGTGGGTGGGAAGCCTTGTTTCCCTCAATGGTGGTTGTGAAAGTGATGAGAAGAGATAATAAGAGCAAAAGGAGAGGAACAGGTAAGCTAAAATCAATCCAATTTGCTCTTTTAATTCCATGTTTTCTATTGTATTTATATTGCTTTAACCTCTGTTGCTTTACCTTATACTCTTATTGCTGTGATGATTGATATAATTTTGACAATCTTATTCATGAAGTATGTCATTTGCTAATACATATATATGACGTGCATACATTTTTTTTCTTCTAATATTTTAATATGGATTTTAGCTGCTTAGGCTTCGTTTGGGAAGTTAAAAGCCATACTTTTTTGGCTATTTTAGTCACAAAAAACAAAATAGGCTTTTCAGCCAAAAAGCCTATAACATATACCAAAAAGTCAAAGATTCCTTTTTCTCTCTACTTTTTGCACATCTTTTCGTAAAAAGTCAAAAAACTATCCCAAACATACTAATTTTTTTTACCTCATATTTTAGTTAAAAAGTCAAAAAGTTACTAAAATAGCTTGATCCCAAACGAGGCTTAAGACAAAACATCACATTCAACTCATAATCATTACATTCTTTCTCTCACAAAAAAGTCAAAAAAGTCAAAAACACTTCCCAAACTAGGTTTTTTAGCCTCAGGCTAAAATAGTAAAAAAAAATCAAAAAGTCAAAAAGCCAAAAAGCCAACCCACTTCCCAAACGAAGCCTT
Organism: Camellia granthamiana; assembly: GCA_036172215.1. Lineage (NCBI taxonomy): Eukaryota > Viridiplantae > Streptophyta > Magnoliopsida > Ericales > Theaceae > Camellia > Camellia granthamiana. The sequence goes on from CM069916.1 coordinate 32,833,171, forward strand.
GACTAGTTTAGAGTTCTTACCCATAGATTAAAGTAGGGGTTGAAATACATTCTCTAATATTTTGAATAAATTTTTCTAGAAAACCACAGCATTCCACAATCTCATTAATGTATCCCGTACTACCCAGTCTTATGTTTTAGCTATATCTATCTTAATTGTCATAAGAACATCTTTTACTTTCTTATTCTTTAGGGTGTGCATGACCTCCTGAGCCAGAATGGTGGTCTCATCACCTATGTGCCTATTCAAAACAAAAGAAGTTATGTCGGAGCTAATAAGGAATCAAGAATAGACGTTAATTGATCTTCCAAGATCTTAGACACTGACATCAGATTTAATTTTCTCAGTTTTATAGGTTTGACACAACCTCTATCTAACACAATTTGAAGTAATAGGATAAATGAGTTATGCTATGTCCTTCGAAAGATATGATGTGAGGTACTGAAGAGTTGGGTTTCAATAATGAATGAATTCATCACCAATTTGGAATCTATGATCCATCTTCTTTCCTCATAAATTAATTGCATTACCTCGTTGGGGAATAATAGTGGTGGTATGCAAAAAAAAAAAAAAAAAAAAAAAGTTTAGCATTTCCTTTCTTCTATAGATTTCTAGTCCTTTACTTCTACAAAATCAATAGCTTTGGTAGTTGTTTATGCAACTCTTTTCTAAGATAAAGTTCCTTCAAATAGTTCTCCTTAGTGGCCTGATCTCGTTGAATCTGGTCAATACAATCTCTAACTCAACAATCTTTGAACCACAAAATCAAAGTGGTCCTTATTTCAATTTTTTAAGGGATTCCTTCTAACTAGGGGTGAAAATCAAAATCTTCAATTTGATTGAGAAACCCCACCCTAGACCTTATCCAAACTACACTTATTTCACCATTACTTCTTAACACAGCGTGGAAGTTGAGGACCCCTAAATTCTCGACTTGCATGCTTCTTGCAACATCCAATGGTTCTCTGGATCTTTGGTCCACGATACTTCACACTTAATATATTGTTTTATGGTTAATTTTTGTCCTAATTTATTAGGAACGATGAGAGAATGATCAAATTTAATATTTGGTAAATGCCAAATAAAAGAGTTGAGAAAATGGACATCCAAGATGTATTTACTAGGCAATATCTAATCTCTCTTATCGGTAGACCCTACTCTACGATTTATCTAAGTAAAGGAGTTACTTGTGAAGTAGTTATGGTTTTAGTTTAAGTTCCATTTCTTAGGGACTGTTTGGTAACGTTTTCGTTTTTGTTTTCAGTTTATATTTACAAAAATTTAAAAAACTATCATAAAAACTTGTTTAATAATTTTTTTTTGGTTTATAAATGATTGTCTCAATTTGTAAATTTGAGGAAAAATTGTAAATTCAAAAAATGAGTTTACGTTGGTTTTTAAACAGAAAACGGAAGCTGAAAAAAATGTGGAGGAACAATATTAGTAAATTGGTGCCATGTTCGAAACTGTATAGAAGCAATTTTCAAGTTCTAAAATACAACGGTACTATCAAAAGTTTTCTCTCGCTCGCTCTCTGTGTTTCACTGAGAGCTTGAAGACTTGAAGATCAGGTCAGTCTCTCTCTCTCTCTCTCTCTCTCTCTTTTTCTTTCTTTCTTCTCTCTCTCTCTCTCTCTCTTCTGTGTTTCACTGACACACCGACAGCTTCCATAGTTATTTTTTTTTAAACAACATATCTGTTGTAGATCTCTCTCTCTCTCTCTCTCTGTCTTCTTTTCTCTCTTTGTGTTTCACCGACAGCTTCCATGGTTTTTTCTTTTTTTTCTTTTTTTTAAACAACATATCTGTTGCAAATCTGTAAAGGTGTTGCAAATTTCTCAACTCAATCGATTATAGGTCAGTTTCTTCCTCTCTCACTCTCGGTTCTCTCTGTCTCTTCTTTTTCTTCTTCTTCTTCTTCTTCTCTTTCTTTGTTTCATCGAGAGCTTCTATGGATTTTTCTGGGCGATGTAGCGGCCGCCGAAGAACGAATTGCCGACCCTGACCGTGTGGTAGCCGCTTTTCCTGTATGAATCGATCCCCTCATCTTCCTCTTCTGACCCACTCGACGACGAACACGACATGATCAATGATCAATCCTTCAATCTTCAATCAATCCGATTTTGTTTTTCTCAGTAGTTGGGATTGGATTTGTGGATTTGGATGGGTTTGTATTGTTGTGTTTAGGTTTGAAAATGATAATAATAATACAGAAAAAAGAGGGAGAGAGAGAGAGATGGAGGTGTATATGGATGGATATATGTGTTGACTGTATAATTTGTAAAAGCCAATCGCAGAGTGACACGTGGTACTTAAAGGGCAAATTGGAGAATTAATGCAAGTTTCAAATCAAAGACAGACACGTGACAGTTCATATTGGTAGTATCGGATCTACGTGGCATTGGAATAGTCAAGAGGCGTGAGATGACGTAGCCTAACGGTTACCTACAATTCAAATTTAAATTCAGACGGGAAGCCTAACTGCAAAAGAAGCGTAGTGGGAGCTAATTGAGCGAAGCCATAACCAGAGATCGTAGAAGCGTATTTCGACGGTTAGAAGACCACTTCGATGGTTATCAGTAAAGAGTATAAATAGCAGAGAAGACTAAACAGAAAGGACCTACACTCGGATCCAGAAACCAGTCATTTACTTCATATTTTCTTTCCAGTTTTATATTTTCAGTTCTTTACATTTTTAGCATTTCAATTCTTGTACTGCATTTCATTTCCTAAGAGTAGTTCTCAAGTAGTTGTTGCTGTAAATCTTTTCAAGACTGGGTCATTTCATTGTAAGTTTTTATTCATTTAATGAAATTTAGTTTCTAAATTGTTCTGTACTTATTATTTTTTATAAATTTCTTCTAAAACAATCCACCAGTAAAAAGACTGAAAGAACTTCAATACAATCGTTTGATAATTGGTTGACAATTATAAATTATATAAGGACTTATTGATCCTTGCTGACTCGCTTAAAATTACACAATTAATCTTCGAAAGCCAAAAAAGCCAACATATATTTTTGGCACGCCAAGTGGGACTATTAAAAATGGCTAGATTTAGAGCAAGAGGAGCAAATGAACGCCTGCAAGAGGGTGTGAAAGGAGAGGTAGAAATACCTACCTGAGAGGACAATGTGATGGATGCACCTATCCCATCAAATCCTCCACAAATGGTTGAACAGACCAACACTTCAGAATATACAACACACCGGACAGGGCTATGAGACTAAACCTTCGAATGTCTTTTTTACCCAACCACTGAATCCGTGGAGAAGTTTAGTAAATGATATGGGATAACAACTAATGTATACAATGGAAAGATGGGCAACATCCTTTTTGGATCGAATGAATTCTCATCAACCAACTGTTGTAAGACAAACTGAAGAAAACGTAAATAATCCTCAGCAACGGTTGGCTCGAGATAAACAACCTATGCAAAATAATGGACAAGTCAATAGTCAAGTTAGTAGTCATAATCATGAGAGGCCAGCACCTGTGCCTCAATCATGGTATGAAACTCCTTTGAAACCAATGGCTACTCAGAATTCACCATTCTCTACCAGTGAAACCATATAATTTGGTGGATCTGGGCCAGCCCAGGGTAATGGCATGAGGGCATTTCGAAATCCTATGTTTGAAAACATGCTTGGCACAAGGGGTTTCACCAACCCTGTGTTTGAGTTTGCACCCGAGGGGTTGGAAGGATTTCCTGCAATTGGAAGAGAAGTAACACTTGTTTTTCCTCCTATGGTACCTTTCGCAGGACCTTTTGTCGCAGGGCAGGCCCCAAGAGACCAGCCATACCTTCAACAGCAGCCAGTACAGTAGAGACAACCAGCCTTGAATGTACCTATATATGGAACAAGAGGCCCACAAGCACATGGTGTTCCTCCAAACCCTGTATTTGTCCCTTCAGTAGTGGGTCAACCAGTACAAAATATGGTTCCAAGGGACCAAATTGTTGATATAGTGTCACGACCCAAACCCGTTCCTATAGGTTTAGCGTCGTAATCGGCTAGTAATCCTTGGATTACCAAAGGCCTCTTAACAGAACAACATATAATTAGGGGCTGCGGAAGCAAATATACAAAATATGCATAGTCCATAGAACTGTGCAGACATGCATGAGATATAAATTTTCGAAGCAAACTTATAATTATATATAGATGTGACGTCAAAAATGCATTAGTCATACGTCACCAAAGCCACATATACAGAACTTCCAAAACATGTTCCAGATTAAACATAAACATCAGAAAGTACAAAAATCCCAAAACTCAAAACTTGGTCAGATCTTAAAAGGGAACCTCCACGGGAGGCACAACGGCTGGCTGACCCCAAAAGTTGACAGGCAGTAACTTAGGTCTGGTCACGTGCCTGCTCACCTATATACATAAAAATAAATAGTGAGTGGGAGTCCAGTGAATAATAACAGAGTAAAGAGTTTTAATGAATGATGTCCATCACAGAGTTAGAAATTAGAATTCATTTTAGAAACATATTTATATTTACATTCACATTCTTTTGCAAGTCAATAATAGAAATTAGAATTCATAATTAATCTTACATCCGTTAGCGCTAATAAATCACATATGGGGCATCGAAGATCATACTTGTCAGTTACATAAAGGAACCTCCGACTGGGTACAGATAACTTGTCAGTTCCATAAAGGAACTTTTAGACCACGTACGAGTAACTTGTCAGTTCCATAAAGGAACCTTCGGCCGGGTACAGAAAATTTATCAGTTCTATAAGAAACCTCCGGACTGAGAACAGATAACTTACTTGAGGCCCAAATACTTATCAAAATTGGATAATCATTCATAGTACAAACATAACATTTCATAGAACAAATCTTATTTCATATACAGAAAATAAGTAGAGTTGAATATAGCTTTATTAAGTTATTACTCACGATTAACAGATGGCTCCAAGGCAAACAGACATAATAGGCAAATCAGGCATCTTGTGGTGCGTGACCTACACAGTTACAGAATGAACACATACTAAATTACACACCCGAAAATATTAACTTAATCCTCTCTTATCTTGTTGTGTTTCTACTTCTTTATCCTTATTATAGTGTCTTAATCTTGGCCTATGAATGCCTAAAATGTAATGAGGATGCAAAAATGTATTTGTAAACACTTGGTCAAAAATGCTGGAAATAAGGGTCTTGCTCGAGCGCAATTTCCTTCACTCGAGCTGACATGCAAACATGTGAGGAGACGCTCGAGCACACCTTCTCTCGCTCGAGTGCTTTGTAAACCTTGCAAAAGTACTGGTTAAGTGAAATCTCCGCTCGATGGCCGCTCGACTTTCGGTCGAGCGTGAGACTCATGCCCTCGCTCGAGCGGTTTGCAAAACATGCAAACTTCTGGGAGCATGCATTTTACGCTTGAGCAGACTTCAGGTCGCTCGAGCAGAAGTGTAAAATCACAAAGTGGTTGCTCGAGCGCAGATTCTGCCGCTCGAGCAGAAGTGCAGAATCTGGGATTTTCATATTGCATTTCCAAGCTCCAAACTTGAATTCAAAGCCATTTAACTCAACCTTTAGGCCCGAAAACTTGAGAAAATCAGTTTAAACTTGAAAATATTAAGTGTGAAAGATCATTTCATGAAATCAAGGCCCAAAAACATGTCAATTGTGCAAAAATTCAACTTGAAATGTAAGAATATGATATGAACATGACATGTATGTATTTATTTGAGTTCATAGCTTCCAAAACATGATCAAATGAGGTCCAATGGTAAGAAATGTTATGAATTCTTCAAATCATGCTAGAATTACAACATGCATGTGAGGAAAGCTTTGAAAACAACTTCCAATTGCTATGTAATATGCATGCATGTATGAAATGACTTAACTTTCTTCAATTCTAGCTCAAAACTCATGTTAATCCACTCAATTCTCTTGAATTCATGAATTTACCAACTCAAAAGCAAGACTAAAGGCTTGAATTCTCACCTTAGCTTCTCAATTTCTTAAGATTTGGAGGTAATCTTGAGCAATCCTTTAAGTCTCCAAGCAATGTCCTTCTCTACCTTAAGTTTGATCTCAAGTTCTTGGCCTCTCACTCTCTCTCACGTTTTTGCTACCAAGGATGTAGATATGAGAATGTAAAGTGTGAATGAGGGTCCACTAATGCCTTATATAGGCTAAATTAATGGTTTAATTAAATGGTTGATCAAGTTATCCAATTAGACATAAATTATTCTAATTTATTAGTCGTTCTGAATTGAATTTTAATTAAACTTACCATGATGTTCTAAAAATTCCAAATAACACATAAAAGTCAAATTTTGAATCGGATGCCGATAAGGCCTTCAATTGGCAATCCGAAACGGAAATATGAATAGATCTTTCTACGTTAAACAGATATAAACACAAATAAGGCAACATATGATGCAAAATTTCACTTTAACTACTTATTAGGCATAATTAAGCATGGATTAAAGTTAATCATGGGTCGGGGTTGTTACATATAGTTAGAGAAATGTGTGGACCTATGACTCGGGGGGTTCAGACTCCAGTGTACATAAAACGTTACCCAGAGTGGGTGGATAGGGTACACGAATATCCTAAGGGGTTTAGAATACCAAATTTTGCCCTTTTTTATGAAAATAGAAATCAGTCAACTATAGAACACATTGTCAGGTTTATTGGTGTCACGCCCCACTTTTTATACCAACGGAAACCATTAGAGCATCTCCAACGGAGAACCAAATGTTTCATCAGATTTAAGTAAAAAAGTAGCAATTTCCTTCATTTGATACTTCACGCTCCAACGGTTCAGCATCAAATTTTTTCATCAAATTTGCGCCGGGCAACCGGTTGGTTGACCGGCCGGTCGACCGACCGGTCAACCGGTAACGGCAAAATTTTTTTTTTTTTTTTTTTTACCGGTTTGAACCCTTTTTTTTGAACTTTTTGAACTCTTTGGTGGTCGACCGGGTGGTCAACCGGCCGGTCGACCACCTAGGCAAAAAATTTTTTTTTTTTTTTTTTTTGGACTGGTTTGAACCTTTTCAGTGAACGGTCTGAACTTTTTCCGGGGCGACCGGTTGGGCAACCGGTTGGTCAACCGGATGGTCGACCGGTTCGTCTCATCTCAACGGTCAGGAACAGTGATTTGGTGAAATTTGGTGAAATGCTTCGCCTGTAGTTTGGTGAAAGATTTGCTGAATTCTCGATTTGATATTGATTTGGTGCCACCGTTGGAGCCTTAAAAAGTGAGTTTTTCATCAAATTTCAAATTTGATGTTGGATTTGGTTCTCCGTTGGAGATGGTCTTACAAATCCTTTATTATAACACAATTTTAGAGATCATGCGTAGAAATTTAATACAATAACGAGTACTATTATTAAAGGTTCTCTCATTCGAATATGAAATGAATGCAATATGAGATAAAAAAAAATAAAAAAAAATTGCCCGTAAGTTTACATCTTTTAAATTAAAAGAAAGGGTTTAATCCTTTTACATCAATGACATTCCGCCTACAAATAAAAGGCCCCTTGGCCAACACATAAAGAAGATCCTCGTTTTTGAAACCCTTATCGACGTTCACCTGAAAAAGGATTAGCAACGTGAGATAAACATGAAGTCCAGTAGGGATCTTAATATGACCCTAAATAATAACAACATATAAATAGCTATGATCATGAATGCTTTAAATCATATCATATACATAATGTGACGGTTTATACATAAATATACTTATATAGGAACTTTTCTTAAAATCATTCATTTCGTTCAACAACATAAGCAAATTACTTTTCTTTTTTTTTTGTTACCTTTTTCCCAAAATTCATATAACAATAACAAGTTCTTGAAAACAATTTCGCAAAGCCCATTACTATTTCTCTCACTTTCCGGACGTACACCTGATTTATCTTTTTAAAACATGTTTACAAGTATCCGGTGTCCTTCACATTATTCATAATCTTAATCCAATATTTACGTCTGTTTCCAACATACTCATATCTGTACATATATACATTCAGTACAAAGGGAAAACAACAAGTAACTAGCAACTATTTACTCAACGAATAAGCAACTCGGCCTTCCAAAACCATAACCATCATAACCCATAGCGTACACAAATACACAGAGACAATAATGATAAATAAGTTATGCTCTACTCGCCTTGAGCACGGTAAGTCAATGATACACCTCAAGCCATTTTAGTCTTACTTCATTTCATGACAATTCATTTCAAGTTAATTTATTGCATCTTAATTCATGAGTCAATTCATTACATTTTAGACACCCAACTGAGGCTAAAACTCAGTGGTTTTCAAATCATACAACACATACACAAACGCTTCAAATTTCCATTTTACGAATATTTCGTCCGCGAGCAGCTGTCAAACGGGACCCATGTAAACGTAGGCTATACAAGCACTAAAATTGCCATTTTACGGATATTTCGTTCACAGGCTAGGCACCCATGTATTATTTCAAGACTTTCATCCAAGACATTCCGGCTAACTTAATTATAATGGAGTCCATCCTCTTTCTCCTTCCAAACAATCATTTATACATATGCAATGTATTTAAACACAAATTCAAACAATGGAGTACATCCCCTTTCCACTTCAAAATAACCATACATATACAATGTATATAAACATAGTCATATTCAATGACAACCAACAAAAGATTAATTTCAATTCACCTAGTCCACATGCAATTTCTACAACAGTCATAGCTATCTTCCACCGATAGCTCAAAACATATATTTCTAAACATATATAAAATCTCCAAAATAGATAAACTATCTATATTTTCATAGGTGAGAGATGACAAATATCCAACTCCACCATTTACATTCATATATATCCATTTCTACATCTATTACGAAAGGAAAACAAACATTCAATTCTCGCATGACTTTCAATCCAATAACGATGATAATATGTAAAGATTCCAAAATCCGACCTCAAGTTCATTATCAATTTACAAAGGGTTATGACTTCATTTTCTTTCAAAAAGACCACTTTTCTTTATTTTCCATTCCACACAACTCCAACCATTTTTCTAAGAATTCCTTCTCCTCATTTTACAAAACCAAAACCAAATCCATCCTCCTTATTTTACAAAACCAATTCTATTGGTATCTAAACTATAACTCAACTCAACTTCACATGATGAGTCTAAAACAATACCAACACCGTGGTTACTTCTCTTTTTATTTCTTTTAATATAAAGACAATTATATAACCCATGTTAGCAAAATATAAAGATTATTTAACTTCCTCTCTTTTAAATCCATTATATCAATAATATTAAATTAGGGCTTTCCTCAATCTCTTCACAAACATAATAAATCATTTCCCAAATAATTCAATAACAAACAACTTAACAACTCCAATCACAAATATCAAACCCTAGATTCCCTTTCATGACTTTCAAGAAAATCCATAATGAATATGGTTTATATGCAATAAAAGCTACCACATATCTATTTATAGATGAGGTATTAGAAAGGAGCAAAAAAATTCTTACCTCTTGAAGCGAAGAGATGATAACCCAAAATTCACCACCGACAAAACCACGAATCATTCGGACCAAAAAGAAGCCATTGACGAGATCTACAATCTTTCTCAAAGGACCATGGCGAAAAAATCACTCTAGGTGAGTAGATCTAGAGATCTAGGTGCGAAAAGTCAAGTTTTAGAGGGAGAAGAGAGAAATCACGGTTTAAGAGGAAAATAGGAGAAAAAGTAATGAGAGGAAAGTGGTTGGGGTCTATTTATAGCAGTAGAAAATTGCCCTAAAATCAATGTAAAAGGATAAGTCCAAAACCCCAAAAAGTAGGGCCCATTCGAACCCTAAAATTCTGAAAAAAACACATAGGGTCGACCCTTTGGGCAGAGGGGTCGACTCTTCAAGTAGGAAAGACAATCTGGTAGCAAGCAAGAGGGTCGACACTTAGACAGGAAGGGTCAACACTAATTTCCAGCAACTAACACACAGATTCTACAACATACAAGGGTCGACCCTTCCCAGACTAGTGTCGACCTTTGTGGACAGCAATAAGAGACAGGTGTCAACCCTACCAAGGTTGGTGTCGACCCTAAATTCCAGCAACACTTCTAAAAATTTCACAAGGAAGGGTCGACCCTTAGGAAGGCTAGTGTCGGCCCTAGAATAGAATTTCTAAGTTCCCAAACAACTTTTTGACAAGAACAAGTGCGAACAACCAAACCCAATGAGTTTAAATCGGATTATACTCCTCCAAAACGAACATACAACAACACCAAAGATTTCTAAAATAAAATAAAGGATTCAAATAAGCTTCCCAAGAGTTTTTAAAGGGTACAAGTGCTACAACCTCCCCACCTTAGGAATTTCGTCCTCGAAATTAAGAACACAACGCAACATGAGGTGAACCAACCATGAAAAGGTGACATTATTTACAACACAACCATGTAAAAAAAAAAAATCCACATTTTCTCCTTTTCTTTGAAGGTTTCGACAATCAAAATATGTTCTCAATTTCAAATAAATTCTTAAAATTTTTGCGACCATCTTCCAACAAGAAAATAAAGTGTTATTCAGAATATTGAATCATTCACATTTTCATACTTTGTTAAATTCAGCGTTTATTAAATCAAATAATCTATGTATCGAAATTCTTTATTAACACTTAGATTAAATCTAGAACATTATATTTCAACATTGCCATCCGAGGCTACAAGGAAAAATTCATCTTCCGAGTTCGTTTCTCAACATAAGACAATTGGTGAACCTCCACTGTCATCCAACAACTCTCATAATCCTTTTAGTGATTCCACAACCAACATAAATATAATATTTCTATAATAACAATTAATAGAAATTACAACTGTGCTATCAACACAATAAGGCACAAACACAAAACAAAGGAATCGACAATCTTGCAATTCCATTCCATGATATTATCATCATAAATTATCAGTTACATGAGGCATACAGCACACGCAAAATGAAGAGTTCATAATACGTTACCCCAATCAGTGGATTTTCCATAATTTCAAGACAATCTACATACAAGCTTCACAATCACTTACACGAGACTTACTGTTCGCTAAGCCACTCTAATGCACCCACAACCTTTCAACCTCGCACACCAGCCCAACCCATTCCCAAGGTGACCATGTGTTAACCAAACCCCGATATCAACCAACTGACTAACCAGCTCAATAAAACTTTGTACTCGGTACCAAACACTGACACAATACCTGACACCACCTACTTCAAGATGGAGTTCCACACACAAGTCCTCATATTCCTTGAATCTCACCGGATTCCTTAAGATTTGGCCAAACCACCATCGTTTCTAAGAAACCACCGCTTATATGCCTACATGGCAAATACTCATTCACCTCTCAAACATAAGACCGATATGGTCAACGATAAACACCCAATTTTGGACACAAGAATTTTCACCAATGCCACACTCGTTACCCAAGCACACAACCTTACTTCCTTCCAAAGAATATTTCTAGCGTCTACCCACTAAATTCCTCTCACATTCATAAACTCTATCCAATGAATCTCTCAGAATTGCATCCACATCATGCAATGTAACATATACTTCATTTCCTGTGCTAGACCATATGATTGCTCTAGTCATAAGGTAAAAAAAATGTTGATTAACACGTTACAATTTGATAACAGTAAAAATCTGTTGTTTGATAAAATTAAAATGGTCTTGCTCTGTGGTTTCCAAATTGTAAATCTTGGTCAGTAGATACTTATCATTCTCATCAAGCAATTTGCATATTACAACTTTATCTGGAAACAAAACCCTTTCAACTGACTTTGGTTGGCTTAGAGGCAAGTTGTCAACACAAATCATTTCATTTGATATCACTTCAATTGCTTGTTTTGTGGTCTTTTTTTTCTTTGCCTCTCTTGGCTCACATTCAAAATCAGACATCTCTTTTTTCTTCCTTCCCTTGATTTTGATTTTCTTGACCATGGATGTTTGCAGTGGCTCTATGACTATAGGTGGTTCTTTTAATGTAGTTTGAATCCTAAAGTTTTGCTCTTGTTCTACTCCTTTAGCATGTGGCATTTCTTTAGAAGTAAAAGCTTGGGTAGCCGCATGAACTGCATTTTCTTCAATCTGTTCAACCAACTGCTTATTTTCAGATTCGAGTACTTCAAACTCCTTTCTCAACTTCTCCATTTGTTTCTCTATGTTGCTCATCTTTTCATTCATTTCTTTTCTTTTTGCCTCTTGATCCTCTTGTATTTTTTGCATTGTTTCCCTCATTTTCTTCAATTCTTCAACCAATGCCATATTCTCACTTTTCAGCCTCTTGTTTTCTTTTTTAACTCGTTCTAATTTCCCAAGATCAATGAAGTCCTTCAAATGTTGATCATCTTCTGAAGCTTTAGCTACATGATCTTCATCTTCTTTAGTCTCAAATTTTTCTCTATGTCCAATGCATCTTATTCCTCATCATTGCGAATGAGTTTCATTTCTTCTTTTGAAATGGGCTTCAGTTCATCATGATTCACCTGCATTTGAAAAATAGAAAAAGGAAAAAAGTCAGCAATGAAGCAAACTTTAACCACCAGAGTAAAATTTTACTCTGTTTCAAAGTAAAAGTTTACTTTGATTGTAAGTAACTTTTACTGTGTTCAAGAGTAAGGAAAATTTTATTTTGTTTCAAAGTAAAAGTTTACTCTGATTGTACGTAACTTTTATTCTTATTTTAAGTAGACTTTTACTCTGTTCAAGAGTAAGTAAAATTTTATTCTGTTTCAAAGTAAAATTTTACTCTGATTGAAAGTAAAAGTTTACTCTGATTGTAAGTAAACTTTTACTCTGTTCAAGAGTGTAAAATTTCACTCTGTTTCAAAGTAAAAGTTTACTTAATTTTAAGTAAATTTTTACTCTGTTCAAGAGTAAGTAAAATTTTACTCTGTTTCAAAGTAAAAGTTTACTCTGATTGTAAGTAAACTTTTACTCTAATTTTAAGTAAACTTTTACTCTGTTCAAGAGTAAGATTTTATTATGTAAGTATAATTTTAAGCAAAGTGAACTAGTAAGGCTGAGTTTGGAAAGATGATACCTCTTCGGGCTTTAGTGTTTGCAATGACCTCTTCATTAGCTTTTTCCTCAATGTTGATAAGTTCCATCCAAGGAGCCTTGGACACAAATTTTTTTCTTGAGGTTGAATGAGCGTAGTGTGCTTGCATAACCAGTACTACAAAATAAAAAATTGAAATTAGTTAATTCTCTAAAGATAGATTGCGTAATATTTCAAGTAGTTCAATTTACTTACCAAAAGAAGAAGTACACATCCAGTAACATTTTCAGGACTTCCTAATGAAGACTGGATTGAAGTAGTCAACATGGATGCAACTGTAGTCGACTATGCATATGAATTCATCATTTCTAAATCTTCTATAAGGGCGACAAAAGCCCATCCAACTGTTAGACCAGTTGTTGGTAATAGCAAAGTTCCCACAACAAATAAACACATTATTCGTGCAACATCCTCAACATCAACTGTCGTTGTGCCTTCCAATGCATCTCCTAATGCCTCTTGCAAACTCTTTACGGATATTCTTGACATATTATGAAACCTTCTCTGCACAAAAGGTGATTCTTGTTTCTTCCCATATGAGACGTCTACTTTTTTTGTTCCTGATTTTATCCCAAAAATCAAAGTAATGTCACTGTCCTGTATGTCACATGTTTTCCCCACAAGCTTAAATCCCTTTGCATAAAAGTTTTAAAATTTGATCACATCCATGACATTATCGTCAACTTTCTTGAACAACTTTAACACCACATTTTCTTTCTTCCAAAAAGATTTAAACAACATCCCAAAGGTGTTCTCTCGAGGGCAGTAATGTGTCTTTCAGTGAACCATGTGTCTTGCATTAGGTTTATCAATGAAACAACATTTGACCTATATTGTTTCACATAGTTCTCCATCTCCCGTACTCCATGTACAATATTCAACTCTGAAGGTTTTGTTGTTGAAGGCATTGGATTGCTTTTATTAGAGCCTTCATCATCACTAGCATTGGATTGAACTTCTTTACTACTTTTGTTTTTTTTTTTTTTTTTAGGGACTTTCTTCTTTTGAATAGTCGTAGGTGGAACTTCAAAATCATCATCATCATCATCACCACATTTGCTTCTTGTAACAACCATTTTAAAACACTAAAAAGTTTCCCTATATCAACAGTGTAACATTTTACTTTAAACAACAAAGTGACAAAACAATAAGCACTAAAGAAAATGCACAAACATTGTAATGAGACAGTAAAGTTTTATTCTGTTTGGCAGTAAAACTTTACTTTTATTGAAAGTAAAATTTTACTCTGAACATTATGCCCTAGGAAATAAACAAAAAACACCTACAAAATTTATAGAACCAAGAATCAAGAAAACCTTGTCTCAATTTTGACTATACGCAACACAGTTCTGAAATTAACATGTAAAATTCACATTCAAACTGAAATTAGAGAAATGACGAAACTACAATCACATTCACATACATAAATAGATACATACACATATATTTATATTCATATACAAATTGATATGCACATTTATGTAATGAGCAAAGGCTAGAGAACACATACAAGAAGAAATCAAGAGGCATTGATGAAAGCATAAAAATGCACAAAGCATTGTAATGAAACAGCAAAGTTTTACAGTAAAATTTTACTCTGGTTGAAAGTAAAATTTTACTCGGAAAAATTCATGAAGCAAGTGAAATTCAAAGCATTGAAATTGCAAGACCAAAACACTACAGAAATCAAAGCAACAAAATTGAAGCAAACTTGCATACACCGTTCCGAAATACCTAAATTAGTTTTCAAAATTTTTGAACCTTAACATTCTCGCATGATTTAATAATTTAAAGTATTTTAAGATAGTGATAAAATTTTAGAACAAATGATCCTTAGTGTGACCCAAAATCCCAAACTTTACTCACCCTAATGCAACAATGAAAAAGAAAAGAAAAGAAAAAAACAAGTGTATTAAAATCACTGACCTCTGTATTTTGTTATAATAACATTTTGTTATAAATCAAACAAAATCTTATGTCAATAATTTCAAATAAACAATTTTTCAGCAGCACTGATTCAACACACACATTACCAAAGGGTTACGATGAAACGAGGATAAGTGGCGGCCATATTTAACACGAAATCCTTAGCAGCCTTACAATCTCAGCCCATACCATGCCAATGTAATCTCCTACACCACTCCCAAAATGCAATCAAACCTAGGCAGACTTCATAATATCAAAAAACTAGCAGAAAGGGGAAAAAAATCACCTGCAAAATGTGTGTCCAAGAGAGAGAGTAAAGCGTAATGCGAAGTTCGATTCGAGCGCAAGCGACGAACCTGTAACGTTGCAGGGGTAGAAAGACAAAGTAGCTCTAGAGAGAGAGTAATGAGTAATGAGTAATGAGACTCAGAGGAGGGTTTTCAATCAATGCGAGGGTTTTCGAATGATGATATTCAGATGAGGGTTTTCAATTGATGAAACAAAGTGAGGGGAGAGAAACAGTGGAATTGTTTCATATTTCCCCATATTTTTTTAATTGAGGGGCTTTTGGGGCCATTGTTTTATTCCGTGGGCTTCACACAAAATAGGCCCAGTGGGAGGGGTTTTTCACCAAAAATTCCATAAAATTATAAGTTACAACTTTTTTATTTGTTTGTAGCCACAAAAAAATTTACTTACACATAGAATCATTAAAATTATAAATAAAAATTTACTTTCATATTTTGAGATAGGAAATAATCATTACAAATACTTAAAAAAATAAAAATCTAGTCTTGTTGCCTTTTTTTGAGCCTCATGTTCAATTGAGCCTATAGTATTTGAGTCTTTTTTTTTATATATATATCTAGAACACAAAATTTTATTTGGAGGCCCCTATTTTCAGCCCAAATTTGGGGGCCCAAGGCGTAGGCCTCTCTTGCCTGCCCTCAGGGCCGACCCTATTTACGGGCCCAACAATACCCTCCAATTCAATTACAGACGGGCGGGAAGCAGCTCCTTTCTTTTAAGTCTAACCATCAACAGAATTGAATGGAATTTCCCTAATTGTTAATAATAAAAAAAATAAAAATAAAACAATAATAATAAAAATAAAAAAAAAACTTTGAAGCCCTGAAACATGACAGTTGAGGGAGTAAATTGACATAAGCTTCATGATTTGAGAGGTCGAAGTGAATTTCCCAAAAATCAAGACACGGTTCCTCTCTCTCTCTCTCTTGCCATCGTCTCTCTCTCCGACCACACACCAAGAAGACGGGAAGGTATGGTGCATTAGGGCCAAGGGGTAAGCTATTTTATAGCTTAATTTGATTGCCAAATTTTTACGATTTGGGATTTTTCATAATTTGATTTGATGTTTCGGTTTGAGTTTCTAGATTATCACTTTATATTTTTATTTTTTTGGGTTTGTTTGTTTATGTTTTTTTGTTGTAATTGCATTGGGTATATATTTGTATGTTTTAGATGTGTTTATGGTAGCATTTGGATATGCATTGAAAATGTTTGTGAAAATGTTTGATAGATGTAGGTTTCTTATTTGTTGCAAACTTGGTTGCTCTTGTTTTGAAAAACAATGCTAGGAGCACATAATTGATCACAGAATGGTTCACAGAAAATGCATTGATATTTTATTGATAATCTAGATGTTTCACATCCTATATTCACTCAAGCATATCTCTTATACCAGTTTCTCTCTATCTAGTTGCATACCACATCTGCTTCATGTATAACAATTGCCAGTCAATTCTAACCAATGTATATGTTTGATTAACAGGGTATTGAGATCAGTAAAGCTTTGCATTCATAGATGGAAGTTGAGTGTTGTGTCTTGTTTTGAAGAAAGAGGTCATGCTTCACTTGGTCAAACTGAATAGATACAGTAAACTAGGTCCTAAAAAACTTGCATTATTTCGTACCTTTGCTTTTGAATCAACTTGCCAGCCAAAAGAAATTGAAATCGAGAGAATCATCAAAATTGTTAACGACCACCCTTTCCCTGATCACCCGCTTCACCCCACTCTTTTGCAACATATCCCGCCATCTGTGCTTTCAACTCCGCTCGTGAAAAATGTGCTCGATCGTCTCTTTGCAGCACACTCCAATGGCCTTAAAGCCTTTGAATTCTTCAAATTCTCCCTTCAACACTCCCACTTCCACCCAAGTTCAGATGCTTTTGAGAAGACGCTCCACATACTTGCACGAATGCGCTACTTTGATAAAGCTTGGGAATTGATGGAAGAAATTCAACGAACACACCCTTCCTTGCTAACCCTAAAATCCATGAGCATCTTGTTATCGAGAATTGCTAAGTTCCAGACCTACGAAGATACCCTTGAAGCATTTGAGAGGATGGAGAAAAATATATTTGTAGGGAGGAAATTTGGTACCGACAAGTTCAATGTACTACTTAGAGCGTTTTGTACTCAAAGGCAGATGAAGGAGGCAAGGTCTGTGTTCAACAAGATGCATCCTCAATTTTCTCCCAACACCAAGACCATGAATATTTTGCTGTTGGGTTTCAAGGAATCAGGTGATGTTACTGCTGTAGAATTGTTCTACCATGAGATGGTTCGAAGAGGCTTTAAGCCGAATAATGTGACTTACAATATTAGAATTGATGCTTACTGCAAGAAAGGATGTTTCGGTGATGGTTTGAGACTTCTTACAGAAATGGAAGGTGTAAATTGCTTGCCTACAATAGAAACAATAACAACATTGATTCATGGCGCAGGGGTTGCTCGAAACATAGCTAAAGCAAGAGAGTTGTTTGAAGAGATTCCCATGAGAAACTTAAGGCCTGATACTGGTGCTTATAATGCTTTATTGAGTTCTCTTGTAAGATGCAGGGACGTGGAGTCTGCAACCAGCTTAATGGATGAGATGGAAGAGAAAGGCATTGGGCATGACAATATCACATACCATACTATGTTCTTTGGCTTAATGAAGTCAAAAAATTTGGACTCTGTTTCTAAACTCTTTGATATGATGATGAAGAAAAACTTTGTTCCCAAGACACGAACAGTGGTGATGTTGATGAAATTCTTTTGTGCAAATCGTCAGCCTGATTTGGGGTTGAATTTGTGGGGCTACCTATTAGAGAGAGGTCACTGCCCCCATGGCCATGCATTGGATCTATTGGCAACATCATTGTGCTCGCATGGGAAGGTGCAAGAAGCTTTTGAGTGCTCCAAACAAATGTTGGAGAGAGGAAGGCACGTGAGTGAGGCAGTGTTTCGGATGTTGGAGAGGTTTCTGCTGCAGGCTGGAGATATGGAAAAGTCAAGGACGCTTGATGTGATGATCAAGCGATTACAAAATATTTTGCCGCCATCAAGAGGTCTCGCTACTGGTATTCTTACACCCACTGAAATGGACTAATTGAGTTTAGCTTGAATGTTTATTAAAACTAGCTTTATTGCTATGTTGTAATCCTTGCATTTTACATTTTATGATCAGCATTTGCACGTTATGATTAGTTTTTTGATCACCTATATCTATTACTTAGTTGAGATGTTTGATTTAACGTGACAGTTCTTCTATCTAAAATACATCGGCTTATATGTAGTCATTAGTCCCACCCATAAAATAAAATAAAATAAATAAATCCAGATTCTGAAATTTTGATGGTAAAATGATTTTTTGGTATCTGATTCACAGTGAATCTCAGCTAGTGAGAAATAAAAGCCACTGACGAAACAAATGAATACGAAGCCTGAATAGACAGTTAAAGAGACACAAACTGATATGCTTTTGATGAAAACAAAGGGAGATTTTTATGATACAAGGAAATCAACAGTCAGTTATCTGAAAAGAGTGGGTTACAGAACATTATATACTACAATTGTGTAGGTAGTGTATAGGAGCTGAAAAAAACCAAAAAAAAAAAAAAGCTCATTGAGCAAGTGTCATGCTTCCAATGCAAATCCAAAAGCACATTCACAGTAGATATTTTCAAGCACAGTGCCTCCAGAGAAGAATAAATTCACCATCCTCTGAACACAAGACTGTCTATAGCCTGTTTCTACTTGATGTCTATCCTTTAAGATCCCCCGTTAGGAATGTTTGTTGTGGCTTCATTCACCATTTTCACCAAAGTAACCTGCAATATCAAAATTTGCCAATAGTTCAATCAAATATGAATGAAGGATGGTTAGTTGCTTAAACACACATGAACCACATTGCAAGTTTTAAGAAAATAATTTGGGATCCATTGATAAAATAAAAAGAATGTGGATTTATATTTTGTTTTCTCCTCCTCTAGACTTTTTAATTTTAGGAATCCTAAAAGTTTGAAACTTTCAATTTGTTTATGAATATATCTTTCTAAAATAGATATTATGACTTTTTGTTCACACTTTTTTCCCAATATGTACAATGAATTGATCTCCTACTATTTTGATATAATAAATTGTAAATGTATTTGTAATGTACAAAAATTTAGAAACAATTATCATTTTCATGTATACATAAAAAAATATATATTTATTTGTTGTTGTGTCTCTGCTATGTCATGTCATGTCTTTTATGTTTTTTCTTTGTCAAACTTCTCAACTATATTAAATAAGAAAAAAGATAATGTACTTGGAATTAAAGGTTAGCGATTCTATTAGTTAACAGATAATGAAGCAAAATGCTAGTAGGATTCGAATGTGATGGAAACATACCACACTTTCAAGGACACCAGGTGGGGGCAGTGGAAGGTTTTTTGGAGGCCAGGCAGTAGTATAGGATCTTTTGTCAAATCTCCATTCTCCAATCTTTTCATAGGTTAACTTACCCTGAGTATCGAAATTTGAAAGTCGCTTGGTCAGAATATTTTTTTATTTTCATCAAAATACAATTTTCAAAGTTTGACTTTCATCACTTTGAGGACTCGGACATAATTAGAATACCTTCATATCATAATCGCATCCATAAGTAAAATGAATGATGAACTTTGTTGCCAATCTTTGTATCCCAGGGAGGCTGGAATGCCTCACAAACAGACAATTGTGAGTAAAATAGTAGAAGAGTTTTGCACACATGCAAAAACTAGATCAACCAAAAGCTATCAAGCTGGTCAATATGATGATGGAAAGCCTCAATGTAATTAACATATGCAACCACAAGCAAGAAATCTTCAGAATTTTCATTTTATGAAAAGAAATTAAAATAAATATAAACAATATAGCCATCTAGAAATATTAAAAAAAAAAAAAAATCCAAAGATTTTGGTCGAAATATTTTTCTTCTTAGTATACTGGTACTTTGGTGAATGTATACTACTAATATGTCATCAGATTGCCACGATGAGATAACTACCAACCAGCTCTATTCTCAAACCAATATTGGCTTTTTTTCCAAAAGAGGGTATAATTACTTAGCTTTATGCAATTCTACCTTGCTTTGACAAAATCAAAAGTCACTTAGGCAATAGGCTTTTAATCTAACTTGTAACCCATTCAAACTGTGTTAAAATTTGGAAAGCAGTAAACTTACTACTGAATTTAGCAAAACTCAAGACCCAAAAAAATAAATAACTATGTAAATGCATATTATCTAACCTGAATCATGAAGTCCTTGTACAAGATGTTACCCACATTATGCAGAGCAGATGCAACTACATAAGCATACCTGCATATTGATGATGGATAAAAACTAACAATTGAAGCAACCAAATATTAGGCTTACAAGAGAAAACTCACATCTCGAGGACCCAACCAAACTCTTTATCTGCTACAGGGTCCCTTTTCATTGCCAATGAAACATTCATCCAAGTTGGAGCTATCTTTTTAAGAGATTCCTAACACAATTCAATAAGAAATAAGAAACAAACAAAAATATTAGTTAAAAGTTCTTTAGGAAGCCTCATAGAAGATGTATGTACCTTTCCAACGATGACAGGAGAATTTCCTATTGGATCAATGTTACTTATTGGTCCCTTTTCCTTCGGAAAGAATTTTCGGAGAACAGATTCATACTTTTGAGGTTCAATGTAAAAGAAAGGGAATGCGGCTCCACGGCCATCCCTTGATAAGTTGGTATGGGCTTAACAATAATATGATCTGGCTCGGCCATCAATATGTAGCTGCATAAAATTACGAATTTGTTTTACTAGATCTACTCATTGAAATGCAAAAAAAAAAAATTGACCAAGAAATGTTGTTGTGTCAAAGCGACATAGTTAAGTTTTCCCATACTCTTCTTTGATGTTCGCTTGTTGAAGCCATTGTACAAATGCCCAAGGTCTGTTGAGAACTATATAACCCTGTAATTAATTGTAAAGTGAAATGATAAATTATTTAATATAGTAATTAACAGAATGAAATATACAGTAATAATTTATAATAATATTAATAAAAAAAAAGGAAACAATGCACCATTCAGTATGTACCCTAACTATGTCTGTTTACAATACTAATTGGGGAAGTGAACGCAGCATGAATTTAAAAATCAACTCTGTAATTCACAGTCAATGCTAATTCTCATTTTCTTTGGACCCGAAACAAGATTGAATTAGAGAGGCTTGAAATTGTAAGGACTAGAACAATATTCATACTGCAAATGTACAACAAATGCTTCTTAAACTATAGTAAACAAGAAATTTTCCAAGACATTCTTTTGATCAATAACAAAAAAATGACGCACTTTTTTTTTTTTTTTTTTTTTTCTCAATCCAGTATGTTTAGTTTTTGAATACATTCTTTTGAATATATATTTTTCCACAACTGAACAGACCGTCACAAAAAAATAGACGCAAAAAGTCAATTTTCTAGTGGTGCTCTAATGAGAATTAAGTTCAAGACGTGTGTAGTTTTAGGCTGTTTTGGTTCTTGAATGAACTATTGGGTTGCAATATGTGATAGTGTTCTTAATTCCTAGATTTTTCTATTGTTGCAATTTTCTATTTTTACTGAACTATGTTGAATTTATTATTACCTTGTTAGGTAAAAAAATTGAAGTTTTGTGTTTCATTGTGTTTTGAGTTGAAGTTTTCAACAGGTTTGATCCTTGATTATGTTTGTCTTAATGGAACAATTTTGAAAATTAAATTTGCCCTGGTCAATACGTGTTATCTGTAGTTACTAATGATCTTGAGAATGCAATGATGGTGGAGTACTTTTCCCATTTCTTGTTCAGGAGTTAAATATATCTCACTTCCAACATGCCTGAAAAATAGTGGCTAGTTGAGACAATGTGGCCTTGAAGTTCATTTGTGAGTTTGGGGATTGTGCACCAGTATTTTGGGTTGCTCATGTTTTCTGCTACCAAACACAACAAATTCATCACAGCACCTCTTCAACTAAAATTATGGACGACAAAGTTTTTAAAAAACAATTGGGACTTGAGTTCTTATTGGTGTTGCCTATTGAAAATGCAGGAGCCCTGATTGGTGATGCATTTTGTGTTTGTGTGTATGAAACAACCCCAATGACTTGTAGTCTAATCTGATGTCTTTTATGTGGGAATTGACCGGAAAAGGGTTTGTTATAAGTTGCTAGGTGGTTGTTGTTGCATGACAACCATGGATGGTTATATAATTAGGGCAAGTTACAAGTTTTATTTATATCTATATATATGTTCAATTTTGGACACGCATATTTCATGTTGTTTTTGCCTTTTCATAACAAAATGGTAGCAGAAAGTTTAGATTGAAACAAATCAAAAGATTAATAATATAAAATTTAGCAATTTTTGGTTGGAGGGAAGAAGTAACAATGGTTCATAGTTGATGGTGGTATGTGTAGTTTGCACTTATAATTACATCCATACTATTTAAAAAAAGGGCAAATTACCTACACCTCCCTTGAGATTTAACAAAATTACAGATTTCCCCTGAGGTTTCAAAAATTACATCCCGTCCCGTCGCAATTAACGCCGTTACTGGATATCATAAATTGATTAAAATGCCTTTTTGACAAATAAGGGCAAATTACCTATACCCCCTTGAGGTTTAGCTAAATTACAGCTTTTCCCTTGAGGTTTAGCTAAATTGCAGATCCCCTCATAAGGTTTAGCTAAATTATCATTTTTAAATAAGTTATGAAATGCAAAATTAAAATGGAAAAACACTTATCACACCACAAAAAATTAAGATTTTAGAGACCAAAATTTAGGGACAAAATTATTTTTAGGGGGCCAAATATTTTTATTGCGAAAAGTGTCATTATATTTTTAGCAACGAAAATAGAACATTAGTGATTAATTATTATCTTTTTGGTATCAAATTTTTTGTCTAAAAGAATAAACCATTTTGAGACCAAATTATTTTCTCCCTCAAAGTCTATTTATTATTGACATTTTCAAAATTTTATTACTAAAAGCCTTATTTTTGACTTTTTAGGGCGACGTTTTAGTGACTATTCTCACGACGATAGAAATTAGTCCCTGAATGTCTTTTACAACAAAATTTTCACTTTTAGAGATAAAAAAAATTGGTCTCTAAAACTCTTATATGTTGTAGTGTCAGATGGTGAAAATATCATAAAATTAACAAATAATTAAATAAGTTAAAAATATAAGAAATGACTTGTCAAAAATTCATAGAATATGTTTGGTTTGATTTTTAGAAATTTATTTTTAAAAAAATAAAAAATTAATTTGGTTAAGAAATAAATAGTAAAAAATTATTATTATTTTTATATAATTTTATCTTTTGAGTGGTTAGAAATAATTTTTACAAATTCAATATATTTTTTCATATTTATTTTTATTAAATTAGTTTTTATTTTATTTTGAAATTTTTTTCCAAACAACAAATCAAACATGGTTTCAAAAACTTAATTTTTTCCCCCTATCTAACGTAATTCTTTTGTAAATTTTGTTGATTTATCAAAGGGATTTCAGCAGGGGTAATATCGTTCATCAATTTATTTTTTAGTGATGTTAGCTAACCATTCTTAACGTTTAGTTAACGGTAGGGGTTAAGTTATTATGCGAACATAAACCTCGGAGGGCGGGATGTAATTTCTGAAACTTTGGAGGAATCTGTAATTTAGTGAAATCTCAAGGAATGTGTAGGTAATTTGCCCTTAAAAAAAAAGTGAATATTTGAAGTTTCTTGCTAGTAGGGACTTGAAGACCTGAATACAAGCATTGTTACGACCAGTGTTTTAAAAGACGCGCTTAGGCACGAGGCTCACTAAGGCGCACATGAGACGCTTCAAACTGTTTGAGGCGAGGCGCAATAGAAAAGGCGCTTGAGGTGCGCGCCTTAGGCTTAGGTGTGAGGCGCACGTCTCATGCGCTTCATTTAAATTTTTCTTTATCCTTTTTCTTTGTGTGTGTAACCATATAAAATTACTACCCCTTTAATATAAAATGTAAACACATGCTTTGAGCGCCAATTTTCATATCAAAAAAAGCTCTAGGCGTTAAGCAAAAGCTCGGGGATTGCAAGATGAGCATATGGCTTTGGGATTCCTTTCAATGTAGTAAATTACAATAGATTTAGGCCAATGATTGAATCTATCATGCAATTTGATCCCGATTTAAAATTAAAACTACTAAGATATTATATGATGCGAGTTCTATATCTAGAAATGATTGAAGCTATCGGGCAAGTTGGTTCCAATTTAAAATTAAAATCACTAAGGTATTATATAATGTGAGTTCTCTATCTAAAAAAAAAAAAAAAAAATCATGTTAACAAATTGATAAAGAAAGATAAATAGTATAGGTCAAAGTAAGATTGAATGTTATTTTTAAGAAATTTTTGAAATGCTGAATGTTATCTTTCATGATTTTTGGAATATTGAATGTTGTTCTATTTTTATTTTTACTTTTTTGAAATTTTAAGAATATTTGTTTTATGTTAAAATTTTTGCCTATATTAATATTTTGGTTATCTTCAACAACTTGTGCCTCGCTTCGGTGAGGGGTGCGCCTTGCCTTGCGCCTCACGCTTAAGCTCCAAGAGACTTTAGCGTCTGAATGCGCTTAAAACTTTTTAAAACACTAGTCATGACATCTGATTGCATGAGGAAAAATTATGGCTTGAGAGATTGAATTGATGGTGATTATGTACTTGGTGTTGCAATCATTGGACATGCTCTAGATTGTCTAATTTAATGGGAGCCATTGTGTGAATAATTACTTTCTTTGTTTCCATTTCTTGTTCATGTTTGTGGATTATAAATTAGAAAATGCCAATATTGACTTGTCTATTCGGAAGAATCTCAAACAACACAACACTAACAGGAAGTGGAAGTAGCAAAATGATTTTGTTTTGTAGAGTGAAGCCTCAGCATATTTGTGTGCATACATATAAATATATTTGAGGAGTTTAAGAGCGGTGTCCTCTCCTCCTCCTCAATTATATGTGAACAAATTAGAGAAATTTCAACTTAAAGAAATTTTTAAACACAAAGAAAATCAGAGAAATTGAATTTCTCTGTGTTTTGAAATTTTTTTGGATCGAAATTTCTCTAAAAAAATATTGAGAGACCCCAACCACTATGAAAATATTATGTCTTTTATCATATAAAATCTTAATACTAGGGACCTTAAAAAAAATTTCCTAAAATGTATGACAAGTATTTAAAAATATATAGAAGTACTTAAAATTTGCAAAAATATATCTCTATTTTTTTTTTCATATTTTAACAATTTTCTCATTTAACAAAATAGTTTATTAAACTGTTATTAGCATACTCTTTCAAATAGTATTATTTCAATGTTAATAAAGATTAGTGGTTTCAAGTCTTAACTGGACGTGAAAGTCATGAAACTAAATAATAATAAAAAAGATCTTTATAGGGTGATTAGGGCCTACCTCTCCTCTAATGCTAGGTTAGATCATATAAAATGCAATTTATAATTAAAAAATATATATATATATATAACCACTACAAGAAATCAGCTTTCTAGGGACAAATTTATTCCGTCCCTAAAAGTGTAATATTTGTTGGGAAAAACCTTAGCCAACTAATTTTCTCCGTTGTGAAGTTTGTCCCAAATGGCCTGTCCGGAAAAGCCAAAAAATGGCTTTTAGAGACCAAATTTTGCATTTGTCACTATAAGTAGACTTTTAGAGACAAAAATATGTGCTTGCAAAAAGTTTTGATTTTGAGACAACCAAAATTTGTCTCTAAAAGTCTAATAACAGTCCAGGGCAGAAGTAGTTATGGAGACAAAAAAATAATTTTTGAGACAACACAAATTGGTCTCTAAAAGTTTTAGTTTTTGGAACAAGTGAAAGTGGTGGCTAAAAGTTTTAGTCGGTAAAGGTTGTAATTTTTTTGAAACAACTAAAATTGGTCTCTAAAAGTTTGATATATATATATTTTTTTTTGGGGGGGGGGGGTTTGATTTTGTAACAAATTATTACTCTAAAAATACTAGTTTGAACATCAATTTATATTCCTTTCTTGATTTCTCAACAACCAAACAGAAAATATCAAACATATCACTAGACCATCTATTCATCTCCAAATTAAAATTCAACAAAAAAGAAAAAAAAATGCTTATCACATTCAAAGAGGCTTAATCAAAAGATATTTCAATGACAAACAAATTCCATGCTCTAATTCATTAGTATGTAATATCTGGATTGTATATCGTAAACTGATGGAGATTTCAAAAGTATAATTTCCAATTTATAAGGCCAGTGCCATAAACATTGTTTGTAGCATTCAACTATTCAATGAACAGATTGTAAATTGGAGTTATATCTACCTACAGAACAAAACAAAACAACTAATCACATCTTCTTCTCAAGGGCTTCGTTGAAATGTCATTCAAAATCTCGCAAAGAGCTCCCAAGCCTTCAAATCGACGCAAGCTTGCAGAACCTGTATCGAATTGAGATCTTAGAACAAACTTTTTTCATTCAAGGGAAGCTATGTGTTGTGTTTAAGTACTATTCAGTTTTAAGTAGTAAACTACTAGGTAGGAAGTGTACGAATAAGAAGTCTACCAATGAACTGAACTGAATAAACATTTGAAAAGAGAGAAAAAGAGTGTTTGATGTTAGCTACTAACACCAAACAAAATAGTGTTTGATGAGAGTTTATGCTATCAAGTAATTTGTTCTTGATATGTAATCGACAGATTTGCAGGACTGGATTTCATATTTGAATTAACCCCTCTATCTTTCTTACTGATACTGAAAATTTAAATAGAAAAAAAAAGTATATATATATTTGATATAAAAAAACCATTATCAACAAAAAGTAACAATTTATTGACTTTAATAAGTGAACTTGAATAAAATTTTAATTTAAAAGGACCTTACTTATGTTCAGTTTTTTTTCTTCAATCTAGAACTCTAAAGTAGATTTTTCTTCAAGTTTGGATAATTGAATCAAGAATTCTCTTTCATCATTGAAAATTGAATCACTATTTGGGATCCAAGATTCTATTTTATCTTTAATTCAATCTAAATTGTTTTTATCTAATCCATAGGAGTAAATAGAAAAGACAATCTAGCATGTATGTTGCTTTTGCAAATGTTGTTTTTTTAGCTTCTTGTGCTGTGTTGTTTATTTATTGTTTATTGTGTTAATTAGCAATCCCATGAGAATCCTCTAAACCAAGGGTTCTCCATTTGCTGGATTTGCAAACATAAATTTCATACAAAATTTCTTTACTAGAACGATGTGACGTTGAAAATTTTGAAATACTAAGTCATTTTGATGGGTAATTTATCCAAAATATAAACCTAAAAGAGAAAAGTTGAAAATTTTGAAATATTAAGTCATTTTGATGAGTAATTTATCCAAAATATAAGCCTAAAAGAGAAAAGTTAAATCGAAATCGGGAAACTTTACTCCATATATTGTACACACCTTGTTGAGTTATGTAATTTTTTTGATCAATATTATAAATTTTTGTGATAAATATTACATAATCTTTTGGTGGTGATGTTACAACGACAGTGAAAATATTATACTTTACAATAATTTGAGATAAAGTTATATATTTTTGTTTACTTTTTTTTCATCTAAATGTTACTCAACAACAAATAGACTATTATATTTCAAATTGTTGAGACGATGCAAAAAAACACAACGCTACAGCAAAAATAACTAGGAAGATTCGATATCATAACAATGTTTAAATGGATGATCAAAGTTAATCCATTAGAACATCAAAAAAAATAAAGAGAAATCGTGTGTAAAAACAACGTAAGATGAAATTCTATAACTGTCATACTACTATTACTATCTAGATTGAAAATATTACATCTCTATGAGTGTCAGTCATACGGATGTTTCCCATGTGGCCTCATGGTCACTTGGGGTTGGACCCAGTGTACAAGTGTCATACGCTCATAACTTCACCTTCCCACAAGTGGGAATCTCAGACTCCTTATTGCATTTAATTGATCAATGAGGACCGCTTAGTTTGCTCCCCTAAAAGTTTAACGCAGAATACATGAATAATATACATTAATTATCTATTTGTACTCTCATTTGAGAAGAGAGAAGAAGTTGAATTGGTAGATGAAGGTGATGAAGACCATGATAATGATAATGAAGTGGTGAAGTTGAATTCTATCTGTAATCGTTGGTGGAGAGCCAAGTAAGAAACTGGTTCCTTCTTCTCTTCCGATTCAAGTTCCCTAAGTGGTATAACAGCTAGAAATCTCTTCATGAACTTCTGCAACACTCTTTGCCACTGCAAATTTCGTCCTCGCTTGCTTGATCGGAACTGACCCCTTCTTTCTCTACCTTCCCGCGCATCAAAGCTGAGTCATCAAACCTCAAAATGTATGCTTGGTTGCAACCCTCAAAGAGCTGCTCACCAAATGTGTCAATGATGTAGTAAGCGTTGACGTCGACCTTCAACACGAAGAAATGATCATTCCAGCTTACTATGTAAATCCTAGGCATATCATTGTCACCTGTGCGTTCCTCTTGATCTCATCTCATATCTGATCAAAAGACATGACTCCTTTCAATGTCTCGAACTTTTCCGGGCCGAAGAATCCGATGAAGGACTTCTCATGCAAGACCGATATTGGGCAGAGTCTGGCTTGCAGGACGGTCTCGATGTCAAAATGCTTGTGGGGAATTGGTTTATCAAGTCCTGATTGTCACAGAGCTTTCTCCATTAAGATGAGCCTTCGACTATGAGCCTGTCGAATTGGGCCCTCGTTGGCGTGTTGTCTTGGTTGGATTGAAGCCAACTGGCAATGACTGCAGCCAATGCTGTACATGCGCTTTCTCCAGCAGCTTTGTCGCTGCGTTGGTCGAAGGAAGCGAAGAAGACATTGGCTTTGAGCTTTGCTTGGCCATCTCTGCTGACTAGCTCCTTTTCTTCCCAATGACCAGTGGTGCTAGGTTCCGTTTGCTCACGAGCAAGTTCATTGACATCTAATTTCTGCAAAAAAATAGTTATGAAGAAGGTTAGATTACAATTTTCAGCCTCACTAGTAGCAAAATATGTATTGATATTGACAGTACAGTTATATATTAGTTGGTATCAGACAATATCAGTAAATATATCGAAAGTTTAAAATCCCGATACATATCAGTCCGTATGTTACGTATGAGGCACTATTTAAAATCCTGCAAAAGACCCCCCTAACCCATGTTGGAATAGTAGCCCAAATACAAGCTTATACGAACTTTAGGGTGTTGTCTTTAGGAGAAAGAAAAATGTACTCAGAAATGGATTATTTATGCATATTTATTTATCATGTGTAATTAAACAAAAAATAGATTTATTGATAAATATTTATTCATTTTCTTAACCCAAGCAATAATCAACTTTTTTATTTTAACTAAGAATGCAATTTATGTAGTCTATTTCGCTAGCAACTCTTTCATATAGAACCATATTCAGAGTTCGTAGCGATTAAGACACATAGGAAGATGAAATAAACAAACCGCCAAACAAGAATTAGGATCGTATGCTTTTGATTTTTGGTTAATAGAATAATCAAAAAGAAAATAAACCTTAAAAAATGATAAATTGCTTCATTTTTCTTTGGCTGGTCAAAAAGTATTTTAGAAATTCCAACCAAACAGTGCCAAAATATTTTTTTCAACATTAGCACACCAACGAGAAGAATATGCAGGAAGTAAAACTTGTGAATGAACTTACAAAGGCTTCTTTTTGGTATTCTGTGTTTTGTAATTTCTCCAGAAAAAGTACCTTTTTCTTGATAAATTCAACCTGTCTTCTCTGCATCTCTTTATAATGATATAATGACGAAGAATCTTGAAATAACTGTGATCGGTTTGCAGCGTCAGGTGCTCTGTTTGCAGCATCAACTCCTAAATCGTTCCCAACAAAGTTCCCTTTGTCTTATTCATAGGAGTTTCAGCACTAACCACATTTGCACCATCTTGTGATTGAGATGCTCCTGGTACAGGGAGAGTTACAACCGGATGATTTAGCTCCTGACAAATGACCTCTTGAACCTTCAGGTCCTTGTCATCAACAATAGCTTGCCACCTTCCATAGCCTGCCACCTTCCATAGCCATGCCTTCACATCCAACCATATTAGTTATGAACTTATGGCTGTCGATATCTATCATATATAAACTATGAGCCTTATCTTACGACTAATCCTATCAAAGTTTGGGTTTGTTTGGTGCAGCTTATGGAGCTTCTTATAGATTTTTTATTTTGGAGTTTTGTGCCAGAATGTTTGGTGTTTGGCACTCATATAAAACATTGGGGGTGTGATATACTATGGAAATGCGACTTGCCCTATAGTTCTGGAAAAATAGTGCACATGATACACAGACATTTACTCATAAACACACAAGTACTTCCATAGATGCATAAATTCATATATAAAAAATGTATTTCTTGTCACGTCTTTGTATTTAGTCAAAATCCACTTTTGGAATTTTTCAAGTTCACAAGCCTTGAGCCCATCCAATGACCATCTTATTTCCAATATCAAAAAGGCAAGCAAAAAATGCTTGTAAGAGAAACATACACAAAATCAGAAGCTCATGGTTAACAAAGACATTAGTAAAAATAAACATATAAATGATAAGGAATACAATCAATTGCCATAGAGTGTTATCAGTAAGAGTCCATCATATCAAAGACGTGGAAAAAAATGGTAGGCATTGAGAGAGCACGGTTTGGGCAAACCAATTGCCCAGACTCAAGCACTTTGGTTTCTTCCAATAGTCTAGGCCTCGAGAGCTTCTGGGGTCTTTTCCTAATTGCTGCGATTGCTTCACTTTCAGCTTTCATAATATTTACTGTTGTGTTTGTGTATAAGCATAAGCATGTACTATTGAGGCGTTCCGATCCTAATGCCTCAATATGGGGAAAGATTGTGGAGCTAGCTAGACACTTTGACAACAAAGACCTATCTTCCCATACTTTTAGACAGAGTGAACCGCGAGTCAAAAATGGTATTGACATTGTGGATAGTATGGGTGCACCACAAGCCTCTCCTAATGTTCATGGTCCTTCAAGTCCGTTAAGCTTCTCACTCCATGCCACCCCTAATTGTACCTGCCCACCAAGTCCATATACCTTTTCAAACCATACAGATGGGAATTTTGATTCTTCCGAAGGAACTCCTTCTTATGAATATGAAGATCCAATTTCGCAAGGGCAAACAGCGCAAGAGGTGGTGCCAGTCATTGAATTTGCTAATCCAAATCAGGATACACAGCAAGTTCCGAGTCCACAAATGAAGACCACTGATACTAATGTATGATGATGGCATTGCCATCTCTAATTGTATATTAATGTTAGAGTTGTGCCTATGCATTCTGATTAAAATATAGTTAATAACCTAATTATATTATTTTCTGTTCTTCTTCCCTGGGTAATTGGTCCCGTTATTTCTTTTCTTTTTTTTTCTTCTTCCTTTTCTTATTATTATTATTATTATTATTTTAAGATTGTATATTGCAGCTGTATCCCCATGTTACATTATAACTTTCTATGAATCCTATGTAGAACGTAGTAACTCATTAATTTCCATGTAACGTCCAAACGCTCACAAATTAAATAATTCATAAACCGTCAGTAAGTTTTTTTTCTTCCCCCTCCTAAAATGTTTTAACCTTTTCATTTTATTTTCATATTTTCTTTTTTTTATGTAAAAAATGAGAATCAGATTATTTATTTATTTATTTATTTATAAGCATAACTTCTTTGATAAAATACTTTTAATTAATTATTAGACTATAGTAAGGTAAATTTGCATTTAAAGGCTTTGCTTACCTCTCATGCTGCATTTCGTAGGGAAATTTTACTGCCTTTTTTGTCATATTCTTACAAGGAGAACAAACTATGAAAGAGTTGTTAGGAAAAAAAAATCAAAAGATGATATTGATATACATGAGGTAACAGAGATCCTAAAGGCTGAGCAAAAGGCGATAGATTGATTACAAAACTTTTTCTAACACACATTTTCTTTCTATACAGATGTATACACTAATGAGATAAAATTAAAAATATTGGTCAACGTATTCTTTCAACTTTTGAAAAGTAACAGGTTTTGAAACAAACGAGTCCATACCATTTGCAAAACACTCATCTGCACTCTCTGCCAATGCGTTTGTTGTCATCTGCAATTACACCACCAATATTCATCAATGGATATACATACAAATACAAGGATATTCATTATGAAGAAAAGTTACTAATTTTTGAAATGCTATTATTACTTGCAAATGTCAGATATGCATATATCTTGTCTTCCAAAATGACATTCATTGGGCTCGTCTCAAATTTAACCATCCTTTTCTTTTCTTTTCTTTTGTTAGTAATGACTTCCCGACATTTACTCTAAGTCAATGTAAACACATTAAATGTTGTATTGAGCAAGATTCTCATAAAGAACACCGGCTACACATGGAAAATAAGGATTCAAGTGCTTACAGCAATGATGGGCATCCTGTTTTAAGATGACTCAAATTTTTGATCATTTGGAGGCACAAATTGTTCAATTCCTGCTTTCACTGCAGCATCCCAACTACCAGTTTCCTCAAAAGAATGAATTAGTCTTGTGGCTTGAAGGCCATCCATCACTGGCATGCATACATCCTGCACATGGTTACAGTTTCTATGTATTAGGATAAGACTACAAATCTATGTGACAATGTTCAGAAACATTTAAATGAGTTGCAAGGTTTGTTTATGCAATTAATCTAATTTCCAAGATAAACTCCTCCGAAAAGTTTTGTGAACATGTAAGTATATTAAGGAAGTTTTGGGATGGACATCTACATTGAACTATTGGCTTTGATGGACAAAAAACTACTAAAATTTTGGAGATCTAAAAAGGAATAAAAAGTAAAAGAGAAAGCAATTATAGGCTTTGATAATGAAGAAGAGAAAAGAAATAAGGCAATCAAAATGATGGCACAACCAGTGACAAACCATTTCACCTAGCAATGTAACAACCATTGGGATAAGCTCAAACACTATCCTGATCTTAAATTGAAGTCTGAAAAAGAAAAGGATATGCATAACAAGTGATTAAAATGGTAAGTTGGTAACTAAAATAATAACCATAATTGAAAACATTTTTTAATTCTAGGAAAATTACCATCAGAACGAGATCATAAGTACAGGACTGAACTGCACGTACAGCTTCAACTCCATTATTCACAACATCTATGGTATGGCCCAACTGCTTCATCATTGACCGTGTCACCATCACATTAATCTTGTTATCTTCCACAAGAAGGATCTTAGGTTTGAACATCGATTTGGGAATTTCTGGACTGTTGCTAGGACTGCACTGGGTGCTTCTATTAGTTCTCTCCCACATCTCACTTGCTTCTTGGGAGTCTATTGCCTTTATCGTTTTCCCAATGTTGCTTTCCCTTGAAGGGTGAGTGGAATTCATATCAGGATTCTGGAATTTACCATTTTCTTTATTGTGACACTGTATCTCACTATCACTACCAACTGGAATTTTCTTAGCAGAGTCTGGGCTATCCCTCATTGAAGATTCATGTTCCAATGATGTATTAGCACCATCAACCGAACAGGCATCCTCTAATGAAGTTACCTCTTTTGTTGTAATGTTGCTAGAGGGAAATGAGTAGGAATCTTCTAACAAACCATTAAGTTTATATGAGGCATTAAAAGCAATACTGTTTGACAATTTTTTAGCCCTGCTAGGACCACTAGAAGCGAAAAGAGAACCCAAAGTGCGTGGTTGAAATTGAAAAAATCCGGAACTTGTATCATCATCATTGGCATCATCCGGAGCATCATGATCAGCCATATCTGAGAGTTCATCAGGATCATCTGAATTATCAGCTGCAGCTGAAACCTTGTATGGTAGTATAAATGTAAATGTAGATCCATGGTGCTCTCGGCTGGAAACAATGAGACGACCTCCGATAAGCTCAACCTATTTCATACGCATATGAATGTGAAGAGTAGTACATCAGCTAAGAAAGTTTATATCAAAGCGACAAAATGAAAATTCATGTCTCCATATGAAATGAAAGACAATTTGAACTTCAAGTTGCAGATAGACTGGAAATTCACATAGAAAGTTTATATCAAATGAAGTGGTATGGGCGATAGGCTTGGAATAATTTAGAATGAGATGCTCAATTTCAGTAATTTTAAATTTCTATTGGATTTCTTGCATGTAAACTACCTACTCTCGTATAAAAAGTGATATAAATTGCTGTTTCTCACCGCAGGGACAGATGTTTCAGGAAGAAGATTAATGTGATTTAGTGGAAATGTCTGCCTATGAATATAATGCTTGTGGTTCATATAATTGAAACATATATGCCTTCTAATGCCCATTTCACAGTACAGCATGAACCCTGGTCTAGAAAAAAAAAAAAAAAAAAAGAGTTTAAAATTATCACCAGTTGTTTGCAGATTGCTAGGCCTAGCCCAGTCCCACCATACTTCCGTGCTGTGTCTGCACCTACTTGCATGTATTTCTTAAATAGAGTAGGCAAAGCATTCTCTATTCCATTGAAATGAAAAGTGAGATTCTAAGAAATAGCAGAAAAATAATTAATAATAGTCTGTACTCAATGTTTCGAAGCATATTTCAAGATGTGAAATTACCCGGTATTCGAATTCCCGTATCATAAACATCGCAGCATATCCATACTATTGTTTCATCTGGCTGAAGGTGGTTCTCTTCACCTCCATCTATTGAGGCCCCATTTCTAACTGGGGTTTTGGGTTTGTTATCAAGTGTATGGTTTTTGTAAGGACCTTCCTCGTGTTTCTCTTCATGAAAACCTTTTTGATCACAGCAACTTTGAGACAATGATACGCATTTATCTTGTTCGTGTACATTTACTAAAACTGTTGACCTGTCTGCAGTGATCTTCTGATTGGATCCCTCTTCCATACCCAAAGATGGGGCTGGTACCACATAAAGCTTTATTCCAACCTTCCCTTCATGGCTAAACTTGATTGCATTGCTAGAAAAATAAAATCTTATAAATTTGAAGCAGAACCCAACAAGTTTGGTAAATAATGCAAGAAAGGTGCTACAAAAACCAGAAAACATGTTGCATATTCATTTTAGTTGTGACAAATGCTCATATTCACAGTGTTGTAAAGAGACACACTACTCATTGCTGATCATCCTAATCTAAGGTACTGGAAGAAGTAGATTGGTGTTACATTGTCATTGCATTTAAGAAAGCCACTTTTGTTAAATATCATGGATAAAGTAAAACATTCTCGCCTCAAGAAAGGAATTATAATTTTCTTTTTAACTAAGGAAAAAATAATATACACCTTAAGTTTACAAATTTCTATAACATCTGTCGCATAATTGTTCAAAGGAACAGTTCCTTGGTCCTCTTGACAAATATTTTGCAAATCCGGGGAAATCAAACATCATGACCTCTGTTGTCTTTTATTGTGATACAATCACTTTCTAATCATATCAAATAGGAATTTCTAGAGGAACAACTATGGAAGCAGAATGTTACATATGGAGCATAATGTTGGACAACCAAGTAGCAAAAAGTGCACAAGGCTCTAAACATAGCTAAAACCATCCATATAATCTACAAAGGAGAATTTGAAAACAGTACGTGATTAAATTTGTGAGAATCTGTCGAATCCTTAGAACATCTCCAATAACCTGAAATTGATGCATACGGGGTTAACATGTAAAATAATTGCAATATAGAACAAAATACTAGAAAGTTTTCCAATATGTTTAGGTCATGGATTTCAATACGAATTTGGAAAGGAAAAGGGAAATGGAGAAAAAATTTAGCTTATATTTCATTCATATTTCCCTCCCCTTTTCCCTTTCCCTTTCCCTTTCCAAATTCCGACCTAAATCCGTGATCCAAACACGGCGGTGGTAGTATTAGTCCCAAGGTTTCTAGATTTGGGTAGGGATTACTTTTCACTGTGAGTAGTAGAGCTTGCATTGTGCATCTAGACCATGTCATGGATCATGTAATTTGTTAGGGCTTGGTAACAGTATGTAGTAAAACTCTCACCTCCGCAGGAACATCATCTGCTACATGACCTTCCAAGGTTAGTATCTTTTGCAATGATGCTGCAGCAGTCTGGAGTACATGCTTTACTACCTCTCTTGGCCTGAATTTTGCAGCTTCCAGCCTCATAACTCCTAAAGGAGAAAAGAAAAGAAAAAATCAAATCCAAAATTGTAATTAAAATCCTAGTAAGATTAGCTTTACGGTGGAATGCTAGACTATATTGTATGACTAAGATTCCACTGTCACCTAGATTGAAGCCATATTACTAACTATAAGGAAGACTCTCATTCACTCCCTCACATCCGACCCCCTCTTGTGCATAGAGAGATAGACTAACACAGAAACCAAACTAGTAGTGTACAAACACACATGCAAGAGTGCACAGTAGCATACTATTGAGGAAACAAATACATACAACAAGACTTGAACCTAAGACCTCCTGAAACCTAAGTTTTGATACCTTGTTAGATAGATCACCAATTGATTAGGGAATTGGTCCAGGAATGTTGATCAAGTCTCATACAAACAATGTAAACAAGGATAAGAACATGTAAATATAAGGGAGGGATGAAACTTCAAACCTGATTCAACTTTGGAAAGGTCAAGAATGTCATTTATAAGTTGAAGAACTAAATCTCCTGAAGATAACATGACACTTAATAATTGTCTTTGCTCCTTGTCAAGGTTTGTGGTGGAAAGAATCTCAGCCATGCTTACAACTCCTGATAGTGGGGATCTTATCTCATGAGACATGGTTGCCAACATTTGTTTTGCTCGCATTGTTTCCTTTGCAAGAAGAATCAATTGGTAAAAAATGAATACCCTTTTTCTTCTAATGCTTATTCAAACCCACCAAGAATAAATCAAAGAGAAACCTGTTATATGAATTGTTTTGTTTAGCTCTGTCTCCTTGGCTTTTTGTACTGCTATTTCCTCTCGAAGTTTTGCCATCTTTTCCTTTTTTCTCACCTGTCAAGTAATAAGGCACATATTGTATTTTTTGTTGTCATATTGCTTAAAGACCTATAAAACTTCTAAATTTGTTCTTTAAAAAAAAAAAAAAAAAAGGAAGAATAAAAGGGCATGGTGACATTGAAGGAATCATATAACATAGGTCAAACCAAAACATTGAACATAAAAATTCAATATAATTTAGTCCAGCATTTGGACAGGATATATCATGAAAAATGAACTGTTTCTCTAACTTGTGATTCACAAAATCTGAATACTAAAGTCTTTATTCTTTGATTCAGAAATACAACCATTGATTAGTACATAATAAGAAAAGCTAATAAGATTTTCTTTTCAAAATGGTAGTCACAAATCAATTTATAATATTACATAGTGTTGAATTTAATTTTGAAGACCACCATGGCACTATACAGACTGCTGAATCTTGTAAATGAACTTACCTAATCAGTTACATCCATTCCCATGTAATTCACACCAATAGTATCCCCCGCATTGCTGAAGATAGGTTCAACATATATCAAAAATGTCTTTGACCCAAATAGTTCTGTCTCAAAAGTAATTTCCCTTTTTGCAGGTACCCCTCCTTCCAAAACTTCTCTTTTGAAGTCTTGAGATTCCTTTACACCAGCACCAGTGAATATCTCCACATCTGTTTCGTATATAATGTCTTGAAAAATCAGTGAATTTGAGGAATGCATGTGCCAGATTCTGCAAACAGTGCTTTACAGAAATTACATGAATTACAAAAGTGAAAAAATCGATAAGAAAGGAAAAGTGCATATTGTCAGGTTTCACACCAGCACTGAAATAAAGGATGCAACTTGTAGTAGAAAATAAAACCTCAGAATAAGAAAATCTACAGCGATCGCGGTTTCCCTTCCTTTGATTGTTGTATTGCGGACTTAGGTTCCGTGGAGTTGGTGGTTGTATATCTTGTTGTTATCCTTTAATTCCGTGTGTTTGAGTTTTAGGATGTATTGGGCATGTTTCGAACAGGTTGGTTGAGCTTTAGTCCCATTCCTTGTTGCCTAGAATTTTGGTGGTACGCTCGAGCGGGTCCCTTTGCGCTCGAGCGGAGTTTGATCTTTGGTTGTTCGCTCGAGCGGGTCTTCTTGCGCTTGAGCGGGGTTTACACACTCTTAGCATTTCGTGCCTTTGCAAAACTTCTGCAGGTGTGTTTTTCACGCGCGAGCGGATTTTCTTACGCTCGAGCGGGTATCTTGGCGCTCGAGCGGGTAGTTCATTGTCTGTAAAAGTACTGGAAAGGGGAAATCTACGCTCGAGCGGCTTTCCCTTTGCGCTCGAGCGGGTGTGTTTTGCAGTTGTGCCTTGGCGCTTGAGCGGGTATTCTTGCGCTCGAGCGGGTCCAGTTGTTGTGCTTGATGCTCGAGCGTCCTATTTTCTGCTCGAGCGGACCTGTTTGTATATCACTTCGGGACTTCACCTTTTTGGATCACTTTTTGATTTCCTTTCTCTCTCTTACTTTTTCAAAACTCCATTGGAGAGCTCTCCTCTCTAAAAACTCACATTCTCTCTAGGGATTGATCTAGTAGAAGTGATCCTTTACCCTTCGGCCTTTGTAAAAAGTGTGGGGATCGTTGAGGGCTACATTTTGATCCGAAGATCTTGGAGTTTGGAGCAATTTCATTTTTTTCCATCTTCTTCCTTGGTTTCATCTATTGTGGTAGGGATTCCTACTCATCTTTATGAGCTTTGACATGAATATTGAGCTTTTGCATAAATGGTTTTGGATTTTGGAAGTTAGGGTTTTAAATGTGTAATTTTTAGACAAAGGGGTTTTGTTTCTTTTGAACCATAAATGTGTATTTGGATTTCAAAATGAGTATATTGATGTTGTTGATAATATTTGGACCATTGGGGTCAATATTGAGAAAAAGGGAAAAATGCCATGTTTGGGTATATTTGGGTCATTAGTGTAATTAATGACACTTATGATGAAAATGTGAAATTGAGTTGAAAATAATGAAATTGGCTCAATATGAGATGGAATAGTGAAGTTGGATTTATTAATCGCTCACTTTTGAAAATGTTGATAAGTTATCTGTTGATGCATTTATTATCTGTTTAGAAATAATTGCTTTGGGCTATCGGTGGAGGATAGTCTTGATTGTTGTAGACAATGCATGATGATTAGGCAAACTAAAAGTAATCAAATGAGTATGCCATCGAATATGGCGGTTGATATAATACATGAATTTTATGTATTGATTTGATTATGTATATAATATGTGTTTATATACATTGTGTTGTGTGGGAGGAGATAGGAGATGTACTCCACGGTTTAGGAGAAGATAGGGGATGGACCTCTAAATCGGATATTGTTTGGAAGGAGACAGGGGATGAACTCCATTGATACAGCACTAAAATGTGTATCATTTGTGAAGCATGGAAATGTTTTTGTTTGACATTGATACAACACTAAAATGTGTATCATTTGTGAAGTATGGAAGTGTTGTCATGTGTTATTGATACAACACCAAAATATGTTTCTGTTATGAAGTGTGAAATGTTTAATATGAGTTATTATCTCATCTGAAATAGAAATACTATTGATATGAGATGTAATCTCAATCAAATTGTTTGGCCAGGTTCTGAGCCATAGTTATGAATTAGGAATTGGATAAGAAATGGAAAATGGAATGAAACATGGGCACTTTTGTCATGTAATTGAAATGGTTTATGAATTGATTCATATGAGTTAAACATTTATCAATGGCCAATGTTTTAGTTATTGCTTATATTATGTATAGCATATCTCTACTGGGCGTTGGCTCACTCTATATGGGACATCATTTTCAGGTACAGGTAGCATGCCACCTCCAAGGACGTAGCTTGAGAGGCTTAGTGGCTGGGACATCTTTTGTGATTACATTTTTGTATTACATGTATATCAAGCCAAGGCTTATTTTGTGTTTCGAGTTAGTACTTCTTTTTGTAACCAAGTGTTGACTTAGAAAGTTGTAAGCCCATAGGGCGTTTACTTTTGTTGTCAACATGTAATACATTTTGTAATGAATACTCTGATGGAATGTAATCATGCTTTATTTTCTTATGTCTAAGCATGTCAATATTGTTTGATTTATGGGTTTATTTTGAGGGCGTTACAAAATCACTGGCAGTCAATTACCTCCTCGTGCAAACTCGGAAAATGATTATAGATGAAACGATACCGCAACTCTTTATCCTGAAAGAAATGAAAATGAACGCTAAGATATAGATGATGAATTTTCAAGAAACTTATTGTAGATAATAAGAAACATTAAAATGACTACAACAAAGTGGAGAAAATTTTAGTCAAGAACCACAGTTAGAACAAAATCTTATATCAAAGTTCATCCCCAAATAACTACTAGTTAAATATTGTGTCCATACTGAGTTGCATCCATATGCA
Organism: Camellia granthamiana; assembly: GCA_036172215.1. Lineage (NCBI taxonomy): Eukaryota > Viridiplantae > Streptophyta > Magnoliopsida > Ericales > Theaceae > Camellia > Camellia granthamiana. Next base: position 32,873,957 of record CM069916.1, read on the forward strand.
CTGATAGCATTGCGGCAAAGCAACAAACTAAAGGATTTAAAATGAAATCTATTCTAAATTACCTGATGGCCCATGAGAACTGGTGCATTCTGAATAATGAAATGTAAGAAATTATCGGCTCTTTTTAAAAGCTAGGACAATTCTTCCACTGGTGAAGCCCATCTTTCCAAATTTTCTATGTTTTCTTGCAATTTCTCCGTAAGTATTTGCTCCCGCTGGTTGCTAGCCTTCAACAATTTCTGTAAATGCATGGCCCTCTACTTCCAGTATATGACAGTGTCATACTCAGCTTCTATTTCTAGTCCTTTATTTTGAACAACCATGTCATTTCTCCTCCGAGGAACATCTGGCAATATATCATATATGGCATCCAATATAGAAATTGGGCGCTTATCACCACTATAACTTTCTTCCTCAAAACGATATTCCTCAAAAATCTCCAATTGCTTGAGCTCAACCTCTTGCCTTTGTTTGCTCAGGTTGTTAAGCTTTTCTCTGAGAAGTCGATCAGCATTGGCCTGCTTATACTCCCAGTTTTTTACAAGATGTGCCAACTGAGACAAGCCCTTCTCACTGTAATTACTTAGCTCTGAAAGACGTTTGAAGTCAACTATAGTCTTTTCTTCAATGATTGTAACCTCCTCTAACATATCTTGATCTGCTCCAGGCCTTTCTATATTGAATTACTTTCCAGCTTCATTTATATTTTCAGGCCACATTGAAGAGAGGACTTCAATGTCCATTTCTTCTGCACTGTCGTTCTCCATTTCACAAGCCATTAATGTCACTTATGTATCACACCCAATTCAGGTGTCTAAGTGCCTTCAATGTAGGTGAACATCAAAATGATACTAAGCCATGCTTTTTTGCCTGTATATTTACATCTGAGCCAAGTCGAGGTTATCACTATTTAAAATTGAGTTCCACAAACCAGACTTAACAGAAAAATGGGCAAAGTGTGAACGCTTCACTGGACCTTCCTATCAAGAATAAGTTCCAAATAAGATTGAAGCATGCAAGACATAAAGGTATAACCGTATTTTAAGAAGAAGGTAGGTAGGTAATCAAGTAATGCAACATAATCAAATTTTACTATTTGGAGAATCTTCTTAATTCAGCTCCTTTGACCTTTTTATTTTTAGAATTGTTCAGTTACAGATTATTAGGCTTAATTCTAGGCTACATCTTTGAGAAATCCTTGATTTCAACCAGACAACTTTTTAACAAAAAATATATATCTTTTTTACTCTGAAAGTTCCTTCAAACATTGACCCGAGTCCCACCTACTTTGCCATGACTCATAAAAAGGAGGATAATTATTTCCATAGATTATGCCTCAAGTGAATCTCAAATCAAACTCAACACAGGTATAAGGTGGCCTCTTTGTGCATCAATTGCATAAAGTATAGGCGAACCCAAATTAAGAATTTTTCTTTTGGCTTATCTGAATTCACCCCCTACAGTTTTCTAACAGACAAAAAACAAAAAATAAATAAATAATAATAATAATAATAATAAGTGATTGTTGTAGAATAACCATAGCTAAAATGAAATATAGAAGACCAAGTCCTATCTTTCAAATTGTGACCAAGTAACCAGAAAATTGGTAATATTGTCATCTTAAAACAGTTCTTAGAACCCTTATAAATCCCCCGGAGGGGGGGGGGGAGGGAAAGGAAAAGTGAAAAGGATTGTAGATTATGTGACATTAAACTGAAACATTGAAAAACATATATACTCAAATTTCAAGTATTTTCATTGTATGTAAAATTCATAAACTTTGTCCATTGAAACACAATAAATTTTGAGCTGCCTCACATCAAATACAAAGCACAAGAAATAAGAAAAACCTATCAAAATCAGTCTATTCAAAGAAAAATAAAAAAATAAAAAAATTGAGAAGACAGAATTTAAACAGATAGATTAACACAAAACACAAATTATAGAGACAGATTCAAAATCAACACAGGTCAAAAACACAATGTGTAATGCAAATTGCTTATGATGATGAATACACGAATTGCAGAGCCACAATTTGAATCGAAATTCAGAACAGAGATTGAAAAAGGCAAGTAAAAAGCTAACCTTTGTGATCCGAGAACAGTTTAT
>CM069916.1:32876265-33229265 GCA_036172215.1 Camellia granthamiana
TATGTTCGTATTTTCCTGGACATTTGCAGTCTCCCCGAGTGTTGGAACTCTAGGTGGGGGTGGGGGTGGATGCGAAGCAGATGCTCCGGCTTGCTGTGGTTGTGGCTATTGCTAAAGTCTAGCAATCAGCTCTGTCTGTTGAGCCACTACCTCTGCCTAGCATACGACAAACTCTGTCTGGCGAGCAGCATCCCGCTGCATGGCTTGCATAGTCTCTTGGAGCTAACACATCATGTCCTCCATACTTGCCATAAGGTGCTGATCTAACTGAACAATAGGTATATCTCTCTCTGCGGTAGAAACGAAAACCTCAGCCCAACTACTCACAGGCGGGGTAGATAAGGACCACTGATCTGGTAACCGTTGTACTGATGAACTGCGCCTAACTGACCTCCGTCTAGTAACCGGGGGTAATGAAAGGAACACTGGTTGTCCGTCTATTAGATCCTCGGATCGATGAAGTCTTCGACCTCTGATCCAAAATGCTTGGGGAATATCTTCCTGGTCGGAAGCAATGATGCTAAACTACCTTGCAAAAAGATAAATAAAGCATAATAAGGAAACAAACAACCAGAAAAATGGACATCACTTCGGCTTAAATAAAGACAACACACAGTTGCCAATCACAAGCTGAAAGAACTGTTCTCAAACACTGATCACTGTTCCCAAATCACTGCCTCAAATATGATACCCTCAGGTAAAACTGATTCCCCAAATACTGATGCCCGCAAGCCTGGTGCCCAGACTTGCAAACTGATACATACAACCTGTAGAGACACACTCTGACAGCACATATCAAGCAAGTAAGAGCCAAAACACCCCTATGGAGGGGTAGGGTTTCCCTATCCTATCTTCTCAGGAGCTAGGGTTTCACTATGCACGCAGTGGTTTCAAACAACCTACAATCGGGTAAGCAACCTATCTTAGTTTGGAATGTTCACTATAGTTTCCGATATGCAACTAGGTCGAATGGTCAAAAAGGGTGCCTCGGTAAAAACCGAGGTTTGTGCTCCCATCGTGGCAGAGCCCGTAACCGGTCAGCCTTATAGCACGCAGCCTCTGGCAAACCGTTTAGGAATAGCAGACGGCAAACACGGTGTCCTAGGCGCACCAATGCAAATGCAACACAAAGAAACACATAAGTGTAAACAAAACAACATATCATGAGTTTGAGTCAAGTTCTCTAAATCCCCAGCGGAGTTGCCAGAAACTGTAGACCGCCCAAACTCTGCTCCGCACGCGAGGGCGCGAATTGTTGTTCTAGCTACTACAGTTCGGACTCCTGTCACGGTTCTGAATCTAATCTCACAAAGTGCAATGTAAGACTAATAAATCACCAAATAGTCCAAATCCGACAAATCGTTTTGGCAAATCGATTTTAATCAAAAAGCGCCAAACATGGACTGCTTTGCCAGATTTCAAAGTCGCCACCTAAATGTTTTGTTTTTGGGAAATTTAGGAAACCCTGACTCGTGGCTAAGGCCACGTGTCCATCATCACCACAGTTGCCTCGGCTCGGGAACTTGGGTACGAGAGGGGAAGGTCCTGAAATGAGCACCCCTGCTTGCCCAATCAAAGGATCGGCCTCTATTAACATGATATGTTGTTTTTGAAAACACATGTGTTCTTATTCCGGTTATTAATCTAGAATTACTATGTGATGCGCACAGTATACAAGTATAGACAAGATCGCCTAGATTGGAACAAAACTTCTCATGTTTGTTTCTCGAAAATGGTTTGGAAGTGCTACTCGCAAATAGGCTAAGACGCGAATTTGCCACCCTCAAGTGGGCTTAAAAACATGATTTGCCACTCCCAGGTGGGCTTAAAATGCACATTTCGATGAAATTGTTCCAATTCAAGCAATAAAGGCTTCATCCACAAGCATTCATGTAGTTAAACACTTAAGCAGTTAGCCTCATGGCAAGCATGCTATCATGGCAACATACACATCTTATGCAGTATGCTAAAGCGTAAACTCTCACAGTGTACTCTGAGCCAAAAAAGAAGCTAGTTAGTAATCAATGCATGATCCTAGCTATGTCAAAAATGCCTAATGCAACACATGAAAAATGCGACTAAAATAGGCTCGGCTATTCTAAGATGTCATGTGAATGTAACTTGTTAACATGTATTCAAATTGGTATTGAAATACAATGCAGTTTGTATGATGCACAGAGCCCGGTGCATGCAAGACAGATGAATGATGCACGCATGCGAAGCATAAGGACGCTAATTGAAAATGACCCTAAACTAACCATCGAAAGCGGTTGTAGACGCGCCCGAACGTCCCGGGAAAATCCCGTTTTGTTCATTGGGCTCACTACAGTTCGGACTCAATGTCACGGTTCTTAATCTGATCTTGTGAAGTGCAATGCGAGATTGATAAATCACCAAAGAGTCCAAATCCGGCAAATCGTCTTGAAAAATTGATTTTTAGAAAGAAGTGTCAAACATGGACTGCTTTGCCAGATACAGAGTCGCCACCTAAATATTTTATTTTGGGGGAATTTAGGAAACCCTGACTCGTGCCTAAGGCCACGTGTCCGTCATCACAAAAGTTGCCTCGGCTCGGGAACTCGGGTATGAGAGGGGAAGGTCATGCAATGAGCACCCTCGCTCGCCCGATCAAAGATCGGCCACTACTAAACATGATATCTTGTTTTTGAAGATACATGTGTTCTTATTTCGGTTATTAACCTAGAATTACTATGTCATACGCACAGCATACAAGTATAGACTGGATCGCCCAAGTTGGAATAAAATATCTCATGTTTGTTTTTGAAAGCGGTTTACTACTCACAAGTAGGCTAAAATGCGGATTTTTCCACCCTCAAGTGGGCTTTAGAAAACATGGTGTTTTGCCACTCTCAAGTGGGCTTAAAAAAACTAGCAATCAATGAATTGTTCCAACTCAAGTAATCCAACCTCCACCCACAGGCATTCAAGCAGTTATATCACATAAGCAAATAGCCTCATGGCAAGCATGCTATCATGGCAGTCACTCACACACATGCAAGGATGCTAAAGCATAAACACTCACCGAGTACTCCGAGCCAAAACAGAAACTAGTTAGTAATCAATGCATGATCCTAGTTCATGTTAAGATGGCTAATGCAACACATGCAAAATGCAACTAAAAATAGGCTCAGCTATTCTAAGATGGCATATGAGATGCAACAGATAACATGTATTCAACTTGGAATTGAAAGACAATGCGGTTAGTATGATGCGCCGAGGCCGGTGCATGTAAGACAGATGAATGAATGCAAACATGCAAAGCATAAGGATGCTAATTGAAACATGCCCTAAAACTAACCATCGTAAGCTGATAAATAAAAGGGAGAAAGACGTGGGGTTGGAAGGCATTCACGCACTCACACACACTTATTTACAACAGTTGTGCCCTCTCGACGGAGGGTCCGAATGAATAATACAGAACCAACTAGCTAATCTAAGCTGATCTAATTAAACTAGTTATTACACAACGAAATGAATAACGAACTACAGCAAATTATTACACAACTCTAACTAATTAACAAATTAGCTAAGTTAGCAATTAAATAAGCATATAAACTATATGATGTAGGCTGCCTCAGCTCTGCTTTGGATGACAAAGGATGCATGCATGCTCGAGTCGCCTTGTTCAGAAATCCCTCGCGACGCCCCGATTTGCCTCTGTTTGCAATTGATCTCAACAACTTGCACCAAGCTCCAGAGAGAAGAAACTCTACCTTGGGAATTTGTAGGGATGCTGCCAACCAGATATTGGCCTTGGAGACCACCTGCCGACCACTTTTTGTGGTGAAAACCAGAAAAAGTGGTCAGCCAGCCACTTTATCCGGTCGGCCGACCAGTTTTTGTTGCTGGTTTCTGGTTTTCTACAACAGAGGGCAAGAAAGGGGCATGTCAAAGTATTTGCAATGCATTTATGCACGACCACCCTCCCTATCATTACATAAGCTCAAGGGAGTGAGGCCTCGACCCTCGGGCCACTAATCACGCACCTCGATACATGATCGCCGATGGGCCGAATTGCGCAACTCAATATGGAATGAATGCACATACAAACACCTAAAGCTTAGAACTCCGTCATGTATAGTCAAGAGTGTCGGCGACCGGGAATCGAGGTACGTTTCATCACTTCGAGTATGAAACGTCTCTCGTTTTCCGTGTTTGGCCTAATGCCTATTCCAAACACAATACAACAAACAAGGCATGCACAATGCGACTCAATCATGCAACTTAATGCAACATAACTTGCACATGGGAGCGTGTAAGGGATGATCATGCAAACATGCAAACTAGCATACACGATGCTATGAACTATATGGCATGCACAACGCTCATGACACTAACATACACAATGCACGCGGTAACCAATATACATAATGCAATGAAAATGGCATGCACAAGTGCAAATGATCAATCATGTAACAACATGGCATGCTCAACACTATGAGCTACATGACATACTCAATGCGCAATGGACTTCAACCGAAATGAATAGGCCTCAGCCATGTCCAAATCAACGGCCATTGATGATGAAATCAAGGCACCAAAACACACACAAACATGTATAATGCAATGGCCCAAGCCTAAGGCACAAAATACAACTCTCCAAGAGCATTGAAAAGATGAAACATGGAGTACAATGGCATGTGTTCCAGCACTGAAATGGCATACAAAATGACTTCGAATCATGCAAACAACTCACGCAATGCATGTTGAAAGGCTCAAGTATCGAAAGCTAGTGAAGCATATTACATTATAGGCATGCAAGGCGATGCTCAAATGACCAAACCAACCCCAAATAGACCCTATGCAGGCCCAAAACAGTAACAAAATGAGTTGGGATGATGGCTTTGAAAGGCACAAAAATGGGGCTCATGCAACAGCTCACAAATAGGGCATAAAAGCATAACTTTAAAGAGCACTTAAAGAGTGGAAAATATGGAAGTATAGCAGCCCTACATGCTCTGAAATAACATTCCCAATGATGCCAAAACATGCAAATATCTCAAGTTAAGCATGCAAGAGACCTCAAAAATCAAAGCTAGTGAAGGCTATTACACAACAAGCATGCATGGCAAGCATCATTCGACCAAGAGGCCTCAAAACAGAGCTAAGGTAGCCCAAAATATGAACAAAACCATGTTGGAGCAAAACCAAAATGTGCTAGAATAAAGAGCCAAAACATCATGCGAACCAAACTAGTAAACAAGATTTACACTACAAGCATATGGAGCATGTGAGAGGTTACCAAACCAGCCAAAAACAGAGCCATGACATGTCAAATGATGACCAAAAAACCACTGAAATGGAGGTAAAACATGCTAGACTGACATGCTACCTTGATGAGCCATTAATGGGAATACACTACACATATGAGAAGCTTGCCAAGAGTGACCAAACCAACCATGGACAGAGTCTAGGAAGGCCCGAAAAGTCACCAAAAATTTCCTGAACCAAGCCTTGAAAGTATGAAAATGCATGCTCCTTTGATAGGCCAAAAATGCAAGTAAACAAGACAAAAAGAGAGAGAGTCACCCCTCTCTGATTTAGGACCTCAAAACCACATGCCAACCACTGAGAATCCACTGGATTTCAGTGGCTAAAAGGCCAAGCAAGGTTTAGCTCAAAGGCCCTAAGGTATGACACAAAACAAGGCCAAACAAGGCATGCAAGAGGGTAGGAGACCCTCAGCACCCAAGAGGCCTTAAACAAACATGTTAAGTGCTCAAAAATGAAGCTTTTTTTAGTTGAAAACAAAATCTCAAATAAGCATGCAAGTATGGCTAAGAGAGTGACCAAAACAAAGCTTAAAAGAGAGAAAAGAGGTTACCCTTGAAGCTCAGCAAAACCATCAGATTTTCTGAACCAAAAACCAACTCTTGAGCCCTCTTAAGACCCTCCAACAACTCAGTAACAAGGTAAGAGTGTTTGGCTATGAGGTTATGTGCCCAAATGTGAAGCAAAACACCAATATAGAGTGAGAAAGAGAGGGATATATGCCTATGCCTTAAACCAAAATTTCAGAACCTGTGGAATGGAGAGGGAGAGCCTCTCTTATAGAGGAACAAAGTTAAAGCTTCCTCAAGAAGCTAAAACTTGGATGCAATCCCTCTATACACGTGTATGGAGGATACAGTTTGTGCCCTCCAGCTGGCACAGCTGGCATCCATTTAGTCTGACAAAACAGAAGGAAAGGTGCCGACCAGAAAATGTGGTCGGCCTGCTACTTTTAGTGGTCGGCCGACCACCCAAAGTGGTCTCCCAGGTAAAAAAGTGGTTGGCAACGGGAATTGGTGGTCTCCACACTGAAAGCAAGCCAATGGTGGGGTGGGAAACCAGAAAATGTGGCCCAAAGACCAAGAAAACCAGTTTCCCGACCAGAAAATCGGCTGGTGGGGAGAAAAGTGGTCTCCAAGGATAAAAGCTGGTCTCCCACCCTTGTACCACTTCCCAAACATGGAAAGTAGGCTTTGTACCCAAGACAAACCAAAACGGATGCAAGACGAGTGTTCGGGAGGCAAGACGCGCGGCCGGGACCCCCGAAAACCAGCTGCCGAGCATCAAAAGTGGTGTAAGACCACAAAAGTGGTCTCCCGGACCACAGTGTCCCTCTAGATAGAGGAAACAAGGTGTGTTCCAAAAACCGTGGCAAACAGAGAATGTCAAGCGGTCCCGAGCCGAGGTGCACGGCCGACGGCTCCGAAAACCGAAAACTAGTCTCCAAATGGGAACAGTGGCCTACGACCACGAAAAGTAGCCTACGACCACTGAGAGATGGTCTACAAGACCTCTCCCTTCCTCCAGGAAGAGAAAACAAAACTTGGTCCACGGACCGAGTCAAAGTACAAAGGGTCCCGAGGTCTAGAGGCGAGGCTCTCATCTAAGAACTCCGAAACCTCGAAACGAGCACAACATGCGCAATCACCGAGCGCTCAATTGATGACGTCTGAGTCTTAAGGTCGGTCAAAAATGGGGTGTCTACAGTTGCCCCTCTTTGACAGAACTCGAAAGTCATAAATGACGGGAGTGAATGTCAAAAGCCCAGAGATGACTCATTTTTGACAAGGCTGAAGACTTGGACAAACATGCGAGATAAACAAAGAGATGTGCCCGCAGGCAGGGGCAAAATGCAAAAGACATGCACAAGACCGAACATAATTTATGATCATGCAAAGAAAACTATAATGAAGCACATATACACAATAAATGTAACAATTTAAGCAAGCGAATACAGACCAAACTACATCACATGCAGAAAGGATGTAAGAGAATTATACAATTCTCGCTACGTCTCAAGCGGAGAATACAATACCTTCCGGTTCGTCTGGTCGCACCAGCTTCAAATGAACCGTGCATACAATATCGTGCCTACAAAAGAAGGAAACTTAACAGGTACAATATAGTTAGCAACACATGCTCAACGCCATATCAAACGCGGACACATATGGTGCCGATGGAAATTTGCATAGCAATGCAAGTGAAACGTGCGTGATAACACATGTAAAGTATGGGTGCATGGCAATGCCAGTGAAACGTGCACAACAATGCAAGTAGTGTGCATAACAATGCAGGACAAGTGCAACTTCAAAAGCATGTTTGAAACAAAATGCTGAGTAAAGAAGTACAAGCCTTAAAGAGAGGAACTCAAACGCGCCCTCCGATTTACCTCTCAGAGGGTTCGCAACGTACTCAAAAAGGATACACCTTGCTCTTGGTGAGTAACGACAAGCCACACATCGAAGACTTGAATTGAAGTTCCCGCGGAGACATTTCGCGCCGAAAAGTGCACTTTTCTTGTACTTTCTCGAGAACCGAGGAGTCCAATCATCACCAAAATACACAGGGAGAACAAAGGGACCTTGGAGACCATCCAGGAGGATGGCCGACCAGTTTTTGCTCACCAAGGTGGTCGGCCGACCAGAAAAACTGGTTAGCCGACCAGTTTACAGAAATTTAGGGCAATTTGGTCTTTTAAGGCCGGATCTTTAAGTTCACTTATCCAAATCACTTTTGCTCACACCTCCAAGGCCGAAATCAGCTCCTCTTGCTCCCTAGACCCTTTTCTCTCTCAGATCTGCACTTTATACGTGTTTTCCAACGCCCCACGCAAATTTGTTTCGCGAAAACTTTCGATTCTCTTTGTTTTGAACCGATTAAAATTTGTTTTTGGGGCTCCTTTCTCCATTTTCAACACTTGAGGTATGTTTCTCTCGAACTTTGGCACATTTTCTTGGGGGTTGACTTTTGTTGACTTGTTCCTTTCCCGAGAGTTTACTTTTGTTGACTTTTTGCAATTCTGGCTCATTTCGCTCATTTTTTGCTCATTTTTGCAGATTTCTTCGGATGGCGGATCACTGTCATCACAACAGAGGTTCTCCACATGCCGAGGACGAGCCATACATCATGTCATTGCCTCCAAGGATTTGGCCTTTCGACCCGGAGAGGTACCACCCTTAGGAGCACGTCCTACCTCCTACCACCTTCTATCACTTTATCGACTTTGAGCGGTGGGCGCTCGCGGACCTACTGCTGTAGGAGCCAGAGTCTCATCTATCTCACTAGGCGCGAGAGGTACGTATTTCCCTTTTACATTCTCTGTAATGTATTTTTGCATTTCTTGCACACTTCATGTTCTCGCTATGTATTATATCTGCTTGTTCTGAACACATTTACATACACAACATCTGGTCCATTTGGCACACAGCTCATACATAACAATACTCTGTTCCTTTAGCACGCAGCTCCCAATACAGTATTCTGTTCATTTGGCACGCAGCTCACGACACAATATTCTGTTCATTTGGCACGCAGCATACTTTAAACACACGGTTGATTCTGACCGCACAGTTTGTCTCAGGCACAAGGCACATTTTCGGGCACACAGCTCGTTTTCTGGGCACACAGCTCGTTCTTTGGGCATACAGCTCATTTTTCGGGCACACAGCTCGTTCTTTGGGTACACAGCTCGTTTTTCAAGCACACGGCTCGTTCTTTGGGCACGCAACTCATTTTTTCGGGCACATAGCTCATTTTCCTGTTTGAACACACAGCTCACGCATTTCATTTGCACGCGGCTCATACTGAATGCACAGTATTTGATTTAATTTGCACGCAGCTCATGCATTCCACTTTGAACATGCAGCTCAGACCTTTCAATTATGAACACACAGCCCATACATTTTTGTTTGCACGTAGCTCATACATTCCACTTTGAACACACGGTTCATACCTTTCAATTCTGAACACACAGCCCACACATTTTTGTTTGCACGCAGCTCATTCTTAATTCTGAACACGCAGCTCATAAATTTTCATTTTTGAACACACAGCTCCTTCACTTCATTTTGAACACGCAGCTCATACATTTTCATTTGCACGCAGCTCATTCTTAATTCTGAACACGTAGCTCATAAATTTTCATTTCTGAACACACAGCTCATTCACTTCATTTCTGAACACACAGTTCATTTACTTCATTTGCACGTAGCTCATACATTTCATTCTGAAACTGAATACATCTGTTCATTCTGAATGCAGGTATCTTCCCGTTCCACACGGGGTTATGGATCGATCCTTGCTAGGGAGTGGTATACAGAGCTCCCAGATGTTGTACGTCACATCGTGGACGAGGCGGGATTTGGACCTTTCTGCGCGGGGATATCTTGTTATCCGGAGAGTAGGACCCTCATGGGGGCACTTGTGGAGATATGGTGGGACACCACCAACTCGTTCCACTTTTCAGCTACTGGGGACATGACGATGACGCCGTATGACTTCTCTATGTTGACGGGCCTGGACGTGGCCGGCCGACCGGTCCCCTATGACGCAGACATGGGTGAGTGGGAGGCGGCTTGGATTTATCTGCTGGGAGACCTTCCCCCGATTGACAGATCATCAGGTAGGGTCAGGTACACCTGGTTTTCTGAGCGGTTCAGGACGATTTTGCCCAAGACCGTTGAGGAGATAGAGCAGTATACCCGGGGTTTTTTGATGTTCCTCATCGGGACCGCTCTGTTCTCCGATAGGGAGAACACAGTTGGACTTTATTTGCTCAGTGCTTTGGTAAACCTATCACAGGTCGGCCAGTATGATTGGGGTGGCGCCGGCCTCGCTACCCTTTACTGTTGTATGAGTGCGACCTCCCACGGGCGAAGGAACATAGTAGGTGGCTACTGGAGAGCCTGGGAGGTACATTCTGCCCTCTTGATTTACATTTTCGCTTTTCATTATCTGTACACTGCACACACGGCACACATTTCATTCTGTTCCTACATTCTGGACTCAGTATTCTGTATTTTCTGTACATTCTATATTCTGACAGCCACTGTCTTATTTTTTCACAACTATGGGTTTATGCCTACTTTCCAACGCTGGCTCCTGAGCTCGAGGTTGAGGTACCTCTAGAGATCCCCTTCTTTCGTAGATTTGAGGGTCAGTGCCGGCCGAGGCCCCGGGAGACTCTGCTATACCTCCAGCAGTTCTTCGACACTGTACGGGTGACAGAGGTAATCAAGAACTCCCAGTTCTTCATGCTTTTAGCTTTGGTTCATCTTGCATATTCATGACATCTAATCCGTTTATGCACTTGCCATCCACAGATTACCTGGCAGCCATGGGCACCCTTGCCAAGAGGTACCCGGTTTCGGTTCCCTGGGGAGTGGGCCGCTTCTCGACATAGGACTTTATTTGAGGGGCCAGTTGGCAGGGCCTGGTTTCTGGGGGATCGCTTCATGCTTCAGACGATGGGTAACCCTGATCATGGTATCCCCTCAGCACCTCCAGAGGACATGCGATCCACTGAGAGACTCACTCCCCGGGAGGTCGAGGAGCTCATGTTGGGTACTGATGTAGTTCTGTTGCTGGAGGAGGGAAAGTACGCGACCTACCGCCATACATACTTGATGCCTCCGCTGTCAGATGTCCATGTCCCCAGGAGGAGGGCTACTGACGTGCCTTTTTCGAGTCGTGCCCAAGCTAGAGACATTCCTTCGACCAGTGGAGCCGGCACATCGAGGGGTGGGGCTAGATGGATGCCCTCTACTTGCCAGTATGCCGGATGGCCAGATCTTCCGATCGGGTTGACAGGTTGGGAGTATGGGACACCATACCAGATCCCGCTAGAGCCTCCGCAGCCAGATCACCGATACGTCAGTGACCCTGACTCACCACCGGTATGCTTCACGGTTTTCATTCATCATTCGGATATATACTTGGACATTCATTCATTCACTGATGACTTGAACTTGTGTCTGCAGCCTCCCAGAGAGTACACTGATAGGTTACTCGGAGTGGTGACCTCGCTCGAAGGCATGGTCCTGTGGAGGGAGACACTGTTGTTCATCGCCGGCGTTTCAGTACTTTTCAATTTTCTTGCATTTATCATACTTCTGATGACATACTGAAATTGAATATTTCACTACATTGGTTGACTGCATGTGTAGAGCACATCTGACACACACCACATTCATATACTCTATCTGTATGCACACACTCTATGTAGCATTCTTGCATCTGCATCTGATATACAGACTGGCTAATGCACTCAAACTGTCCTTTTCAGGTCCCACCACTACAGGCCGGGCCATCCAGGCCTTCTCGAGGGGCTGGGAGAGGGGACTCGACTCGCAGCCGAAGCAGGCATAGAGCATCTGTCAGAGATGATGAGGAGTCCAGCGAGGAGGAGGAGTCTGCGCATCCTCAGTCGGAGACATCCGCAGGTAGAGAGGAGGACTCTAGCTCCGGTTCGGAGAGTGTAGGTGATACCGGGAAGGGTTCTGAGGACGGCAGCTCCGATTCGGATAGTGGTGCTAGTGAAGGTGGTGCAGAGGCTGCTCAGCCGAAGAGGATGAAGAGAGCCTCCCGATCTTGAGCCTGACAGCACTGATGCAGATGTTCTTGCTTTATTTTCTTTTTTTTTTACTAGTAGTTGTAGCACATCAGCTTTAGGTAGTTTTATTTTTTTCAAAACTTGTACCCTATTGTAAAATGTTGTAACAAAAGAAGCTATGATGGAATGAAACAGTTTTTTGTTCAAAAAGTGTTGTATTTTGCATTCTTAGCATCGCATCGCATCATTTTGCACAAAGATGAGATTGAATGGAAATCGAGCATTGTATATTGCCAAGTCAGGTAATGAGCCAACATAGCAAACTAAACAGCTTAACTTACTAAGAAACAACAAAACCTCAGCAAGTTTACAACTCGATAAACAAATTTCGACAATGTTGATAAACAAAGAGCAACAATTCGATGAACAAAACTCGACAACTCAATAAAACTTAACAACTTGATAAGCAAAACTTAACAACTCGATAAGCAAAACTTAACAACTCGATAAGCAAATGCATTTCAGACAAACGGGGCGACAGAACGCATCTGAAACAAAGGTAAACTCGGACCTTCAACACTCCCAACAGATGGAAAGGCTAGGAGCTCTCTTCTAGAGACTAGGAAAAGGCCAAAAACCAATTTTTCTCCATGGCCGAGCACCAAAAGTGGCCGGCCGACTAGTTTTTTGCTCAGTAGACCAGTTATGTGGTCGACCGACCAGAAAAACTGGCTGGCCGACTAGAAAAAGTGGTCGGTCGACCAGTTGGCATGGTGACCTCCAGATTTTTGACACTTGTCCTCCAAACAGTGCCTTATCCTCCATAAAAGTTCCAGCTTCATGGTTCTCTCATTCCATCTCAATTTTACATCGAAATGGAGGCATTTCTCATCCAAAATCTCACAACTTGGATTGCTACATTAGACGGCTCGGAAAAGTTGAACTTCCGAGGCTTCGGCATAAATGCATTATTCATGTTGAGTCGCACTCCGTTGCACCTTCCGTTTCTCCATGTCGCGGCAAGGTTTTGGAACCCGGTAACACATGTCTTTAGTTTTGGCGGGGAAGAGATGTGTCCTACCTTCGAAGACTTCCAAGCTTTGATGGAATCCGAGCGCAATGAAGAAATCTTGCCCTAGCTTCGCTTCGGCCATGCCCAAGCCTTAGGACGAATGTGTGGGCTCACTATGCACAACGCTCGGTCTTTGATCCGCGACGAAGAATTGGACATCCTCAGCTTGATTCATCGTTTTTCCAATACCGGTGACCGCGGTGATCACCACTGGCAAGGTTTTCGGTGACATGCCCTTTGCTTGTGCATGTTGTCTCACTTTTTGCTTGCCCCAGGCTTCAGTGGGCCTAGCGTTCGTTTGATCGAAGTTGCCCAAGGCTTGAAAGAGGGCAAGAGCTGCATTGCCATGACATTGGCCGAGACATTGATGGGCTTAGATGCTTTCCATCGTCGGGAAACGACCAGATTTGCGGGGAGTCCACTACTGCTGCAGGTAATGTTCCCACCCTTCCTCACATATATTACTCACATCACTCGGCCCTCAAGCTCGATTTTTCTCACAAAACCCTTTTCTCACTTTTCTCTCAACGTACACCTCTCTATTCTTTATTCTCTCATTTTCCATCCCTCCCCAGGTTTGGTTGATAGACAAGTTACAGGTTGTGGACTCTTGCCCAGCAAACTCAGCTCGCGACTACTTCTTCCGGCGACGTCTAGTCGATGCCCTTGATGAGGGATGGTGGTTCGAATGGATGTGTAGTTTGTCTGTAGACCGTATTGCTTGGCGTTGTCCTTGGCTCAATCTACCGGCAATGAGCTACTGCATGTCCTGGCAAATTGGGATTCAGTTGATTGGCCTGACACACTGTGTGTTCTACTTTCCTTTCCGGTTCCAGCGCCAGTTCGGCCATGATCAGATTTACCCGACAGAGGGGATAGAGTACCCAGCTGCATTTCGGGTCCGAGGCACACAGCTAGCTCAGTATGCCACGACATGGAGGACGAGAGAGCTTCTGGCCCCCGCTCCCACTTTCAGTTACACCCTTTTTGATGAGTGCATAGATTGGCTCAATGAAGAGGCACAGATTGGGCCCAGCTTGGCATCAGAGGCTTTGACCAGCTCTGGGAGGGGACGCGGGAACACCTGACTATGCCCCTGATTTATTTGCTTTAATCAGAACTTTCAAGTTTTCTTTATGAGTGTAATAAAAAAATAACTTCAATTTGTATGCAAGAGCAGGAGAACTCTGTATTGAAATCAATAAAATTGAAAGTTGTGGGTACTAAAAATTTCCCGTTTGGTCCAAAAATGGTCTAAGTTGTAAAAGATTAATTTGAGCAAAATCAACTTTTATTAAAACTTTTCAAACCCCTTTTCGATATGGATCAGAACTGGACACGCCTGAGATCTGTCACTGAGATGTACAACCTCAGATCCCGGCAACTAGAAAGTTGCCCCTAGTCTGAATAGCACTGTACTGGAGATCACAACCGAGCTCTTGAATGCAGAATGGACAAAGATGACCGACATGATCACATGGACAAAGTTGATCGGGGAAATGTTTATGGCTGGACTTCAAGATGAAGTTGCCAACGTATCCCAAAGATGGGAATCAAGCCTTACGTAGTTCGGCTTGGGTTCACTCGTGTATTAACCCTCACCTTTTACGCTCTAACTTTTGCCAAGGCTGCCCTTTGCGGGTTTTCAACCTTGCAAGCTCAGTTTTTATAATTTCAAAACTTCTGTGCTCTAACTTTTGCCTAGGTCGCCCTTTTGGGGTTTCAGCCTAGCAAGCCTCTCAGGGATAATATTTCCTCAATTTGTCGATGTTGATCGGCTGTGAGAACTTTAGGTCATCTAGGACCATCAGAACAACAGCTCCACCCAACCAAATAGACTTAATGATGTAGGGACCAGTCCAATTGGGTCTAAACTTGCCCCTAGGGTCATGGATGGGAGCTCGGTTGTCTTTGAGTACCAAATCTCCTTCCTTCAAATTTCTAGACTTAACCTTCTTTGTTGAAAGCCCTAGCGATTCTTCGTTGATAACCCTGAACATGGTACAGTGCTTTCAGCCTTTGCTCGTCAAAGAGCATGAGTTCTTCAAACCTACTTTGCTGCCAATCTGCCTCAGCTATCTGGCACTCAGCCAGTACTCGTAATGACGGAACCTCAATTTCAATAGGTAGAAAGGCCTCCATCCCATAAACCAATGAATACGGAGTCGCCCTAGTAGAAGTTCTAACTGGAGTCTGGTAGCCCCACAGAGCAAATGGCAACTTATCTGGCCAGTCCCGGTAGGTTTCCACCATCTTCTGCAAAATGTGTTTGATGTTCTTGTTGGCAGCCTCAATTGCTCCGTTGGTCTGCGGCCAATATGTGGATGACTTATGAAAAGCCACGTTGTATTTTTCCAACAAGTCAATCACTTCCTTTTTAAAGTGGGAACCGTTATCTGAAATAATCTCGTTCGGGACCCCGTAGCGACAAATGATGTTGTTCCTGATGAACTTCACAACATGTAAAGCCTTCAACACCGCATAAGATTGGGCCTCAACTCACTTTGTGAAATAGTCTATCGTGACCAGAATGAACTCATGCCCATTAGACCCCTTCAGAGTGATAGCCCCGATCACATCGATTCCCTAAATTGAAAATGGCCACGGCGAAGTCATATTGTACAGCTTCGACGGCGGGATGTTCATGTGGTTTGCATGGATCTGTCATTTGTGGCATCCATGAACAAAGCCGATACAATCCTCCTCCATGGTGGACCAGTAGTAACCTTGTCTAAGGATCTTCCGGGCTAGCATCACCCCGTTCATGTGTGCTCCGCACTCTCCTCCATGGATGGCCTCCATCAGGCGCTTCGATTCTTCGGCATCAACACACAGTTTATGCATTCCCAAATAACCTCTCTTATACAGTTTACCTCCGCAGATGATGAACTGAGCAGCTATTCTTCTGATTGCCCTTTTATCCTTGGCATTTGCCCCTGCTGGATATGCTTCTTTCTCCAGGAAGTTCCATACATCATGATACCAGGGATTCTCATCTTGAACCTCATCTATGGCAGCAATCAGCTTTCAAGCCGACACAAATTTCTGGTCAATGATGATCGGACGCATTCGGACTCCAAAAGGGATGTCTATCATGGAAGATAGAGTTGCTAGTGAATCTGCGAACCTGTTGTTCTCTCTTAATAGATGAGCGAAGTTCAGCTTCTCAAACCGAGGAACCAGCAAGTCCAAGGTTTGATGGTAGATTCTCATCTTTTCTTCTTTGACTTTCCAGTCTCCTTTAGCTTGGGATACAACCAGGTTCGAGTCCCCGATGACGTCCAACCGTTTTGCCCCTAGTTCTAGGGCAGCTTCTAAACTAGCAATGCATGCTTCATACTCTGCTTCGTTGTTCGAGACTTTGAACCGGAGTTTAAATGCTAGAGGGATACGAGAATTGTCGGGTGCCATCTGCAACACCCCTATCCCATACCCGTATTGGTTTGATGCTCCGTTAAAGTACATCGTCCAAGTTTCATCTTCGATATGCAAAATAGCCTCGTCTGGGAATAAGTACTCAACTGCTTCATCCCCTTCAACTGGGTGATCGGCTAGGAACTCCGCTACCGCTCTCCCCTTTACTGACTTGCGAGTCACATACTTCAGATCGAATTCGGAAAGCAGAAGCAACCAACGGCCTAGCCTACCCGTAAGTGCTAGTTTCTCGAAGAGATATTTGATGGGATCTAATCTTGAAACCAACATTACAGAGTGAGCTAACAGGTAGTGTCGTAGCTTCCTGGTAGCCCATACCAAGGCCAAACAAGCCTTCTCGAGTGGAGTGTAGCGGGTCTCGTAATCCAACATCTTCTTGCTCAGGTAGTAGATAGCTTTTTCGACTTTGTCCTCAGACTCCTATGCGAGCATGCAGCCCATTGTAGTTTCAGTCACTGAAAGGTATAAAATCAACGGTTTCCCCAGCTCAGGTGGTGACAACACAGGTGGGTTCTGTAAGTATTGCTTGATCTGTTCAAAAACAGCTTGGCATTGGACGTCCCATTGGAACTTCGTTCCTTTTTTCAGGAGACCAAAGAGTGGTTCACAAGTCAAGGTTAATTTAGCAATAAATCGTCTTATGAATTGTACTTTACCTAGAAAGCCTCGCACCTCCTTTTCAGTCCTTGGTGGTGGTATTTCTAAGATGGCCTTGATTTTGGAAGGGTCGACCTCGATGCCCTCCTGTGTGATCAAGAACCCCAGCATTTTCCCTACTGTAACGCCAAATGTACACTTCTGAGGATTCAGTCGCAGCTTATACTCTCTGATCCGTTGAAAGAACTACTGGAAGGCGGTGTAGTGGCCCTCTCTTTTCTAGGACTTGACAATCATGTGGTCCACGTACACCTCAACCTCCTTATGGATCATGTCGTGCAATATTGTGGTCGCGGCCCGTTGATACGTAGCTCCAGCATTCTTCAGCCCAAACGACATTACCCTATAACAATAGGTCCCCCACGGGGTGGTAAAAGTAGTCTTCTCCCGGTCTTCGGGTGCCATCAATATCTGATTGTAGCCAGAAAAACCATCCATGAATGAGAGCAGCGCATGCCCTGCAGTGAAGTCCACTAATTCATCGATATGCAACAGAGGAAAGTCATCCTTCGGACTGGCTTTGTTCAAATCCCTGAAGTCCATACATACCCAAATTCTGCTATCCTTCTTCGGCACCGAAACTATGTTGGCCAGCCAAGTTGGGTACTCAGATACCAGCAGGAACCCTGCGTCAATTTTCTTGGTGACCTCTTCTTTAATCTTAAGAGCCCAGTCTGGGCGGATCCTTCTGAGTTTCTGTTTAACGGGTCGGGCCTCTGGGTCAAGAGGGATCCGGTGCTGTACAATCTCAGGATCGATTCCAGGCATGTCTTCGTAGGACCATATGAAAACATCTTTGAAATCTTTTAATAAAGCGACTAAGCACTCGCGCTCCTCCGAAGACAACGTGGACCCGATCTGGACCAGCCGCGGGTCCTTCTCAGTACCAACATTAACTGTAGTGATTTCATCAACCAAGGGTTTAGCAAATCTCTCCTGCTCTTGATCAATTAATCGTTGTAAAAACTGGAGGAATTTCTTCCTCGTCGTTTTCATCCAAATTTTGAAAGTCCTGATTAATACAATAAATCAAAGGCACAGAAAAGTACTCAGAAACCACAGCCATTCCATTCTCATTAATCACTTCCAAATCGTCTGATTTCTCTGTTACAACAGACTCAAAAGAGAAAGAAAAAGACAACCTACACAGGACTATGGCATCCGGGTTGTCACCCCCAAGAATACCGAACTCAGACTCAAACGAGCTGGAACCTGATTCTGACTCCACAGACTCGGTGGAATCAGATTCCAGCTCACTACCTGACTCAGTGCTGCTTAATAAAAATCCCTCCTCGTACTGCCAGATGAGGGAGGGTGCAATGGATGCATCCAAAATGTTTGAAGGTGGGCTCGCAGCCGTTTCATTCCCGATCATGGACACCGAGAAGTTATCCCCCAAGCACTTATGTACAATCGGAGGATCTGAAAGTAGACAAGCCAGTGCTATCCTCATTTCAATCTCGATGTTCTCAAAATCCACTTTCCCACACTGCTCAACTTCAGCTGATGGGTCTGTCTGCTCTTCGGCAACATCATTCCCGGATAACTGCAGGTCAAAGAAGATCTCAAACCCTGGCATGCGATGCTGCTCTGCGTTCAACCATGGCTCTGGGAAGCCGCAGAATGGAAAATCCTCCCCCTCCCGGACAAAGCGTCCGTTTAGGGTACCCTGGATGGGTCGGTGCATTAACTCATAAGGTTTTCCCGCCTGCTTTGCTCTGGCTCTCCCAGCCATTTCCTTGCCTTTCCTCACCCAGTCCTCTTTGGTGGGCAGATAACCCAAACCAAAGGTATGTGGGTTGTGCGGCACTTTGGCCGATACTGCAATGCCCTTCCGGCCACTTCTTCCTAGCCCCATCCCAGGGATGTGCTGGAGTTTGTTCCTGAGGTATACTGACTGAGCGCTAACATATAACCCTTCATCAATAGCTAAGATGTTCTGTACAACCCAGGCCTCGGCTAGGGTAAAACCCGATAGGAACACATCCTCCATGCCATGCTCGATTTCCAAAACCGGTGTAGACACTTCTGGTGGCAGATGGATTGATGAATTCCCAAAAACTATAGCCACCCCCTTCCCGTGAGGGTATTTCAACATCTGATGTAGGGTGGAAGAGACTGCCTTCACCTAGTGCAGCCACGGTCGCCCCAGGAGTAGATTGAAGGTTGCGGGAACGTCCAAGACAAGAAAGTCAATCCCGTGCTGTCCTGGACCAACCTGAGTCTGAATTTTCACAGTCCCCATCACCTCTCTGCTTGTGTTATCATATGCCCTTATCACCTGGGCTGTTGGCACAAAGTTCGCGGGCTTCAACCCGATTGCATATGCCATCCTTGACGGGCACACGTTAATAGTGGATCCCGTGTCGACAAGAACCACCGGTATCCATTTGTTTCTATACTCCACAAAGATATAGAGCGGTTTGTTATGATTCGCGCCCTCAGGTGGCACTTCCTTGTCGAAAAAGGTCAACATCGGGGAAGCCCCTCCCGGAAAAACCAATCCCACCAGCTGTTCAGGCGTGGTGTCTATTGAGAGTTTGGCCTTGTCCATTGCCGATAGGACAGCTTGTCTATGAACATGTGAAGCCATAAGCAGTCTCCAGATGGAGATGTCTGCTTGTATCTTTTTCAACTGCTTCAGCACGGCCTCTTCTTCAAGTAGCTTCTCTTTCTGCTTCTCTGACTCCTTGTCCTTCCCGGACGCCTCTGGTTGATCTAGGTGCGAGGGCTTGAAATACCGGCCACTCCTAGTCATATGGTCAACTTCACCAATATACTATGTATCATCTGGTTGATTGCTCCCCCAGTCCTCATCGGTGTGGGCGAGACATAGGTCATCGTCTTCCCACCACATTCCATCGGCAGCCGACAGACACCTGTCCGGCTCCATTATGACTATCCTTGTACCCACAACACCTTCCATCCATGTGCTCGTAGCACGCTCTGTTCTTGTGCACACAGCACTTTCAGTCCCCATAGGGGCTTTGGCCTTTTTTGGCTCTCTTAAAATCTTCGATCCCTTTCCGTTCAAACTGCTTCAGTGTAGCCTGTTGTTTAACATCTCCTGTACTCAAAATACCTAAATCTAGAGCGAAATTCTTGGCACCGGTGCTCTCCGACGATGCATTCTAATTTTCAGCCCTTCCGGCCACAGCTGATGTCCTTGTCCCTAACAGGCCCTGCTCTGGCTGCGATTCTTCAACAACATCTGGTTGGTCGTCAAGCCACCCTGTAACCTCTGTTGACCCATCAAGATCAAACCAGTTGACTGTCATGTCTCCTGAGTCTTGTTCGTTGAAAAACTGAAGGTTAGCAATGCCCCCTTCCAGAGCTGCTAAGTCATCTACCCTCTGATCAAGCCCGTCCCCCCATACAACACAAATCTCTGCCCTCACTGGCAATTCTACATTCAGTCTAACCTTGCCTGTTGACATAATCTAGCCACCCGGATTGTATACCTCCTCAGCAGAGCTCCCAAATTCCTCAAACCCTGAATCACTAGTCCCACTTTCCTCCAAAGTCATCGCTGTTCTATGTTCGATAGTCACCACCATTGGTTCGGGTTGGGTTCGGGAGATGTCCAACATGCACAAGTCAGTGCTGTCAGGAACGAACACCTCCGGCTTGGGTAGGTGGGACGGGGTGATATATATGTTGGGGTCGTATGACATAACCCCAGTTTGGATTGAGTTAATGCGTTTGGGAGGTGGAGCCTAGTTGTGCGGTGGGAGAGGGTTGGTTGTGACATTCGGTTTTTTCGGGGGCACGATCACCCTGTTGTCAACGAGATCCTGAATCTCATGACGCAATCTAAAGCAATGGTCGGTGTCATGACCATGCTGTTGGTGAAAGGCGCAGTATTTGGCTGGGTTATGGGAGGGGGGAAGTGTTTCTTGCAATGGCCGCGGCTCCAGGGGCTTCAAGTGCCTTTTCTTGATTAAAACCACCAGAGCTTTAGACAGGAGCATGTATAATGGGGTGAAGGTTCTTTGGCCTCGAGGTAGGTACTTGGTTGTTTGTGAGTTGCTTCCGGATGCACCGGTGAATGGTGTAGCTGTAAGGGTTCTTAGGGGGGTGGTGGTGACCATGCTTACTTCTGAGGCTCTGGTAGTTGCAGCACTACTCATGCCTGCATTCGCATTGCGGTTAAAGGTCCTCCTGGGCTGCTCTCTATCATTGTCAATCAAACCCTACTTCAAAGCGTCCTCGATCTGCACCCGAATCTCATGTAGATTTGCAAAAGTGGGGTGAGCGAGGACAATCATCCTCTGCATGAGCTTGGGCTGGAGATTGCGCGAAACCATCCGTATTTGATCTTTGTCAGTCGGCCTAATGGTCATCATCGAGGCCTTAGCCCTCCAGCGGGTTACGAAGTCAGAAAAGCTCTCCTTCGACTCCTGTCTAGTTGTCTCAAGATCACGAGTTGTGATCTCGATCTGTGTATTGTAGGAGTATTGAGCTACGAAGGCCTCAGCCATCTCCTCCCAGTTCCTCTTGACGGAATCTTCCAGTTTTGCATACCAGATGGCCGCTACACCCGACAAGGTCCGGCCAAACAAAAGAAAGCTTCTGCAATCTGGAGAGGCCCATCGGCCTCAGTATATCTGAAAACAACCGTAAATGCACCATAGGATCCCCAGACCTGTCAAAGCAGTCGATGTGCGGCATTTTAAACCGATCTGGCAGCGTCACGATCGAGTCGGTGTACCCATCCTCAATATCCAGAATGGACTTTACACCCTGAGATTTCTTGAACAGCTTTTCAAGCTTGCTTACTTTTAATGCTGTGGGGTCTACCTCGAACTCAAAGGGGGAATCCGGTAGGTTAATAGGTGTTTTGGATAGCTGAGGTAGGATCGGGGGCGGAGCCGGCCCGATTGGAATGTCCGTATCTCCCTGGACATTTGGTGTTTCCTCGAGTATTGGAACTCCTAGTGGGGGAGGAACTTGGTGTGAAGCAGATGCTCCGGTTTGCTGCTGTAACCTGGCGATCAACTCTGCCTGTTGGGCCATGACCTCGGCCTGTTGTTTGGCAAATTCTGCTTGATGGGCAGCGTCCTGCTGCATGGTTCTCATACTTTCTTGGAGTTGATGCATCATCTCCTCCATTACTGCCATACTGCCCTGATCTAACTAAACTGCCGGTATATCTGTCTCCGCAGTAGACTCGGAAATCTCAACCTGACTACTCAAGGACCATTGATCTGGCAACCGCGGTACCGATACACTGTGCCTTACTGACCTCCGTCTAGCAACCGGGGGTAAAGAATAGAACACTGGTTATCCGTCTACCAGATCCTCAGATCGATGGAGTCTGCGACCTCTAGTCCAGAGTGCTTGGGGAATATCTGCTTGGTCAGAAGCAATTGTGCTAAACCACCTAGCAAAAAGATAAACAAAGCATAATAAGGAAATAAACAACCAGAAAAACGGACAGCATAACGGCTTAAATAAACATAACACACAATTGGCATGACAACACACAGTTGTCGTTTGTAAGCTAAACATACTGTTCTCAAATACTGATCATTGTTCCCAAATCACTGCCCCAAATCTGAATCTAATATCCGCGAATATAACCGATTCCCAAATATTGATACTGATGCCCTCAGGCCTAATACCCAGACTTGCAAACTAATACATGCATTCCTGTAGAGACACACTCTAAAAGCACATAGCAAGCAAGTGAGAGCCAAAACACCCCTACGTTGGGGTAGGGTTTCCCTGTCCTATTTTGTCTGGAGCTAGGGTTTCACTATGCACGCAGCGGTTTCAAACAACCTATAATCAGGTAAGCAACCTGTCCTAGTTTTGGAATAGTCACTATGGATCCCGAGTATGCACTAGGTCGAATGGTCAAAAAGGGTGCCCTGGTAAAAACCGGGGTTTGTGTTCCCATCGTGGCAGAGCTCGTAACCGGTCCGCCTTCTGGCACGCTTCTCAAAGCGAGCCTCTGGCAAACCGTTCAGGAGTAGCAGACGGCAAACACTGTGTCCTAAGCGCACCAATACAAATGCAATGCAAAGAAACACATAAGTGTAATCGAAACAAGATACCATGAGTTCGAGTCAAGTTCTCTAAATCCCCAACGGAGTCGCCAGAAACTGTAGACGCGCCCGAACGTCTCGGGAAAATCCCGTTTTGTTCATTGGGCTCACTACAATTCGAACTCAATGTCACGGTTCTTAATCTAATCTTGCAAAGTGCAATGCGAGATTGATATATCACCAAGGAGTCCAAATTCGGCAAATCGTCTTGAAAAACTAATTTTTAGAAAGAAGTGCCAAACATGGACTGCTTTGCCAGATACAGAGTCGCCACCTAAATATTTTATTTTTGGGGAATTTAGGAAACCCTGACTCGTGCCTAAGGCCACGTGTCCGTCATCACCAAAGTTGCCTTGGCTCGGGAACTTGGGTACGAGAGGGGAAGGTCATGCAATGAGCACCCCCGCTCGCCCGATCAAAGATCAGCCACTACTAAACATGATATCTTGTTCTTGAAAACACATGTGTTCTTATTTCGGTTATTAACCTGGAATTACTATGTAATACGCACAGCATACAAGTATAGACTGGATTGCCCAAGTTGGAATAAAACATCTCATGTTTGTTTTTGAAAGCGGTTTGCTACTCGCAAGTAGGCTAAAATGCGGATTTTTCCACCCTCAAGTGGCTTTAGAAAACATGGTGTTTTGCCACTCTCAAGTGGGCTTAAAAAAACTCGCAATCAATGAATTGTTCCAACTCAAGTAATCCAACCTCCACCCACAGGCATTCAGGCAGTTATATCACATAAGCAAATAGCCTCATGGCAAGCATGGTATCATGGCAGTCACTCACACACATGCAAGGATGCTAAAGCATAAACACTCACCGAGTACTTCGAGCCAAAACAGAAACTAGTTAGTAATCAATGCATGATCCTAGTTCATGTTAAGATGGCTAATGCAACACATGCAAAATGCAACTAAAAATAGGCTCGGCTATTCTAAGATGGCATATGAGATGCAACAGATAACATGTATTCAACTTGGAATTGAAATACAATGCGGCTAGTATGATGCGTCGAGCCCGATGCATGCAAGACAGATGAATGAATGCAGACATGCGAAGCATAAGGATGCTAATTGAAACATGCCCTAAAACTAACCATCGTAAGCTGATAAATAAATGGGAGAAAGACGTGGGGTTGGAAGGCATTCACGCACTCACGCACACTTATTTACAACAGTTGTGCCCTCTCGACGGAGGGTTCGAATGAATAATACAGAACCAACTAGCTAATCTAACCTAATCTAATTAAAATAAGCATATAAACTATATGATGTAGGTTGCCTCAGCTCTGCTTTGGATGACAAAGGATGCATGAATGCTCGAGTAGCCTTGTTCAGAAATCCCTCGTGACGCCCCGATTTGCCTCTATTTGCAATTGATCTCAGCAACTTGCACCAAGCTCCAGAGAGAAGAAACGCCACCTTGGGAATCTGTAGGGATGTTGCCGACCAGATATTGGCCTTGGAGACCACCTGCCGACCACTTTTTGTGGTGAAAGCCAGAAAAAGTGGTCAGCCAGCCACTTTATCCTTTCGGCCGACCAGTTTTTGCTCCTGGTTTCTGGTTTTCTACAACAGAGGGCAAGAAAGGGGCATGGCAAAGTATTTGCAACGCATTTATGCGTGACCACCCTCCCTATCATTACATAAGCTCAAGGGAGTGTAGGCCTCAACCCCCGGGCCACCAATCATGCATCTCGATACAAGATGGCCGAGGGGCCAAATTTCGCAACTCAATATGGAATGAATGCACATACAAACACCTAAAGCTTAGAACTCCATCATGTATAGTCAAGAGTGTCGGTGACCGGGAATCGAGGTACGTTTCATCACTTCGAGTATGAAACGTCTCTCGTTTCCCGCGTTTGCACTAACGCCTATTCCAAACACAATGCAACAAACAAGGCATGCACAATGCGACTCAATCATGCAATTTAATGCAACACAACTTGGACATGCGAGCGTGCAAGGGATGATCATGCAAACATGCAAACTAGCATACACGATGCTATGAACTATATGGCATGCACAACGCTCATGACACTAGCATACACAATGCACGCGGTAACCAATATACATAATGCAATGAAAATGGCATGCACAAGTGCAAATGATAGATCATGTAACAACATGGCATGCTCAACGCTACGAACTACATGACATACTCAATGCGCAATGGACTTCAACCGAAATGAATAGGCCTCAGCCATGTCCAAATCAACGGCCATTGATGATGAAATCAAGGCACCAAAACACACAGAAACATGTATAATGCAATGGCCCAAGCCTAAGGCACAAAATACAACTCTCCAAGAGCATTGAAAAGATGAAACATGGAGTACAATGGCATGTGTTCCAGCACTGAAATGGCATACAAAATGACTTCGAATCATGCAAACAACTCACGCAATGCATGTTGAAAGGCTCAAGTATCGAAAGCTAGTGAAGCATATTACACTAGAGGCATGCAAGGCGATGCTCAAATGACCAAACCAACCCCAAACAGACCCTATGTAGGCCCAAAATAGTAACAAAATGAGTTGGGATGATGGCTTTGAAAGGCACAAAAATGGGGCTCATGCAACAACTCACAAATAGGGCATAAAAGCATAACTCTAAAGAGCACTTAAAGAGTGGAAAATATGGAAGTATAGCAGCCCTACATGCTCTGAAATAACATTCCCAATGATGCCAAAACATGCAAATATCTCAAGTTAAGCATGCAAGAGACCTCAAAACTCAAAGCTAGTCAAGGCTATTACACAACAAGCATGCATGGCAAGCATCATTCGACCAAGAGGCCTCAAAACAGAGCTAAGGCAGCCCAAAATATGAACAAAACCATGTTGGAGCAAAGCCAAAATGTGCTAGAATAAAGAGCCAAAACATCATGCGAACCAAGCTAGTAAACAAGATTTGCACTACAAGCATATGAAGCATATGAGAGGTTACCAAACCAGCCAAAAACAGAGCCATGACATGTCAAATGATGACCAAAAAACCACTGAAATGGAGGTAAAACATGGTATATTGACATGCTACCTTGATGAGCCATAAATGGGAATACACTACACATATGAGAAGCAGGCCAAGGGGGACCAAACCAACCATGGAAAGAGTCTAGGCAGGCCCTAAAAGTCACCAAAAAGTGCCTGAACCAAGCTTGGAAAGTATGAAAATGCATGCTCCTTTGATAGGCCAAAAATGCAAGTAAACAAGACAAAAAGAGAGAGGGTCACCCCTCTCTGATTTAGGACCTCAAAACCACATGCCAACCACTGAGAATCCACTAGATTTCAGTGGCTAAAAGGCCAAGCAAGGTTTAGCTCAAAGGCCCTAAGGTATGACACAAAACAAGGCCAAACAAGGCATGCAAGAGGGTAGGAGACCCTCAGCACCCAAGAGGCCTTAAACAAACATGTTAAGTGCTCAAAAATGAAGCTTTTTTTAGTTGAAAACAAAAGCTCAAATAAGCATGCAAGTATGGCTAAGAGAGTGACCAAAACAAAGCTTAGAAGGGAGAAAAGAGGTTACCCTTGAAGCTCAGCAAAACCAGCAAATTTTTTGAACCAAAAACCAACTCTTGAGTCCTCTCAAGACCCTCCAGCAACTCAGTAACAAAGTAAGAGTGTTTGGCTATGAGGTTGTGTGCACAAATGTGAAGCAAAACACCAATATAGAGTGAGAAAGAGAGGGATATATGCCTATGCCTTAAACCAAAATTTCAGAACCTGCGGAATGGAGAGGGAGAGCCTCTCTTATAGAGGAACAAAGTTAAAGCTTCCTCAAGAAGCTAAAACTTGGATGCAATCCCTCTATACACGTGTATGGAGGATACAGTTTGTGCCCTCCAGCTGGCACAGCTGGCATCCATTCAATCTGACAAAACGGAAGGAAAGGTGTCGACTAGCTGCCGACCAGAAAATGTGGTCGGCCTGCTACTTTTAGTGGTCAGCCAACCACCCAAAGTGGTCTCCCAGGTAAAAAAGTGGTCGGCAGGGGGAATTGGTGGTCTCCACACTGAAAGCAAGCCAATGGTGGGGTGGGAAACCAGAAAATGTGGCCTAAAGACCACGAAAACCAATTTTCCGACCAGAAAACCGGCTGGCAGGGAGAAAAGTGGTCTCCAAGGATAAAATCTGGTCTCCCACCCTTGTACCACTTCCCAAACATGGAAAGTAGGGTTTGTACCCAAGACAAACCAAAACGGATGCAAGACGAGGGTTCGGGAGGCAAGATGCGCGGTCGGGAGCCCCAAAAACCAGCTGCCAAGCGTCAAAAGTGGCGTACGGCCACAAAAGTGGTCTCCCAGACCATAGTGTCCCTCTAGAGAGAGGAAACAAGGTGTTTTCCAAAAACTGTGGCAAACGGAGAATGTCAAGCGGTCCCGAGCCGAGTCGCACGGCTGACGGCTCCGAAAACCTTAAACTAGTCTCCAAATGGGAACAGTGGCCTATGACCATGAAAAGTAGCCTACGACCACTGAGAGATGGTCTACAAGACCTCTCCCTCCCTCTGGAAAGAGAAAACAAAACTTGGTCCTCGAACCGAGTCAAAGTACAAAGGGTCCCGAGGTCCGGAGGCGAGGCTCTCAGCCAAGAACGCCGAAACCTCGAAACAAGCACAACATGTGCAATCACCAAGCGCTCAATCGATGACGTCTGAGTCTTAAGGTCGGTCAAAAATGGGGTGTCTACAGTGGTTAAGTAAAAGAGAGAAAAAAATGAGGGTTGGAAGACATGCATCACACACACGCACACTTATTACAAAATTTACCCTCTCGACAGAGGGTCCGAAATAATAAGCTAACTAGCTAATCTAAGCTAATTAAACTAATTATTACAAAACACAACTAATTAACTATTCCTAGTTAACTAATTAGTTATTACAACCCAAATTGATTAGTTAAGCGTATTAACTAACTAAGTACAAAACCGAAGCATTCGCTAGCTAAGCAAAGCGGCTAAGTAAAGTAATAAAAAGAGGTCCTCGGGACAAGGGGTGCATGCATGCTCGGTTGCCTTGTTCGGAAATCCATTACTATGCCCCAACTTGCCTCTGTTTGCATTTGATTTCAGAACACTGCACAAACCTCTAGATAGCTTCTACTCCAATATGGAGACCTCCAGAAAGGCTGCCGACCAGAAAATGGTGGTGTAGACCACATGTAGACCACCTAAACATGCTGCAGACCAGAAAAAGTGGTCGGCCAGCCACTTTTACTGGTCTGCCGACCAAAAAATCTGCCCAACTCCATTTTTGCTGCAACAGAGAACAAGAAGAAGCACAACAATGTATTTGCAAGGTATATGTGCACAACCACCCTCCCTATCATTTCTCAAGCTCAAGGGAGTCCGGTACTCGACTCTCGGGCCACCAACCATGCATTGCAATGCACGATGGCCGAGAGGCCAAGTTTGCATAATTCAATGTTAATGAATGCACAAATAACACATAAGGGCCTTAACCTCTATCATGCATGATCAAGAGGGTCGGCGACCGAGAAATGAGGCATGTTTCATCACTTTAAGTATGAAACGCCCCTCGTTTCTCGTGTTTGGATTAACACCCGATCCAAACACAATACAATGCAACAACATTCCAAACAACATGAGCATGTCAAGTTTAGAGTCCTTAAGCATAAAAGCTAGTGAAGGATACGACACAAGGGCTATGCAATGCAATGCTCAATGGACCAAACCAGCCTCAATTAGACCTTATGCATGCCAAGAGAATGACCAAAATGCTCTAAAATGATGGCATGAAAGTCAAGATGGTGATGCTCATGCAATGGCTCATCAACTAAGCATAAGAACACAACTCTCAAACATGATCAAAAAGTGACAAACATGGAAGTGTGACAACACTATGTGTTCTGAAATCATGTGTGAAATGATGCCAAATCATCCAAACAACACAAGCATGACATGCTAGAAGGCCTAGGGCACAAGGCTACCAAAAGGGAC
This sequence comes from Camellia granthamiana, assembly GCA_036172215.1. Lineage (NCBI taxonomy): Eukaryota > Viridiplantae > Streptophyta > Magnoliopsida > Ericales > Theaceae > Camellia > Camellia granthamiana. Next base: position 32,905,296 of record CM069916.1, read on the forward strand.
TACACAAGAGGCATGCAATACATGGCACAAATGATTGAACCAACCATAGACAGAGCTCAATTAGGTCAAAACAAAGACCAAAACATGCTGAGATGGGAGCTCACAAGTCTAGGCATGCATGCATACAAGTTAGGCCATAAGCGAGGCACAAATGCACAACTCTTGAAAGCACTCAAAGAGTGAAGGAAGTGAGAACATGGTGATGCTATATGCTCTGAAATAACATGTTAAATGATGTCATGGCAAGCAAACATCTCAAACAAAGCATGCTAGAGGCATCAAAACACAAGGCTAGTCAAGCCCATTGCACTACAGTTATGCAATACATGAACCATATGGCCAAGACAACCCAAAATAGTCCTAGAGCATGTCAAAACAATGCTAAAAACATGTTATAGTAGAGCCAACACATGCTAGGATAATGAGCTAAAACAACAAGCATGCAAGGCTAATAAGTGAGATTTGCCCTACAAGTACAAGATACAAACCACAAGTGGCCAAACCAGCCCAAAAAAGAGTTGTATTATGGCAGAATAACACCAAAAATGCACTGAAATGGTAGCCCAAAAGCTTAGGCAAGATGGCATGCATATTGGCTCATATTTAAGGCATAAAGCACAACCTTCCAAAAGCATTGAAAGAGTGACACATGTGAGTGTATGACAATGAAACATGCCCTGAAATCACATATCAAATGATGCTAAATCATGCAAATAGCCCAAGCAATGCATGCTAATGGACTCAAAACTCAAAGCTAGTAAGCAAGATTGAACTATGGCTATACAAAGCAAGGCATGCATGACCAAAACAACTTAAAACAAAGCTTAAGCATGGCAAAACATGAAGAAAAGCTTGCTGAAGTGGAGCCAAAAACATGCTAGAATGATGGTCGAAAGCATGATGCATGTTAGGCTAGTGAGTGGAATTGCACTACAAGTGCAAGAAGCATGCAAGAAGCAATCACTCCGACCCAAAACAGAGCTATAGCATGCTAAAAAAACATAAAAACATGCTGAAATGGAACCAATACATGCTAGAAAGGTGAGCTAAAACCTTAAGCATACAAGGCTAGTTTGCAAGGATTACACTACAAGTGTATAAAGCATGTAAGGGTGGCCTAAACTAAGCCAAAACAGAGGTATGCCATACTGAAATAAGGTTAAAAATAGGCTGAGATGGGCCCAAAACAAGCTTAACAAACATGCTACTTTGATGAGCCATCAACATAAGCACACAAGAGAAGAAGGGGGGACAACCCCCACCCATTTGGGGCCTCAAAACACCCTTTCTACCACTGAAAATCCTCTGGATTTCAGTGGCTAAAAGGCCAAGAGAAGGTTATCTCAAAGGCCTAAAGAGGTGGCCCAAAACAAGGCAAAATAAGGCACAAAAGGGGGGTAGACCACCCCCAACACCCAAGAAGCCTCAAACAAACACTTTAAGCACTTAAAAATGAAGCTTTTTGCAGTAGAAAATTAAGCCAAAATAAGCATGCAAATAGGTTCAAATAAGCAATGAACACAAAGCTTAAAAGGGGGCTAGTGACTCACCCTTGAAGAACAAGAACAAGGCAGCAACTCCAGCAGCTTTTTTGAGCTAAAAACCAACTCTTGAGTCCAAACAAGACCCTCAGGTACCTCAGCAACAAGAGTGTGGTGTTTCACTAGGTGTTTGTGTGCAAAAGTGTGAAGAAACTACACTTTCAAGCACAAATATGGAACAAAAGAGAAATATAGAGATAGAGGGGTATATCTATAGCTCTAAGCAAATTTCTGAACTTGAGACAAGAGGGAGGAGGCTCCCTTTTATAGAAATCCATGCTCCAAGCTTGTTTGACAAGCTAGAGGCTCCAAGCAATCCCTCCATACACGTGTATGGAGGATGCTTTCTATGCCCAACAGCTGGCACAGCTGGCAAGAAAATATCTGCAGAAAGATGCAGAAAAGGTGCCGACCAGTTGAGGTGGTCGGCCGACCACTCCCACTAGTCGACCGACCACAAAAAGTGGTCTGCAGGGAGAACAACTAGTCGGCAAGGGGAGAAAGCTGGTCTGCACAAAGAGAGGAAGGTGGTGGAATGGCTGCCGACCACTTTAGGTGGTCCACAGACCACCAAGACCAGCTAGCCGACCAAACAACTGGCTGGCAGGGAAGAAAAGTGGTCTACAGGGGGAGAAACTGGTCTACACCCCTGTGCCACCCTCCAAGAAAGGGAAACAAGGTTTGGTTCAAAACCAAACCAAAAAGGAAGCAAGACAAAAGTCCGCGAGACAAGGCACGCAGCCGAAAGCCCCGAAAACTAGTCTACGGGTACAAAAAGTGGTCTATGAGAGGGAAAGGTGGTCTACGGCCACAAAAAGTGGTCTACTGACCTCTGTTTCCCTCTAGGCAAAGGCAACAAGGCATGGTCCAAAAACCAGGCCAAGAGGAGAACGTTAAGAGGCTCCGAGACAAGGCGCTCGGCTGAAGGCTCCGGAAACCTGAAACTAGCCTACAAGAGGGAAAAGTAGTCTACGACTACAAAAAGTGGTCTACAGACCTCTCCCTCCCTCTTGGCAAGGTCAACAAGGCATGGTCCACAAACCAAGCCAAAACATAAAGAGTTTAGAGGCCCGGAGGCCAGGCACTCAGTCGAAAACTCTGAAAACTCGAAACGAGCACAAACATGCGCGATCATTGGGCGGTCAATCGATGACGTCTACGTCTTAAGGTCGGTCAAAAATGGGGTGTCTACAGTAGGCAACTTCATTCTGAAGTCCAGCCATAAACACTTCCAAATCAACTTTGTCCATGTGATCATGTTGGTCATCTTTGTCTTTTCTACATCCAAGAGCTTGGTTGTGATCTCCAATGTAGTGCTATTCAGACAAGGGGCAACTTTTTAGTTGATTAGATCTAGGGTTGTGCATCTCAGTGATAGATCTCGAGTGTGTCCAGTTGTGATCCATATCGAAAATGGTTTTGAAAAGTTTTAATAAAAGTTGATTTTGTTCAAATTAATCTTTTTACAACTTAGACCATTTTTGGACCAAACGGAAAATTTTCAGTACCCACAACCTTAAATTACATTGATTTCAGTACAGAGTTCTCCCACTCTTGAATACAAATTGAAGTTGCTTTTTATTACATTCATAAAGAAAACTTGAAAGTACTGATTAAAGGAAATAAACTCAGGGCATAGTCAGGTGTTCTTGCGTCCCCTCTTAGAGCTTGTGGAAGCCTCTGATGCTAAAGTAGGCCCGGTCTGCACCTTTTTATCGAGCCAAGCTATGCACTTATCAGAAATGGTGCAATTAAAAGTGGGAGCGGGGGCCAGGAGCTCTCTCGTCCTCCATGCTGTGGCATACCGAGCCAGATGTGAGCCTCAGATTGGAAACGCAGCAGGGTACTTTACCCCAAATTCCGGGCAAGTCTGATCATGCCCAAACTGACGCTGAAATTTGAATGGGAAGTAGAAGACACAGTGTGTCAAGCCAATCAGCTGAATGCCTGGCTGGTGCAACATGCTGTAGCTCATCGCCGGCAGATTAAGCCAGGGGCAGCACCAAGCAATGTTGACAGCGGATAGGCTGCACATCCATTCGCACCACCATCCATCATCTGGGGCATTAACTAGTCGTTGCCGGAAGAAATAGCCGCGTGCTGAATAGGCTAGGCATGAGTCCACCACTTTCAACTTATCCATCAACCATATCTAGGGAGGGATGAAAAACAAGAGAGATTAAAGAATAGAGAGGTGTACGTGGAGAGAAAATAGAGAAAAGGATTTTTACAGAAAAATGGAGCCTAAGGGCCGAGTGATGTGAGGAATACACATGTGAGTAGGGAGGGAAACATTACCTGTAGCAGTAGTGGACTCCCCGCAAATCTAGTTGTCTTCCGGTGATGGAAGGCATCCAAACCCATCAATGTCTCGGCTAGTGTCATGGCAATGAAGCTCTTGCCCTCTTTTAAGCCCTGGGCAACCTCAATCAAACGGACGCTAAATCCTTCAAAACCTGGGGCAAGCAAAGAATGAGACAACATGCATAGACAAAGGGCGTGTCGCTGAAAACTCTGCCAAAGATGATCGCCATGGCCGCCGGCGTCAAAAAATCGATGAATCAAGCTGGGAATGTCCAACTCTCCGTCGCGAATCAAAGACTAAGCGTCATGCAAAGTAAGCCCACACATCCGTCCTAAGGCTTAGATGTGACCAAAACGGAACTGGGGCAAGATCTCTTCATCGCGCTGAGATTCCATTAAAGCTTGGAAATCTTCAAAAGTGGGACATACTTCATGTCCGCCAAAGCTAAAAACATGAGTTACCGGATTCCAACACGTAGCTGTGGCATGGGGGAATGGAAAATGCAACGGAGTGTGGCTCAACGTGAATAGTGCATTTATTCTGAAACCCCGAAAATTCAACTTTTTTGAGCCATCCAAGTTGGCAATCCAATTTGTAAGGTTTTGGGCAAGAAATGCTTTCATTTGGGGCAAAAATGGATTTAGAATGAGGAACCCACGAAGTTGGAACCTATATAGAAAATAGAGCATTGAGTGGAGGACAGATGGCAGAAATCTGGGGATTCCCAGAATAACTAGCCAACCGGCCAGTTTTCCTGGCTGGCCGGCCACTTAAGTGGCTGGCAGTTGTGAAAAGTGGCTGGCAATGAGGAAAAATGGCTGGCAACCACTCCTTGTCTCCAGCAGAGAACTTTTAACCTTCCTGTGTGCTGAGGGATGCTGAAAATCTGTGTTTTGTTTCACTTTGGATGCATTCAGCTGTGGTTTTGTTGACTTATTCTCAAGTTTGTCTCTTTTACTTATCGAGCTGTTGAACTTTGCTTATCGAGTTGTTGCACTTTGTTTACCTAGTCATCGTTTTTCTTATTGAGTTGTTCTTTAAGTTATTTTGCTTCATTTTCTTGTGTCGGTTCACTACCTGACTTTGCAATAAACGAATGTTCAATTTCCATCAATCTCACTTTTGTGCAAAATGGTGCGATGCGATGCTTAGAATACAAATGCAACACTTTTTGATCAAATAGTTGTTTTCATTCCATCATGGTTTCTCTTTACGAAAAAGTACAAAGTTTTAAAGAAGATAAAATTGCCTAAGGCTGTACAATGTGCTAATACAAGTAAAAAAAGAAATAAAGCAAAACGCAAAAACATCTGAATCGGTGCTATCTAGCTCAAGATCGGGAGGCCTTCTTCATCATCTTCCTCTGTTGGGCAGACTCTGCATCATCACCGTCAACACCACTATCTGAACCAGATCTGCCTCCACTCTCACTCTCGGAGGCCTCCTCAGTATCGCCTCCGCCCTCAGATGACTCTGACCGGGGACTCGTTGGCTCCTCGTCCTCACTGGACTCGTCATCGTCCTCATGTCTGGCAGGCCTCTGACGCCTCCCTCGACTGTATGCCGGAGTCTCTCTCTCTTTCACTCGAGAAGGCTCAGAGGGTCCTGTCTGTAAGGGTGTGACCTGAAAAGGCAGTTGGAATACATCAGCTACAGTATATGTATCAAGTGCAAGTATGTTATGCGAGGTATATATAGAAATCAGATACAGTATATGCATGTAGTGTGTCATGTCAGATGTGATCTATACGTGCGATGCATCAGTCCAATGGGATGTCAGTTTCAGTGTATCAGTAGAAGTATGATAAATGCAAGTAAACTGAAAAGTACCGGAATACCGTGGGAGGTCAGCCTCAACTCTCTCCGCAAGACCATGCCCTCAAGTGAGGCCATCGCCTCGAGCAACCCCTCAACATATCCTGTGGAGGGCTGCAAATGCAAGTTGAAGCCATAAGTGAATGAATGAACAAATATCTGGCAAAGCTGAAATGCATAAAAGCTATAAAGTATACTGGTGCTAAGTCAGGTGTCCTCACATATCGATGATCAGGTACTGGGGGCTCAAGTGGGATCTGATAAGGTCCCCTGCCAGGCCACCAACCCATTAGCTCAGTCGGAGGATCCGGCCATCCAATACACTGCCTAGTAGAAGGCATCTCTCTAGCTCCATCCCTCGTTGCCTGAGCCCTGCTTATCGAGGGAGCGCTTGCTCTCCGAGCCCTGCTCGATGAAGCAATCTCAGCTGTACTCCTTGTGAGAGCGCGAATACTCGCCAATGGGGGCATGAGGTATACCTTGTTGCAAGCCGTGTAGTCCCCCTTCCCAACGTACCTATCTGCATCCATGCCTCGCATGACGTCGATAAGCTTCTAATAGGAGAAGCTCTCTGTGGCCCGCATAAATGGTGAAAGTGGCAGAGGAACTGACTGTAGCGGCAAGCCCAATGTCTGGCACCTGAAGCGCTCGCCTAAGAACTAGGTGCAACCTACCGGTCCCTCGAACAAGATCCGATATCGGGAGGCATCCCGAGCTCCGGCAAAATGAAACTGGGCAAACTCTGGCATCGCCGCCCAGGGCTGCCATTTGATCTGCAGACAGCAAGTGCATAGACTGATAAGTTGTCCTTAGATATGCAAAGTGAATCAAAATTGAAAGCAGGAAAAATTGTGAGTTTTGGATTACCTCCGTCGTCCTCACGGTGTCAAAATACTGCCGCAAGTATGAGAGGGTCTCCCGGGGCCTAGGCTGGCACCGACCATCATATCGGCATAAGTAGGGGACCTCAAGGGGTGTATCAACCTCTGGCTCGGGGGCAAGTACGGGGAAATAGGCGTATACACACAGCTGTGCAAAGCAAGAGGGTGGCAGTGAGAATACAAAATACAGAATACAAAATACAGATAATGTAGAAAGCAGAGTATGATACAGTGTGCAAAAAGTACAAATGCAGAACAGAAACAAGACTGTGTGTGTAGTGTGCAGTATGTGCAAAAAGTGCAAAGCAGAAAGCATAGTAGAAAATGTAAAGCTGAATAGTAAAGCATACCTCCCAGGCTCTCCAGTAGCCGCTTACTATGTTCCCGCTCCTGCGAGAGGTTGAGCTCATATAGCAGTAGAGGGTAACAAGGTCAGCGCCCCCCCAATCATAGTGCCACACCTAGGACAGTTCTACTAATGCGCTCAGCAAGTATAGCCCCACTGTGTTCGTTGTGTCAGCGAACAGGGTAGTGCCGAAGAGGAACATAAGGAAGCCTCGAGCGTACTGCTCTGTCTCCTCTACTGTCATAGGCTCTCCCCCTCTGAACTGCTTGACAAACCAGGTATATCGAACCGAGCCCAATGATCGATAAATGGGTGGGTGTGCTCCCAGCAGATGCGTCCAAGCTGCCTCCCACTTACCCATATCAGCATCATATGGGATCGACTGGCCTTCCACCTCAAGGCCTGTCAGCATCGCAAAGTCGAACGGGGGTCATCGTCATGTCCTCGCTGGTAAAGAAATGAAAGGAGTTGGTGGTGTCCCACCATCTCTCTACCAATACACCCAAGACAGTCCGACTTGCGAAGAGATGCGAGAGCCCTGAGCAAAACAAGCCAAATCCCGCCTCATCGATGATTTGCTGGACGCTATCAAGGAGCTCTAAGTACCACTCCCTCGCCATGGTGGATCCGTACCCATGGGTGAAACGGGAGTCAACCTCTATGGATAAGCAGAAATACAGTATGAGTATGTTCAGAATGAGCAAAAATACAGTATGAGCATGTTCAGAATGAATAGAAATGCAGTGTGCAGTATGTATGTTCAGAATGCACAGAAATGTAGTGTGCAGTATGCATGTTCAGAATGAGCAGAAATACAGTGTAGTATGTGTGTTCAAAATGAGTAACAATATACTGTGTGTGTGTGTTTCAGAATGAGCAAATGAGCACAATGAGCAGATGAAATACAATGCAAAAAGTGTGAGCTATACAGGAAATGCAAAATACATCGCAGAAAATGTAAAAGTGCAGTGTGTACCCCTGGCACGTCATGGGACAAATTGGACTCCGGCTCCTGTAACAGTAGATCCACGGGTGCGCGCCATGCAAAGTCAGTGAAATGGCGGACTGTACTAGGTGGTAGTACGTGTGCCACGGGATGATACGTAGTGGGGTCGAATGGCCGAACTCTGGGCGGTAGCTAAACGTGCTCCAGCTCCCCCTCCATCCCTAGAGGACCCCTTTCGTGTGGCACGTCGTCTGCCATCTGCAAAGAGGGTGAAAAACAGACAAAAATGAGTAAAATGGGGTGTGAAAATGCAAAAAGTCAACTCTCGAGAAGAGAAAGAGTCAAAAAAGTCAAAGCCCGGGAAAAGGGCACCAACTCAAGTCAGAGTTAAGAGAAATATACCTCGAATGGTGAAAATGGAGAAAAAGGCTCCGAAAACAACTTTTGTTCGGTTCAAAATGAAGAGAATCGAAAGTTTTTTGCGAATCAACTTCGCAGGGGCATTGGAAAACGCGTAAAAAGTGCAGATTTGAGAGAGAAAAATGTCTAAGAGCAAGGAGAAAGGTTTTTCGGCAATGGGTGTGTGAACAAAAGTGATTTGGTGTTGTGTTTTTAAAGACCCGTGCATTGAATGACCAAACAGCCCTGATTTTCCAAAAACTAGCCGACCGGCCGGTTGATTTTTCAAGTGGCTGGCAAGCTTCCAGGGTGTCTGGCAGGAGCCTAGTATTCATCCTGTGTGTTTTTAGACTGTTTTGAGTCCTTGGTTCCCAAGAAAGTGCAAGAACAGCCCACTTTTTCAGCTCAAAATGTTTCTGCGGAAATTTCAACTCATGTCTTCGATGCGTAGCTCATCGTCAGCTGGCATGCACGAGGTGTATCCTTTTAGAGTACATTGTAACCTCTCTGAGAGGTAAATCGGAGGTCACAACTGAATCGGTCTTGCCAAGACGTGCATTTCTTCGTTGAGCACACTGCATCGAATATGCATTGATTATTGTGCACAGAATATGTATGATGCGTTGCGTTGCATTCTCTATGCACTTCTCATGCTTGCATTGTATATGCACTTCTTACACTTGCATTGAATATACACTTTAATATCTCGCATGGTACATGCATTCGTTACTCCTGCATCGGACATGCATTCATTATTCTTGTATAGAATATGTATCTAGATGTTGCATGGAGCATGCATTTGTCATCTTTTGCATTGTATATGCACTTCTCACATTAGCACGGTGCATGCTGTCAACCTTGCATGGAACATGCATTCCTATCCTGCTATATCTGTTAAGTTTCTTTCTTATACAGGCATGATATTGTATGTACGGTTCATTCAGAGGAATTTCGGGTAAAACCAATCCTCTCCTTTATTCTGTTGGTTAGAGACATTCGGGTATGCCTGATGTCTACATTGACTTTTCGTTGGTTAGAAACACCCGGGTACACCCAGTGTTTACACTGGCACGTTGATTAGAAGCATTGGAATGCACTCCGATGTTTATACAACTTTTTAGAGCTTGCACTGTTATCTTTTGCCTCTCTCGCGTGTGATACGCTGAGAGGTGTTGCTTTTCCCTCTCTCGTGTGTGATACGCTGATAGGTGTTTACTTTTCCCTCTCTCGCGTGTGATACGCTGAGAGGTGTTGCCCTTCCCTCTCTCGTGTGTGATACACTGAGAGGTGTTGCTTTTCCCTCTCTCGCATGTGATACGCTGAGAGGTGTTTTCTTTTCCCTCTCTCGCGTGTGATATGCTGAGAGGTGTTTCTTTTCCCTCTCTCGCGTGTTTCCTTTCCCTCCTGTGTGTGATACGCTAAGAGGTGCTTCGTTTGAGACCTCGGGTTTGCCCGACAGTCGCCTTTAGTCTTTCCTGCGTGAGCTGTAGTTAAGATTGCATAATTTTCTTACATCCTTTCTGCATGAGATGTGGTTTGGTTTGTGTTTACTTGTTTATGTGCGAGTTCACTGTAGCATTGCTTTACATAACATTTGCATAATCATAAGTTATGTTCTGCATTGTGCATGTCATTTGCATTTTGCCCCTGCCTGCGGGCACTTTTCTTCTGTTATCCTGCTTGTTTGTCTAAGTCTTCGGCCTTGTCAAAAATGGGTCGTCTCTAGGCTTTGACATTCACTCCCATCATTTTATTACTTCCGAGTTCTGTCAAAGAGGGGCAACTGTAGACACCCCATTTTTGACCGACCCTAAGACTCAGACGTCATCGTTTGTGCACACGGTGATTGCGCATGTTTGTGCTTGTTTCGAGCACCCGAAGGTCTCGGCTGAGCGCCTTGTCTTTGAGCCTCTAAACCCTCTGTGTTTTGGCCTTACTTTTAGGCCAAACCTTGGTGCCTCTTAGTTGAAGGAGAGTGGGACCTTGTCCGCTACTTTTGGTAGTTGCCAGCCACTTTTTCTCCTTGCCAGCTAGTTGGAATGGTCGGCCAGCTAGTTGAAGTGGCCAGTTGGCCACTTAACTAGCTGGCAGCCATTTTTTCTCCTTTTTAGATATTTTCAGATCTTTTGAGCCAGCTGTGGCTCACTGAACTCATCCTCCATACACGTGTATGGAGGGATTGAGCAAGCCTTTTGGCTTGCATTGCCTATATAAGGGGAGCTTCCTTCCCCTATTTGAGGGTTCAGATTTTTCAGAGCAAAAATCTCTCTCTCTCTCTCTAGAATTCTCCCTCTCTCTCTCTATATTTGTGCTATATTGAGCCTTAAAGTGTTGTTTCTTCACACTTTTGCACACAAACACCTACACAAATACCTACACAAACACCTTCACTTTGAAGCTAAGGTCCATTGAAGCTTGTTTTGAGGTCTTGGACTTGGTTTTGGCTCAGAATTGTTGCTGAAGTTGCTGTCTTGTTGTTGTTCTTCAAGGGTAAGACATTTGTCCCTTTCAAGCTTTATTTTGATTAAGAGCTTTGTCACATTTGCATGCTACTTTAAGGCTGGTTTTACTCTCTTAATAACTCTATTTTTAAGGCTTTAAAATATTGGTTTGAGCCTTATGTGGTTAGGGGGGTGGCTCCCATCTTTTACTCTTCGGCTTGTTAAGCCTCTTGAGCCATCTCTAAGCTTTTGAATCACCCCTTGCTTGGCCTTTTAACCACTGAAACTTAGAGGAATTTCAGTGGTAAAAAGTTGTTCTTGTGGTCCAAAATAGGAGAGGGTGATCCCCTCTCCTTGTCTTCTTGTTTGCTAGTATTGGTGGCCTAATACATGAGCATGTGTTTCTCCCTTTTTGAAGCTTAGTCCAAGCATGTTTTTGTGACTTTTTGGACCTACCTTAACTCTTTTTTTGGTTGGTTTGGTCACTGGTTTCTTGCATCTTACACTTGCAGTGCAATCCTACTTGTTGGCCTAACATGCTTCATGCTTCATGCCTCTCATTCTAGCATGTGTATCGTAGACGTCCCCGAACGCCTCGGGAGGATGACTCCCGTTTTGTTCGTTTTGTGGGTCTACTACAGTTCGGACTCAAATTGTCACGGTTCTTAGTCTGAACCAAAGAGTCCCAAATCTGGCAAATCGTTTTGAGAAAACAGATTTTTTGAAAGAAGTGCCAAACATGGACTGCTTTGCCAGACACAGAGTCGCCACCTAAATATTTTATTTTGGGAAATTTAGGAAACCCTGACTCGGTGCCAAAGGCCACATGTCCGTCATCACCAAAGTTGCCTCGGCTCGGGAACTTGGGTACGATTAGGGAAGGTCAGCTATGAGCACCCCCTCTCGCCCGATCCAAAGATCGGCCTGTACTAACCATGATATCTTATTTTGAAAACATTATGTGTTCTTATTCCGGTTATTAGCCTAGAATTACTATGTTATGCGCACAACAAACAAGTATAGACCAAATCGCCTAGATTGGAACAAAACATTACATGTTTGTTTTGAAAATGGTTTGCTACTCGCAACTAGGCTAAAATGCATATTTTACCACCCTCAAGTGGGCTTTAGAAAAGATGGTTTTGCCACTATCTAGTGGGCTTAAAACTCACGGTTTTAATGCATTATTCCAATTTAGGTGATTCAACCTCCATCCACAGGCATTCAAGCAGTTATATCACATAAGCAACTAGCCTCATGGTAATCATGCTGTCATGGCAACACTCACACGCATGCGATATGCTAAAGCATAAAAGCTTACCTAGTACTCCAAGCCAAAACAGAAACTAGTTAGTAATCAAGTGCATGATCCTAGTTCATGTTAAGATGGCTAATGCAACACATGCATAATGCAACTATAATAGGCTCGGCTATCCTAAAGATGGCATGTGAAATGCTACAACTAACAAGTACTCAACTTGGAATTGAAATACAAGTGCAGTTAGCATGATGTGGCGAGCCCGGTGCATGTAAGAGAAATGTATGAATGCACGCATGCATAGCATAAGGTATGCTAATTTAGATATGCCCTAAACTAACCATCGAAAGCTAGTAAATAAAAGGGAAGAAAGACGTGGGGTTGGAAGACATACACACACTCACGCACACTTATTACACAATTTCCCTCGCTCGGAGGGTCCGAATAAATATTACAGTCCGAATAAATAATACTAAATTAACTATTACAGAATTTCTAATTAATTAACAAATTAAACGCAGAAATAAGGTGGCCACAGCCCCGCCTCAGAATGCGCGAATGATGCATGCTTGCCTCGTCTCGCCCGGAAATCTAATGCCATGCACAAGTTTGCCTCTGTTTTCCCTGCTCTGCTCCTCTGATCATTGCAAAATTCCCAAGGTATGCTCCATGGACACTGTGGAACACCACCGGCTGAGAGGGATGGCCACCGGCCAAGGGAAATGGTCATCGGCCACAAATTATGCCATCGGCCACTGATGGATGGCCGGTCGGCACTGGAGATGGCCGGCCGGCCAAATCTTCTTGCAGAACCTGTTTTGACAGCAGCAGAGGGCAAAACAAGGCATGGCAATGCGGGTATGTTCCTTGATTCTCGGACCACCAATCGCGCATTTCAATGCGTGATGGCCCAAGAAACCAAGTTGTGCATTTTGATTTCAAATGTAATGCACACAAACAAACACATAAAGCCCAATCTCTATCACTTGGTCAAGAGACAAGGCATGCATGCTCTATGCAATGCAACCTAGGCATGGAGGCTAAGTATGCAACATGAACATGAGGGCAAGTATGCAAGTTAGCAAACATGCAAAGTGTAATCTTAACCATGCACACATGCAAGGCATGTAACATGTTAGACAACTTAGCAAGAAATGCATGCCAAATGCAACACCATTTAAACATGCAACAAAATGTCATGAGCCAAGTACCTAAGCATACAAACATGCATGCAAACATGGTTGAATACCTAAGCATATAGAAGCAACTTTCAAGCACACTTAAAAGGGGCAAACATTGGCACATAGCATACATGATAAGCTTTGAAAAACATGTAGAAGATGATGCCAAATCAACCTACCAATGCAAGCAAAGCATGCATCCAAGCCCAAGGACTTAAACTATGATCATATGACACATGAAGCAAATGATCAAAGTGAATCAAAACAGTCCCAAATCATGCCAAATTAAGCCCCAAAAACCACTTAGATGGCATCTAAATGATCTAATCCTAGAGGCATACACAATAGCACAAACATGGAGCATGAAACACCAACCTTATAAGGCATTAAAGGGGCATCAAATGCAAGCATACAAGCATACCACAAGGACTGAAATGACATGACAAGTGGTTCTAAACCACTGAAATGATGCAAGGATAGCATGCTAGAGGGTCCGATACTTAAGGCCTACAAGGGGGATTACATGGTAGCTATACAAAGCAAAGCATGGATGAACCAAATGACCAAAAACAGTCCTAAATCATGCCAAAATATGCATAAAAGCTTCACAAAACTAAGCCAAAATCATGCTAGAAACAAGGCTCAAAGCACAAAGCATGTTAAGGCAATTTCATGGCATTACAAGACAAGTATGCTAAGCATGCATGGTGTGTCTAAACCAAGTAAAAACAGACGTAATACATGGCAAAATACTACCAAATAACATTTAAGACATGGCCAACATGCACTTAAGGATGGTGCTCACACATGAGGCTAAAATGGCACATATTGAAGGCAACAAGGAGAGGGGATGGCCCTCTCCTTCTTAGGACCTTAAACCACCATCCTCACCACTAAAATCCCTCAAGATTTCAGTGGTGAGGAGGCCCAAACAAGGTGGCCCCGAAGCTCACAAAAAAAGGCTCAAAAACAAGGCCAAACAAGGCCTAAGAGGGGGTAAACCACCCCAAACGAAAAAGTGACCTTAAAAAACTATTTAAAGCACTCAAAAACAAAACTTTTTTCAGTTTATGACAAAGCCCAAAACAGCCTGGAAGACAGGCTAAACGTGTGTGCAAGAAAGGGTGATTTAAGACTTAAAAACTCACCCTTGATGAACTTCTTCAAGGCTGCGACTCCAGCAGCTTGTGGACCAAGAATGCAGCTCCTTAGGACCTCTCAAGACCCTCCAAGAAGCTTAGGTTGGTGGTGGAGAGGTGTGGTTGTGAGGTGTGGTGCAATAGGCTAAGAATTACTCACTTTGGAACACTCTAACACATACAAATGTAGTGAGAGAGAGTGATATATATTCTATATATCAGATTTTTCCAACCTTTGAAAATGGTGGAGAGGCCCTCTATATGTAGAGCAAGACAAGGTGCTAAGCTTCTTAGAGAAGCTAACACAAAAAGGGTCAAAGGGGGCAAGCTTCCAAGGGAAGCTAAGCAAAGGGGTCAAGCTTCTCTTAGAAGCTTGACAAGGGTTCAAGCTCCTTGGAGAAGCTAAAACAAAAGGTGCAAAAGGTGCAAGCTTCTCTTGGAAGCTTAGAAGGGTTCAAGCTTCTTGGAGAAGCTTAGAACAAAGGTTCAAGCTTCTTGGAGAAGCTTAGAACAAAGGTTCAAAAGGTTCAAGCTTCCTCAAGAAGCTAAAACCAAGGGTTCGAAAGGTTCAAGCTTCCTCAAGAAGCTAAAACCGAGGGTTCAAAAGGTTCAAGCTTCCTCAAGAAGCTAAAACAGGGGTTCAAAAGGGTCAAGCCTCCCTAAGAAGAGGTCTCGGCCAGAAAAGGGGGCCATTAGCCAAAACTATGGTCGGCCGGCCACACTGAATGCCGACTGGCCAATGGTATACTTCACCTATGGCCGGTAGCCTCAAAACACGGCCGGTGGCCTCAAGCCACGGCCGGTGGGTGCCAGGGGTAGCTAAAAAGCTACTCTCTACCCCCAGAAACAAAACAGAAGTGTTTGGTGCGAAACCGAACACAGAAGAGTCGAGTTGAGAGGTCCTGAGGCAAGGCGCGTAGCCGAGACCTCCGGGAACTCAAAACGAACACTAACATGGATGATCACCGAGTGTCCCAACGGTGACGTCCAAGTCTTGAGGACGGTCAAAAATGGGGTGTCTACAGTTGCCCCTCTTTGACAGAACTCGTAAGTCATAACAATGACGGGAGTGAGTGTCAAAGCCCAGAGACGACCCATTTTTGACAAGGCCGAAGACTTAGACAAAGCATACAAGCTACAGATAAAGGCATGCGCCCGTAGGTAGGGGCAAAATACAAAAACAATGCATAAAGCCGAGCATAACTTATGATCATTGCAAAGAAACATAGGGACGTATCCCAAAGATTAGAAAGGAAGGAGAAACATAGGGACGTATCCCGGTATTTCAGGAAGAAGAGAGAAACATAGGGACGTATCCCGGTGTTTCAGAAAAAGAGAAGAAACGTAGGGACGTATCCCGGTGTTTCGGAAAAAGAGAGAAACATAGGGACGTATCCTGGTGTTGCGGAAAAAGAGAAGAAACATAGGGACATATCCCGGTGTTTCGGAAAGAGAGGAGGAAACATAGGGACGTATCCCGGTGTTTCGGAAGGAGAGAGAAACATAGGGACGTATCCCGGTGTTTCAGAAAGAAGGAGAAACATAGGGACATATCCCGGTGTTTCGGAAAGAGAGAAGGAAACATAGGGACGTATCCCGGTGTTTCGGAAGGAGAGAGAAACATAGGGACGTATCCCGATGTTTCAGAAAGAAGGAGAAACATAGGGACGTATCCCGGTGTTTAGGAGAAAAGAGGAACATGAGGACGTATCCCGGTGTTTTAGAAAAAAGAGGAACATAGGGACATATCCCGGTGTTCCAAAAGAGAAAGAGAAACGTGGGGATGTATCCTGGTGTTTCGGAATGGAGGAGAAACATAGGGACGTATCCCGGTGTTTCGAAAAGAGAGAGAAACGTAGGGACGTATCCCGGTGTTTCGGAAAGAAAGGGAAACGTAGGGACGTATCCCGGTGTTTAGGAAAGGTATAAGCACCAGAACGTATTCCGAATGCTCTTAACCAAAGAGGGGGGAAACATAGGGACGTATCCCGGTGTTTAGGAATGGTGTGAGCATTGGAACATATTCCGAACGCTTTTAACCGAAGAGGCGGAAACATAGGGACGTATCCCGATGTTTAGGGACGTGTCCCAGTGTTTAGGGACGTATCCCAGAGGTTAGGGACGTATCTCGGTGCTTAGGAAGGAAAGAGAAACATAGGGACGTATCCCGGTGTTCCGCAAGGAATGAGAAACATAGGGACGTATCCCGGTGTTCCGCAAGGAAGAAGAAACATAGGGACGTATCCCGGTGTTCCGCAAGGAATGAAAAACATAGGGACGTATCCCGGTGTTCCGGAAAGAGAGAGAAACACAGGGACGTATCCCGGTGTTCCGCAAGGAAGGTGAAACATAGGGACGTATCCCGGTGTTTCGAAAAGAGAGAGAAACGTAGGGACGTATCCCGGTGTTTCGAAAGGAAGAAGAAGAAACATAGGGACGTATCCCGGTGTTTCAGAAAGAGAGGAGAAACGTAGGGACGTATCCCGGTGTTTCAGAAAGGTATAAGCATTGGAACGTATTCCAAATGCTCTAAACCAGAGGAGGTCTAACCCGTCGCACACGCGAGGAGAAAGAAAGACAATTGCAAGTGACAAGGTGCATAACAATGCAAGTAATGAGCATAACAATGCTAGATAGACGCAACGGATGAGCATAAAAATGCTAGTAAAGTGGGTGCATAACAATGCAATTGAAATATGCATCACAATGCAAGCATGAGAAGTGCATAACAATGCGGGTGGAAGGGTGCATAACAATGCAAGTGGAACGTGCATGACAACGCATATTTGAAACAAAATGCCGAATAAGGGAATACAAGCCTTAACGAGACCGAATTCAAACGCGACCTCCGATTTACCTTTCAGAGGGGTTTGCAACACATTCAGCTCAAAAACGGGCACACCCTGTTCATATTAGAGAGAGATAACATCTGCTGCTGCTTTAATTGCCATTCTGCCTTGAAGCAGGCTTAAGCTTGGGGTCGAGATACACTCATACTTCGGAGTAGTGATGAGCCCTGAGGAGGTACATCCGGAGTACAATCACGGAATTTGCTGAAGGTGAAACACACTCAGGTGCTTCGATTTTCCCTCTTTTCTTTTGCTTTGCAGTCCGGAACCTATATAGCTTCAGATAGGCCCTGATTTCACTGTTCTCACATGACCTGGGTTAAACCCTGCGGTTTTCGAAAGTACAAATTCCTTTTTTGCACAAATGTGGAGAATGACACAGCACTCTGAGCACACAACAAATCATTTTTAAAATTGAGAAAATGAGTTCTCGATCGGGTGTTGAGCCTACAACTGAACACAGCAAAGACGACCCAACAACGGAAAATAAAGGTAAACAACCTAAACACATCTATTGACACTTGAAACGACTCAAAACAAGAATCAAGACAAACAAAACACAACAAAAGACTCAAATGCGCACAGGGAGCCTGTTTTACCGGGTATTATTTCCCACCCTTTTCTCATTTGTGATTCTCACATCACTCGGCCCTCAAACTCGGTTTTTTCTCTCAAAACCCTTTTCTCGCTTTTCTCTCATCGTACATCTCTCTATTCTTCAATCTCTCATTTTTCATCCCTCCCCTAGGTGGCTAATGGATGAACAGGAAGTTATGGGCTCTTGCCCCTGGTATTCTACCAGATTCTCAATTTTGTTCACGACAGTGAGTTTCTCCCACAGAGGGGCTGTGCTACAACTGGGTGTGTAGCAAACCTGCAGCTAACATCGGTTGATGATGCTTTGCTGGGGAGTTTGGACGTGATCAGATCTGTCCAGATGATGGAGTGGAATATCTTGCCCCATTCCAGTTCGTGCTTCGCACTTGGCTTGATACCTCGTTGCTTGGAGGATGAGAGAGCTTTCAGCCCTTTACGGTTAGCTTCGGTGGTGCCCTTTTCTGGCGAATACGGTGCCCTTTCGGCAAGTGCGTTGATAAAGGGGAAAGGACAGAAAACCTGACTCAACTGTGCCCCTATTTCATCATTTTGACCATTTTTTGTTTTTGTTTTCTACTAAAACAATTTTGACCAAAATGAGAGTTAGATTAACATGCTTGTTCTTTTTTTGATTTGAAATCATGCGAGTCAGGTTATGAGCAGTGAAAATTTTCCTTTTTGGGTCCAAGATATGGTCCAATTTTGGAAAAATGGAATGATTTTCGAGAGAATAGTCAATCTCAGTAAAAAGTTCTCAAAAACTGTTTTTGCAAACGGCCACTACTCAACGAGCACGGAACTTACCCTTGAGATGCACAACCTCGAATCCGAAGGAAAACTGCCCCTTGCTTGAAAAGAGCTGCATGGCAACGGAAAGTTGCCCCTTGTTTGAATGGCACCGCAGTATGTTGAATGGCAATGGAAAGTTGCCCCTTGTTTGAATGGCACCGCAGCGCATTGTAGTCAGTCCTTAGAGTGACGAACACAACCAAATTCTCAGATACAGAGAAGACAATGATGGTCAAAACCATTACATGGACACAATCGATTTTAAATTGTTTTACGGCTGGACTTCAGAATGAAGTTGCTTACGTATCCCAAACATGGGAATCAAGCCTTACGTAGTTCGGGGTTAAGGTACACTCGGGTGTTTTAACCTTCACTTTTTACGCTCTAACTTTTGCCAAGGTGCCCGATGCGGGTTTTCGACCTTGCGAGCTTTGTTTTTCTTTTCTTTTCTCTTTTTTGATATTTCTTTCTTTTCCACTTTCTTTTTTCTTTTTTTGCTTTTTTGTATTCTCTTTTTTTTCTTTTTTTTGTATTTTATTTTTTCTTGCTCTAACTTTTGCCTGGGTCGCCCTTTCGGGTTTTCGGCCCAGCGAGCCTCTCAAAGGGTAAAAGTGTAACAAGGCCATGCCAAATGGTTTTGAGATTGAAGCCTCTCTGTATCCAGGAGAATGGCTGTTGTATTTGGCTCTTCGAGACATTTGACGTTTTTGCCCCTAGTTCGAGGGGTGCTGCTGTTCTAGCGTTGCAAGCTTATGTTGACAATGTCTGATCTCTTGATCTAACTGTGGTGCCTCTTGTTTGAGGGCTGCTCCAAACCCGGCCTCACAGGCCTCTCTTGATGGTGGATCGTTGAACATTCTGAATGGATTCGAGGTTCGGAAACAAACGGATTGAATCTTGAGGCTGAGAGCGATTCTAGGCTGCACAATCTCAAGAGTGATTCCACACAGGTCTTCATAGGACTGCGCAAAATATTTTGTTTTTGAAAGTTTTTACGAAAGCGACAAATCGCTCGCGCTGAAGATAGTGTGGAACCAGTCTGGGTCAAGCCAGGGTCCTTCTCAGTACTCACATTAACCAGCATGATCTCGATCATTAAGGGCTTAGCACGCCTCTCTTTCTCTCAACTGATCAAATTTTTGCAAAACCCGAGGAATTCCTTCCTCTTCGTTTTTTATCACAATATTTCGAAAAAAGTTTTGGAAAACTTAGGTCGATGCAATGAATTCAAGGCACAGAAAAGACACAACTTCTAGTCAAATACTACCACCTCATTTAGAATTTCTGGCACAACTGGCACACGGCAGAAGCAAACACAAGAGTGTGAAAATCACTGCTGTTCATTCAAATCTGTTGGCACAACTGGCTCCAAGGCAGAAACAGACTCAAAAGAAAATGAAAAGACAAACGCAAAACAAGCAAGTGGTGTCCGAGGTAACACCCCCCCCCCCCGAAATCACCCGATTCTAACAAAACAGGACTGACTCGACACAACAAGACAGACCCGACTGACTCAGTATGAAAAGACTGACTCAACACCACGAAACAGACTCTAAACAACATAACAAAACCGACTAAATACCCGAGTTAGAAAGTACAAAAACCAGCATTCACAAATGCTTAAAACAGTGCGTGCCATACGCCACATCTGGAGTAAACTAAGTGCCGCCCGCAGGTGGTTCATCCCTCGATCACATCACATTATCCCCCACAAGTTCTCTGATCAAGTGTCGATAGACTTTGTAGGACCTGGTGCGGGGATGACCCCGTTGTCAATCAAATTTTGTGTCTCGTGACGAAGACGGACACAACCGTCAGTGTCATGACCGGTTTGTTGATGGAAAGCACAGTACTTAGTCGGGTCATGCTTTGCAGGGAGAGGATCGGGTAGAGGCCATTGTTCTAACGGTTTCAGATGTCCTTTCCTGAGTAGGACCCTTAGAGCTTTAGACAAAGGCATAAAGAGTGGGGTGAAAATCCTCTTGCCTCGGGGTAGATAGTCTGAGGTTCGGGGGTTTGGATTGGATGTACCAACAAAGGGGGTGGCTGTTCTTGGTGTGGTGGTGGCGACCATGCCCACTTCGGAAGATCTTGCAACTGCATCACCACTAGTGGTCGCATTCAAACTGCGGGAAAATGCCCTCATGGGCTGCTCCTTCTCCTGGTCAATGAGGCCCTGCTTCATAGCGTCCTCGATCTGTACTCCCATCTCATGCAGATCTGAAAAGGTAGGGAAGGGGAGTACGATCATTTTCTGCATCAGTTTGGGTTGGAGGTTGCGCACAACCATTCTTATCTGGTCTTTGTCGGAAGGCCTTATAGCCATCATCGAGGACTTTGCTCTCCATCTCGCCACAAACTATGAAAAACCCTCCTTTGGCTCTTGGCGGGTGACTTCAAGATCACGAGTTGTGACCTCAATCTGTGTGTTGTAAGAGTATTGATCACTGAAGGCCTCAGCCATCTCTTCCCAATTCTGTTTCACAGAGTTCTCTAATTTCGCATACCAGATTGCGGCTATCCCAGACATGGTTCGACCGAATAGTGATAGCTTCTGGGCTGTGGTCAAACCCATTGGTCTCAGGATATCAGAAAATAGGTGGAGGTGCACCATTAGGTCTCCAGAGCCATCGAATCGATCGATATGTGGCATCTTGAACCGATCTGGTAATGTCACAACTGAGTCGGTATAACCATCCTCTATGTCCGGAATGGATTGAGCTCCTTGAGACTTCTTGAATAGTTTTTCCAGTTTACTCACCTTTAGTGCTGTGGGGTCCACCTTGAACTCAAAGGGTGAATCTGGCAGGTTGATCAGCGCTTTAGATAGCTGGGGTAGGATCGGGGGCGGAGGTGGCCCTGTTGGGATGTCTGTATCCTCCTGGACATTCCGGATATTCGCCGTCTCCCCGGGTATTGGAACTCTTGGTGGGGGGAGGAGCCTGGTGTGAAGCTGATGCTCCAGTTTGCTGCTCTAGCCTGGCAATTGTCTCTGCCTGTTGGGCTATGACCACAGCCTGTTGCTTGGCGAATTCTGCTTGACAAACAGCGTCTTGCTGCATGGCTTTCATACTATCCTGGAGTTAGCGCACCATCTCTTCCAGACTCGACATATTGTCCTGGTCTAACTGAGCAACCGGTATATCTCCCTTGTCTCTGGTGAAGGAACACTAATTGTCCTTGAACTGAATCTCTGACCCAACAAAGTCTATCAGCACAAGTCCAATGTACCTGGGGGATAGTGGAGCCTTCTGAAGCTATAGTTCCAGGACTACCTATCAAAAGAGAAAATAGACAGCATCTCAGCTCAATTTCACTGGAACGGATATGAGCATAGCAGAACGACTGTACTCAATACTGATCACTGTTCCCCAAATATCTGTCCTAAAACTGATACCCTCAGGTAAAATTGATTCCCCAAATACTGATGCCCACAGGCTTGATGCCCAAACTCGCAAACTGGTACATGCATTCCCTGTAGAGATACACTCTAAAAGCACATAGCATGTAAAAGAGAGCCAAAACACCCCTATGTTGGGGTAGGGTTTCCCTGTCCTATTTTGTCAGGAGCTAGGGTTTCACTACGCACGCAGCAGTTTCAAACAACCTAACATTGGGAAAGCAACCTGTCCTAGTTTGCAATGGTCACTATGGATTCCGAATGTGCACTAGGTCGAATGGTCAAAAAAGGGTGCCCCGGTAAAACCAGGGTTTGTGTTCCTATACTGGCAGAGCCCGCAACCGGTCAGCCTTATGGCATGCTTTGACAAAGTCAAGCCTCCAGCAGACCGCTCAGGAATAGCAGATGGCCAACACGGTGTCCTAGGCGCACCAATGGACATGCAATGCAAAGAAACACATAAGTGTAGTCAAAACAGGATATCACGAGTTCAAGTCAAGCTCTCTAAGTCCCCAGCAGAGTCGCCAGAAACTGTAGACGTCCCCGAACGCCTCAGGAGGATGATCGCTGAGAACGAACATCTCCGTCAGGATTTGGCCTTGGAAGTGGCGAAGTCCAAACAAGCTGTACGCCAAGATCCGGAACAACCTCTAAGGGCAGGTGGTGGATGACCTCGAGCCTGACAACAAGACTAATAGCGACTCCGACTCATTATCCCCGGAACCCAAGAAGAAGGGACGACCCGAAACTACTAGTTCCTCTGAAGAGAGTCCACGTATAAGGCATAAGCGAAGAAGAAACAGTTCAGACGAAGAAGACCAGCACGATCCCTTTGTATGACGGATTGCAAGGGCAGTGCTACCCAAGAAATTCAAAGCACCGTCATTCACCTTGTACGACAGTAAATCAGACCCCACCGATCACATCTGCCATTACAAGCAAGCCATGACGCTACATGCAGACGATGAGGCTCTCATGTGTAGAATATTTCCGAGCAGTTTGGGACCACTGGCTGTCAGGTGGTATTATAAACTGGACCTGGCTTCGATCAAGAGCTTCCACCAACTCCAAAAATCCTTCAGGGCAAGGTTTATCACTAATGAGGTCCAGCCAAAGCAAGCCGATTCCCTCTGGGCAATGTAGATTCAACCGGGGAAAACCCTTCGTGCATATTCGGTGTGGTATTGGGAGTGTTTTAATCTGGTAGATGATGCTTGCAATGACTCCATGGCCATTACTGCCTTCAAGATGGGATTACATCCTGACAGTGCCCTTCGCAGCTCTTTGACCAGACGGCTCCCCAAAACAGTCTGGTCGTTGATGAAGAAAGTTGAGGAATACCGTAAAGTGGAAGATGACGCCTTGCAGGTTAAAGCCGGAAACGTGGCCAACAAGACGGCCCCTTCTGAAATTGCTCAGCCGTTAAATTCTATACCACCTCAGAGCCTTGAACCACGACATCGGGCTAAACGAGACAAGAGACGGGATTCTCGCCGATCAAGCGACCAATGCTCCCATCGAGCAAATGAACAACTGCAAGTCGATAGCAAGCGCACAAGGTGCGCCGACAAGAAATATACGGAGTTGTCAGAGCCGATCAGCGCGGTTATGTCCAAAATCCAACACCTTCCGTTCTTCAAATGGCCGTTGAAAATGGTGGGACCTCCCGACACGCAAAGACGGGATAGGCGGTGCGAGTATCACAAGGATCATGGCCATGATACTTAGAGTTGTTATGCATTGAAGGATCACCTGGAGCAATTGGTACAAGATGGTCGGCTACAACAGTACGTCCGAAAAGGCAACTCAACCAAAGCAATAGCCTTAAGACAAGATTCATCTCCACTCGGCGTGATCCACATGATATACAGCCTGCCAATGTCATCTACGGTGCATACGATTCGGTCAAATCCCGACCCTCAAAATCAACTCACTCCGGCTAAACAGCCCCATGAAGCTACGAGCATTGCCTTTGATGATTCAGATTTGGCCGGAGTGACACTTCCCCACATTGATCCCTTGGTAATCGAGTTACGCGTAAATCGATTCACCGTTGAGCGCGTACTCATTGACCTAGGGAGCACATCGGAGGTTATGTATTACAAGACATTCACCAAACTCGGCTTCTCTGAATCAGATCTTTCTCCGGCTCATTATCCACTATTCGGCTTCAACACCAATCCAGAATACTCGTTGGGAAAAATCACACTACCCGTTCGAGCGGTCTCCCGAACAGTGGATGTGGAATTCTTGGTCGTCATGTTGCCTTCGCCGTATAATCTCATCATGGGGCGATCTTGGTTGCATACTATGTAGGCCATGCCAACCACCTATCATCAGCTGCTACGCTTTCCAACGGAACGCGGTATTGAGCAAATCTGTGGCTCCCAGAAATCAGCACAAGCATGTTATCTCCTTGCTGAAAAGACGTCAAAGGAGTTGCAAGTGGACTCTATTGAGGTGACGGATCGGGAGAGCCTCGACAATGTTGGGCGGCTCCCAAGTAAAAAGGCCACGGAAGCCCTAGATCGAGTTGAAATCAACAGAAACCCAGATAGGTTCTTCATGGTTGGCGCCTCCCTGAATCAAGTCGACAGACAGCAGCTAATTTCCTTCCTGCTCAGCAACCTTGATGTATTTGCGTGGACTCCATATGAGATGTCAGGTGTAGATCCGTCTGTTTCGCAGCACCGTTTAAATGTTGACCCTAAATGCAAGCCGATCATTTAGAAAATTCGGCGGTCAGCCGCAGAGCACACTATTGCCATTGTTGAAGAGGTTGACCGGTTGCTTGACACCGAGGCAATCAGGGAAGTGACCTACCCTACATGGCTCTCTAATACTGTGGTTGTGAAGAAGAAAAATGGGACTTGGCGAGTGTGCGTTGATTTCACGGACCTAAACAAAGCTTGCCCCAAGGATTGTTTTCCCTTTCCCAGAATAGACCAACTTGTAGATGCGACGACACGCCATTAGCACATGAGCTTCCTCGATGCTTACAGAGGCTACCATCAAATTGCCATGCATTCGGAGGACCAAGACAAAACTGCATTCCTCACCCTAAGAGGAACCTATTGCTATAAGGTTATGCCTTTTAGGTTGAAGAATACAGGGGCAACTTACCAAAGACTGGTCACTGCCATGCTCAAGGAGCAACTCGGCCACACTATGGAAGTGTACATTGACGATATGGTGGTCAAGTCCAAAGAAGGGCAAACTCATCTAGCCGATCTGGAAGAGACATTCGGCATTTTACGCAAATACAAAATGAAGCTGAATGCTTCCAAATGTGCGTTTGGGATCGGCTCTGGCAAATTCTTGGGTTACATTGTCAACCACCGAGGAATCGAAGCCAACCTGAGGCAAATCATAGCAATCTTGGAGCTCGGCTCCCCTCGTTCAATGAAAGAGGTTCAAAAGTTGATGGGGATGGCCGCCGCACTCAATAGGTTCATCAGTCGGTCCACAAATCGCTGCCGACAATTCTTTCATACACTACAGCAAGGCAAGGCTTTTAAATGGCCCGCCGAGTGCGAAGCCGCTTTCAACGGCCTCAAGACCTACCTTCGATCAGTTCCACTCTTGACAACACCTTCAGCAGGCGACCCACTCATCTTGTGTCTAGCAGTTTCCAACCGGGCCGTTAGCATCGTACTGATAAAGAAAGAGCTGGAGGGCAGCGGCCAGTGTATTATGTGAGCAAGGCAATGGTTGACGCTGAAACACGCTACCTTCCGTTGGAAAAACTCATTCTAGCCCTTGTCATGGCAGCGAGAAAGCTGATGCATTACTTTCAGGGGCATACCATCGGGGTACTAACGGACTATCCCCTCCGGTCGGTACTCCGTAGTGCAGAAGCATCAGGGCGCATTTCAATGTGGGCTCTTGAACTCGGCCAGTATGATATTCAGTTTCTGCCTAAAACCTCAATCAAGGGACAAGTGCTTGTCGATTTTGTGGCTAAATTCACAAAGGGTCTTGCCGACTTCAAGTTTGATGAAATTTGACCTAAGTCGAACTGGAGAATTTATGTTGGGGACATTTGGCAATTGTACTGTGATGGACCATCCAATCAATGGGGCAGTGGAGCCGGAGTAGTAATCATGGCTCCCGACGGCACAATAATTGAGCAGGCCGTCAAACTCGGCTTCAAAGCATCAAACAACAAGGTCGAATATGAAGCCCTTCTAACCGGTTTGCGGAATGCACAACTTCTGGGTGCTCGGCGTTTGCTTGCATTTTGCAATTCAAAACTGGTGATCAATTAGCTAAAGGGGGAATACACGGCCAAAAATGACCGTATGGCGGCTTACATGAAAACAGCTAACTCCTTGCTGGCAAAATTTGACCATCATGAATTGAATCAAATAACACGAGATCAGAACATACATGCAGATGCCCTGGCTTGCCTAGCCTCCGCCATTAACTTAGAGATTAAACGGACCATTGAAGTAGGTTTCATCCTGAAGCCGAGCATTGGCCCTTCAGAGGAAGTCCAGGTCAATGTCATAGAGTCAGGACCGAGTTGGATGGACCCCATTGCTGCATTCCTGTCTTCCGAACAGCTCCCAGCGGACAGGAAGGAAACGCACAAGCTGCGAAACAAAGCCCTGCGATACTACTTGGATCCGCTAAGAAAGCTTTATAAAAAATCCCTTTCTGGTCCATACCTAGAATGCGTGCATCCGGACAAAGTCAAAGAGCTTCTGACTGAAATACATGAAGGCAGTTGTGGCGTACATTCTGGCGAGCGCTCCTTGGCTCATCGAGCTGTAAAACAGGGGTATTATTGGCCGACAATGAGAGCAGACGCCGAATGTTATGTGAAAAAATGTGAATAATGCTAGAAGTTCTCCCCCTTAACCCATCTTCCTGCTGAAGAATTAAGCTCTATCACCAGTACCTGGCTGTTCGCCCAGTGGGGATTTGATATCGTCAGACCATTGTCAAGGGCTCCGAAAAACAAGCGATACTTGATTGTCGCGACAGATTACTTCACAAAATGGGTCGAAGCGGAGGAATTAACGCACATTCGAGATGCTGATGTTAAGCGCTTTGTCTGAAGAAATATCATAACACGATTCGGCATTCCAAGAGCACTTATCTCAGACAATGGCACCTAGTTTGATTATGGCATCTACCGAGAGCTGTGCAGCAAGTATGGTATCCGGCCTTACTTTTCCACACCGGCTTACCCACAAAGCAATGGTCAAGCTAAAACCTCTAACAAATCCATTTTGGATGGCATCAAGAAGAGGCTGGAGAAAGCTAGAGACAAATGGGTCGAAGAATTGCCGAGTGTGTTGTGGACTCATCGAACTACGCCGAGACGATCCACTGGGGAAACATCGTTTGCTTTATGCTTTGGAACCCAGGCAATCATACCCCTGGAGATCGGCCTCCCAACCCTGAAATCAAAAGTTTTTGATATGGGCCAAAACGACACGATGCTGGCCTTGGATTTGATTCTGATTGAAGAACGAAGAGATCGTGCCCTTGCATCCATGGCATGGTACCAGCAGCAGCTTGCTAAGTCGTATAATCAACGTGTTCAGCTGCGCCACTACACACCAGGAGAGTTGGTTCTGAAGAAAGTACTTCCAGCAACCAGGAAACCGGCTGATGGAAAACTGGGTCCTAACTGGGATGGCCCCTATCAGGTCGATTCGATCGCAGGAGTAAGGGCCTATCGGCTCAAAGACATGTCTGGAAGGAATCTTCCATGGCCTTGGAATTCAATGCACTTGCGTAAATTCTATCATTAAACCCGACCTATGGGGAATGATACTAGTTTTGAATGGTTCACCATGTACACATTCCACTTTTGTAACGTAAAGATTCCTGTTTACTCACTACGAAATCCAGTTCAAAAGTGTTCTGATAAAAGCCTCCGGATTCGGAGCGCCCTTCGTGGATATCACGATTGGCCAAGACAAAAAGCCTCTGAATTCGGAGCCCCATTCGCACAGGTCACGTTTGGGCCGATTAAGCCTCCGGATTCGGAGCCCCATTAGTGCACGACACTTTTGGGCCGATTAAGCCTCCGGATTCGGAGCCCCATCCGTGCAGGTCACGTTTGGGCCAATTAAGCCTCCGAATTCGAAGCGCCCTTCGTAGATATCACGATTGGCCAAGATAAGTCTCCGGATTCGGAGCCCCATTAGTGCACGACACTTTTGGGCCGATTAAGCCTCCGGACTTAGAGCACCCTTCGTGGATATCACGATTGGCCAAAGTCTCCAGATTTGGAGCCTCATTAGTGCACGACACTTTTGGGCCGATTAAGCCTCCAGATTCGGAGCGCCCTTCGTGGATATCACGATTGGCCAAGATAAGTCTCCGGATTCGGAGCCCCATTAGTGCACGACACTTTTGGGCCGATTAAGCCTCCGGATTCGAAGCGCCCTTCGTGGATATCACGATTGGCCAAGATAAGTCTCCGAATTCGAAGCCCCATTAGTGTATGACACTTTTGGGCCGATTAAGCCTCCGGATTCGGAGCACCCTTCATGGATATCACGATTGGCTAAGTCTCCGAATTGGCCAAGTCTCTAGATTCGGATTGGCCAAGTCTTTGTGGATATCACGATTGGCCAATTAGGCCTCCGGATTCGGAGCGCCCTTAGTGCATTGGCAAACATTCAAAATGAAATGGGACAAGCCGTATAAACAAAGACTGAAACATGCAAAACATTCAAAATGAAATGGGACAAGCCGTATAAATGAAGGCTGAAACATGCAAACATTCAAAATGAAATGGATAAGCCGTATAAATGAAGGCTGAAACATGCAAACATTCGAAATGAAATGGGATAAGCCGTATATACGTAGGGTAAAACGTGCGAACATTCAAAACAAAATGTGTCCTTAGATTAATCGATTGGCATGAAGTGTACCAATATAAGTAGAAAGTACGCTAACACTTGAAAACGAAGCATTTTATTAAATTAGCCAATAATTACATAATTTTGCACGCAATCTGTATTTGAGCATTACAATGTCTACATTTATCGACGTCTCCCTCATCATCACTCTTCTCAACTTCGAAGGCGAAAAAGGAGAAGTGATCACGCTGGTATAGTGGCAACGCCGAATCAACGCCTGCTGCTCGGAGAGCCTCTGTGGCCTGAAGTGCCTTGATCCAACCGTGCTTAAATCCACGATTTCACATCGGCAAACTTCCTCGGCGAGTTTCTCCATGGTCTTCTGTATTCTGACCTTTTAGCCGTTATGGAAGCCTTTTTCATAGGCCGTGGACCTCACAGTCTTAATCGCAAACATGCTAGCCGTGTTCCGATTGGCAATGGCATGACTTATCAGCCTCTGGGTCACCCTCTCTTCCACAACCGAGTTGGGATGGCTGGCCAATTGAGACTCGGTAGACTTGATTTTCCTTAGTTCTCGCTCGGCCTTCTCCACGCGAGCTTCTAAGTTCTGAATGCGTTCATCTCTCTGTGCTATATCCCGCCAAGCGGCGTGAAGACGTATGCCGATTTCATAAGCGATGTACAGCCCCTTCACCGCCCCATGAATGCCCTCACGAAACACTTCAAAATCATGCCGACCTACCATCGATTGCTGGACTTCGGGTGGAAAAATCTATCGAGCGAACTCAACTGCCACATTTGGATCTCGAACGATTGAATCTGCCTCTGTCATTGGTCTATTCTCCACGAAGATCGCGAAAATCAATGGGTGCGGTGTCGCATCAGATTCCCTTCCAGAACGGGATTGCGGAGATCTGCCCCGCGGCTGCTTGTCCCTCCTGGATGACCTACTTCAATGACGAAGAGATTGGTGTCTCTCCCGATCCCTCGAACTCCTACTTCCCGTGCGCATAGGTTCACCACTTCGATTCATGTTTCCTTCCAGCTCAGCTAATATCCTTGCTTCTCCTCTGCTGTTGAAGAAAAGTCTATTTGACATTCGCACTTGTTTAACCTTCCTCAACGAACTGGACTGAGTTACTAACTCTGAGCATAAAAATAGGACCTTTGTGCACGAAGTACACACCCCATTTATTCCCTACGGGGGCAGCACCTCCAAGGTGATCTCATTAATATTAAAACCTCAATAGCCCGGCGCCGATTGAGTCATGTTCCCTAACCGCCCCACGAACCTCTGTTATTCGGCATTCTAGTTCATGAACCAGCTGGGCAAAGGCAAATTCGTCAATCTAATCAGCGTATTTGCCGTAGCCGCCCTATGAATCTCTTTTACTCGGCGTTCTATTTCATGAACCAGCTAGGCAAAGGCAGATTCATTAATCTAGTCGGCTTAAGTGCCCCAGCCGCTCCTTGAATCGATTTATCAGCACAATATTCATGAGTTCATTTTATTCGGTTTTCCAGTTCATGAACCAGCTGGGCAAGGGCAGATTCGTCAATATAATCAGCGTATTTGCCCCAGCCACCCCATGAATCTCTGTTTATTCGGCATTCTAGTTCATGAACCCACTGGGGCAAGGGCAAATTCATCAATCTAATCAGCTTAAGTGCCCCAGCCGCTCCATAAATCGATTTATCAGTACAATATTCATGAGTTCATTTTATTCGATTTTCTAGTTCATGAACTAGCTGGACAAGGGCAGATTCGTTAGATTTGTCAATATAATCGACGTATTTGCCCCAGCCGCTCCATGAATCTCTGTTTATTCGGCGTTCTAGTTCATGAACCAGCTGGGGCAAGGGCAAAGTCATCAATCTAATTGGCTTATGTACCCCAGCTGCTCCATGAACTAATCTATCAGCACCTCATGAATTCATTTTTATTCAGATTCATCAATCAAATTCATTAATAAAATTGGCTAATAAGTTTTCCGTCTCACATAGTCTTGACATTTTGACGGCCTGCGCTTCAATCTAGTCGGCTTAAGTGCCCCAGCCGCTCCATGAATCGATTTATCAGCACAATATGCATGAGTTCATTTTATTCGGTTTTCCAGTTCATGAACCAACTGGGTAAGGGCAGATTCATTAGATTCGTCAATATAAACAACGTATTTGCCCCAGCCGCCCCATGAATCTCTGATTATTTGGCATTCTAGTTCATGAACCAGCTGGGGCAAGGGTAAATTCATCAATCTAATCGGCTTATGTACCCCAGCCGCCCTATGAACTGATCTATCAGCACCTCATGAATTCATTTTTATTCAGATTCATCAATCAAATTCATTAATAAAATCGGCTAATAAGTTTGTCGTCTCACGTAGTCTTGACATTTTGTTCTAACTGCTAATTCTTTTAATTATGTACTTATATAACAAACAGTATAAGCAATCGCTTGAGAGCATAGAAAATTTTCATTCATAAATTGGACGCTAACAGCGGACATTTTACACATGAAAATCGGTTGACGTTCCAAAACGATGAAAATCCACTAACAAAAAACTATGCATCTAAGATGCCTACCAAAAATCAAAATATGCCTTGATTATTCCTCAGGGTCAGACGCCAGCGGGTCAACGTCCACCTACTCATATGGAATCGGCTGTGCCAATGTCACTTTCGCAGCAGCGAGGGCTTTGACCCAGCCGTGTTTGAAGCCCCGATTCTTAAACTTCGACGCTTCTTCTGCGTAGCTTTCCAAGGCGGCCTCTTGCCCAGCTTGGAACGCCTTGGAAATCTTGGAGTCGGCCTTTTCCCTTGCCTTCTTCGATTCCTCCAAGCCGGCTTCCAGTTTGGCGATTGCCTCCTGGGCTAACTTAAGTGCCTCATCGCTGGCCTTTGCCTTTTCCTCGGCGGCAAGCCTTAACTAATCGAAATTTTGAGCTCGCTCGGCCTCTGAGTCGGCTCTGGCGCGTTCCACCATCGCTTGCGCTGCCTCATGATCGGCCCCTTGAGAGGCCGCCACAACCTTGTTCTGTTCATTGTCAATTTCGGCTTTCAATAGGCCGATCTGTTCTATGGCGTCGTCTTGACGGCAGCCCATCTCGGCTATCCTGCCCACCGCCTACAAAACAAAGAAACAGCAAACAAATAATGAGAAAAATATTTACAAACGTGCATGCGTAAAGATGAAAAATTGCAAATAAGACAAGTAACGTACCGATAGGGCCGACTGAGCGGCCAAAGAAATTAGCATCAGATCTGGCTCCGCTCGAAATACGGCTCTGTCGACCGGCAGGGATATCGAGGAGGCCATGCTCAAGGCCACAGCCGGGTCCCTCAAAGCCGAGGAGTCTGAAGAAATCGGCATATTTCTGACCCTTGGTTGAATCGTGAATGGAAGGACCAAATCCGACTCCTCAACTCGGCGCCATTTATCGCTTTAGTCCTCTTTATACTCGGCCTCCCGATCAGCGGGGCACTTTTCTCCCCTTTGTTCACCTTCGTTGGATTGCCCCACCTGCTCCATCTTGGCCGTTTCAGGGTAAGTCGTCTCTTCGGTAGTAATCGGAGGAGTAGACTCAGTGACCATGGCTGGTGTAGACTCAGTGACCGCAGCGGTTGGAGTTTCTGATTGGACAGCCTCGGCCCTGCGCCTGGTGGCCATCCTCTCGGCATTCTTCTTCCTCGCAAGTTGCTGAAGTGATTCCCCAGCCATATCCTCTGGATAAGCACCGGCAAGATCTCCTAAGTTTGTAAAAATGTCCTCAAAGACGTCTCCTCGGCCGGACGTAGATGGAGGGTCAGAAAAATTCAGTCCAGCCTCCTCAAATGCCGAATTGAGGGCTTCGTCTACCTCGGTTCCCAATTGATCCGGGTCCTCGGCGATCTGATCGGCTATTTGTTCTTTTGCGTGTTCCGAATCGGAGGCTTCTAAACCTATCTCCTTCAGATTTTTAAAGCTGGGGAAGATAAGGGCTGTAAGATGATTTTCGCCTCTTGGAACTGGAATATGGTCTGCTGCCGAAAATGTTGCGTAGGACGGCACGTAGCGCAAGAGAATATGGACCGCCCTTCCTTGCTTCTGAAGATTTGGACGGCCAACGAATTGCAGAGCGGTTTTAATATCTGTAAGTACAGCGTCGTCGGCCGAAACCAACACTTTCTTCAACGCGTTGCCTACGCAAACAAAACGTTAAGTACATGAAAGGAGAGCCGAATACACATGCGAAAATATAAGCAACTAGAATGAGCTATACGGCCACCTGGATCGCCTTTTCGCCTTGGCACGAGATCCAGGCGATCTTTACCCTCGCCAAATTCCCAGTTGCCTTGAACAACGACCATCACGTCGTCAACACGCTTGCCAGAGCTGGCAAGCATGGTCACTAAATGATGGTGTCCTTGGCCCTAAGAAAATAGTGTCCTAGACGGCCAGTGGACTTAGCTAAGACATAGCAATGCCGAATCACAGGAATGCCTAAGTTAATCCTAAGACGACGGTTTAATTCTATGATCCCCATTATGATGCGAAAAAAATTCACGTTAGGCTGGGAAGGAATTAGGCCCCAATGTCGAAGGACGGCTCTCAAAAACGGATGAAGGGGAAAACGGACGCCGCCTTCAACAATCGATAGGAGAGGAATGATGATTGTGCTCTCGTCGGTCCTCTGCATATCGGTGGTGCTGTCTTCCACGAGTGACAGATGAACATCATCGGGGATGGAACAATGGCGTCGGAAGCCGGAAATCCGATCCGGAGAAAAGAGTGCTTTCAAATTTCTTGTCATCGTATTCAACCTAGGGGTTATGCAAAACTAATAGTAAACGAGAAAATGGTATTGGGAGTGAAAGAGAAGAGAACTTACAGGGAGCGGAAGGGATAATGAGAGACAAAAGATAGTTGCAGAGGTCACAAGGTGGAGGAGTTGTACTAGAAGGCGAACCAAAAAATCTTGAGTATTCAAAGTATACATTCGAAGAGGCGGGAACTTGCAATGATGACTAGAAAATGTGTGCGTTCTGACACGCTTTGGAATGAGGTTAGCCGCCAAATTTTTGACTTTTCAAGATCGAAACCAAACACGCCGACTAAACAGAGTTAGTGGGGTGTTTGGGGTGAAATTGTGGTAGCCGAATAAAAGTAGACACAGATATGCAGGGTATATTTTCCCAATCGGTGTATAGTATGCATTCGGCCCCTCCCCCGACATTTCATATGCCGAATAAGTCAACAAGGGGCCGATTTAAAGTTATAATACGGCATAATTGGGGGCCGAGTGAATAAGTACATGACAAATCAAGAGCGGGCTTTACCTAGAAGACCAGGAGCATATATAAATAGAAGAACAACAACCAAAGAGAGGTATGTGAGAACTAGTATGCTTAACTTAAGATACAAGCAATCAAGAGAGTATACACTGACTTATCCGTCGGAGTGCTAATTCCGGCACCCCCGACTGGAGTGTTCATTCCTTTTCAGGTGACTAGCTGAGGATCACGAACGTCCCCCAGGATCTAAAGAGTATTTCCAAACCACTTCCCCACAGCCTTAATTTCAGCACATTTAGGCTATTGTTTTGGCATGATATAGCTCTGTTTTAGGCTGGTTTGGTTGTTTGTGCATTGTATTGCATGCCTCCTGTATAAAGCCCTTGACTAGCTTTGAGTTCTAAGGGCCCTAACATGCTACACTTGTGTTGTTTGCATGATATGTCATCATTTGGCATATGATTTCAGTGCTTGTACCTCTGTCATGCTCTCATAGATATCACTCTTTCAATACTTTTGACCTTGCTTGCGAGCCAATACGTATGCCTGCTTATCTAAGCTTTTGGGCTATCGTTTCAGCATGTTTTAGCCTTTGTCTTGGCATGCATAAGGTCTGTCCATAGCAGGTTTAACCGTTTGTCCATTGTATTGCATGCCTCTTATGTAATGCTCTTTACTAGCTTTAGTGCCCTTGGCCCTTAACATGTCTCGCATGCATTGCTTACATGATAGTCTTTTGCATGCCACTTTAGCATTGAAAGATGAGCATGTTGTTTACATTGCCTTGTGTTTGGATCGGACATTAATCCAAATACAAGGAATGTGGCATGTTTCATACTCCAAAGTAATGAAACGTATTGCGTTTCTTGGTCGCTAACACTCTTAATCAAGCATGATAGGGTGGAGGCTCTCTTGTGTGTTGTTTGTGCATTCATCAACATGGTGTAAGCTTGGTCCTCGGCCATCATGCATTGAGG
Source organism: Camellia granthamiana (assembly GCA_036172215.1). Taxonomy (NCBI): domain Eukaryota; kingdom Viridiplantae; phylum Streptophyta; class Magnoliopsida; order Ericales; family Theaceae; genus Camellia; species Camellia granthamiana. Next base: position 32,940,258 of record CM069916.1, read on the forward strand.
TGCTTGGTTGGTGGTTCGAGTGCCGAGTGCCACGCTCCTTTGAGCTTGAGACATGATAAGGAGTGTGGTAATACACACATTGTCTTAGAAATACATTGATGTGCCCCTATTGTTCTCTGTTGCAGCAAAACCTGCGGCCTGCAAAACAACTAGCCGACCAGCCAGTGGCACTAGCCAGCCGGCCAGTTTTTCTGGCTGGCAGCCCACCAGCAGATCCCTGTGTTGAAGCAAAGGTATTCTAGAGGTTTGCACAATTTTCAAAGACCAAGGCAAGTGCAAACAGAGGCAAATGACTACACGGTAATGGATTTCAGAGCGAAAGCGAACCGAGCATGCATCTCTCCCTCACCCTCGAGGCCATTTTACCGCTTTACTTACTTAGTTAATTTGCCGGTTTTTGTAATTAATTAGTTAATGTGTTCAGTTAATTTAATTCATTTTTGTAATATTCTAATTAGCTTAGATTAGCTAGTTATTCAAATTCAATTTGGTTTGTAATAATTAATTAGCTAAGTTAGTTAATTAGTTAGGTAGCTTAACTTAGCTTAGATGAGCTTAGTTTATTCGGACCCTTCGTCGAGAGGGAAAATGCTGTGATAAGGGTGCGTGTGTTTGTGCATGTCTTCCAACCCCAATTCTTTCTCCTTTTTACTTAACCGCTTTTGATGGTTACTTTTACGGCATGTTTCGATTAGCATCCTTATGCTTCGCATGGGTACATCATTCATTTGTCTTGCATGCACCGGGCTCGGTACATCATTCAAACTGCATCGTATTTCAATACACTTACTTGAATACGTGTTTCACAGCATGTTATCAAGTGTTGCATTCATATGCCATTTTAGATAGCTGAGCCTATTCAGCTGCATTTTGCATGTGTTGCATTAGGTATTATAGCATAATTAGGATCATGGATTGATTTCTAACTAGCTTCTGTTTTGGCTCGAAGTACACTGTAAGTGTTTATGCTTTAGCATCCTTGCATGAGTGTGAGTGATTGCCATGATAGCATGCTTGCCATGAGGCTATTTGCTTAAGTGATTTAACTGCATGAATGCCTGTGGATGAAGGCTTCATTGCTTGAATTGGGATAATTCATCAAATGCGAGTTTTAAGCCCACTTGAAGGTGCCAAATCATCATGTTTTCTAAACCCACTTGAGGGTGGCAAATCCGCGTTTTAGCCTGCCTGCGAGTAGCATCTTCAAACCATTTTTGAAAAACAAACATGAGATGTTTTGTTCCAAATCGAGCGATTTAGTCTATACTTGTGTGTTGTGCGCATCACATAGTAAAGCTAGATTAATAACCGGAATAAGAACACATGTGTTTTCAAAACAACATATCATGCTTAGTAGAGGCCGATCCTTTAATCGGGCGAGCAGGGGTGCTCATTTCATGACCTTCCCCTCTCGTACCCTAGTTCTCAAGCCGAGGCAACTTTGGTAATGACAGACACGTGGCCTTTGGCACGAGTCAGGGTTTCCTAAATTTTCCAAAATAAAATATTTAGGTGGCGACTCTGAAATCTGGCAAAGCAGTCTATGTTTGGCACTTTTGATTCAAAATTGATTTTTCAAAACCAATTGCCGAATTTAGACTCTTTAGTGATTTATCAGTCTTACATTGCACTTTGTGAGATTAGATTCAAAACCGTGACAGGAGTCCGAACTGTAGTAGCTAGAACCCAATTCGCGCCCTCTCCGAAAAGGGGGGGCGCGGAGAGAGTTCGGGCAGTCTACAAGTGACCACTCACATTTTGCATGTCCGCTCGAGCGAGGCCTCTTTTTCAGCAAGTTTTATAAAATGTGTTCAAGTGCATTTTAGCATTCTCATTGCATCCTAGGCATTCCTAGGCCAAGATTAAGACATAATAATGGGGATAAGACTTAAAAACACACAAAGAACAAAGTGAAATAAGTCACGTACTATTCGAGCGTGTGTTTCAAACGTATATTGTTATGTGTTTGTGTAGGTTACGCGTCGTAGGCTATCTAGTTATCTGTTCTGCCTATCTACTTTGGAACCATCTGTGAGTAATAACTTTGTAAAGTTATGTTCGATATGAAATACTTTTTGAACATTATGATATGATATGAACTATTTTTGAATGATACAAAAGGTTATTTTGTGATTACATGAATGATGATCCAATTCTTTGAAATGTCTTTGCGGTATCCTTAGCGGAGGCCCTCGCTCAGGAGAATAATACTGTGGCTTATGGTCATGAGGCCCTTGCCCAAGGGAATAATACCGTGGCCAGGCCCTAGCCCGGGGGACTAATACCGTGGCCCATGTATGAAATATGTTACTCGGTACCGGAGGTTCCATTATGGAACTTGATATGCTTGACTAACATGATATGTTACGCTAAAGGAAGTACCACATATGATTTGAATATAAATATGAATATGACTCTATTTCTGATACGAATGCGAACATGACTATGTTTCTGTTTGATAAGAGATTTGAAATCTAAATCTGATACGGTCATCATTCATTAAAACCTTTACTTTGTTATTATTCACTAGGCACCAGCTCACTGTATTTATTTATGTATGTAGGTGACCAGGTGCGTGATTAGGCCCAGAATTGAGGGCCTAAGTTTTGTTTTGTCAAGCCATCCATCGTGTCTCTCGGGGAGGTTCCCATGTACAAAAGTGAAGTTTTGTGAACCATGTCAAGGGTTATTTTGTGTATCACATTAAGAACATTTATGTATTGTCTTGTTTTGTTTTTCTGTAATCTGGGCTAAGTCCCTTTTATAATGCTTGCATGGCATTGCCAGACTCATGTGGACGTGGCATTATATGTGTATATTTTATGAGTTTTCAAATTTATGTTCCATGTATGTCTGCACAACTCTGTAGACTATGAATATTTTGTATAATTGCTTCTGCAACCCCTAGTTATATGTTATTCTGTTAAGAGGCCTTTGGCAATCTAAGGATTACTGGCCGGTTACAACACTAAACCTATACGGGCAGGTTTGGGTCGTGACAATGATCGATCATGAAGAGAGCTGACTGCGAAGGTGGTCGAGCAGGGTGGTTGAGCGAGATGGCCGACAGTGGGGAGAGCCGACTGCGAAGGTAGCCGAGCGGGATGACCGACCAGGAGGAAGGCCAACCCCGAAAGTGGTCGAGCAGAATGACTGACCGTGAGGAGAGCCGACCGCAAAGGTGGCTGAGCGAAATAGCGCTAAAAAGAGGGTCGAAAAGGCAGTGACGGTGCACGGGGCTCGAGGAGCGAGTAAGTACATGATGATATGAAGTGGAATAGACGGGGAAGAGAAAAGAGTTAATGGAGAGAGGAGGGGATCGTAGCCGTACATGTGGCATGATGTTAGGCCGCGAATAGGAAATACAAATCGATGGGAGGAGGTGAGGGGGCTGGTGGTGGAGATGTGGAAAAGGCAGGGGTTTATACTTGTTTGTCGAATTTCAAACTGGCGAATTTTAACCTCGATCCTTGGAACACAGGCAAACCTTGGGCATTTGGACTGGTGCGATTTATATACCTTATTGCATAGAATCAACACATTCCAGACTTTAGCTACTACATCTCGGTGGACTCTTCCTTCTTTTACATCGTCGATTTCCTTGCCCCCGCAACCAAGGTGATATACAGAAATGTGAAGGAGATGGCACAAGAAGGTGCCGGCGATGACATCAGATGCGTTAGGAGATGATGATAGAGTGGCACTGGCAGAGCAATATAGAGTGGAGAGGCGTGAAGAGAGCATTGTGGAGTGGCAATGTGTGACCCTCTCCAAGGACAGTGATGGCGGCGGTCCAGCATCTTAGCCAAGTGGCGCCGGACCATTGGCATACCAAGGCTAACAAATTGACGGTAACGGTAGAGGATTTGAAGGAGATGCGAAGTAGATACCAGATTCTAGCATAGGTAGAGTTGAGAGTGCCCATGGCGAAGAAGAGGGCTTCTGATGTACGGCCAATGGAGTTCGCTTTTGTACGAAGAAGTGCTGAGGAGGGATCTGAGGCTGCCCCTTCCACAGCTAGTGATCGATGTGCTAAATCGCCTAGAGGTGGCCCCAGGACAATTAATGCCGAGCGCATAAAAGATTCTATTTGCGTGCGGAATCGGGTGGCCACGAGCGACCGGAGGAGAGAGAATGACAGTGGACGAATTTTTCTCATGCTACAAGGTGTCAGGGCAACAGGAGACATGTGTGACCTTACAAGCCATAGCAAGATGGGGATTGGTGGCGAGACTACCCTCGTCAATGAAGGGCTAGCAGCCAAAGTGATTTTTTGTGTCGAAGAGTGGCGGAAGAGGAGTGCGCACAATTTGGAAAGTCCCTACCAAGTCGTTGGAGCCAAAGTTAGATGCTGAAGCGGAGAGGAGGGTCAAACAGGTGAAGGAGTAGAAGGAGAAGTAAGGGCTAAAGTGGGACAACCTCGTCCAGCCCTCAGCCTTATTTTCCCTGCATCTAGGGCCGCAACCAGCAGAAAGATATCCATCACTAGAAGAGATAGAGGCAAGGAGGAAAGCTCAAGAGGCAGAGGACAAGCGAGTTTTTGCAATGACGGATAAATATAAGGAGAAAGAATTAGGCCTAGCACCTAAGCTGGTTGCGAAGAGGTCGGTCCAACCACGTTCCAAGCCCTTGGGAGATAGAGACTTCATCGACTTTGTGCCCTTGCAAGCGCCAGTGGATCCGCTGAAGGAAATAAGCAAAAGGGAAATGGAGTTGATGTTGAAGAAAAAGAAGAAGAGGAAGGTGGTTGCGAATGGAAGTAGGGGAGGACTGGTGTTGAAGAAGGCGAAAGAGGGGGTGGTGGAGTTGCCTCCAGAAGTAGAGGAGGAAGAGACCAGGGTTGGTGTGAGGGCGGTAGAAGGTTTGGCCAAGTTTCTAAGTGGCCAAGTGGCGAATGAAGTAGACAAGCAACAAGGGTTGGCAAAAGCTGACCGGTCGGCAGACTTGCCCTCCAAGGACGTGCCTTTACAAGAAGTGCCCCCAAGTTAGGAGGTAGGGAGAGAGCGGGCGAATGGAGTAGAGACAAGCGCCACGCTGAGGACTGCCACGTATCACGCTCGCGTGGTAGTCGACTACTTGGCAGGTGATGGGGGCGAAGCCAGGGTCGTCGCAAACCATCTATTGGGGGTTGTTAAGGATGCGGCCGTGCGAGGTATGGCACAATTTACGGAGGTCAACCTTACGAGAGGGTTTTGCTTGGCGTAGATGGAAGTAGCGACCCTGGCAGCGGTCCTATTGGGCAAGATAGTGGGGGCGAAGGTGGAAGCGGAGTCACTGAAGGCCTAACTGGAAGGGGTGCGGGTGCAATTGTAGAACTTAAGGGTGGAGACTACTGGCTGGAGAAAGGCGGCGCGGAGCGCTTGTGCAAAGGACCTGGCCTATGCTCAGAGGGCGAAAAAGGTGGAGGCATTGGCGATGGTGCAGAGTTACTTGATTGAGCACGCCAGGGTAGGTCAGGCTGAGGTCACCTCCGATCTATCAGTCACAAAGTCTAAACTTGAAGTGGTGCGCCACACGGTGGTATCACTATAGTTTGAGCTGGCGAGCAAGCAGAAGAAGATGGGCGAGGTCCAAGAAGAAGCCTGCGACATCGCCAAAGAGAGATTGGAAAAGGCCATCATAAATAATGAAGAGCTGCACGATCAAGCCTTGAAAGACAATGAAGAGGCAGATGCGCATGTCGCTGAGTTGGAGAAGGCCTTGGGAGAAGAAAGGGCCAAGACTGCAGAGTTAGCCAGGATGATGGCGTCTGAGAGGGCTGCCTATTCAGATCTGTGCATCGTGGCGATGGAACAGTTTAAGTCATCCCTTAAGTTCCAAATGGCCATTGACGTGGCTGTGGTGAAGGGCTTGGCCAGAGAGGGAAAAGTTGGTACTGGGCCGTCAGAGGTGGCTACTACTGGGCGGACCAAAGAAGAAATAATCCAGAGTGTTCAGCAGTTAGACTACTATGAACATAAGATGAGCTAGTATTGGGACAGTGGCTAGATAAGCTTCAAGTAAAGGGCGGAGAAGCTCTTCTCTGACATGGACTTTAATGTTGTAAGGCTAGAAGATGGGGACATAGCCCAGACCCCACTGGATGAGGGGGTTGAGGAGGAAGAGTTGGTATCTAGCGAGGAAACTAGGGATAAAGGTGGAGCAGTGTGAAAATTAGACTTAGGCTATCCTATTTTTGTTGTTTTTCCCTTTGTCGAATTGACATAGCTCCTTGTAGAGAATGGTTGACATTTCTAAAGAATTTAAATTTTGAAAGTTTGGTTTTTATCTACCTCAATGGTTTTTTTTTTTTTTTTTTTTTTTGTACTTGGTATATAATAAACTTGTGCATAAAAAGATTTAAGTGTTGGGTAATGAAGTGCTTTATAAAGTAATGTGGCTAAGGAGACTTAAAAGTGAACTAAATGAATCATGTAACTAGCTATCCACAGTCTAGAAAAAACTGCATGTTATTATGGTTTGTAATAAAGTTAAGTTATAAAATTGCTGTGTGTTTTTCTTTTTGGACTGTGTTTCAAAGAACAACTTAGTCTGGCTGAGGCTTGGAGGTCTCAGTTTGGCTGAGGCTTTGGAGGGCTCAGTCTGGCTGAGCGCTTTGTGCTCAGTCTAGTTAAGCGCTTCGAGGCTTTGGAGGGCTTAGTCTAGCTAAGACTTTGGAGGGCTTAGTCTGGTTGAGCGCTTCGTGCTTAGTTTGGCTAAGGCTTCGGATGGCTCAATCAGGCTGAGCGCTTCATGCTCAGTCTGGTTGAGAACTTCATGCTCAATCTGGCTGAGGCTTTGGAGGGCTCAGTTTGGCTAGGACTTTGGGGGGCTCAATCTGGCTGAGCGCTTCGTGTTCAGTCTGGCTGAGGCTTTGGTGAATATTTGTTCATTAAGGCCAAAAAAAAAAAAAAAAAAAAAAATTGGGGAATTCAAATAGTTGGCATTAAGGTATAGTCCTGCATAAGTTGATGCATTGTATAGCCAGTACAAAAATGAACAAGTGTTCCGAACAACAAAATGAAACATACAACAATTGAATTTATGCAAGAACAAAAGATGCCGTTTTACTGGAAATATCGTTTCAAGTGCTCGGCATTCCAAGGGTGAGGAAGGTCTTTGCCTTCCATGTTTTGGAGACGGTAAGTGCCTGGACGGGGTCTAGCTTTAAGGATGTAAGGTCCTTCCCACTTAGCTGCGAGCTTCCCCTCGGTTAGCTTTTTAGTGGCGAGGGTTGCTTCTCGAAGAACGAGGTCTCCCACTGTGAATTCTCTAGGTCGGACTCTGTGATTATAGTGCTGCCTCACTTTCTGTTGGTATGAGGCCAGTCGGATGGCGGCTGTTTCTCGCAATTATTCGATGAGGTTGAGGTCAACCCTCCGGAATTCGTTATTTAGTTGTGGATCGAGATTGATGATCCTGGGCATTGATAGGCCATTTCTACGGGAATGACTACCTTGGCACCATAAGTTAGGCAAAAATGGGTCTCTCTAGTCAGAGTTCTGGCTGTCATCCAATAGGCCCTGAAGGTGATCAGCTCTATGGAGGACGTGGGGGATATTGGCGAAACGCTGGCATTTGTCACATTTAAGCACAAAGGTGATGGCTGTAGACACCCTATTTTTGACCGACCTTAAGACTCAGACATCATCGATTGAGCGCTCGGTGATTGCGCATGTTGTGCTCGTTCTGATGTTACGGAGTCTCGGCTGAGAGCCTTGCCTCTAGACTTCGGGACTCTTTTGTGCTTTGCCTCGATTTGCGAACCAGGTTCTGTCTTCTCTTTCTGAAGGGAGGGAGAGGTCTCATAGACCATCTCTCAGTGGTCGTAGGCTACTTTTCATGGTCGTAGACCACTGTTCCCGTTTGGAGACCAGTTTCCGATTTTCGGAGCCGTTGGCCGTGCGCCTCGGTTCGGGACCGCTTAACTTTCTCCGTTTGCTCCGGTTCTTGGCACACACCTTCTTCCCTCTCTCTAGAGGGACACTGTAGCCTGGGAGACCACCTTCGTGGTCGCACGCCACTTTCGATGCTTAACAGTCAGTTTTCGGGGCACCCGGCTGCGCATTTTGGCCCCCGAACCCTCATTTTGCATCCGTCTTGGTTCATTTTTGGCTTGGACCCTATTTTTATTGTTTGGAAGGTGGTACTAGGGTGGGAGACCACCTTTTCTCCTTGGAGACCACCTTTTTCCTCGCCGGCCGGTTTTCTTGACAGGAAGCTGGTCTCCTCGGTCTTTGGGCCACATTTACTGGTCTTCCACTATACCACTAGCTTGCATTGAGTGAGGAGACCACCCTAGGAGGCTGCCGACCAGCTTTTCAGACCTGAACCTTGTGAACCTGGTCGACCGACCAGGGCAAGTGGTCGGCCGACCACCTGAACTGGTCGGCCAGCTCTCACCTTTTCTGTCTCAGTAAGTTGGTTCCAGCTGTGCCAGCTGGGAGGCACAGACTACATCCTCCATACACGTGTATGGAGGATATTAGCCCTAGGTTTTAAGCTTCTTGGAGAAGCTTTAGCCGCCCTTGTCTATAAAGGAAGGCTTTCCCTTCCTTGTAGAGGGTTCTGAATTTGGCTGAAGCATACACACATACATCTCCCCCTTGTCTCTATATTTTGTGTTCAAAAGTGCTAAGCTCTTGCCCCTTTGCACACTACCTCTTAGCCTAACACCTCCAACACCAACCTAAGCTTCTTGGAGGGTCTTGAGAGGTCCTAAGGAGCTGCATTTTTGGTCCGTAAGCTGCTGGAGTTGCTGAGCTACAAGGGTAACACCCTATTCCCTCTTTTGAGTTTTATTTTGCTCCATCTTTTCGCCATACTTGCAAGCATTTGTGAGCTTTGGTGTAAACTGAAAAAAGTCTTATTTTGAGGTCCTTAACATGTTTGTTTAAGATCATTTTTCTGTTGGGGGTCATCTACCCCCTTGCATGCTTCATTTCACCTTGTTTTGAGCCATGCATTAAGGCCTTTGTTTTGAGCTTTGTTTGCCCTTTTGACTAATGAAATCCAGCAGATTTTTAGTGGTTATTATGTATTTTGAGAGCCAAAATCAGAGATGGGTGACCCTCTCTCTCCTTGTTTTGATTTCTAGCATATTTGGCCTAACAAAGGAGCCCTTATTTGCATGCTTCCAAGCCATGTTTTAGGCCATTTTTGGTGAGTTTTAGGACCTGCATAAGCTATGTCCAGAGCTTGTTTTGCCATATTGGGTGTCCATCTTGCATGTGTAGAATAACCCTCTTCATAGCCTATCAAAGGACCATGTCATTCTTGCATGCATTGACCATGTTTCAATGAGTTTTAGGGCTTTATTTGGCATGGCATACCTCTGAATTTTTCTGGTTTAGTGGCCTCTTGATTGCCTCACATGCTTGTAGTGCAAATCCTCTTTACTAGCATACATTGCATGCTATTTTGGCCTTTAATTCTAGCACTTTTTGGCCATGCCTTAAACTGATTTTGTGCATGTTTTGGACTGCCTTAGCTCTTTTTTTGGGCCTCATGGTCGAATGATGTTTGCTATGCATGGTTGAGGTTCAATACCCTTGCCTAACTTTGAGTTTTGAAACCTATTGCATACGTATTTCGAGGTGTTTCCATGTTTTGGCATCATTGTAAATCATATTTCAGAGCTTATATGTATGCCATATTCCCATGTTTTCCACTCTTTGAATGTGTTTGAGAGTTATGCATGAATACCTCATTTTTGGACCATTGCATGAGCTTCATTCCCATGCTTTGCGAGCCATCATTTTAGTCCATATTTGCTACTGTTTTTGCCTACATAGGGACTATTTGGGGCTGGTTTGGCCATTTGAGTATGGCTTTGCATGCCTATAGTGTAATCCACTTCACTAGTTTCAGTATTTGGGCCATCTAGCATGCATTGTGTGAGGTGTTTGCATGATTCGGGACCATCTTGCATGTCATTTTAGAGCTGGAAAATATGTGACTGTATGCCATATTTCATGCTTACCATGCTTTGGTGGAGTTGCACTATGTGCCTTAGGTTTGGTCCCTTGCATTTGTACATGTTTGCATGTGTGTTGTTGCTTCATTTTCATCATGTATGGCCACTAATTTGAGTGTGGCTGAGGCCCATTCATTTTAGTTTAAGTCCATCTTGCATTATGTATGCCATATCCATGTTGTCGCATGCTTGATCGTCGCATTGTGTATGCCTTGTTCATGTCTTCGTGCATGTCCATCTTCGTATGTGCATTGCGTATGCCATATAGTTCATGTGCATTGAGTATGCCATTTTTAGTTCATAGCATTGTGTATGCTAGTTGCATGTTTGCATATCATCTCTCGCATGCTAGCATGATTAGATTGCATTGTGTTTAGGGCTGCATGATAGTCGTATTATGTATGCCATGTATATCGCATTGTGTTTGGAATAGGATTTAGTCCAAACACGGGAAACGAGGGACGTTTCGTACTCCAAGTGACGAAACGTGCCTCGATTCTCGGTTGCCGACACTCCGGATTACCCATGATGGAGTTTAGGCCTTGTTGTGTTTATATGTGCATTCATTTTACATCGAGTCGTGCAATCCGACTCCTCGGTCATCATGCATCGAGATGCATGATTGGTGGCACGAGGATCGAGGACTACACTCCCTGGAGCTTGTGCAATGATGGGGAGAGTGGTCATGCACACATATGTTGAAAATACTTTGCATTGCCCCTTTCTCGCTCTCTGTTGCAGCAAACCGGAAACCAGCAGCAAAAAAAAAACTGGTCAGTAGCCTTCTGGACCTTTGTACAATGTTCTGGGACCAGTTGCAAACAGAGGTAAATCGGGGCATCGCGATGGATTTCCCGACAAGGCGACTTGAGCATACATGCATCCCTATCATTCGGAACAGAGCTGAGGCAGTCCATTTTGTTTAATTTGCATGCTAGTTTCCTTACTTAGTTAATTCGTTAATTAATTAATGTTGTGTAATAATTAGTTTCATTAGCTTAGATTAGCTAGTTTATTCTGTACTATTCATTCGGACACTCCGAGGAGGGCATTATTGTAATAAGTGTGCGTGTGTGTCATGCATGTCTTCCAACCCCACGTCTTTCTCCCTTTTATTTACCAGCTTATGATGGTTAGTTTTAGGGCATGTTTCAATTAGCATCTATATGTTCGCATGCTTACATTCATTCATCTGTATTGCATGCATCGGGCTCGTGAATCATGCTAACTGCATTGTATTTCAATTCCAAGTTGAATACATGTATCAATTGTTGCATCTCATATGCCATCTTAGAATAGCCGAGCCTATTGTAGTTGCATTTTTGCATGTGTTGCATTAGGCATTCTTGGCATAGTTAGGATTCATGCACGATTTCTAATTAGCTTCTTTCTTTGGCTCGGAGTACTCGGTAACTGTTTATGCTTTAGCATCCTTGCATGTGTGTGAATGACTGCCATGATAGCATGCTTACCATGAGGCTATGTACTTATGTGATACAACTGCCTGGATGCCTGTGGGTGAAGGTTGGGTTGCTTGAGTTCGAATAATTCATCGAAACCCGTGTTTTAGCTTACTTGCGAGTAGCAAACTTCAATCCATTTTCAAAACAAACAGATATGCGATGCTTTGTTCCAACTTAGGCAATCCAGTCTATACTTGTATGCTGTGCGCATCACATAGTAATTCTAGGCTAATAAACTGGAATAAGAGCACATGTGTTTTCAAAAACTCGATATCATGCTTAGTAGTGGCTGATCTTTGATCGGGCGAGCGGCGGTGCTCCTGAAATGACCTTCCCCAATCGTATCCAAGTTCCCGAGCCGAGGCAACTTTGGTGATGACGGACACGTGGCCTTAGGCACGAGTCAGGATTTCCTAAATTCCCCCAAAATAAAATATTTAGGTAGTGACTCTCTGTATCTGGCAAAGCAGTCTGTGTTTGGCACTTCTTTCTAAAAGTCAGTTTTCCAAAACGATTTGCCGGATTTGGACTCTTTGGTGATTTATCGATCTTGCATTGCACTTTGTGAGATTAGATTCAGAACCGTGACATTGAGTCTGAACTGTAGTAAGCCCAATGAACAAAACGGGATTCCCTCCGGGGACGTTCGGCGACGTCTACAGTTTCTGGCGACTCTGCTGGGGACTTAGAGAACTTGACTCGAACTCATGATATCTTGTTTTGTTTGCACTTATGTGTTTCTTTGCATTGCATGTGCATTGGTGCGCCTAAGACACCGTGTTGCCATCTGCTATTCCTGAATGGTTTGCCAGTGGCTGCGTACCATAAGGCTGACCGGTTACGGGCTCTGCCACGATGGAAACACAAACCCCGGTTTTTACCGGGGCACCCCTTTTGACCATTTGACCTAGTACATATTCGGAATCCATAGTGACCGTTCCAAGCTAGGGCAGGTTGCTTACCCAATTATAGGTTGTTTGAAACCGCTGCGTGCGTAGTGAAACCCTAGCTCCTGACAAAATAGGACAGGGAAACCTTACCCCAACATAGGGGTGTTTTGGCTCTCACTTGTTTGCTATGTGCTTTTAGAGTGCGTCTCTACAGGAATGCATGTATCAGTTTACAAGTTTGGGTATCAGGCCTGCGGGCACCAGTTCAGTATTTTGGGAATCAGTTATCTGCGGGTATCAAATTCAGTTTTGGGGGCAATGATTTAGGAACAATGATCAGTGTTTGAGAACAGTCTATTCAGCTTATCAACTGTGTGTTGTGATGCACAACTGTGTGTTGTGTGTTTATTTACGCTGTTATGCCGTCCGTTTGTCTGATTGTTTATTTCCTTATTATTGCTTTATTTATCTTTTTGCTAGGGGGTAGTTTAGCACAATTGCTTCAGACCAAGCAGATATTCCCCAAGCACTCTGGACTAGAAGTTGCCGACTCAATCGATCTGAGGATCTGGTCGACGGACAACCAGTGTTTTATTCCTTACCCCCGGTTATCAGACGGAGGTCAAGAAGACGCAGTGTATCCGAGCAGAGGTTGCCAGAACAGTGGTCTACCCCGTCAGTGGACAGTTAGGCTGAGGCTTCAGTTTTTACCACAGAGATAGATATACCAGTCAGTCAACTGGAACAGCAGAACATGGCAGGGATGGAGGAAATGATGCGTCAACTCCAAGAAAGTATGAAACTCATACAGGAGGACGCTGCTCGTCAAGCGGAATTTGCCAAACAGCAGGCTGTGGTCGTGACCCAGTAGGCAGAGCTAATCACCCGGCTATAGCAGCAAGCTGGAGCATCAGCCTCACATCAAGCTCCTCCCCCACCAAGGGTCCCACTACCCAGGGAGACACCAAATGTCCAGAATATCTAGGAGGATACAGACATCCCAACAGGGCCGGCTCCGCCACTGATTCTACCTCAACTATCCAAGGCACCTACGCCTATCAATCAACCGGACTCTCCCTTTGAGTTTGAGGTGGACCCTACAGCGTTGAAGTTGAGCAAGCTTGAAAAGTTGTTAAAGAAATCCCAAGGGGTAAAATCCATCCCAGACATTGAGGACGGGTATACCGACGCGGCTGTGACGCTGCCAGATCGGTTCAAGATGCCACAAATTGACCGCTTTGACGGGTCCGGGGATCCCATGGTGCATCTACGTTTGTTTTCGAACATACTAAGGCCGATGACCCTCATCAGACTACAGAAGCTTTCATTGTTTGGCCGGACCCTGTCGGGTGTGGCGGCCATCTGGTATGCAAAATTGGAAGACGATTTCAAGTGGAACTGGGATGAGATGGCCGAGGCTTTCATTGCACAGTACTCCTATAACACGCAAATCGAGATTACAACCCGTGATCTCGAGACAACAAGGCAAGAGCCTAAGGAGAGTTTCTTTGAATTCGTAACCCGCTGGAGGGCCAAGGCCTCAATGATGACCATAAGGCCGACGGATAAGGATCAAATACGGATGGTTGTGCGCAACCTCCAGCCCAAACTGATGCAGAAAATGATTATCCTCCCCTTTCCCACCTTTTCAGATTTACATGAGATGGGGGTACAAATTGAGGATGCTATGAAACAGGGTCTGATTGACCAAGACAAAGAGCAACCCAGGAGAACCTTCAACCGCAACACCAATACAGGCACGAGCAATGCCGCAACTGCCAGAGCTTCAGAAGTAAGCATGGTCACCACCACTCCCCCAAGAACCCTTGTGGCTACACCATTTTCCGGTGCGTCCGGAAGTAGCTCGCAAATAACCAAACACCAACCTCGAGGCCAAAGAACCTTCACTCCATTATATATGCCCCTGTCCAAAGCTCTGGGGGTTTTAATCAGGAAAGGGCACTTGAAGCCCCTAGAGCCGCGGCCATTGCCAAATCCACTTCCCTCCTCCCATAATCCAACCAAATACTGCGCTTTTCACCAACAGTATGGTCATGACACCGACCAATGCTTCTGATTACGTCACGAGATTCAGCATCTCGTTGACAACAGGGTGATTGTGCCTCCATAGAAACCCAATGTCACAACCAACCCTCTCCCTCCACACAACCAAGCTCCACCTCCCAAACGCATCAACTTTATCCAGACTGGGGTCGTGTCTTACGATCCTAGCATCTATATCACTCCTTCTCACCTACCTAAGCCGGAGGTGTTCATTCCCGACAGCGCTGACTTGTGCATGTTGGACATCTCCTGAACCCAACCTGAACCAATGGTGGTGACTGTCGAAGACAGAACAGGGATGACTTCGGAGGAGAATGGGATTGTTAAGTCAGAGTCTGAGGAAGTTGTGAGCTTTGCTGAGGAGGTATACAATCCGAACGGCTATATTGTGTCAGTGGGCCAGACTAGGCCAAACTTTGAATTGCCAACAGGGGCAGAGATTTGTGTAATACGGGGGAACGGATTTGATCAGAGGCAGGATGACTTAGCAACTCTGGAAGGGGGCTTTGCTAACCTCCAGTTTTTCAACGAACAAGATCCAGGAAACATGGCAGTCAACTGGTTTGATTTTGAGGAATCAGCAGAAGTTACTAGGTGGCTTGATGACCAACCAGACGCTGTTGAAGAATCTCAACCGGAACAGGGCCCGTCAGGGGCAAGTACATTAGTTGTGGCCAGAAGGGTCGGAGATCAGAATGCATCACCGGAGAGCGCCGATGCCAAGAATTTCGCTCGGGATTTGGGCATTTTGGACACAGGGAATGTTGAACAGCAAACTGTACTGACGCGGTTGGAACAAGAAGGAATCGAAGACTCTAAGAGAGCCAGAAAAGCCAAGGCCCCTATGGGGACTGAAAGTGCTGCGTGCACAAGAATAGAGGGTGCTGCGAGCACATGGACAAAAGGTACTGTGAGTACAAGGACAGTGGCAACGGAGCCGGATAGGTGTCTGTCTGCTGCCGATGGAATGTGGTGGGAGGACGATGATCTATGTCTTGCCCACACGGATGAGGATTGGGGGAGCAATCAACCTGATGATACCTGGTACATCGGCGAAGTTGATCATATGACCAGGAGCGGGCGGTATTTCAAGCCCCCGCATCTAGATCAACCAGAAACGTCCGGGAAGGACAAGGAGGCAGGGAAACAAAAAGAGAAGCAACTCGAAAAAGAGGCTGTGTTGAAATAGTTGAAAAAGATACAAGCAGACATCTCCATCTGGGGACTGTTTATGGCTTCTCGAGTACATAGACAGGCCGTCCTTTCAGCCATGGACAAGGCCAAACTCTCGATAGACACCACGCCGGAGCAGCTAGTTGGATTGCTTTTTCCGAGAGGAGGTTCCCCGACGTTGACCTTTTCTGACAAAGAACTACCACCTGAGGGCGCAAATCACAACAATCCTCTCTACATCTCTGTGGAATGTAGAGGCAAGTGGGTACCGATGGTTCTTGTCGACACGGGATCCGCCATTAATGTGTGCCCGTCGAGGACAGCATATGCAATCGGGTTGAAGCCCGCGGACTTTGTGCCAACTGCCCAGGTGATTCGGGCGTATGATAACACAAGCAGGGAGGTGATGGGGACTGTCAAAATTTAGACCCAGGTTGGTCCAGGACAACACGAGATCGATTTCCATGTCTTGGACATTCCCGCAACCTTTAACCTACTTTTGGGGCGACCGTGATTGCACCAGGTAAAGGCAGTTTCTTCCACCTTGCACCAGATGTTGAAATACCCTCACGGGAAGGGGGTAGCTATAGTTTTTGGAAATTCATCAATCCATTCACCCCCGGAGGTGTCTACACCAGTCTGGGAAATTGAGCACGGCACAAAGGATGTGTTCTTATCGGGGTTTACTCTGGCTGAGGCTCGAGTCGTGCAAAACATCTTGGCTGTTGATGAGGGGGTGTATGTTAGCGCACAATCAATATACCTCATGAACAAGCTTCAACACATCCCCAGGATGGGATTGGGAAAGAGTGGCCGGAAAGGCATGGCAGTATTGGCCGACGTGCCGCACAACCCACATACCTTTGGCTTGGGTTATCTGCCCACCAAAGAGGATTGGGTAAGGAAAGGCAAGGAGATGGCCGGGAGAGCCAGAGCAAAGAAGGCAGGGAAGCCTTTTGAGTTGATGCACCGACCCATCCAGGGTACCCTAAACGGACGCTTCGTCCGGGAGGGGGAGGACTTTCCATTTTGTGGCTTTCCAGGGCCATGGTTGAATGCTGAGAGGAAGCGCGTGCCAGGTTTTGAGATCTTCTTCGACCTGTAGTTATCCGGGGATGATGTTACCGAGGAGCAGACAGACCCATCAGCTAAGGTTGAGCAGTGTAAAAATGCAGATTCTGAGAGCACTAAAATTGAAATGGGGGTAGCACTGGCTTGTCTACTTTCTGATCCTCCGATCGTACAGAAGTGCTTGGGTGATAACTTCTCGGTGTCCATGATTGGGAATGAAACGGCTGCTAGCCTATCGTCAAGCATTTTGGATGCATCCATCGCACCCTCTCTCATCTGGCAGTACGAGGAGGGATTTTTGTCAAGCAGCACCGGGTTAGGTAGTAAGCCGGAATCTGATTCCACCGAGTCTGTAGAGTCGAAATCAGGTTCCAGCTCATCTGAGTCTGAGTCCGGTAATCCTGGGGGTGATAACCCGGATACCACAGTCCTGTCTAGGTTGTCTTTTTCTTTCTCTTTTGAGTCTGTTGTAACAGAAGAATCGGACGATTTGGATGTGCTTAATGAGAATGGAATGGATGTGGTTTCTGAGTACTTTTCTGTGCCCTTGATTTATTGTATTAATCAGGACTCTCAAAATTTTGATGAAAACGACGGGGAAGAAATTCCTCCGGTTTTGCAACGCTTAATTGATCAAGAGCAGGAAAGATTTGTTAAACCTTTAGTTGATGAAATCACTACTGTTAATGTTGGTACTGAGGAGGACTCGCGGCTGGTCCAGATCGGGTCTACGTTGTCTTCGGAGGAACGCGAGCACTTAGTCGCTTTATTAAAAGATTTCAAAGATGTTTTCGCGTGGTCCTACGAAAACATGCCTGGAATCGATCCTGAGATTGTACAGCACCGGATCCCTCTTGACCCAGAGGCCCGACCCGTTAAACAAAAACTCAGGAGGATCTGCCCGGACTGGGCCCTCAAGATTAAAGAAGAGGTCACCAAGCAAATTGATGCAGGGTTCCTGCTGGTATCCGAATACCCAACTTGGTTGGCCAACATTGTTCTGGGGTCGAAGAAGGATGGCAGGATCCGGGTATGTGTGGATTTTAGGGATTTGAACAGAGCCAGTCCGAATGACGACTTTCCCTTGCCGCATATTGATGAGTTAGTGGACTTCACAGCAGGGCATGCTTTGCTTTCGTTCATGGATGGATTCTCGGGCTATAATCAGATAGTCATGCCACCTGAAGACCGGGAGAAGACTGCTTTCACCACCCCGTGGGCAACTTACTGTTAGAGGGTGATGCCATTTGGGTTGAAGAATGCTGGAGCTACATATCAACGGGCCACGACCACGATATTTCATGACATGATCCACAAAGAAGTGGAGGTGTATGTGGACGACATGATTGTCAAGTCCAAAGAAAGAGAGGGCCACTACATCGCCTTGCAAATGTTCTTTCAAAGGATCAGAGAATTTCGGTTTCGGCTGAACCCTCAGAAGTGTACGTTTGGTGTTACAGCCGGGAAAATGCTGGGGTTTTTGATTACACGGAGAGGTATCGAGGTCGACCCTTCCAAAATCAAGGCCATCTTAGAAATGCCACCACCAAGGACTGAAAAGGAGGTGCGAGGCTTTCTAGGTAAAGTGCAATTCATAAGATGGTTTATCTCAAAATTAACCTTGACTTGTGAACCGCTTTTTGGTCTCCTAAAGAAAGGAAAGAAGTTCCAATGGGACGGCCGATGCCAAGCTTCTTTTGAACAGATCAAGGAATACTTACAGAACTCACCCGTGTTGTCACCACCTGAGCCGGGAAAACTGTTGATTTTGTACCTTTCAGTGACTGAAACTACGATGGGCTGCATGCTTGCGCAAGAATCAGAGGATAAAGTGGAGAAAACTATCTACTATCTGAGCAAGAAGATGTTGGATTACGAGACCCGCTACACACCACTCGAGAAAGCTTGTTTGGCTTTGGTATGGGCTACCAGGAAGCTGCGGCACTACCTGTTAGCTCACTTCGTAATGTTGGTTTCAAGATTAGATCCCATCAAATATCTCTTCGAGAAACCGGCACTTACGGGTAGGCTAGCTCGTTGGTTGCTTCTGCTTCCGAATTCGATCTGAAGTATGTGACTCGCAAGTCAGTAAAGGGGAGAGCAGTAGCGGAGTTCCTAGCCGATCACCCAGTTGAAGGGGATGAAGCAGTCGAGTACTTATTCCCAGATGAGGCTATTTTTCATATCGATGATGAGTTTTGGACGATGTATTTTGACAGAGCGTCAAACCAGTACGGGTATGGGATAGGGGTGTTGCTGATAGCACCCAATAAGTCTCGTATCCCTCTAGCATTTAAACTCCGGTTCAAGGTCTCGAACAACGAAGCAGAGTATGAAGCATGCATTGCTGGTTTAGAAGCCACCCTAGAATTAGGGGCAAAATGGTTGGACGTCATCGGGGACTCGAACCTTGTTGTATCTCAAGCTAAAGGAGATTGGAAAGTCAAAGAAGAAAAGATAAGAATGTACCACCAGACCTTGGACTTGCTGATTCCTCGGTTTGAGAAGCTGAACTTCGCTCATCTGTTAAGAGAGAACAATAGGTTCGCAGATGCACTAGCAACTCTATCTTCCATGATAGACATCCCTTTCAGAGTCCGGATGCGTTCGATCATCATCGACCAGAAATTTGCGCCGGCTTACGAGTCAATTGCTGCCATAGAAGAGGTTCAAGATAAGAACCCCTGGTATTACGATGTTTGGAACTTCTTGGAGAAAGAAGCATATCCACCAGGGCTAAATGCTAAGGATAAGAGGGCAATCAGAAGAATGGCTGCTCAGTTCATCATCTGTGGAGGAAAACTGTATAAGAGAGGTCATCTGGGAATGCATAAACTGTGTGTCAACGCCGAAGAATCGAAGAGCCTGATGGAGGCCATCCATGGAGGAGAATGTGAAGCGCACATGAACGGGGTGATGCTAGCCAGAAAGATCCTCAGACAGGGTTACTACTGGTCCACCATGGAGGAGGATTGTATCGGCTTTGTTCGGCGATGCCACAAATGTCAGATCCATGCCAACCGCATGAACATCCCGCCGTCGAAGCTATACAATATGACTTCGCCATGGCCGTTTTCAGTTTGGGGAATCAATGTGATCGGGGCTGTCACTCCGAAGGGGTCTAATGGGCATGAGTTCATTCTTGTCGCGATACACTATTTCACAAAGTGGGTTGAGGCCCAATCTTATGCGGTGTTGAAGGCTTCACATGCTGCGAAGTTTATCAGGAACAACATCATCTGTCGCTATGGGGTCCCAAACAAGATTATCTCAGATAATGGTTCCCACTTCAAGAAGGAAGTGATTGACTTGTTGGAGAAATACAACGTGACTTTTCATAAGTTGTCCACATATTGGCCACAGACCAACGGAGCAGTTGACGCCGCCAACAAGAACATCAAACACATTTTGCAGAAGATGGTGGAAACCTACCGGGACTGGCCAAATAAGTTGCCATTTGCTCTGTGGGGCTACCGGACATCAATTAGAACTTCTACTGGGGCGACTCCGTATTCATTAGTTTATGGGATGGAGGCCGTTCTACCTATCGAAATTGAGGTTCCGTCATTGAGAGTACTGGCTGAGTGTCAGATAGCCGAAGCAGATTGGCAACAGAGTATATTCGAGGAACTCATGCTCTTTGATGAAAGAAGACTGAAAGCACTGTACCATGTTCAAGGTTATCAGCGCAGAATTGCCAGGGCTTTCAACAAGAAGGTTAAGTCCCGGAATTTGAAAGAAGGAGATTTGGTGCTCAAAGACAACCGAGCCCCCATCCATGACCCTAGGGGCAAGTTCAGACTCAATTGGACTAGTCCCTACATTATCAAGTCTATCTGGTCAGGTGGAGCTGTCGTTCTGATCGACCTAGATGGCCTGGAGTTCTCACAGCCGATCAACATGGACAAGTTGAAGAAATATTACCCCTGAGTGGCTCGCTAGGCTGAAAACCCGAAAGGGCGACCTAGGCAAAAGTTAGAGCATGAAAATTTTGAAATTACAAAAATTGAGCTTGCAAGGTCGAAAACCCGCAAAGGGCGGCCTTGGCAAAAGTTAGAGCGTAAAAGGAGAGTGAAAATACTCGAGTGAACCCGAGCCTGAACTACGTAAGGCTTGATTCCCATCTTTAGGATACGTAGGCAACTTCATCCGGAAGTTCAGCCATAAACTTTTCCCCGATCAACTTTGTCCATTTGATCATCTATGTCATCTTTGTCTATTCAGCATTCAAGAGCTTCAGTTGTTATCTCCGGTGCAGTGCTATTTAGACTAAGGGCAACTTTCCAGTTGCTGGGATCCGGGGTTGTGAATCTCAGTGATAGATCTCAGGCGTGTCCAGTTCTGATCCATGTCGAAAATGGTTTTGAAAAGTTTTAATAAAAGTCGATTTTGTTCAAATTAATCTTTTTACAACTTAGACCATTTTTTTACCAAAGCGGAAAATTTTCAGTACCCACGACCTTCAATTTTATTGATTTCAATACAATGTCCTCCTGCTCTTGCATACAAATTGAAGTTACTTTTGGTTACATTCATAAAGAAAACTTGAAAGTACTAATAAAGCAATAAATCTGGGGCATAGCTAAGTCAGGTGTTCCTACGCCCCCTCCCAAAGCTGGTCAAAGCTTCTGGCGCCAAAGTGGGCCCAATCTGTGCCCCTTCATTGAGCCAATCTATGCACTCATCAGACAAAGTGCAACTGAAAGTGGGAGCGGGGGCCAGGAGTTCTCTCGTCCTCCAGGCTATGGCATACCGAGCAAGTTGTGCGCCTCGGACTGGGAATGCAGCAGGGTACTCTATCCCCTCTGGCGGGCAAGTCTAATCATAGCTGAACTGGCGCTAGAACCAGAAAGGAAAGTAAAACACGCAGTGCGTCAGACCAATCAACTGAATCCCATTCTGCCGGGACATGCTGTAGCTCATTGCCGTTAGATTGAGCCAAGGACAACGCTAAGCAATGCGGTCTGCGGACAAATTGCACATCCAGTCAAACCACCATCCCTCATCAAGGGCATCAACTAGGCGACATCGGAAGAAGTAGCCGCGAGCTGAGTATGCTGGGCAAGAGTCCACAACCTGTAACTTGTCCATCAACCACACCTGGGGAGGGATGAAAAATGAGAGATTAAAGAATAGAAAGGTGTACGTTAAGAGAAAAGTGAGAAAAGGGTTTTGTGAGAAAAAATCGAGCCTGAGGGCCGAGTGATGTGAGCAATATATATGTGAGATAGGGAGGGAAACATTACTTGCAGCAGTAGTGGACTCCCCGCAAATCTGGTTGTTTCCCGGCGATGGAAAGCATCCAAGCCCATCAGTGTCTCGGCCAATGTCATGGCAATGCAGCTCTTACCCTCCTTCAAGCCTTGGGCAACTTCAATCAGACGAACGCTAGACCCGCTGAAGCCCGGGGCAAGCAAAAAGTGAGATAACATGCACAAGCAAAGGGCATGTCGCCGAAAGCCCTGCCAATGATGGTCACTACGGTCACCGAGATCAGAAAAATGTTGAATCAAGCTGAGGATGTCCAATTCTCCATTGCAAATCAGAGACCGAGCATCGTGCATAGTGAGCCCACACATTCGTCCTAAGGCTTGAGCATGGCCGAAGCGGAGTTGGGACAAGATCTCCTCGTTGCGCTCGAACTCTATCAAAGCTTGGAAATCTTCGAAGGTAGGACACATCTCTTGCCCGCCGAAGCTAAAGACATGAGTTACCGGATTCCAAAACCTCGCCGCGGCATGGAGAAAGGGAAGATGCAGCAGAGTGCGGCTTAACGTGAATAGTGCATTCAAGCCGAAGCCCCGGAAGTTCAACTTTTCCGAGCCGTCTAAAGTAGCAATCCAAGCTGCAAGATTTTCGATGAGGAATGCCTCCATTTTGATGCAAAACTGAGATGAAATGAAAGAACCGCGAAGCTGGAACTTATATAGAGGATAAGGCACTATTTGGGGACACGTGTCAAAAATCTGGTGGTCGCCAAACTAGGTGGTCGGCCGACCACTTTTTCTGGTAGGCCGACCACCCCTTTGGTCTCCAAGGAAAATAGCTGGTCGGCCAGCCCCTTCTGGTGGTCGGCCATGGAGAAAAGTTGGTCTTTGGTCTGTTCCTAGTTTCTAGAAGAGAGATCCTAGCTTTTCCATGCGTTCGGAGTGTCGAAGGTCCGAGTTTACCTCTGTTTCGGATACGTTCCGTCACTCCAATTGTCCGAGATGCATTTGCTTATCGAGTTGTTGTTCTTTGTTTATTGAGTTGTTGTTTGGTTTTGCTTATTGAATTGTTAAAGTTTTGTTTATTGAGTCGTTGCTTATCGAGTCATTAAGTTCCGTATATCAAGTTGTTACTCTTTGTTTAATCAACATTGTCGGGATTTGCTTATCGAATTGTAAACTTGCTAAGGTTTTGTTGTTTCTCAGTAAGTTAAGTTGTTTAGTTTGTTGCGTCGGTTCACTAACTGACTTGGCAATTTTCGATGCTCAATTTTCATTCAATCTCATTTTTGTGCAAAATGATGCGATGCGATGCGATGCTAAGAACATAAAATACAACACTTTTTCAAAAAGCTGTTTCATTTCATCATGCTTCCTTTGTTACAACATTTTACAGCAAGGGTACAAGTTTTAAAGAAAATAAAACTACCTAAAAGCTAATGTGCTACAACTACTAGTAAAAAAGGAAAATAAAGCAGGAACATCTGCATCAGTGCTCTCAAGTGCAAGAATAGGAGGCCCTCTTCGTCCTCTTTGGCTGAGAAGTCCCTGCACCATCTCCACCTGTACCACCATCCGAATCAGAGCTGCTGTCCTCGGAACCCTCCCCAGCATCACCTCTACTCTCAGAACCGGAGCCAGAGTCCTCCTCTTTGCCTGCAGATGTCTCTGACTGAGGATGCGCAGACTCCTCCTCCTCGCTAGACTCCTCATCATCTCTAATAGGCGCTCTACGCCTGCCGCGGCTGCGAGTCGACCCCACTCTCCCAGCTTCTCGAGAAGGCTTGGATGGCCTAGCCGGTAGCGGTGGCATCTGAAAAAGAGGGCAATTCGAGTACATTAGCCAACATGTATATCAGATGCAGAGACAAGAATGCTACATAGAGTGGGTGTATGCAGATACAATGTATGAATATGGTGTGTCATATGTGCTCTACGCATACAGTCAAGCAATGCAGTGAAATGGTTAAATACAGCATGTCATCAGAAGTATGATAAATGTGAGAAAATTGAAAAATACCATAACACCGGCGATGAACAGCTGTGTCTCCCTCTGCAAGACCATGCCCTCAAGTGAGGCCACCAATCCGAGCAGATCATCAGAATACTCCCTGGAAGGCTACAGATACAAGCTAAAGTCATCAATGAATAAATGAATGCCTAAGTATCTGAGTGATAAATGAAAAGCAGTGGAACATACCGGTGGTGAGTTAGGATCACTAACATATCGGTGATCGGGCATAGGAGGCTCTATTGGAATCGGGTAAGATGACCCGTATTGCCATCCAGTCAACTCAGTTGGAAGATCTGGCCACTCGGCATGCTGATAAGTCGAGGGAATCTGTCTAGCCCCACTCCTCGATGTGCCGGCCCTGCTAGACGAAGGAACGTCTACAGCCCGGGCTCGAGCTGACGATGATGCACCAGCAGCCCTCCTAATAGGAGTACGGACACCATCAGTGGGGGCATCAAGTACGTGTGGCGGTAAGTCGCATACTCCCCCTCCTCCGTGTGCAGAGCTGCATCGGTACCCAACATAGCGACATCGACCTCCTCGGGAGTGAGTCTCTCAGTGGACCGCATGTCATCTGGAGGTGCTGAAGGGACACTCTGCTCAGGGACACCTATCGTCTGGCGCATAAAGCGATCTCCCAGAAACCAGGCCCTGCCAACTAGCCCCTCAAACAAAGTCCTATACTGAGAAGAAGCCCATGCCCCCGGGAATTGGAAACGGATATCTCCTCCCAAGGGTGCCTAGGGCTGCCAAGCGATCTGAGGATAACAAGTGCATGAGCCAATCAGATGTCATAAATAGGCGAGATGAATCAAAGCTGAAAATATGAAGAACTGAGAGTTCTGAAGTACCTCGGTCGCCCGCACCGTGTCAAAAAACTGTCGCAAGAAGGGCAGAGTCTCTCGAGCCCGAGCCTGGCATCAACCCTCAAATACGTGAGAGTAAGGGATCGTAAGAGGCACCTCCACCTCGAACTTTGGGGCTAAAGTCAGAAAGTACGCATAAACCCATAGCTGTGGAAAACAGGGCAGTGGCCATCAGAATACAGAATATACAGAAAATACAGAGTGCTGAGTGCAGAATGTAGAATACAGAATGTAAAGTGTGCCGTGTATCGTGTGCAGTGTACAGATAATGAAAAGCAGAAATGTAAATCAAGAGGGCAGAAGGTACCTCCCAGGCTCTCCAGTAGCCGCCAACTATGTTCCCCCGTCCGCGGGAGGTCGCACTCATATAGCAGTAGAGAGTAGCGAGGCCGGCGCCACCCCAGTCATACTGGCTGACCTGTGATAGGTCCACCAAAGCACTGAGCAGATACAGTCCAACTGTGTTCCCCCTGTCGGAGAACAAAGTGGTCCCAAGGAGAACATCAAAAAACCTCGAGCGTACTGCTCTATCTCCTCAAGAGTCTCGAGCATACTCCCCCTATACTGCACGGGGAACCAAGTGTACCTGACTCTACCCGAAGATCGGTCAATCGGTGGGTGAGCTCCCAACAGATAGATCCAGGCAACCTCCCACTTGCCCATATCCTCGTCGTAGGGGACCGGTCGGCCGGCCACATCAAGGCCAGTCAACATCGCAAAGTCGAACGGGGTTATCGTCATATCCCTGGTAGCTAAGAAGTGGAAAGAGTTGGTGGTGTCCTACCATTTCTCCACGAGTGCCCCTATCAAGGTCCTGCCCACAGGGTAGCGAGATAGCCCCGCACAGAAAAGCCCAAATCCTGCCTCGTCCACCATGTGACGAACGGTCTCTGGGAGCTCTACATACCACTCCCTAGCGATAATCGAGCCATAACATCGCGTAGAACGAGAGGGTACCTGCATTCAAAGTGAACAGATGTATTCAGTTTCAGAATGAAATTTACAAGCTGCGTGCAAACGAAATGAATGAGTTGTGAGTTCAAAAGTGAAATGTAAGAACTATGTGTTCAATATGGGCTGCGTGTTCAACTTTCAAAAATAGTGGGCTGTGTGTTCACCTCAAGAGTTTGGGCTGTGTGTTCAGATTTCAAAAACAGTGGGCTGTGTGTTCACCTCAAGAGTTCGGGCTGTGTGTTCAGATTTCAAAAACTGTGGGCTGTGTGTTCACCTCAAGAGTTTGGGCTGCGTGTTCAACTTTCAAAAACTGTGGGCTGTGTGTTCACCTCAAGAGTTTGGACTGCGTGTTCAGATTTCAAAAACTGTGGGCTGTGTGTTCACCTTAAGAGTTTGGGCTGTATGTTCAGATTTCAAAAACTGTGGGCTGTGTGTTCACCTCAACAGTTTGGGCTGCATGTTCAACTTTCAAAAACTGTGGGCTGTGTGTTCACCTCAAGAGTTTAGACTACGTGTTCAGATTTCAAAACTGTGGGCTGTGTTTTCAACTCAAGAGTTTGGGCTGCGTGTTCAACTTTCAAAAACTATGGGCTGTGTGTTCATAATCAAGAGTTTGGGCTGCGTGTTCAGATTTCAGAAAAATGTGGGCTGTGTGTTCAACTTTCAAAAAAGTGGGCTGTGTGTTCACCATAAAGAGTTTGGGCTGTGTGTTCAACTTTCAAAAACTGTGGGCTGCATGTTCACGATAAAAAGTATGAGCTACGTGTTCAGAAATTTGAGTGATTGAGCTGTGTGTTCAAAATGCAAACAGAATGCTATGTTATGGACTAAGTGTTCAGAACAAGCTGTGTGTCCATTCAACAGAATTCTGTGCTGTGAGATATGTACTAAAATAAGCAGAAATATGGTGTGCAAATGTGTTCAGAACGAGCGGATAAGCATACATAGTGAAAGTATGAAATGTGCATGAAATGCAGAATACATTGCAGAGAATGTAAAAGTGAAGTACGTACCTCTCGCACCTAATGAGAGAGATGAGTCTCTGGCTCCCGTAGCAGAAGATCCGCGGGTGCTCGTCGATCAAAATCAGTAAAACGGTAGAAAATGGCGGGATGTAGGACGTGCTCCCGAGGATGATGCCTCTCGGGATCAAACGGCCGAACTCTCGGGGGCAGGGACATGATGTCCAGCTCACCCTCAGCGCCTGGAGGACGTCCACCGTGAGGAAAGTGACCCGCCATTTGAAGAAATCTGCAAAAATGAGCAAAATGAGCCAAAATTGGAAAAAGTCAACAAAAGTCAACTCTCGGGAAATGAAAAAGTCAACAAAAGTCAACTGCCGAGAAAATGTACCAAATATCGAGACAAACTTACCTCAAGTGGTGAAAATGAAGAAAGAACCTCTGAAATCAAATTTTAATCGGTCCAAAGTGAAGAAAATTGAAAGATTTCGCGAAACAACTTTGCGTGGGGCGTTAGAAAATGCGTATAAATCGCAGATCTGAGAGAGAAAATGGTCTAGGAAGCAAGGAGAACTGATTTCGGCCTTGAGGGTGTGAGGAATAGTGATTGGGACATGTGGATTTAAAGAAACAAGTGTAAAAAGACAAAACTGTCCCGGATTTGGACAGGAGGTCGGCCGACCACCTTTCTAGTTAGGCCGACCACCCCCTTGCACAAAACCTGGTCAATGGCCTCCCTAGGTGGTCGGTGGCCCTCCTGGGTGGTCTCCAATGACTCTTTGTTCTCCCTGCAAATTTTGGCGGTGATCGGAGTCCCCGGCTCTCAAGAAAGTACAAGGAAAGTGCACTTTTCGGCATGAAATCCCTCCGCAGGAACTTCAAATCCAATCCTCGACGCATGGCTCATCGTTACTCGCCAAGAGCCAGGTGTATCCTTTCTGAGTACGTTGCGACCCCTCCGAGAGGTAAACTGGACGTCGCGTTTGAGTTGCCCTCGTCGAGGCTTGCTTTTCTTTGCTCAATGTTTTGTTTCAAACATGCTTTTGAAGTTGCGCTTATCCTGCATTGTCATGCACGTCACTGGCATTATTATGCGCATCGCTTGCATTGTTGTGCACGTTTCACTGGTATCGTCATACCTCCATGCTTAACTTGCGTTGTCACGCACGTTTCTTCTTGCATTGCGATGTACTTTTTCATTGGCACCATGTTTGTCTGCGTTCGATATAGCGTTGAACATATGTTGCTAACTATGTTGTGCCTGTTAGGTTTTTCTCTTTTGCAGGCACGATATTGTCTGTACAGTTCATTTGAAGCTGGTGCGACCAGACGAACCGGACAGGTATTGTTTCTTCTCCGTGTGAGACGTAGCGAGAATTGTAATTCTCTTACATCCTTACTGCATGAAATGTAATTTTGCTTTGCATTCTTGCTTAAAACTGTTCATTTATTGTGAATATTTGCTTCATTACAGTTTGTTGCTTTGTATGATCATGAGTTACGTTCGGCTTTGTGCATATCGTTTTGCATTTTGCCCCTGCTTGCGGGCACGCCTGCGGGCCCATCTCTTGTTTATCTCGCCTATTTGTCTAAGTCTTCGGCCTTGTCAAAAATGGGTCGTCTCTGGGCTTTGACATTCACTCCCGTCACTTATGACTTTAGAGTTCTGTCAAAGAAGGGCAACTATAGACACCCCATTTGTGACCGACCTTAAGACTCAGACGTCATCGATTGAGCACTCGGTGATTGTGCATGTTGTGCTCATTCTGAGGCTACGGAGTCTCGACTGAGAGCCTTACCTCCGGACTTCGGGACTCTTTTGTGCTTTGCCTCGGTTTGCGAACCAAGTTCTGTCTTCTCTTCCCGAAGGGAGGGAGAGGTCTCGTAGACCATCTCTCAGTGGTCGTAGGCTACTTTTCGTTGTCGTAGACCACTGTTCCCGTTTGGAGACCAGTTTCCGATTTTCGGAGCCGTCGGCCGTGCGCCTCGGTTCGGGACCGCTTAACTTTCTCCGTTTGCTCCGGTTCTTGGCACACACCTTGTTTCCTCTCTCTAGAGGGACATTGTGGCCCAGGAGACCACCTTCGTGGTCGTACGCCACTTTCGATGCTTAACAGTCAGTTTTCAGGGCACCCGGCTGCGCGTTTTGGCCCCCGAACCCTCGTTTTGCATCCGTCTTGGTTCATTTTTGGCTTGGACCCTATTTTCATTGTTTGGAAGGTGGTACTAGGGTGGGAGACCACCTTTTCTCCTTGGAGACCACCTTTCTCCTCGCCGGCCGGTTTTCTTGACAAGAAGCTGGTCTCCTTGGTTTTTGGGCCACATTTACTGGTCTCCCACTATACCACTAGCTTGCATTGAGTGAGGAGACCACCCTAGGAGGCTGCCGACCAGCTTTTTAGACCTGAACCTTTTGAACCTGGTCGGCCGACCAGGACAAGTGGTCGGCCGACCACCTGAACTGGTCGGCCAGCTCCCACATTTTCTGTCTCAGTAAGTTGGTTCCAGCTGTGCCAGCTGGGAGGCACAGACTGCATCCTCCATACACGTGTATGGAGGATATTGGCCCTAGGTTTTAAGCTTCTTGGAGAAGCTTTAGCCTCCCTTGTCTATAAAGGAAGGCCTTCCCTTCCTTGTAGAGGGTTCTGAATTTGGCTGAAGCATACACATACATCTCCCCCTTGTCTCTATATTTTGTGTTCAAAAGTGCTAAGTTCTTGCCCCTTTGCACACTACCTCTTAGCCTAACACCTCCAACACCAACCTAAGCTTCTTGGAGGGTCTTGAGAGGTCCTAAGGAGCTGCATTTTTGGTCCATAAGCTGCTGGAGTTGCTGAGCTACAAGGGTAACACCCAATTCCCTCTTTTGAGTTTTATTTTGCTCTATCTTTTAGCAATACTTGCAAGCATTTTTGAGGCTTGGTGTAAACTGAAAAAAGTCTTATTTTGAGGTCCTTAACATGTTTGTTTAAGATTATTTTTCTGTTGGGGGTCATCTACCCCCTCACAAGCTTCATTTCACCTTGTTTTGAGCCATGCATTAAGGCCTTTGTTTTGAGCTTTGTTTGCCCTTTTGACCACTGAACTCCAGTAGATTTTCAGTGGTTATTATGTGTTTTGAGAGCCAAAATCAGAGAGGGCTGACCCTCTCTCTCCTTGTTTTGATTTCTAGCATATTTGGCCTAACAAAGGAGCCCTTATTTGCATGCTTCCAAGCCATGTTTCAGGCCATTTTTGGTGAGTTTTAGGACCTGCATAAGCTCTGTCCAGAGCTTGTTTTGCCATATTGGGTGTCCATCTTTCATGTGTAGAATAACGCTCTTCATAGCCTATCAAAGGAGCATGTTATTCTTGCATGCATTGACCATGTTTCAATGAGTTTTGGGGCTTTATTTGGCATGGCATACCTCTGACTTTTTCTGATTTAGTGGCCTCTTGATTGCCTCACATGCTTGTAGTGCAAATCCTCCTTACTAGCTTACATTGCATGTTATTTTGGCCTTTGATTCTAGCACTTTTTGGCCATGCCTTAAACTGATTTTGTACATGTTTTGGACCGCCTTAGCTCTTTTTTTGGGCCTCATGGTCGAATGATGTTTGCTATGCATGGTTGAGGTTCAATACCCTTGCCTAGCTTTGAGTTTTGAAGCCTATTACATGCGTATTTCGAGGTGTTTCCATGTTTTGGGATCATTGTGAATCATATTTCAGAGCTTATATGTATGCCATATTCCCATGTTTTCCACTCTTTGAATGTGTTTGAGAGTTATGCATGAATACCTTATTTTTGGACCATTGCATGAGCTTCATTCCCATGCTTTGCGAGCCATCATTTTAGTCCATATTTGCTACTGTTTTGGTTTGCATAGGGACTGTTTGGGGCTAGTTTGGCCATTTGAGTATGGCTTTGCATGCCTATAGTGTAATCCACTTCACTAGTTTCAGTATTTGGGCCATCTAGCATGCATTGTGTGAGGTGTTTACATGATTCGGGACCATCTTGCATGTCATTTTAGAGCTAGAAAATATGTGACTGTATGCCATATTTCATGCTTACCATGCTTTGGTGGAGTTGCGCTATGTGCATAGGTTTGGTCCCTTGCATTTGTACATGTTTGCATGTGTGTTGTTGCTTCATTTTCATCATGTATGGCCACTGATTTGAGTGTGGCTGAGGCCCATTCATTTTAGTTTAAGTCCATCTTGCATTATGTATACCATATCCATGTTGTCGCATGCTTGATCGTCGCATTGTGTATGCCTTGTTCATGTCTTCGTGCATGTCCATCTTCGTATGTGCATTGCATATGCCATATAATTCATGTGCATTGAGTATGCCATTTTTAGTTCATTGCATTGTGTATGCTAGTTGCATGTTTGCATATCATCTCTCGCATGCTAGCATGATTAGGTTGCATTGCGTTTAGGGCTGCATGATAGTCGTATTGTGTATGCCATGTATATCGCATTGTCTTTGGAATAGGGTTTAGTCCAAACACGGGAAACGAGGGACGTTTCGTACTCCAAGTGACGAAATGTGCCTCGATTCTCGGTCGCCGACACTCCGGATTATCCATGATGGAGTTTAGGCCTTGTTGTGTTTATATGTGCATTCATTTTACATCGAGTCGTGCAATCCGACTCCTCGGTCATCATGCATCGAGATGCGTGATTGGTGGCACGAGGATCGAGGACTACACTCCCTGGAGCTTGTGCAATGATGGGGAGAGTGGTCATGTACAAATATGTTGAAAATACTTTGCCATGCCCCTTTCTCGCTCTATGTTGCAGCAAACTGGAAACCAGCAGCAAAAAAAAAACTGGTCAGCAGCCTTCTGGACCTTTGTCCAGTGTTCTGGGACCAGTTGCAAACAGAGGTAAATCAGGGCATCGCGATGGATTTCCCGACAAGGCGACTTGAGCATACATGCATCCCTATCCTTCAGAACAGAGCTGAGGCAGTCCATTTTGTTTAATTTGCATGCTAGTTTCCTTACTTACTTAGTTAATTCGTTAATTAATTAATGTTGTGTAATAATTAGTTTAATTAGCTTAGATTAGCTAGTTTATTCTGTACTATTCATTTGGACCCTCCAAGGAGGGCAATGTTGTAATAAGTGTGCTTGTGTGTCATGCATGTCTTCCAACCCCACATCTTTCTCCCTTTTTATTTACCAGCTTATGATGGTTAGTTTTAGGGCATATTTAAATTAGCATCTATATGTTCGCATGCTTACATTCATTCATCTGTATTGCATGCATCAGGCTCGCACATCATGCTAACTGCATTATATTTCAATTCCAAGTTGAATACATGTATCAATTGTTGCATCTCATATGCAATCTTAGAATAGCCGAGCCTATTGTAGTTGCATTTTTGCATGTGTTGCATTAGGCATTCTTAGCATAGTTAGGATTCATGCACGATTTCTAATTAGCTTCTTTCTTTGGCTCGGAGTACTCGGTAACTGTTTATGCTTTAGCATCCTTGCATGTGTGTAAGTGACTACCATGATAGCATGCTTACCATGAGGCTATGTGCTTATGTGATACAACTGCCTAGATGCCTATGGGTGAAGGTTGGGCTGCTTGAGTTGGAATAATTCGTCGAAACCCATGTTTTAGCCTACTTGCGAGTAACAAACTTCAATCCATTTTCAAAACAAACGGATATGCGATGCTTTGTTCCAACTTAGGCAATCCAGTCTATACTTGTATGCTGTGCGCATCACATAGTAATTCTAGGCTAATAAACCGGAATAAGGGCACATGTGTTTTCAAAAACTCGATATCATGCTTAGTAGTGGCCGATCTTTGATCGGGCGAGCGGGGGTGCTCAAGAAATGACCTTCCCCAATCGTAACCAAGTTCCCGAGCCTAGGCAACTTTGGTGATGACGGACACATGGCCTTAGGCACGAGTCAGGGTTTCCTAAATTCTCCCAAAATAAAATATTTAGGTGGCGACTCTATATCTGGCAAAGCAATCCGTGTTTGGCACTTCTTTCTAAAAATCAATTTTTCAAAATGATTTGTCGGATTTGGACTCTTTGGTGATTTATCGATCTTGCATTGCACTTTGTGAGATTAGATTCAGAACCGTGACACTGAGTCCGAACTGTAGTAAGCCCAATGAACAAAACGGGATTCCCTCCCGGGACGTTCAGGGACGTCTACAATGGTGTCTTGGTTCAGTGTGGGCCAAAAGTAGACTGTGCGAAGGATTTTATGAGCTAAAGATCGTCCCCTGGAGTAGTTGCCGCAAGGCCTTCATGTATTTCTCTCATGACATAGGTGGCTTGATCATTATTGAGGCATCTGAGGTATGGCTGTGAAAATCCCCTCTTATATAAGATGCCATTGACAAGGGCGTAATTTGATGACAGAGCCCTGACTTTGGCGGCCTCCTATCTGTCTACAGGTAGTATTCCCTATTCTAAGAATGTGATAATGTCTCGGGCCCATAGGATAGGCTCATCTTGGAGTAGATGAATTGTTTGTTGATCCGGTGAAACTGCCGGATAGGTCAGGTATTCAATTCGGACACCATGGCTAAGGTCTGATTGATTTGCTGAGGCTAACTGTGCCCTTTCATCTGCTTGGGAGTTTTCTGCCCTGGGGACATGCTTGATGCGAAAGCTATTAAAGAGGTGGGTGAGAGGAAGAACGATGTCCCTGTATGATCGCATGGCTTCCTCCTTTGCATCAAACTCGCCCGTGATCTGTCCGACCACCAACAGGGAGTCACTGAACACTTGGAGATGGTCGACCCTAATTCCTCTAGCCAGGCAGAGACTAGCTGTTAGGGTATCATATTCGGCATGGTTGTTGCTTGCTATAAACAAGAATCGAAGGGCACATTTGAAGTATTCGTCCTCCGGTGTGGTGAGGATTAAACCAACTCCATTACCCTCTTCGCGAGATGATCCATCAACACTAAGGGTCCAGGAGTGGGGGTCTTAGGTATCAGTAGTGACGTGCGCTGGTAGAGGAGGTGCGTTCAGAGTGAGATTGGTGAACTCCAAGATAAAATTGGCGATAGACTGACCTTTGATAGTTATTCAGGGTCGGTAAGAGATTTCATGCTGGTTTAGTTCAGTGGACTATTGCATGAGTCTGCCTGACAATTTTGGTTATTGCATGACCTTTTTCAACGGTTGGTCAGTAAGGACCACTATGGAGTGGGCTTGGAAATAAGGTCAGAGGCATCTGGAGGCGATGACCAGAGCGAGGGCCATTTTTTCTAACAAGAGGTAGTTTTGTTCTACCCTCCGAAGTGCTCGGCTGACGTAGTAAATCGGGTGCTGAACAGAGCTGTCTTCTCTGATGAAGGCAACACTAACCGTAGTGTTAAAGACGGCTAAGTAAAAGCAAAGGGTCTCACCCGGCATTGCTTGAGAGAGGAGATGAGGGTTAGCCATGCACTGCTTTAGTTGTTGGAAGGCCTCCTTAGACTCGATGTTCCATTCAAAAGCCTGCCGGAGAACTTCGAAAAATGGAAGACATTTGTCAGTTGCTCGGGTAATGAATTGGTTGAGGGTGGCAACTATGCTAATAAGACGCTGGGCCTCCTTTACCGTTTGGGCAAATTGCATTTCGATTAGGACTTTGATCTTCTCTGGATTGGCCTTGATACCTCTGTGACTGACCATAAACCCCAAAAACTTACCAGATCTAACGCCGAAGCCGCACTTCTCTAGGTTCAACTTCATCTTATACTTGCGTAAGCCTTGGAAGGTCTCCCGCAGGTCTGTTAGGTGATTGGATGAGAGTTTGCTTTTGATGAGCATGTCATCGATGTAGACCTCTGTAGACACCCCATTTTTGACCTTCCTCAAGACTTGGACGTCATCGTTTGAACACTCGATGATCATCCATGTCTGTGTTCGTTTTGAGTTCCCGGAGGCCTCGGTCGCGCGCCTTGCCTTAGGATCTCTCAACTTCTCTGTTTTGTACTTGGTTGTGGACCAAGCACTTGTGTTTTTGCTTCTAACATAAGAGGGTGGCTTGTTTGCCATCCCCTGAACCCATCGGCCAAGGCTTGAAGCCGTCGGCCTTGTTTTCTTGCCATCGGCCAAAAGTTTTGGCCGATCGGCACTCCTTTTGGTCGATTGGCACTTATGTTGGTCGATCGGCCATGTTTTCTGGCCGAACCCTGTTCATCTGCTTTATGCAGATATTTTGGCATGCACAATTCAACCCCTCCATACACGTGTATGGACGGATTTGCCCCTTTGCTTAGCTTCCTCGAGAAGCTTTGCTTTTGGTTCTCTATAAGAGAGAGCCATCTCCTCCCTCCTCAAGGGTTCAGAAAATTGAGTCTTGAGGGATAGATATACTTCTGTATCTATTCTTCTTTGTTTAGCCTTGTTTTGTACTCAAAAGTGTAGTATTGTCTTACTATTGTACACAAACACACACTAGAACACCATCCTCTTGGAGCTGAGGCCCATTGAGGTTGATTTCAGAGTTCTTAGAGTGGTTTAAGCTTGGAAAAGTTGCTGGAGCCTTGTTCTTGAAAGTGTTCTTCAAGGGTGAGCATTTTTCCTTTTAATACCCCTTTCTTGCTTCAGCTTTTACACCTTCTTAGGCCTTGTTTTAGGCCATCCCTTTTGGCCCTTGTTCTTGGATTTGCATGATCTTCCTACCACTGAAATCCAGAGGATTTTCAGTGGTGAGAAGGTGGTTTTGGAGTCCTAAATTGGAGAAGGTCATCCCCTCTCCTTATTGCCTTGAATGCTAGTATAAATGGCTTATATTGGTAGCATGTTTGCTTGGCTTGTTTTAGCTTCATTTCAGTATGTATTAGGCTTTGTTTTGCCATGATATAACATTGTTTTGACTTGGTTTGGACATACCATATATGCTTCATGTACTTGCCTTGCAATCTTTTCATTTTCCTTAACATGCATCATGCTTTAAGCCATGTTTCTAGCATGATTTTGGCTCGACTCCATGAAGCTTTTAGCCTTGTTGTAACATGCTTAAGCTCTAATTTGAGTTGTTTTGACCATATACGCCATGCTTTGTATAGCCATAAGGCATTCTAGCTTGTTAGCCTTAAGTGTTCAAGTCACTAGCGTGCTTTACTTGGACCATTTCAATGATTTGGCATCAATTGTTATACTATTTCAGTCCATGTTTCATACTCAAACACTTGCACTTGTCACTCCTTTAATGCTTTAAAGAGTTGATGTTTTATACCTCATGAATGGGTCATTGTGTGTGCCATCATGTTTAGGTCTTTGGGATGCCATCTAAGTGGGTTTTTGGTCTTGTTTTACCATGCCATAACTTTGTTTTTCATTGCTTAAGTCATGCCATGTTTGGTTTTGATAGGTGTAGTGTAACACCTCTTTTGTGGCCTTGCATGCCTCATGCTTTTGGCCCTTTGTTCTAGCTTATTTTGGCTTTGGTCCTTGCATGTTTTAGGCTCATTTTGGCATGATCTAGGACTATTTTGGATTATACTTGTCATTTGCTTCAGATTTTGCATAGCCTTGGTTTGAGTCCCTTGGCTAGTTTCAAGCTTTAAGCCTTTTTGCATGACTTGCTTGCTTTGTTTGGTTGGTTTGGCACCTTTCCTAACATGATTTCAGAGCTTATAATGTATGTCACATGTCCATATTTGTCCCCTTTTAAGTGTTCTTGAAAGTTGCTCTCATATGCTTAGGTGATAGGCCAATTGGCATGCATGTTTGTATGTACCTTTGTCTTTATTTCCATAGCATTTCGGCCACTAATTTGGGCATGTTTAAGAGCTGTCCACTTTAGTTTAAGTCCATCCTTTTGCATGTTGTTGCATGTTTACCTCGCATGTTGTCGCATGCTTGTTGCATACTTAGTACATCATATGTTGTTGCATATTAGTTCCCTTGCATGTTGTGGCGTGCTAGTCCTATTACATTATGCTTACATGCTTGTTGCATGCTTGCTAATTGACATGTTGTTGCATGCTCATCCATCTTGCATACTTGTTAGATTACATATTGTTGCATGTTTGTTATCGGTATTGTTGTTGCATGCCTATTACATTGTATGCATGCATGTTTGCATGCTTAGGTTGCATTGCATTGTGTGTGCATTCTCTTGCCCCTTGATCAAGCATGATAGAGGTTAGGGCCCTTATGTGTTTTTGTGCATTTCATTTGATATCGAATTGCACACTTGGCTCCTTTGGCCATCATGCATTGAAAGGCGTGATTGGTGGTCCGAGGGTCGAGAACTACACACCTTTGAGTCTTAAACATGATAAGGGGTCTAGTTGTGCAGACATTGTCTTGTAAGCCATGCTCTGTTTGTCCTCTGCTACAGCAACAGGAGCTTTTCACAGGAAGAGATGGCCGATCGAGCATGTTCAGTGCCGATCGGCAATAAACATTTGGCCGAGGGCCCTATTTTTGGTCGATGACCAGTTTACCTTGGCCGATGGCATCATCTTTTGGCCGATGGCCTCACAGCATGCCCACAAGGTGGTTCAGAAGTGTCACAGAAGTTGGCACAATTTTTAGACGTACAGAGCAGTGCAAACAGAGACAACATGAAGCATGGCGATGGATTTCTGAGCAAAGCCGTCCGAGCATGTATTCATCCCTCGCCTCGAGGCCATTTCAGTGTTTTGATAACTTAGAATAGTTATTTATTTCGATTTGGTTGCGTAATTAATTAATTAGCTTGTTAGTTAGTTAATTAGATGATTTGTATTATTCTTTTGGTCCCTCCGTCGAGAGGGCGCAATTATGTAATAAGCGTGCGTGTGTGTGATGCATGTCTTCTAACCCCCACTTCTTTCTCCCTTTTACTTACCTGCTTTCAGTGGTTAGTTCTAGGGCATATTTCAATTAGCATCCTTATGCTATGCATGTTTGCACCATTCATCTGTATTGCATGCATCGGGCTCGGCGCATCATAGTAACTGCATTGTATTTCAATTCCAAGTTGAATACATGTATCGAATTGTCGCATCTCATATGCCATTTTAGATTAGTCAAGCCTATTCTAGTTGCACTTTGCATACGATGCATTAGCCATTTTAACATGAACTAGGATCATGCATGATTTCTAACTAGTTTCTTGTTTTGGCTCGGAGTACACTGTGAGTGTTTATGCTTTAGCATCTTGCATGAGTGTGAGTTTTGCCATGACAGCATGCTTGCCATGAGGCTAATCGCTTATATGATATAACTGCCTGAATGCCTGTGGGTGAAGGTTGGATTACTTGAATTGGGACAATTCATTGAAATCTGCATTTTTGCCTACTCGCGAGTAGCAAACTTCAAACCATTTTCAAACAAATGAAAATGCAATGCTTTGTTCCAAATTAGGCGATCTAGTCTATACTTGTGTGTTGTGCACATCACATAGTAAATTCTAGCTAATAACCGGAATAAGAACGCATATGTTTTCAAAAACAAGATATCATGCTTAGTACAAGCCGATCTTTGATCGGGCGAGCGGTGGTGCTCATTACATGACCTTCCCCAATCATACCCAAGTTCCTGAGCCGAGGCAACTTTGGTGATGACGGACACGTGGCTTTAGGCACGAGTCAGGGTTTCCTAAATTCCCCCAAAATAAAATATTTAGGTGGCGACTCTGTATCTGGCAAAGCAGTCCATGTTTGGCACTTCTTTCTTAAAAATCAATTTTCCAAAACGATTTGCCCGATTTGGACTCTTTGGTGATTTATCAGTCTTGCATTACACTTTGCGAGATCAGATTAAGAACCGTGACATTGAGTCCGAACTGTAGCATGAAGCCCAAGGGTGCGTCTACAGTTTCTGGCGACTCTGCTGGGGAGTTAGAGAACTTGACTCGAACTCATGATATCTTCTTTTGACCACACTTATGTGTCTCTTTGCATTGCATTTGCATTGGTGCGCCTAGGACACCGTGTTTACCGTATGCTATTCCTGAACGGTTTGCTGGAGGCTTGCTTTGAGAAGCGCGCTGTAAGGCTGATCGGTTGCGGGCTCTGCCACGACGGGAACACAAACCCCAGTTTTACCGGGGCACCCTTTTTGACCATTCGACCTAGTGCATATTC
This sequence comes from Camellia granthamiana, assembly GCA_036172215.1. Lineage (NCBI taxonomy): Eukaryota > Viridiplantae > Streptophyta > Magnoliopsida > Ericales > Theaceae > Camellia > Camellia granthamiana. The sequence goes on from CM069916.1 coordinate 32,978,922, forward strand.
GGAATCCATAGTGACTATTCCAAGCTAGGACAGGTTGCTTACCCGAATATAGGTTGTTTAAAACCGCTGTGTGCGTAGTGAAACCCTAGTTCCTGACAAAATATGACAAGGAAACCCTACCCCAACATAGGGGTGTTTTGGCTCTCATTTGCTTGATTATGTGCTTTTAGAGTGTGCCTCTACAGGGAATGCACGTATCAGTTTGTAAGTCTGAGTATCAGGCCTGCGGGCATCAGTATTTTGAGAATCAATTATATCTGCGAATATCAGATTCAGATTCGGGGCAGTAATTTGGGGAACAGTGATCAGTGGTCGAATACAATTATTCAGCTATACTTATGACTGTTCTGGTGAAATTGGGCTGAGATGCTGCATGTTTTCTCTTTCGTGTTCAGAGATTCGGTTCAGAGCAACCAATGTTCTCCTTCGCTGAGGCAAGGCAGAAAAGGGCTAGTCAAGGCTCACCGGTTCATCAGATCCATCAGCCACCAGTCATATCACCTTTGTTCAGTTCAGCAGACTCATGATGACACAGAATTCAGAAGAAATTGTGGTCATGGCAGCGGCACTAAACCAAGGAATCACTATACAGGGTGAGACCGATCTTGAGATGCAACGTCCGCCCAGGTCACCTGCCACACATCCAATCTGGGAACCTCAATTATTTCAAACCCGTGAGCCCACCCCTTTTGAGCTGATGGGAATGATCGGCGATCTTCAGAGATTTGTTATTGATCTAGCCTACGAAATATCGGCTCCGCCGTCAACCATGTCACATGCCAGGAACTTCATGCTGGAAGAGCCTCCACTATTGGGGCGAATTGTAATTGAACTCAGTCAACCTGAAGCTATCCCAAGTTTCGGCAATGACATGTCGACAACAACAGGACTTCGCACTGATGTAGCAACCCAAACCTTCGACCGAGCTGAGACAAGTGGTAAGAACAAGGTGGGCGTAGACACTGATCCCTATGAACAACTTCTGCAGGCTGTTGAGGCTTTTGAAAGCCAGGGGACAGAACAAACAACAGGTGCTCGCTGTTGTTGCAAAAACTATGAATGACACTTTCCCCACTCAGACTGAGGGCAGTTCAAGCCAAGGGGAGAACCAAGAGAAGGGCCGTCATACTGGAAACGATCCTGTTAGATCTAATCCTGCACCTGGAAAAGATCAGAAAACCAAGTCAGCACCTGCCGACCCTTTTGCTAGTGCGTCCAGCAAAAATCCGCAAACCTCGAAGTATTTACCCCGAGGTCGTAGGGTCTTCCATGCCCTCTACATGCCTTTGTCCAAGGCGCTTCAGATCCTTGCTGAAAAGGGGCATCTTCAACCCCTCGAGCCTCGACCTCTCCCTAGTCGTCTTCCACCTAGCCGTGACGCTACCCAGTACTGTGCATACCATCAATAGACCAGTCACACCACTGACAATTGCTTCTGTCTTCGCCACGAAGTACAGGATTTGATTGACAATGAGGTCATCCTCCCACCTAGCTCAGCAAAGTCCATCGCCACTGGGTCAGTGAACTTCGAGGATAATACAAGTATGTGATCAGGGAATAAACCACCTACGGGCGGTGCTCAGTTTACTTCAGATGTGGCGTGTGGCACGCACTGTTTTGAGCATTTGTGAATGCTGGTGTTTGTAGTTTCTGACTTGGGTGTTGAGTCAGTTCTGTGGTTTTGTTTTGAGTCTGTCTCTTTGTTTTGAGTCAGTCTTTTTTATTAAGGGTCTGTCTTGTTGTATCGAGTCAGTTCTATTGTACGGAAGTCGGGTGATTCCAGGGGTGTTACTTCGGATGTCACTATTTTGTTTCACATTTGTCTTTTCGCTTTCTTTTGAATCTGTTTCTGTCGTGGAGCCAGTTACACCAGAAGATCTGAATGAAACAGCAGTAATTTTCACACTCTTGTGTTTGCTTCTACCTTATGCCAGTTATGCCAGAAGTTTTGAATGAGATGGCAGTATACGACTAGAAACTGTGTCTTTTCTGTGCTTTGAATTCATTACATCGACCTAAGTTTTTCAAAACTCTTTTTGAACACTGTGGTGAAAACAAAGAGGAAGGAATTCCTCGGGATTTGAAAAATTTGATCAATTGAGAGGAAGAGAGGCATGCTAAGCCCTTAATGAATAAAATCATGTTTGTTAATGTGGGTACTGAGAAGGATCCTGGCTTGATCCAGATTGATTCTACATTGTCTTCAGCGCGAGCGATTTGTCGCTTTCTTAAAAGATTTCAAAAAATGTTTTGTGCGGTCCTGCGAAGACCTGTGTGGAATCGCTCTTGAGATTGTGCAACTTAGGATCGCTCTTAGCCTCGAGACTCAACCCCTTTTATTTTCAAAACCTTGAACCTGGATTCAGAGTGTTCAAAAGTCAACCGTAATGTGAGGCCTGTGTGGCCATATTTGAAGCTGCCCTTGAATTAGCGACAACAAAGTCAGGTCAAAAAGATCAAACGCCGTCAAAAGAAGTTTGCAAAGCTAGATCAGAAGCACCCCTCGAACTAGGGGCAAAGATGTCCAATGTGCTCGAAGAATCAACAATCGGGACATTTCTCAAAGCCAATGAAGATAGGCAGGAATGCCAAATCCCAGAAGGAAGGAAAGAAGAAAATATTGTTGAAGGACAACTGAGTTCCTATCCACAACATTGAGGACAATTCAACCCCCATTGGATAGACTCCTACATCGTCAGCAAACAGTAGTCATTATCCTGGATTCAGATGACTTCAGGATCTCAAAACCATTTGACATGGACAAAGCTACACTTTTACCCTTGAGAGGTTCACTTGGCCGAAAACCCGGAAGGGCGACCCAGGCAAAAGTTAGAGCAAGGAAAAAAAGAAAAGAAAATGAAAAAATGCAAAGTTTGAAAAACAAGAAAAAAAAAAAGAAAACAAAAGAAAACAAAAGAATTGAAAAGAAGAAAAACATAGCTCGCAAGGTTGAAAACCCGAAAGGGCAGCCTTAGCAAAATTTAGAGCGTAAAAGATGAGGGTTAATACACGAGTGTACCTTGACCTGAACTACGTAAGGCTTGATTCCCATGTTTAAGATACGTAGGCAACTTCATTCTGAAGTCCAGCCACAAACACTTTCATATTGATTATGCCCATTTAATGGTTTTGATCATCTTTGCCTTCTCTATATCCGAGAGAGTTTGGTTGTGTTCGTCACTCTGAGGATTGACTACAATGCGCTGCGGTACCATTCAGACAAGGGGCAACTCTCCATTGCCCTACAATGTGCTCCGGTGCTATTCAAACAAGGGGCAACTTTCTGTTGCCATGCAGTGTCCTTCAGATAAGGGGCAGTTTTCCATTGTTATGAATCCGAGGTTGTGCATCTCAAGAGTAGGTTCCGTGCTCGTTGAGCAGTGGACGTTTGCAAAAACAGTTTTTGAGAATTTTTACTGAGGTTGACTAATTTTCTCGAAAATTATTCCATTTTTCCAAAACTGGACCCTTTCTTGGACCCAAAAAAGGAAAATTTTCAGTGCTCACAAACTAACTTGCATGATTTCAAATCAGAAAGTTGAACAAGTATGTTAATCTAACCCTCATCTTGGTCAAAATTGTTTTAGTAGAAAGCCAAAACAAAAAATGGTCAAAATGATGAACTAGGGGCACAGTCGAGTCAGGTGTTCTATCCTTTCCCCATTGTCAACATACTTGCCAAGAAGGGCATTCTACCTGCCAGAAAGGACACAGCTGAAGCTGTCAGTAAAGGGCTGAAAGCTCCCTCATCCTCCAAGCAGCGAGGTATCAAGCCAAGTGCGAGGCACTAACTGGATTAGATCAAGATACTCCACTCCCTTGTTTGGACACATCTGATCACGTCCAAACTCCCCAGGAGCACATCATCAACCGCTATCAGTTGTGGATCTACATCCTGTCGCAACCCCCCTGTGGGAAAGTTCATTGTTGTGAGCAGAAAAATGAGAATCTAGCGAGATGCTAGGGGCAAGAGCCCGCAACTTCTTGTTTATCCATCAACCAGCCAGGGGAGGGATAAAAAAGAAGAGAGATTCAAGAATAGAGAGATGTACGCTGAGAGAAAAAGTGAGAGAAGGGCTTTTTTCAGAAAAAACAGAGCCTGAGGGCCGAGTGATGTGAGAATCACAAATGAGAAAGGGTGGGAACCAATACCTGAAGAAACTCACTCCTCGCGAACCGAGAGGTCTCTCGTCTTTGTAATACGTCTGAGTGTCGTGTTTGTTGTGTTGTTTGTCTCGATTCTTGTTTTGAGTCGTTTCGAGTTTTACTCGATGTGTGTTGGTTGTTTACCTTTTATTTTTCTTTGTTAAGTCGTGTTGACTATGGTCAGTTGTAGGCTCAATACCCGGTTGAGAACCCTTTTCTCATTTCAATTTCAAAAATAAATCGTTTTGTGCTCAGAATGCTGTGCCATTCTCCACATTTGTACAAAACAGGATTTGTTCTTCTGTAAAACCGTAGGGTTTAACCCAGGTCATCTCAAAGCAGTAGAATCAGGACCTATTTGAAGCTATATGGGTTCCGGACTGCGAAGTAAAAGAAAAGAGGGAAAATTTGGAGCATCTGAGTATGTTTCAACTTCTGTAAATCCCGTATGTTCAATATGAGCTGTGTGCAGAATAAACCGAGCACTGTGTTATGAGCCGTGGGTTCAGAGTGAGTAGTGTGCTGTATGGGCTGTATGTTCAGAATACGCCATGTGCAGAATAAACCGAGTACTATGTTATAAGCCGTGGGTTTAGAGTGAGCAGTGTTCAGAATACGCCATGTGCAAAATAAGCCGAGTACTGTGTTATGAGCTGTGGGTTTAGAGTGAGCAGTGTTCAGAATACGCCTTGTGCAGAATAAACTGAGTACTGTGTTATGAGCCGTGGGTTCAGAGTGAGCAATGCGTTGAATAAGCCGTGCACAGAATAAACCGGATACTGTGTTATGGGCTGTGTGTTCAAAATGAGCAGTGTGCTGTAAGGGCTGTGTATTCAGAATGAGCAGTGTGCTGTAAGGACTGTGTGTTCAAAACGAACGGAATATTGTGTCAGCTGTTTCTATGCCAGAATGGCAATCAGAAGTGCTCTCCCTGAGTACCAATCCCCGCCAGAGTTACCTTGGCTGTGTTTACGATGAGTTCCTAGGAGATCAATTGCGATGGTGAAAACTAGAGTTCGAATCGTTGTTGCCTAGAACACAAAGGTTTGGAATTTCCGAGACTAAAGTCTGGTTTGAATACCCAGGGGTGTATCCCCAGCTTGAAATCTGTATGGAAGCCCCATAGGTTGAGATAGCGGGTATGCGCCTCGATTCTGGATACTGATCCAACCTAGTCTATCACCCCGTTGAAGAATAGGGAAAGTTGTTAGTATGATCAGGAAAAAAAGCAGCATCTGTGGTTTCCCCAGCAAACGTTGCTCCTTGTCAGCATTTCAGGACCTTTGTACTGCGAGTTGAAGGTAAGTGTTCGAGGAACACGAGAGGAGATCCCAATCAGAGTAGAGCAGTTTACCGCCACTCACCCCCGCGAGGTGCTTTCTAAAGCGCCACTTTGTTTGTTTATTTCTTTCATTAAACATCATGCATTGTATTGCATTCTACCTTTCGAGTTTCTTCCTCATTTGTGCACAGTATTGTATGTATTGTTCATTCAGAGACGTTCCGGTTCAGTTTAACTGATGCCTTTCTCCTCTCGCATTTGGGCATGCGTTTGGACCTACCCTTCTCCTCTCACGTTTGACTCGCGTTTGGATGACTACGCTTTCTTGCACAGTCCTTTCCGCTCTCGCGTTTGATACACTGAGAGATTTTCCCTTTCCTCTCTCGCGTTTGATAAGCTGAGAGGTTTTCCTCCTTGTTCCGAAACAGTGGGGATTTGTCCCTATGTTTCTCCTTGTTCCTTTCTCACACGATTGCAGCGTGTTTGGAATTGTTTACCTCTTCTCACGAATTCAACGTGGTTAGAGTTGTTCCTTCCTCACACGATTGCAGCGTGTTTGGAATTGTTTACCTCTTCTCATGAATTCAGCGTGGTTAGAGTTGTTCATTCCTCACACGATTGCAGCATGTTTGGAATTGTTTACCTCTTCTCACGGATTCAGCATGGTTAGAGTTTGTTCCTTCCTTACACGATTGCAGTGTGTTTGGAATTGTTTTGGACCTCCTCTTACGATTTTAGCGTGGTTTGAGTGTCCCTCTTCCTCACACAATTTCAGCGTGTTTGGAATTGGTCTCAGGTTACGTTGTGTACGCACCAGATTGTTTGTTTTTCCTCCTCTCATGATTCCAGCATGGTTAGAGTTTGTCAACCTTTGCATCTACTGTATTATTTTGCATCTTGCATTTCATTCGCGCTATTTTGCACATCGCGCTATTTTGCGCACCTCATATGCACCTGTTAGTGCATTGCATTTCATTCGCGCTATTTTGTGCATCACGCTATCTTGCACACCTCATATGCACCTGTTAGTGCATTGCATTGCATTCGCGCTATTTTGCGCATCGCGCTATATTGCGCACATCATATGCACCTGTTAGTGCATTGCATTTCATTCGCGCTATTTTACGCACATCATATGCACCTGTTAGTGCATTGCATTGCATTTGCGCTATTTTACACATTGCGCTATTTTACGCATCGCGCCATTTTGCGCACCTCATATGCACCTGTTAGTGCATTGCATTGCATTCGCACTATTTTGCGCATCGCGCTATCTTGCGTACATCATATGCACCTGTTAGTGCATTGCATTTCATTCGCACTATTTTGCGCACATCATATGCACCTGTTAGTGCATTGCATTGCATTCGCGCTATTTTGCGCATCACGCTATCTTGCGCACCCCATATGCACCTGTTAGTGCATTGCATTTCATTCGCGCTATTTTGCGCACGTCATATACACCTGTTAGTGCATTGCATTTCATTCGCGCTATTTTGCGCACATCATATGCACCTGTTAGTGCATTGCATTGCATTTGCGCTATTTTGCGCATCGCGCTATCTTGCGCACATTATATGCACCTGTTAGTGCATTGCATTTCATTCGCGCTATTTTGCGCACATCATATGCACTTGTTAGTGCATTGCATTTCATTCGCGCTATTTTGCACACATCATATGCACCTGTTAGTGCATTGCATCGCATTCGTGCTATTTTGCGCATCGTGCTATCTTGCGCACCTCATATGCACCTGTTGGTGCATTGCATTTCATTCACGCTATTTTGCGCACATCATATGCACATGTTAGTGCATTGCATTGCATTCGCGCTATTTTGCGCATCACGCTATCTTGCGCACCTCACCTACACCTGTTAGTGCATTGCTCGCGCGGTTTTGCGCACCTTACCCGCACTTGTTAGTACATTGCATTTTTGCGTATACTCCACTTGCATTGTTATGCTTGTTTTCGCCGCATTGTTATGCGTCACCCTTAGGTTGCATTGTCTTGCACCCTTCCACCCATATTGTCTCGCACCCTTAGGTTGCATTGTCTTGCACCCCTTTTCACATTGTTATGTGCACCCTTGGGTTGCATTGTTATGCACACTTCACTCGCGTTGTCACGCACTTCTCACTTGAATTGCTATGCATGTTGCTAATGATATTGTACCTGTTAAGTTTCTTTCTTTTGCAGGCACAATATTGTATGTACTGTTCATTTGAAACTGGCGCGACCAGACGAACCGAACGGTATTGTATATTCTCTGCGTGAGACGTAGCGAGAATTGTATAATTCTCTTACATCCTTTCTGCACGTAATGTAGTTTGGTTTTTATTTGCTTACTTAAAACTGTTGCGTGTTATGCTTCGTTACAGCTCCCTTTGCATGATCATAAGTTATGTTCGGCACCATGCCTTCGGGCACATATCTTTGCATTTTGCCCCTGCCCCTGCCTTCAGGCACATATCTTTGCCATCTTGTATGCTTGTCTAAGTTTTCGGCCTTGTCAAAAATGGGTCATCTCTAGGCTTTGACATTCACTCCCGTCATTGTTATGACTTTCGAGTTCTGTCAAAAAGGGGCAACTATAGATACCCCATTTTTGACCGTCCTCAAGACTTGGACGTCATCGTTTGAACACTCGATGATCATCCATGCCTGTGTTCGTTTTGAGTTCCCGGAGGCCTCGGTCGCGTGCCTTGCCTTAGGATCTCTCAACTTCTCTGTTTTGTGCTTGGTTGTGGACCAAGCACTTGTGTTTTTGCTTCTGAGGGAAGAGGGTGGCTTATTTGCCATCCCCTGAACCCATCGGCCAAGGCTTGAAGTCGTCGGCCTTGTTTTCTTGCCATCGGCAAAAAGTTTTGGCCGATCGGCACTCCTTTTGGTTGATCGGCACTTATGTTGATCGATCGGCCATGTTTTCTGGCCGAACCCTGTTCATCTACTTTATGCAAATATTTTATGCCAGCTGTCACAGCTGGCATGCACAATTCACCCCCTCTATACACGTGTATGAAGGGATTTGCCCCTTTGCTTAGATTCCTCAAGAAGCTTTGCTTTTGGTTCTCTATAAGAGAGAACCATCTCCTCCCTCCTCAAGGGTTCAGAAAATTGAGTCTTGAGGGACAGATATACTTTTGTATCTATTCTTCTTTGTTTAGCCTTGTTTTGTACTCAAAAGTGTAGTATTGTCTTACTATTGTACACAAGCACATAATAGAACACCATCCTCTTGGAGCTGAGGCCCCTTGAGGTTGATTTCAGAGTTCTTGGAGTGGTTTAAGCTTGGAAACGTTGCTGGAGCCTTGTTCTTGAAAGTGTTCTTCAAAGGTGAGCATTCTTGCTTTTAATACCCCTTTCTTGCTTAAGCTTTTAGACCTTCTTGCTTATTGTATTAAGCTTAACTCTAAACTACAAAAAGTTCTGATTTTTTATGCTTTAGATCTTTGTTTAAGATCACTTTTTGGTTTGGGGTTGTTTCCCCCCTCTTAGGCCTTGTTAGGCCTTATTTTAGGCCATCCCTATTGGCCCTTGTTCTTGGCTTTGCATGACCTTCCTACCACTAAAATCTAGAGGATTTTCAGTGGTGGGAAGGTGGTTTTGGAGTCCTAAATAGGAGAGGGTCATCCCCTCTCTTTATTGTCTTGAATGCTAGTATAAATGGCTTATATTTGTAGCATGCTTGGCTTGTTTTAGCTTCATTTCAGTATGTATTAGGCTTTGTTTTGCCATGATATAACACTGTTTTGACTTGGTTTGGACATACCATGTAGGCTTCATGTACTTGCCTTGCAATCCTTTCATTTTCCTTAACATGCATCATGCTTTAAGCCATATTTCTAGCATGATTTTGGCTCGACTCCATGAAGCTTTTACCCTTGTTGTAACATGCTTAAGCTCTGATTTGAGTTGTTTTGAACATATACGCCATGCTTTGTATAGCCATAAGGCATTGTAGCTTGTTAGCCTTAAGTGTCCAAGTCACTAGCATGGTTTACTTGGACCATTTCAATGATTTGGTATCAATTGTTATACTATTTCAGTCCATGTTTCATACTCAAACACTTGCACTTGTCACTCCTTTAATGCTTTAAAGAGTTGATGTTTTATGCCTCATAAATGGGTCATTGTGTGTGCCATCATGTTTAGGTCTTTGGAATGCCATCTAAGTGGGTTTTTGGTCTTGTTTTACCATGCCATAACTCTGTTTTTCATTTCTTAAGTCATGCCATGTTTGGTTTTGATAGGTGTAGTGTAACACCTCTTTTATGGCCTTGCATGCCTCATGCTTTTGGCCCTTTATTCTAGCTTATTTTGCCTTTGGTCCTTGCATGTTTTAGGCTCATTTTGGCATGACCTAGGACTGTTTTGGGTTATACTTGTCATTTGCTTCAGATTTTGCATAGCCTTGGTTTGAGTCCCTTGGCTAGTTTCAAGCTTTAAGCCTTTTTGCATGACTTGCTTGCCTTGTTTGGTTGGTTTGGCACCTTTCCTAACATGATTTCAGAGCTTATAATGTATGTCACATGTCCATAGTTGTCCCCTTTTAAGTGTTCTTGAAAGTTGCTCTCATATGCTTAGGTGATAGGCCAATTGGCATGCATGTTTGTATGTACCTTTGTCTTTATTTCCATAGCATTTCGGCCACTGATTTGGGCATGTTTAAGAGCTGTCCACTTTAGTTTAAGTCCATCCTTTCACATGTTGTTGCATGTTTACCTCGCATGTTGTCGCATGCTTGTTGCATACTTGGTACATCATATGTTGTTGCATATTAGTTCCCTTGCATGTTGTGGCGTGCTAGTCCTATTACATTATGCTTACATGCTTGTTGCATGCTTGCTAATTGACATGTTGTTGCATGCTCATCCATCTTGCATACTTGTTAGATTACATGTTGTTGCATGTTTGTTATCGGTATTGTTGTTGCATGCCTATTACATTGTATGCATGCATGTTTGCATGCTTAGGTTGCATATCGCTTGCTTGCATGCTCACGTTGCATTAGCTTGCTTGCATGCTTAGGTTGCATTGCATTGTGTGTGCATTCTCTTGCCTCTTGATCAAGCATGATAGAGGTTAGGGCCCCTTATGTGTTTTTGTGCATTTCATTTGATATTGAATTGCACACTTGGCTCCTTTGGCCATCATGCATTGAAAGGCGTGATTGGTGGTCTGAGGGTCGAGAACTACACACCTTTGAGTCTTAAACATGATAAGGGGTCTAGTTGTGCAGACATTATCTTGTAAATGTATTGCCATGCTCTGTTTGTCCTCTCCTGCAGCAACAGGAGCTTTTCACAGGAAGAGATGGTCGATCGACCATGTTCAGTGCCGATCAGCAATAAACATTTGGCCGAGAGCCCTATTTTTGGTCGATGACCAGTTTACCTTGGCCGATGGCCTCACAGCATGCCCACAAGGTGGTTCAGAAGTGTTACAGAAGTTGGCACAATTTTCAGAGGTACAGAGCAGTGCAAACAGAGGCAACATGAAGCGTGGCAATGGATTTCCAAGCAAAGCCGTCCGAGCATGTATTCATCCCTCGTCTCGAGGCCATTTCAGTGTTTTAATAACTTAGAATAGTTATTTATTTCGATTTGGTTGTTTAATTAATTAATTAGCTTGTTAGTTAGTTAATTAGATGATTTGTATTATTCTTTTGGTCCCTCCGTCGAGAGGGCGCAATTATGTAATAAGTGTGCATGTGTGTGATGCATGTCTTCTAACCCCCACTTCTTTCTCCCTTTTACTTACCTGCTTTCAGTGGTTAGTTCTAGGGCATATTTCAATTAGCATCCTTATGCTATGCATGTTTGCACCATTCATCTGTATTGCATGCACCGAGCTCGGCGTATCATAGTAACTGCATTGTATTTCAATTCCAAGTTGAATACATGTATCGAATTGTCGCATCTCATATGCCATTTTAGATTAGTCGAGCCTATTCTAGTTGCACTTTGCATGCGATGCATTAGCCATTTTAACATGAACTAGGATCATGCATGATTTCTAACTAGTTTCTTGTTTTGGCTCGGAGTACACTGTGAGTGTTTATGCTTTAGCATCTTGCATGAGTGTGAGTTTTGCCATGACAGCATGCTTGCCATAAGGCTAATCGCTTATATGATATAACTGCCTGAATGCCTGTGGGTGAAGGTTGGATTACTTGAATTGGTACAATTCATTGAAATCCGCATTTTTGCCTACTCACGAGTAGCAAACTTCAAACCATTTTCAAACAAATGAAAATGCAATGCTTTGTTCCAAATTAGGCGATCTAGTCTATACTTGTGTGTTGTGCACATCACATAGTAAATTCTAGCTAATAACCGAAATAAGAACGCATATACTTTCAAAAACAAGATATCATGCTTAGTACAGGCCGATCTTTGATCGGGCGAGCAGGGGTGCTCATTGCATGACTTTTCCCAATCGTACCCAAGTTCCCGAGCCGAGGCAACTTTGGTGATGACAGACACGTGGCCTTAGGCACGAGTTAGGGTTTCCTAAATTCCCCCAAAATAAAATATTTAGGTGGCGACTCTGTATCTTGCAAAGCAGTCCATGTTTGGCACTTCTTTCTTAAAAATCAGTTTTCCAAAACGATTTGCCGGATTTGGACTCTTTGGTGATTTATCAGTCTTACATTACACTTTGCGAGATCAGATTAAGAACCGTGACATTGAGTCCGAACTGTAGCATGAAGCCCAAGGGCACGTCTACAACCTCCATGTTCCGACCGATTTGATTCTTGAAAATGGCATTAACCAAACGTTGGTAAGTGGCTCCTGTAATCTTCAGACTGAAAGGCATCACCCGAAAATGATAAATTCCTCTGTTAGTAATGAATGAGGTATGTTCCTGGTCAGCTGCATGTGCTAAGATCTGATTACAGCCGGAGAAAACATCCATGAAGCTGAGCACCTGTTGGCCGACTGTTGCATCGACCAGTAGATCGATTCGGGGAAGTGGGTAACTATCCTTAGGACAGCCTCGGTTGAGGTCGGAGTAGTCGATACAGAGTCTCCACTTGCCATTGCTTTAGTGGACCAAGACTACGTTGGATAGCCATTTGAGGTAATCTACATTTCTAATGAACAAGGCCTTCAACAGCTTGTCCACCTTAGTGGCAATGAGGTTGTTGCATTCTAGATGAAAAATGCGTTGCTTTTGGCGGAACGGTCGGAACTGGGGCTCAATACTGAGGTGATGGGTAATGAAAGAAGGGTCGATACTTGGCATGTCCAAATAAGTCCAAGCAAAGACATCTTTATGCTCGACTAAGAGAGCTGTGAGGTTGGCCTTGGCCTGAGAGGACAGCTGGCTGTCAATCTTAGCCTTTTTTGTTGAATTGGTGGGGTCAATGGGTATTTAAACTAGTTCCTCAACTGGTTTGCCTCTAACTAGCTCTTCCTCATCTCTAACATCAAGGCCTTTGATGATCATAGCCTCCTTCATCTTGACTCCCTTTAGCGAGGCGACGTAGCACTCTCTGGCCACCATCTGTTCGCCCCTCACTGTTTCGACCCTCTGATCGGTCGAAAATTTCATGGCCAGATGGTAGGTGGAGGTGACTGGTTGGAAGGTGTTGAGAGCTGTGCGACCGAGTATGATGTTATAAGTAAAAGGGCAGTCGACGACGAGGAAAGTGAGTAGCTTGGTGGACTGTCGTAGATATTCTCCGATGGTGATGGGGAGATCGATGGAGCCTATGGAGGTCACCCGATCTTCGGTGAAGCCGACTAGTGGGGTTTGGAGAGGCGACAACTTTTCTTCTCCGACCTTGAGTTGGCAGTAAACGTTAAGGAAGATGATGTCTGAAGAGCTGCCATTGTCGACAAGTACTCGCCTGACTTTGTAATTTGATAAGAGAGCGGAAATGACCAAGGGGTCGTCATGGGGGTAGCGAATACCTGTGCAGTCTGCCTCTGTAAAGGTGATTGGTTCAGACCATTATTTTGGCTATTTGTGGGGGCTGTCCAGTGTCGTTACTTCCTTATCAGAGCCTTGTTTGATTTTTCTAAGCTCGGCTCGCTGTGCCGACTGAGATGGTCCGCTGCATGCGAGCCCGTCAACGATGACTCTCATCTCGTCGACTGGAGGGGCTGGGTAGCCTTGTTCTCGAGGTTGTGGTAGGACCCGATCATTGTTTCGCCTAGGTTGTGCAAGTTGTCGGGGAGGAGTATGTCGGCGGTTGTACCCCGAGGGGTCAATCCTCAGCCTTTGCTGGGGTCGAGCTGCCATGAATCGGCTGAGACACCCCTGGCGGATCAAATCCTTGACTTGGTCTTTAAGGTTGACACATTCCTCAGTGTTATGGTTGTGGTCTTGATGGAAACAGCAATACTTAGATTGATCCTCGCCGTTTAAAGGGAGATCTGGATGGTTAAGGCCATTTCAAGTTGTAGTTTTATTAAAGTTGGTGCAAGACTTGCTCCATGGGTGAATTGAGAGGGGTGTATCGTTTAAACTGACTAGATGGGCGGATAGGTGCCTATCGGTTTGCTCAAGGCAGTCGGTCTTTATATTGAGGGGGTCGATGTGTATATTGTGAGGACCTGTGCTCGGGTTCTTTTCTTTTGTCCTTGGGGGATGGATTTTTGGATGTGGAGTCTTGGCGGGCTGCCAGGGAGTCCTCGACATTCATATATTTTTGGGCTTTGGCGAGAAGGGCGGCTATGGCGAACGGGGGGTTTTTGGAAAGGGGGGAAAAGGAAATTTGATAGGCGCAAGCCGGCCATGAAGGCTATGAGAATGACTTTGTCATCATTTTCCTCCACTTATAAGGCCTCAGTATTAAAACGGGTGATAAAGCTGCGTAGTGACTCCCCTTCCATCTGCCGGATGTTTAGCAGTTGGGTCGCTGGATATCGCTATCGCTGAGCACCAATGAAATAGCTCAAGAAGGATTCACTGTGCTAGCGAAAGGAAGTGACAGAGTCTGGGTGAAACTGGCTGAACCATAGGCACGCTAACCCCTTCAATGTGACAGGGAAGGTGCAACACATGATTTCATCGAGGAAAGTATGAAGAATCATGAGTGTCTGTTATGCTTCCATGTGGTCGACCAGATCGATGGTACCATCGAAGGTGTCAATCAATGGCATTTTAAACTTGGGAGGGAGAGCTTTATCTCTGATGGAAACGGTAAAAGGAGAGTTGACGGTAAAGGAAGTTTTGTACTGCGTGTCCTGCATGACCCCTTGCAGTTGCAACTTCATGGCCTTCAGCTTCTCGTCCCAAACAAGGGCTTTATCCCTGGAAGTAGGAATCGAGGGTTGAACACTGCTAGCCTCGCCTTCGTGAGCGGCGGCATGGTGCGGTGGGAGGTGGTTATGGAAAGGCGGTGGTGTCTCTTGCCGAAGCTATGAGCAGAAAGGAGGAGGGTGCGAACCATCGAGATTCAATGGTTGAGAGCGTGGGACAAATGGTGGAATTGTTCCATAGGGCACCTGTGGTGGGAGTTGGTGGTGATTGTGGCCTTGTTTAGGGTGTGAGGGAACTATTTGTGGCGGTGGAGGAGGAATAGGTAAATAGCGCTGGAGTAAAGCATTGATCAGGGTTTGGTTTTGTTCGATCAGATGGTTGATGTTGTTGGTAAATTCTGCAAAATACAGAGATGGGTTATTCGGGTTAGAGGACTCAACTTCAAGGTTACCAGCATTGTGTTGGGAAGCCATGGACTTGGTTATTACCATCCACCCTGACGTAGGAAATGGGTGAGGACGGGGTTTCCTCCGGTGACAATGAGCACAACTGTCGACCAGAGTTGGAGTTTTCCACAGATGGTGCCAACTAATGATGCAACAGTTCCAATGGAGGATGGATTAGGCTAATCCATACTTCTAACTGGCCTTCTAGCCTTAAAGTCCACGGAGCGTGGCTGTAAAAAGGTCCAATGGGGGGAGGTAATCCCCCAGGGGACACTTTGATGATCAAGTTAAGATAGAGTAGATTGATTGTGTAAAGAGAGAAGAGGGGAATGAAGAACTTAACCTTTAACATACCTCAGAAGCTTCTATATATCCTTTGCTCATCATTTCCTTGTCCATTCCAAACTGTCTTGTTGGCTGAAAGTCTATTCTAGCTCGCATCGTTCGTGGTGAGTCTGTTTCTTCCGGCATGAAGGGGTTGTCGCATTAAATGCTACGAGAGCCTCATTAATGGCTGATGTATGGGTGCAATAACTTTGCAGGATCTTTGTCTGCCTGCATGGCTGATTCTCTACCCGACAGGTGTTTGAATGCTATTAGTCCTGGTCCATCATTGGTTTCTCAAGGTTACTAGGCTTTAATATCTAGTCAAAATTCTTTAAGGTTGCTGGTTAGGATTGATTTATGTGAATGTTATGCTTACCCTAATTTCATTAATAGTGGCACCAAACAATCGAACTATTTCAAAAAATTTCACGGTTAGTTTAGTTGTCTCCCTTGACCAGTTAAGATTGATTTATGTTAATATCAAATCGAATGCTTTCAAAAAAATTACTTTAAACCAAACAAGGTGCTATTTTTTTTACGAAAAATGTTTGGGACCCCACAAAGGAGGACCCCCATGGCCCCCACTGATGTACTGACCATTGATGTGTTTGAATTTTTTTGGGAGATTGTGTCTGATAGTGACATGAATGGTTCAGATCATTTTGAGTGTTATGGGGGTTATGTTTTGTGGGGTCTCTATCATTACTGTTTTTTTACATATGGGTGTGAAGCTTACCTATGTGTGATACCCATATGAATATGTGGGTTGAAAAATGTGTAACTACATTAATTAAGGTCTATTGAATGCCAAAAGTTGAAACAATAAAGAAACAAAAAAGATAAGATACAAAATTGTTAATAGGGGTGTAAATTTGGCCTGGCCCAGCCCAGCCCAGCCCATGTTGAGCCTCGTGGGCTCCCACCAAAATTCGGGCCGAACCGAACCTGCTCACAAGCCCAAAAATTAGGCCCAGACCCAGAGATATTCGGGCCTCGGGTGGGTCGGCCCGATGGGCTTGGCCTCGGGCTTGGGCCGCGCTTGAACGGGCTTGACCATTTTTTTTAAAATATTTTTCTAACAAAATTTTAATATTTTCTACTAAAAAAGACATTGGGCCTCGGGCGGGCTAGACGGGCGTGTGAAATTCATATTATATAAATCCCACACATATATATGGGGAATTAATAAAATAAAAGTGTTATTATTAGCATTCTATCAATTATTTTGGACCTTTACTTATGAATTGTAAATTCCTCAAAATTTCTTCTCTCCCTAAATAATATTAAAAATGCACACCCCCACACTCCAAAATACGTCTCTTTCAAAACCCTAACAAAACTCATGACGGTACCTTCTAAAACTAGTGAAAAAAAATTGTGGTGATTAAGACATTTTTTCTCTACTTTATTACGAGATTTGTCAATTTGTTTGATTTTTTTTTCCTATTAACTATTTTCATACATACAACACAATCTACTATCATACTTCTCTGATTGGTTTTCTTTCATTCATCCATGGCCTCATTGTATTTGTATGCTCTCTATGTGAGCAAAACTAGATAGGAATTCACCCATCGGTCAACTACCCAGTCAACTGGCCGGTCGACCAGGTAGGTGGTTCGACCTTCTTTGTTTGCCTGCTTCTCCTGCTGCTACTACTGCTGTTGCTCTAGTTATCTGTTCCCGAACAAATAAGAAATGTTCGGTTACCTGTTCTCGAACAAATAAACAATGTTCGGTCATGTGTTTCTCAATTTCAGTCATATATTCAGGAGTTCAGTCCCAAAAAATGACAAACAATTTTTATTATTTTTGCCATTTTTTAAAAAAACTTACCTTCACAAAGTTAATCTCCTCTAAGTTAAGAACACCATCAAAGCTATGAACCTCTTCTGAGTTTTTATTATTATATTTCTCTTGTCTCATGGAGTTATGGTTACTGGAAAAATTTTCGCACATTGTCATTACTGAAGAATTGCATATAATCAAATGATTATCACCGTTGCTGTCGAAATATTGCCGCCAAAGTGTTTTTAAGGTTTTGAGGGTGGGTAGGTTTTGAAAGTAGGATTTGGAAAGATGGAAGAGTGGTGATAGAGGTGTGTACTCTCATAAACCCTAATTCATAATGTAGTGAATGTGTGATCTTCATTGTGAGATGGGGTATCTCAAAATTATTAATATCATTTTTAGTAATTTTATTTGAAGTTATTATTGTAATAAATAAAAAAAAAAAAGGCTAAAAAATGAAAGGTTCAAAATAATTGATAGGTGCTAATAGCAGCATTCTAAAATAATTGATAAATTTAAGGGTTAATTCATTAACAACCCCTAAAGTTTGCTCTTAATACATATTTCTCTTTGAGGTCCTAAAGATTGCAATTCCCTCTCTAACATTTATAGTTGCATTACAATATGCCATTACAATATGCCACATATGTTAGTCAATAGTTAGATTGACTAACAATTTTTGGTGATGTCAACAGTTAATTTTTCTTAATGCCAACTTTACCCTCATGCACTTTCTCATTCTACAACATATCATTTTCTCTCACAATTCATCCCTCAAGTCATTTTAGAAATTTAGAAAAAACTATGTGTTGGTGTTAGAATAAATTCACATGATATTCTGTCTTAATATTTATTGGTTAAAATTATAAGACTCAATACTTTTTGTTAAGATTTAAAAAATAAATTGACAAATATTAAGTAATAAATAGTATGAAATAATAATCCAAGACCACCGATTAATCACTCCCATTTTAGACAACCACCACCCTCTCCTTCCTTACATTACCTCCAATCACCAACATAATCATCCTTCCACAACTCCAAACACTGCCGCAACAAACTCATGCACACAAATAAAAAAATCTTCACAATCAACTTATTAAATTGCACAAAGATAAAGAGGAAAAATAAAAAAATCAGATATAATAGAAATAAACAAATAAATAAATAAACCAGACACTACAGATATAAAAAGAAAAACAGAGCTCCATTTTACCAATGTACATATTTACAGACAATTACCCGCATTCTCTTATATAAAACAGTCATAAATTTATACAGAGAATGTTTAAGGCCCCATAAATTTTTTAAAATTCAATTCACAATAATGTAATCTGACAAGTGTCAATTTTTTATTGATTAAACATTATGATATGAGATTCACTACTTTTATCACATCATTGTGAATATATTTGTGAGTGTAAAATGTGGATCTCTAGCATAGTTGAATTTATACTCACATCAACATGTAATCAAATTCACTTTATAAACACAAAACCACCACTGTGATATACTAATCAAACCCATTGTCCATGACTTCAACCCCAAAAACAAAACCACAACCATGAGTCAAGAAGCCAAGAGACTACATGATAAAATTAATCCAATTTACCTGGTGAAATTAATCAAAAAAATCTACTTCAATTCATGTTCAGATGGTGATTGGTGGGTTGGGTGGTGCGACAAAGGGTTGATGGTACTGAAATTGATGGTTGTTGGTTCCGCAACAAGGAACTCTTCACAAATATTTGTTGTTGTTGGTGCTGCAACACATTGAGAGGTGGTGGGTTTGTAGATCAACGGACGAGGATGATGATTGTGCCAAGCCATCCCTCCAGCCATGATCAACAACACTACAGGCTGCAATCACTTGCAGAGATTTGGGGTTTTGATTTTGTTAAATGATTTAGGATTTTTTATTTTGCTAAATGATTTTAGGCGGCATAGCCTTAATTCAATTCTTCAATTTGATCCAATCAAGAGTTTTGATTATGGGAGTGGCTTCAATTGGAAACGCTTTTGATTTTTTATTATGATGGTTGTGGTTTGTGGTTGTAATTGGCATAGTGACAAAGGGAGGAGTGGTGGGTCGCCGGCGGTGACAAGTGATTAGTGGTGATGGAAGTTGTGAACTGATACACTAATCACTCTGTTTAGTTTTAATTTTTTTAATTAATTTTTTGAAATTGAGTTTTTTATTTTTCATATTTTTTTTATTTTTATTGAATATTTTTAAAATTATAAACAATTTCTTTACTTTTTTAGATGCACTAAATGTAAAATATTTGTAAAAAAATATTTTAAAAAATCAATAAATACACCAAAAAAAAAAAAAATGTAGGTGTGATCGCAGATCGAGTTGGGTTGGGTGGTATCCCATCTGCCATCAATCTAAAATAAGGCAGATTAGAAAAAATCAATCTGTATCCATCCACCAGTTTGGCAAATGAGGATTGAGTGTGCCGTGCAGGTTGGTAGATGGAGGCGATCGGTTTGGCGGTTTGGACTTTACAAATTTTGGACATTTTTTTGAATTATAATTTATAACTTTTACGATCTCTAATAATTACTAATTTGAAAAAAAATATGTATTATTTGTCTATAATAGGTCATAGCACCACACATTATTTAGGTATTGTTTTTTATTTTCACAAAAATAGATATTTTATTATTTTTACTTTATGTTGTTACTTGTTAACATTTTTTTTTTTTTTTTTTTTTTTTTTTTTTTGAACTTCATCTATAGACGAATCGAATTTTGACCAATGGAATTCATGCCGCATCTTTGCGGGTGCGGGATTGTTGATTCACTATTCAAGTCGTATCTGTAAATTTTGATTTTGAAATATTTCATTCGCATCCATCCTCCAAAAGATAAACATTCGCTCAAAATGAATTGGGTTGGGTCGGTTCAGTCAAGTTGGGCAAATCCTTGATCACCCCTACGAAAATGTTACTGAATTTTTTTTTATTTTTGGTATTTAATGAATTTTTTTAAAATTTTGTTCACAAATATTATACTTTTTAAGTATATTTATATTAAATATATTTAAAAATTATTTAAAATATTAAAAAAAAATCAATAAAACAAAAACAAATATTAAAAAAAATAATATTTTAAAAAATGAATCCTAAAAAATCAAACTAAACAAGTTGAATAATACCCTTGGTTGTCTTCTACGTCCAAAGACCCAACAAAGTTTACAACAAAGCACTACCCCCAAGCCAAACACTACCATCATTGCAATAGAGAAACATCAGTCAAATGTTTTTTTAAAAAAAATAAAATAAAATGAATCTCTTAAGTTTTATTTTCAAAATATATTTTTTGAATTTTTTTTTTTTTTTTTGAAAAATAGGAATTAATTTAACAAAATAAACACCAAAAAAATGTTTTTAAATATTTAAAAATTAATTATGCACCAAAAAAATATAAAATGATGAGTATTTTTTTACACCAAATTAATTTTAAGTTTTTTCATAACTTTTTTAGAAAATTGATTATGAAAATTAAACCGAACAAAGAGTGTTATGATTCACACCATCCCTATGTGTGTGTATATCTGTATATGTTTTGAATTGCCTTGTACTAGGAATGTTGGTTATTTAAAAATTAATTCTGCACCCAAAAAAGAAAAAAATCATGTGAAAATGATGAGCATTTTTATTAGTTTTTACACCAAATTAATTTTTAGTTTTTCATAATTTTTTTTAAAAAATGATTATGAAAATTAAACCAAACAAAAAGTATTATGATTCACTCTCCTCATAAAGTGTGTGTATATATATTTATATGTTTTGAATTGCTTTGTACTGGAAAGGTTCGTTATGACAGCATAATATTGTGACCTTTAAATATAACTAGTGAGGGGGCTGCATGCAAAGCACGCGAGCTAATGTCCATTAAAATGTCCATTAATGAAAGGAGATAATAATATAATTTTGTTAATAAATTTGGCTTTTTGAATGAATGGATGAACCATAGATGGAAAAAATAAAATGGAATCAAAAGAAAAACATTATGGACTATTAAATGTGACAACCAATGAGGGGCATCTTGCATTCATGTTGTTTATTTGTATAAATCTGCAGATATGAAAGCAAGAGAAGGACTTAGCATGTTTTGAGGTCTGCACAGAATGAACATGTGGAAAGTTCAATAGCTTTTGAGATACAAGAAGAACTTCAACTTTGTGATCTATAAAAAAAATGAGCACACATGCTATTTTTTTTTTTTTTTTGACAATAGTAATATTGGATAATTTATTTCCATAAACAGTAAGATATGTTACAAAAGTAATATTGAGTTGTGTCTAGCACATTGTAGTTCCAAACAGGCAACAAAAAAAATATTTTACAAACAAAACTACTTGAGCCACACCTAACCAAAAATATGTCACATTGTAGTAATTTGTTACAAAAATATTATAGTGTAGTGTTCTTTCTAGAGAGATTTTGTAGAGGGTACACTTGTTTCAGAAGAAATATCAGAAGCAAAAGTTGTACCAACAGCAGCAGTTGAAACATTAGAAGCAACATTTGTATCAACAGTTGATGGAAACGGTTCTTTTTTTGCTTTGGGTTCTATTTAGACAGATTGTTGATGTGGTTTTGAAACAAGAGTTATCATGGAGGGTTCTGCATCATCATTCTTTTTTTTGCTTTGGGTTCTATTTGGACAGATTGTTTTCAACCACAACATTTCAATGAATTGATGATGTCTACAAGATTTTAAGATTTTAAGCTAAGCATCTTGCTATATTTTACTTTTCCGAGGATAGAAACCTACTTAGCTTCCTATCTTCCTATCTTTTACTCTCAATCTTTTTTCTCAATAAACTTTATTGGATGAGTTTGCAAAGCAAGTTTACCAACTATTATATATCTAAATAAGATGTTGATCCCAAAAAAAAAAAAATCTTTATATGAGCTAATGCTTCTAAAGTTTAACTTTTAATTGTGCTTGGACATTTTATAGATAAGGTTATTTGCACCTAGTATTCTGAGCAGGGAATGGTTTGAGGGCTTTGTTCAACTTATGTAGTCAGACTACATTTCCACAAAATTTGAATTTTTTTCTTTCTTTCTTTTGTGCAGGTCTTTGTTGATAATGTTGATTTTCTCAAGGAATTAGAGTAACTAAAGCATCATTATAGCTGTCACACTTTTTGACTTAATTTGTGGAGAGATTCATAACAATTTTGTCTATTGAAATCTCACTTTTGTCAATGATGTTTCTAATTTAGTGTGAATTTAGTGTTTCATTGATCCAGAGGTTGTAGTTATACTAATGTTAGTATATAAACAAATTATAAGCTACAAATAGTGAAATGAAATGAATCATTCCCTGAACAGCTCTGCTCATGGGATTTATACAAGTCCCATGCAACAACTATCCTAGAGTTGTCAAAATTCAATTTAACCATAGTAAATGCTCATAATCGACAAAACCAAAAAAAAAAAAAAAAAAAAAAAAACAAATCATCTATTATTCAAATATCTCCCTTGTATGCAAACTTAAAACCACTAATTCTGAGCTTCGTGAGTATTTTTATGATCTCAGCTCTCACACACATTCTCACAAGTCAAGAGAATTCACTTTTTATTTTGAATATTTTTATTTATTTATTTTTTACTGTCATTTGTTTTTCATATAAATTATTAAATTCAAGAAATCTTATGATTTATTTCAAGATTTTAAGCTAAGCACCTTCCTATCTTTTACTTTTCCGAGGCTCGAAACCTACTTATCATCCTATCTTTTACTCTCAATCTTTTTTCTCAATAAACTTTATTTGATGAGTTTGCAAAGCAAGTTTACCAACTGTTATATCTCTATATAAGCTGTTGATCCACACCCAAAAAAAAAAAAAAAAATCTCTATATGAGTTAATACTTCTAAGGTTTAACTTTTAATTGTGCTTGGACATTTTATAGATTAGTATTCTTAGCAGAGAATGGTTTGAGGGCTCTGTTCAGCTTATGTAGTCAGACTACATTTCCACATAATTTGAATTTTTTCTTTCTTTCTTTCTTTTGTGCAGGTCTTTGTTGATAATGTTGATTTTCTCAAGGAATTAGAGTAACTAAAGCATCATTATAGCTGTCACACTTTTTGACTGAATTCGTGGAGAAATTCACAACAATTTTGTCTATTGAAATCTCAGCTTCTGTCAATGATGTTTCTAATTTAGTGTGAATTTAGTGTTTCATTGATCCAAAAGTTGTAGTTATACTAATGTTAGTATATAAACAAATTATAAGCTAAAAATAGTGAAATGAAAAGAATCCTTCCCTGAACAGCTCTGCACATGGGATTTATACAAGTCCCATGCAACAATTATAGCTGTCACACTTTTTGACTAAATTTGTGGAGAGATTCATAACAATTTTGTCTATTGAAATCTCACCTTCTATCAATAATGTTTCTAATTTAGTGTGGATTTAGTGTTTCATTGATCCAAAGGTTGTAGTTATACTAATGTTAGTATATAAACAAATTATACGCTAAAAATAGTGAAATGAAATGAATCCTTCCCTGAATAGCTCTGCTCATGGGATTTATACAAGTCTCACGCAACAACTATCCTAGAATTGTCAAAATCTAATTTAACTATAGTAAATGCTCGTAATCGACAAATAAAAAAAAAAAATCGTCTATTATTCAAATATCTTCCTTGTATGCAAACTTAAAAAGTAATGGAATAATCTTACCCAAAATTAAAATTATTATTTTTTGTAAGAAAAAAAAAAATCAATGAAACCCTCTTCCACCCAAAATCAATACCCACAAAATCAAACAAAGCGGCACAAAATATACACACAAGAAACAATAATAAAAAGAACAAAACCCTAAGAAATTAATAGAATCTGGGCCTTTGCCAGGCATCAACACCAAGATTACAGCCTGCTTGGACCCTAATGGTTGGAAATCGGTAAGGTTCTAAACCACTAATTTTGAGCTCATGAGTATTATTATGATCTTAGCTCTCACACACATTCTCACAAGTCAAGAGAATTCACTTTTTATTTATTTATTTTTTACTGTCATTTGTTTTCCATGTAAATTATTAAATTCAAGAAATCTTATGATTTATTTCAAGATTTTAAGCTAAGCATCTTCCAATCTTTTACTTTTCTTAGGTTAGAAACCTACTTATGTTCCTATCTTCCTATCTTTTACTCTCAATCTTTTTTCTAAATAAACTTTATTGGATGAGTTTGCAAAGCAAGTTTACCAACTATTATATCTTCTCTATATAAGCTCTTGATCCAAAAAAAAAAAATTTCTCTATATGAGTTAATGCTTCTAAGGTTTAACTTTTAATTGTGCTTGGACATTTTATAGATTAGAATTCTGAGCAGGGAATGGTTTGAGGGCTTTGTTCAGCTTATGTAGTCCGACTACATTTCCACATAATTTGAATTTTTTCTTTCTTTCTTTTCTGCAGGTCTTTGTTGATAATGTTGATTTTCTCAACGAGTTAGAGTAACTAAAGCATCATTATAGCTGTCACGCTTTTTGACTGAATTCGTGGAGAGATTCATAACAATTTTGTCTATTGAAATCTCGCCTTCTGTCAATGATGTTTCTAATTTAGTGTGAATTTAGTGTTTCATTGATCCAGAGGTTGTAGTTATACCAATGTTAGTATATAAACAAATTATAAGCTAAACATAGTGAAATGAATTGAATCCTTCCCTGAACCCTCTTTTACCCAAAATCAATGAAACCCTCTTTTACCCAAAATCAATACCCACAAAATCAAACAAAGCGGCACAAAATATACGCACAGGAAACAATAATAAAAAGAACAAAACCCTAAGAAATTAACAGAACCGAAGAAAATTAAAACACTTTACAAACCCTAACTGCATCAAAAGGAAACTAAAATCGAAATACATAACATTCTTCATCTATGTCTTTACCTTAACAAAAGCTTCTGTCGTATTCTTCCATCCTTGGGCTCAATTTCCGTTTAATTCGCTGGTGAACACTATGAATACCCACAAAATCAAACAAATCGCCACCACAGAGGAGATGTCATCGGCGGTCACCAGAGGAGAGAGGAAGAAGGAGATCGGTGAGAGGTGAGAGGAGAGAGGAGGTGGTCGAATATCGTGGTCGGCGGAGGAAGATCACCGTTGGAAGGAGAAGGGAGGAACCGCTGTAAGCAAACAAATTTTGAAGTCAGTTTTCCATCAATACCCTTGCATCTAAAGAAGCGAAGCTATACAAAACAAGGGCAAAATTGACTATTCAACCATTCAAAAAATACTGTTTATACTTGGCTGAAAATATTGTTCACTTTGCATCCGTGCTTTATATATATTGTATAGAAAAAACAAACAAAAAAAAAACAAACAAAAAAAAAAAAAAAACAAACAAACAAACAAGAAGAGAAATAAAAATAAAAATTCTAATAGGATTTAAAAGTTTAGTTATGCTAACTATAATTCCAAATCATGTGAGATTTTTTTTTCTTCTTTTTTTCAATAGCCTTGCACGGTAGGATAAAAAAGCTCAGTTATGCTAATTAAAGGGGTGTAGACGTCCCTGAACGCCCCGGGAGGGTTAAGTCCCGTTCTGTTCATTTGGGCTCACTACAGTTCAAGGACTCGATTGTTACGGTTCTAAATCTTGAACCAAAGAGTCCAAATCCGGCAAATCGTTTTTGAGAAAACAGATTTTTGAAAGAAGTGCCAAACATGGACTGCTTTGCCAGATACAGAGTCGCCACCTAAATATTTTTTTATGGGGAAATTTAGGAAACCCTGACTCGGTGCCAAAGGCCACGTGTCCGTCATCACCAAAGTTGCCTCGGCTCAGGAACTTGGGTACGATTGGGGAAGGTCACTTCGTGAGCACCCCCGCTCGCCCGGTCAAAGACCGGCCTCTACTAATCATGATATCTATTTTTGAAAACATTGTGTGTTCTTATTCCGGTTATTAGCCTAGGTTACTATGTGATGCGCACAGCATACAAGTATAGACTGAGTCGCCTGAATTGGAACAAAACATTTCATGTTTGTTTGTTTGAAAATGGTTTGATGGTGCTACCCGCAGGTAGGCTAAGACGTGGATTTGCCACCCTCGGGTGGGCTTAGAAAACAATGGTTTCGCCACTATCTAGTGGGCTTAAAACAAACATTTGATGAATTGTTCCAATCCAAATAACCCAACCTTCACCCACAGGCATTCAAGCAGTTATATCACATAAGCAATTAGCCTCATGGTAAGCATGCTAGTCATGGCAGTCACTCACACGCATGCAAGGATGCTAAAGCATAAAAACTCACCGAGTACTCCAAGCCAAAACAGAAACCGATTAGAAATCCATGCATGATCCTAATTATACAGAAATGCCTAATGCAACACATGCAAATATGTAAACTATAGCAGGCTCGGCTATTCTAAACATGGCATATGGAATGCTACAGCTAACATGTATTCAATTTGAAATTGAAATACAAATGCAGTTAGTATGATGCGCCGAGCCCGGTGCATGCAAAACAGATGAATGAATGCAAACATGCTATCATACTGTATGCTAATTGAAATATGCCCTAATCTAACCATCATAAGCAGGTAAATAAAAGGGAAGAAAGACGTGGGGTTGGAAGACATACATCACACTCACGCACACTTATTACAATTATGCCCTCGCGCAGAGGGTCCGAATAAATATACAGTCCCAAATAAAAGAATAGTACAGTCCAAATATGTACAAATTCCTAATTAATTAACAAATTAACTAAGAAAACAATAAACTGGCATGCAAGCTAGGGACTGCCTTGATTCCGCTCCGGGTGATGAATGACGCATGTCCGGGTTGCCTTCGCGCGGAAATCCACTGCGATGCCCCAATTAGCCTCTGTTTCGCAATGGTGTTTTGGAAAGCGCGCCAAGCCTCGGAAGACTGCTGATTCTTGATTTTGCTGCAACAGAGAGCAGGAAAGGGGCATAGCAATGTATTTTCACAAATGTATGCATGCCTCGATCCTCGTGCCATCAATCACGCATCTCCATGCATGATGGCCGAGAAGTCGAATTGCACAACTCGATATGGAATGAATGCACATGAAAACTTAACAAAACCTAACTCCATCATGGGTAATCCGGAGTGTCGGTGACTGGGGAATTGAGACACGTTCCGTCACTCGGAGTACGAAACGCCCCTCGTTTCCCGTGCTCGGGCTAACTCTTATCCCAAGCACAATGCAATATGCATGACATGCATGAATGCAAACTAAGATACAACCTAACGTGCACAATGTTATGAAATGGCATACACGATGCACGAGGTAACATGGCATACACAATGCACTAATATACAACCTACCACACACAATGCTATGGAATGAAATGGCATACACAATGCGTAATGGACTTACACCAACACGAGTGGACCTCAGCCACACTCACATAGGAGGCCATAAGATGAAAATGAGACAATTCGAAGTGCGTGCACGCGTGCATGCAAACCGAGGACCGAACCTACGGCACGGAAATGCCACTCTAACAAGACATGGCAAGACATGGGATATGATATGAAAACATGCAAATTTCAGTAGCAAAATGAGACGCGAAACAGCCCCGAAGCATGGCAAAAATGCACCCGATGCATGAAATCAATCCCGAAATGCAAGATTAAGCACATGAAATGACTTGTAGCTATATGAAGCATGCATAATTTAAACATGAAGTGTGAAGACAGAAGCTAGGCAGCCCCAAAAAAATCATGTTTACAGTTCAAAGCATGGCCAAACAGTGAGCACAAATGGGCCTAAGATAGCATGCAAAAATGGCCAAAAAAAGAGAGGTAATGAAGCAACTCACAAATGCTGGCTCCAAACAGGGAAGGGGCCTTCTACAATATTTAAGAGGGGCAAAAAAGATGATGTATTACAGTTTATGACAAACCCCAAAAGCAGATACAAGTATGCTCAAAATGCTATGCAAAATAGGGGCACCAAGAGAGCTATAACATGAAGTATAAAAAGGATGTCCCAAACAGCCATAGACCCTTAATAAAACATGAATAGGGGGTCAAAATAAGCCTCTTTTCAGTTTGGACCAAGGTCCAAAAACAGAAGCTCAATAGGCTAATAAATCATGCAAAAATGGGGACCAAAGAGGGGGACAATGACAAGTGATACATGGAGGTCCCAAACAGTGATGAGACCTTCTTCAATGTTGAAGAAGGGCTCAAAATAAGCCTATCTACAGTTTACATCATGCTCCAAAACAGATTACACATAGGCCAAAAATACTATGCAAGATTATGGCATACAAAGGGGGAATGAAGCAAGTGCAAGATGGGGGTCCCAAACAGGGTAAGACCCTTAATGAAAGATGAAATATAGCTCAAAAAAATGCCAATTTCAGTTTTGGTCGGAGCTCAAAACAGCAAGCAAAAAGGGCTAAGAAATGGTACAAAAATGAGCTAAAAGAAAGGGAAATGGTGCTTACCCTTGAAGACCAAGCCTTGGCTGCCTCTTGGACTGAAAAATGGTGCCTCCTAGCCCCTAAGAAGGCCTCCAAGCTGCTGAAAATGGAAGTGGTGGTGTGGTGCTAGGTGGTGATGAAGAAAGGGGTGTAGAACTTGGATGTTTTGAGGGTTAAAGAGAGAGATGGAGGGAGATGTGTATGCAAAGCTTGAGAGCAATTTTTCCAACCCTTTTCACCAGAGCTGGAGGCTGGTTATATGGCCAAGAGAGGGGGAGAAAGGAGGGAAAAATGGGAGGGAAATCACTCCAAGTTTCCCTCCAAAAAAGTTCCCTCCGGATACAAGTTTTGGAGGGAAAAAGGATGCATGTACTCCCTGTAAGGATCAAGGCCGGCCAGGTATTGGAGCTGCAGGTGGCCGGCCGGCCACCCCCCATGGCCGGCCGGCCAGACGTCAAAAAGGCCAAGTTGAATTAGTGGCCGGCCACCACAAATTGGTGGCCTCCCAGGTGTCCTCAACACAACCCTGTGGTTCAAAATTGGAGGAAGTGAAACAGGAGAGAGAACAAGCCATTTTTCAAAGGGGTTCAAAAGGTTTAGGTGGAATTACTGGCCGGCCATGTGATATTTGTGTCCTCCCAGGTGTGCACAACACAAATATGTGGTTTGGAGCTGAAGAAAGTGGCCTTAGGGTGGTCAACATTGGCTTTGAAGTGAGAAAAACGGGCGTCAGAGGGCGATGAAGGAATATAACTGGTTGCTGAGACAATTACTGGCCTCCCACCCTTCTACGACCTTCCTGGTGATGAAACAGAGGTCCCTGCCAAAAATGAACGAAAACCAATGCAAAATGAAGGCTCGGGGGCCGAGACGCGCAGTCCGAGGCCCCGAAAACTGACTTTTAGGCACCGGGAGTGGTGTTCGACCACGAAGTGGGTCTCTCGGACCTCAGTGTCCCTCAAAAGGGAGTAAATAAGATGCATGCCAAAAACCGGAGCAAACGAAGATAGTTAGGCGGTCCCGAACCGAGGCACACGGCCTGACGGCTCCGAAAATCGGGAACCGAGCTCCGAAATGGGCAGAATGGCCTACGACCACGAAATGTAGCCCACGGCCACCGAGAGATGGTCTACGAGACCTCTCCCTTCCTTTGGGAAGAGAAACAGAGAAAACCGAGCCTGGTTCGCAAACCGAGGCAAGGCACAGAAAAGCCCAAAAGTCCGGAGGCAGGGCTCACGGCCGAGACTCTGAAACCTCTGGACGAGCACGATATGCAACATCACCAAGCGCTCAATCGGTGACGTCTGAGTCTTAAGGTCGGTCAAAAATGGGGTGTCTACAGTTGCCCCTCTTTGACAGAACTCGAAAGTCACAAGTGACGGGAGTGAATGTCAAAGCCCAGAGACGACCCATTTTTGACAAGGCCGAAGACTTAGACAATCATATAAGATAAACAGAGATATGCCCGCAGGCGTGCCCGCAGGCAAGGGGCAAAACGCAAAGCGATATGCACAGGGCCAGATATAACTCGATGTTCATGCAAATGCAGCAAGCTGTAATGAAGCAAATATTCGCAAATAGATGCAACAGTTTTAAGCAAGAATGCAAAGTAACAACTACATTTCATGCAGTTAGGAATGCGGAGAATTATTCAATTCTCGTCGCGTCTCACGCGGAAAAGATACGATACATGCGTGATTCGTCTGGTCGCACCAGCTTCAAATGAACCGTACATACAATATCGTGCCTGCGAAAGAGAGAAACTCAACAAGCACAACATGTTTAGCAACATATATTCAATGTGATATTGAAAGTTCGACAAACGTGGTGTCAGTGGGTAAGTGCATTGCAATGCGAGAAAGGAGCGTGCGTGACAACGCAAGCTTAAACACAAAGGCATGGTAATATCAAACAGACGTGCACGACAATGCAAGTATGTTCATGAGAATGTAAGTTAGATGCACAATGATGCAGAACAATCGCAAATCAGGACACGTGTTTGTCGCAAAAACGGTGAGCAAGGAAATGCGCGTTTCGGCGAGGGCGGCTCGATTGCGGTCTCCGGTTCACCTCCCGGAGAGGTTACAAAAGGATACACTTTGATTTTGATGAGTAATGATGAGACACATGTCAGAAATTGAAGCTGAAGTTCCGGCGGAGCGATTTCGCGACAGAAAGTGCACTTTTCTTGAACTTTTTCAGGTCCCGGGAACTCCAATCTTCCTCAAAATTTGCAGAGAGCTTGGGGGGCATGTGAGGAACACCACCGGCCAGTTTCCTTCCCCTGGGGAGGTCACCGGCCAGGTTTCAAAAAGAGGATGGCCGGCCAGCCAGAAAAGGTGGCCGGCCGGCCACTTGCCCAAATCCGCGGGCATTTTGGTCTTTTCACCTTCTTTTCTTTAAATACACTCACCCAAACATTTTGAGCTCATAACATCAGGTCCGAATTGATCTTCTTCTCCCTCCCAAACCATTTTCCTCTCCAGATTTGAGCTCTATACACGTTTTCCAACCCCCCACGCAAGTTGTTTTCGCAAAAACTTCCAGTTTTAAACACTTTGAACCGATTAAATTTTGATTTCGGGGCTTCTTTTCTCATTTTCGCCACTTGAGGTAAGTTTGTCTCAATATTTGGAAGATTTTCTCGGGAGTTGACTTTTGTTGACTTTTTCATTTCCCGGGAGTTGGCTTTTGTTGACTTTTTCCAATTTTTGCTCATTTTTTGCTCCTTTTGCAGATTTTCTGAAATGGCCGGTCATTTTCCCCACAACGGAGGTCCTCCGGGTGCCAGGGATGATTTTGATGTCATGACTCTGCCTCCGAGGGTTCGACCCTTCATTCCCGAGAGGTATGCCCCGCCGGCACACGTTCTTCCGCGGGCCGTTTTTCGTCACTTCACTGACTTTAATGAGCGAGCACCCAGAGATCTGCTTCTACGGGAGCCAGAGTATCACCTTTCATATGAGGCACGAGAGGTATTTTACTTCATTTTTTACCTTTTCTGCAACATATTCTGTGTTTTTCATGCACTTCGTGTCTTCGCCATGTTTGTCTACTCATTTTGAGTAAGCAGCTTATTTAGAATGTTTAGTTCGTGACACAGCATCCTGTTTGCATTCTGAACACACAGTTCAATCACTTGAATTTCTGAACACTTGGCCCATAAATTGATTATGGACGCACAGCACACACCGGTAGGGGATTGAACACACGGCCCAATACTTGAATTCTGAAATGAACACACAGCCTATTCTTTGATGTCGAACGCATAGTTCATTGTTAAGGTGAACACACGGCACACACTGATTGAGAATAGAACACGCAGCCCTAACTCGGATTTTCTGAACACACAGCCCAAATTGAAAGTGAACACGCAGCACACACTGATTGATAGTAGAACACACAGCCCTAACTCCGATTTTCTGAACGCACAGCCCAAATTGAAGGTGAACACGCAGCACACACTGATTGAGAGTAGAACACGCAGCCCAAACTCGGATTTTCTGAACACACAGCCCGAATTGAAGGTGAACACGCAGCACACATTGATTGAGAGTAGAACACACAGCCCAAACTCGGATTTTCTGAACACACAGCCCGAATTGAAGGTGAACACGCAGCACACATTGATTGAGAGTAGAACATGCAGCCCTAACTCCGATTTTCTGAACACACAGCCCAAATTGAAGGTGAACACGCAGCACACACTGATTGAGAGTAGAACACGCAGCCCAAACTCGGATTTTCTGAACACACAGCCTAAATTGAAGGTGAACTCGCAGCACACACTGATTGAGAGTAGAACACGCAGCCCAAACTCGGATTTTCTGAACGCACAGCCCAAGTTGAAGGTGAACACGCAGCACACACTGAGCACACACTGATTGAGAGTAGAACACGCAGCCCAAACTCGGATTTTCTGAACACACAGCCTAAATTGAAGGTGAACTCGCAGCACACACTGATTGAGAGTAGAACACGCAGCCCAAACTCGGATTTTCTGAACGCACAGCCCAAGTTGAAGGTGAACACGCAGCACACACTGATTGAGAGTAGAACACGCAGCCCTAACTCGGATTTTCTGAACACACAGCCCATATTGAAGGTGAACACGCAGCACACACTGATTAAGAGTAGAACACGAAGCCCAAACTCGGATTTTTTGAACACACAGCCCAAATTGAAGGTGAACACGCAGCACACACTGATTGAGAGTGGAACACGCAGCCCTAACTCAGATTTTCTGAACACACAGCCCAAATTGAAGGTGAACACGCAGCACACACTGATTAAGAGTAGAACACACAGCCCAAACTCGGATTTTCTGAACGCACAGCCCAAGTTGAAGGTGAACACGCAGCACACACTGATTGAGAGTAGAACACGCAGCCCTAACTCGAATTTTCTGAACACACAGCCCAAATTGAAGGTGAACACGCAGCACACACTGATTGAGAGTAGAACACGCAGCCCTAACTCGGATTTTCTGAACACACAGCCCAAATTGAAGGTGAACACGCAGCACACACTGATTGAGAGTAGAACACACAACCCAGATTGAAGGTGAACACGTAGCACACACTGATTTTGAGTAGAACACACAGTTCGCTTACTTTACCTCGCACGCAGCCTACTTACTTGCACACAACTTATTCATTTCATTTGCACACGGCTTATTCCTTTCATTTGCACGCAGCTTATTCATTTCATTTGCACGTAGCTCATTCATTTTATACTGACACCTGTATTCATTCTGAATGCAGGTTGGTTCTCGCACTGTGCGGGGATACGGCTCCACCGCTGCTAGAGATTGGTACGCTGAGCTCCCGGAGGCTGTCCGGGATTTAGTTGATTTGGCAGGGTTTGGGTCCTTCTGCGCTGGGTTATCGCGCTGTCCTGCCAGGAGGACACTGATGGCAGCTTTGGTGGAGAGATGGTGGGACACCACCAACTCCTTTCATTTTTTCGCCACTGGGGATTTGACTATGACCCCGTTGGATTTTGCTGTATTGACTGGCCTAGACATAGGAGGTCGGCCCATTCCTTTCGACGAGGACATGGGCGAATGGGAGGCCGCTTGGATACATTTGCTGGGGGCCCGCCCGCCTGTTGATAGAGCTTCAGGGAGAGTCCGATACACCTGGTTCTCTTCCCATTTTCGGAGCGAGGGGATGGAGCCCGGGACTCCTGAGGAGGCAGAGTAGTATGCCCGTGGTTTTCTTATGTTCCTCTTCGGGACTACTCTGTTCGCTGATAGAGGGAACACAGTTGGGCTGTATCTGTTCAGCGCTCTGGTGGACCTATCACAGGTCAGACGGTATGACTGGGGTGGCGCCGGCTTGGCTACCCTTTATTGCTACATGAGCGCGACCTCCCGCGGGCAGGGAGACTTACTTGGCGGTTATTGGAGAGCTTGGGAGGTACTTTCTGTCCTCTTGATTTACATTTCTGCTCCTCATTACTTGTACATCGCACACACAACGCACTTTACACTCTGTATTTTGCCCTCAGCACTTTGTATTTTACATTCTGCACTGCTTTCCTCAGTTATGGGTCTACGTATATTTCCCGACGTTAGCCCCAGAGTTGGCGGTGGCAGGGCCCCTCATGACCCCGTACTCACTGGTATTCGAGGGTCAGCACCGGCCGAGACCCCGAGAGACTCTCCTTTATCTGCGGCAGTATTTCGACACTGTGCGGACGACGGAGGTATTTCAAAA
Organism: Camellia granthamiana; assembly: GCA_036172215.1. Taxonomy (NCBI): domain Eukaryota; kingdom Viridiplantae; phylum Streptophyta; class Magnoliopsida; order Ericales; family Theaceae; genus Camellia; species Camellia granthamiana. Next base: position 33,013,298 of record CM069916.1, read on the forward strand.
CTCTCAGTCCTTTCCGTTTTCATCTTTGATCTGTCCCGTATGTTCTCGATTTCTGATTGGTTTATGCACTGGTTATCCGAAGATTACATGGCAGCCCTGGGCGCCCTTGGGTGATGGTCTCCGATTTCAGTATGCCGGAGGATCGGGCGCCTCCCAGTACAGGATCTTATTCGAAGGACCAGTTGGTAGAGCATGGTTTCTGGGGGAACGCTTTTTGCATCAGGTATGGGGGTACACTTCTCAGGACCCTCCCGCAGCACCCCCAGTCAGTATGCGGACTGCTGATAGGCTCTCTTCCCGGGATGCTGTTAGTGCTATGCTGGGCACTGATGCTTTGCTACATCTTGAGGAGGGGGACTATGCCACTTATCGTCACGTATATCTGATGCCTCCCTTGACGGGAGTGCGCATTGCCTCGATGAGGCCTATTGGTGTGCCGTCTTCGAGCCAGGCTCAGGCTACAGATATTCCTTCCAGCAGCGGGGCCGGTACATCCAGAGGTAGGGTGGATCGGTTCCCCCAATTCCTCCGACTATTCATCATCCTGGGTGGCCAGACATGCCGACCGAGCTGACGAGTTGGCGATTTGGGACTCCTTATCAGATCTCACTGGAGCCTCCCCTTCCCGACCACAGATATGTCAGAGATCCTGATTCGCCACCGGTATGTTTTACAGCTTTGATTTATCAAGTCGGATACTTAGACATTCATTCCTTTACTGATAGTTTCGCATTTGTATCTACAACCTCCTGTTGAGTACGTGGATGAGATGCTTGGAGTGATGGCCGCGTTTGAGGGCATGATCCTGCGAAGGGAGGCACAGCTGGCCATTATGGGTGTGCAGGTACTGTTCATCTTTCTTGTATTTATCGTATTTCTGATGGCACGCTGGTTTTGAACACCCTACTGCATTGATAGGCTGTTTGTGTAGAGCACATCTGACACACACCCTACTCACATACTGTACTTGCATCTGATTTTCATATTTGAACTGATGTATTGAACTCTTCACTTTCAGATGCCTCCTGTATATGCTCCGCCTCGGGCCGGGCCACCCGGGCCCTCTCAGGGAGGTCGATCGTCTGGACCTTTTCGAGGTGCTGGGCCATCTGGGCCCTTTCGAGGAGCTGGGCCATCCAAGCCTTTTCGAGGGGCTCGAGGAGGGTCCTCTCGCAGACACAGGGCACATATTATAGAGGCGGAGCCCGATGAGGATGAGGAGGAGGAGGTCGCAGGCTGTCAGTCGGAGACATCCACTGAGGAGGGGGATTCCGGTCTTGGTTCCGGGAGTAGAGGCGAGGCTGAGGGGATCCTGAGGATGACAGCTCCGACCTGGATGGTGATGGTGGTGCAGAGGTTGTCTCGCATAAGAGGATGAGGAGGGCCTCTCATTCCCGCTCCCGAGAGCGTTGATGCTGTTGTTCCCTGCTTTATTTTCCTTTTTGCTAGTAGTTTGTAGCACTTTGCATGTTGTTAGGTAGTTTTTATTTTCTGTAAAACTTGTACCTTTGTAAAAGGAAATATGATGGGGTGAAACAGCTTTTTGAAAAAGTGTTGTATTTTTATGCTCTCAGCATCGCATCGCATCATTTTGCACGAAAATGGGATTGAATGGAAATGTGCACTGTGTATTTACCGGGTCAGGTAATGAACCGACGCAACAAATCGAATAACTCGACTCACTAAGAAATAACCGAATCTTGGCAAGTTTACAACTCGATAAGCAAAATACAACAATGTTAACGACTCGATAAACAAGACTTAACAAAATTGCGCAAACAAAGAGTCACAACTCAAAACACAAAATACGACAGCTCGACAAAACTTACAACTCGATAAACAAAACGACAACTCAATAAGCAAAAATTACAACTTGATAAACAAAACAAAGCGTACTTCGGATGATCTGGGCAACGGAACGCATCCGAAACAGAGGGAAATGGAGGCCTTCGATACACCCGATGCTTGGAAATGCTTGGAACTTTCCTCTGGAGGGTAAAATAGGACCAATGGCACACATGGGAGCATGGCCGGCCACTTTTGGGAGCCGGCCGGCCAGTTTTTGTATCTGAGGGGGGAAAAGGTAGCCGGCCTGCTAGAAAAGGTGGCCGGCCGGCCACTTTGCTCAGGCGCCACCAAATTTTTGACACGTGTCCCCGAATAGTGTCTCATCCCCTTTAAAAGCCTCAAACCCATGGTTGATTCATTTCATCTTAGTTTTTCACCAAAATGGAAGCCTTGCTCGCCGAAAATCTCACAGTTTGGATGGCTTCTTTAGATGGCTCGGAAAAGTTGAATTTCCGGGGTTTCGGCTTGAATGCACTATTCACGTTGAGCCGCACTCCGCTGCACTTTCCTTTCCTCCATGCCGCGGCGAGGTTTTGGAACCCAGTGACGCATGTCTTTAGCTTCGGCGGGCAAGAGGTATGTCCTACTTTTGAAGATTTTCAGGTTTTGCTGGAGTCTGAACGTTCGGAAGAGATCTTGCCTCAGTTTCGCTTTGGCCATGCCCAAGCTTTAGGGCGGATGTGCGAGCTCTCCGTGCACAACGTTCGGTCTCTGATCTGTAATGGGGAACTGGACATCCTCGGCCTGATTCATCATTTTTCCGGCGTCAGTGACCGCAGTGACCATCACTGGCAAGGGTTCCGACAACGTGCCCTTTGCTTGTGTCTGCTATCTCACTTTCTGCTCGCCTCGGGCTTTGGTGGGCCTAGCCTTCGTCTGATTGAAGTTGCTCAAGGCTTGAAGGAAGGAAAGAGCTGTATTGCTATGGTGCTGGCCGAAACGCTGATGGGTTTGGATGCTTTCCACCGCCGGGAGACGACCAGATTTTCGGGGAGTCCACTACTGCTACAGGTAAGGTTTCCCACCCAACCTCACATATGTATTTGCTCACATCACTCGGCCCTCAGGCTCAGTTTTTCTCACAAAACCCTTTTCTTACTTTTTCTTTCATCGCACATCTCTCTATTCTTTATTCTCTCATTTTTCATCCCTCCCCAGGTATGGTTGATGGATAAATTGCAGGTTGTGGACTCTTGTCCGGCCTACTCAGCCCGCGGCTACTTTTTTCGACAACGTCTAGTCGATGCTCTCGATGAGGGATGGTGGTTTGACTAGATGTGCAACTTGTCTGCAAATCGCATTGCTTGGCGCTGCCCTTGGCTCAATCTCCTAGCAATGGGTTATAGCATCTCCCGGCTGATCGGGATTCAGTTGATTGGTTTGACCCACTGTGTATTCTACTTCCCGTTCCGGTTCCTGCGTCAGTTCGGTCATGATCAGACTTGCCCACCACAGGGGATTGAGTATCCAGCTGCTTTCCCTGTCCGAGGCGCACAACTTGCCTGATATGCCACGGCATGGAGGACTAGAGAACTCCTGGCCCCCCGCCCCTACTTTCAACTGCACTTTGTCTGACGAGTGCTGCGATTGGCTCAATGAGGAGGCACAGACCGGGCCCAGCTTGGCATCAGAGGCTTCAACTAGCTCTGGGAGGGGGCGCAGGGACACCTGACTTGACTATGCCCCAGATTTATTGCTTTATTAGTACTTTCAAGTTTTCATTATGAGTGTAATAAAAAGCAACTTCAATTGTATGCAAGAGCAGGAGAACTCTGTTTTGAAATCAATGAAATTGAAGGTTGTGATACTGAAAATTTTCCGCTTTGGTCCAAAAATGGTCTTAGTTGTAAAAAGATTAATTTGAACAAAGTCAACTTTTATTAAAACTTTTCAAAACTATTTTCGATATGGGTCAGAACTGGACACGCCTGAGATCTGTCACTGGGATGCACAACCCCGGATCCTAGCAACTGGAAAGTTGCCCCTAGTCTGAACGGTACCACAGCACCTCCTGGCAACGGAAAGTTGCCCCTAGTCTGAATAGCACTGCACCGGAGATTACGATGAATGCTGATGGACAAGGATGACTGAGATGATCAAAATGGACAAAGTTGATCGGGGAAAATGTTTATGGCTGAACTTCAGGATGAAGTTGCCTACGTATCCCAAAGATGGGAATCAAGCCTTACGTAGTTCAGGCTTAGGTTCGCTCGGGTATTTTTACTCTCCTTTTACGCTCTAACTTTTGCCAAGGCCGCCCTTTGCGGGTTTTCAACCTTGCGAGCTCAGTTTTTATAATTTCAAAATTTTTTGTGCTCTGAGTTTTGCCTAGGTCGCCCTTTTGGGTTTTCGGCCTAGCGAGCCTCTCAAGGGTAATATTTCTTCAACTTGTCCATGTTGATCGGCTGTGAAAACTCTAAGCCATCCAGATCCATCAGAACCACAGCCCCACCTGACCAGATAGACTTAATAATGTAAGGACCAGTCCAATTAGGTCTGAACTTGCCCCTAGGGTCATAGATGGGAGCTCGGTTGTCCTTCAGTACCAAATCTCCTTCCTTCAAATTCCTGGACTTGACTTTCTTGTTAAAAGCCTGGGCGATTCTGCGTTGATAGCCTTGAATGTGGTACAGCGCTTTCAGTCTTCTCTCATCAAAGAGCATGAGTTCCTCAAATCTGCTCTGCTGCCAATCTGCCTCGGCTATTTGACACTCGGCCAATACTCGTAATGATGGAACCTCAATCTCAATAGGTAGAACGGCCTCCATCCCATAAACCAATGAATACGGAGTCGCCCCAGTAGAAGTTCTGATTGAAGTCCGGTAGCCCCACAGAGCAAACGGCAGCTTATCTGGCCAGTCCCGGTAGGTTTCCACCATCTTCTGCAATATGTGCTTGATATTCTTGTTGGCGGCCTCAACCGCTCCGTTGGTCTGCGGCCGATATGTGGATGACTTATGAAAAGCCACGTTGTATTTTTCTAACAAGTCTATCACTTCCTTCTTGAAGTGGGAACCGTTATCTGAAATTATCTCATTTGGGACCCCGTAGCGACAGATGATGTTGTTTCTGATAAACTTTGCAACGTGCGAAGCCTTCAACACCGCGTAAGATTGGGCCTCAACCCACTTTGTAAAATAATCTATCGCAACCAGGATAAACTCATGCCCATTCGACCCCTTTGGCGTAACAGCCCCGATCACATCAATTCCCCAGACTAAAAATGGCCATGGTGAAGTCATGTTGTACAGCTTTGTCGGCGGGATGTTCATGCAATTTGCATGAATTTGACACTTGTGGCATCGCCGGACGAAACCGATACAATCCTCTTCCATGGTGGACCAGTAGTACCCCTGTCTGAGGATCTTCCGCGCCAGCATTACCCCATTCATATGTGCTCCACATTCTCCTCCATGGATGGCTTCCATTAGGCGCTTTGACTCTTCGGCATCAACACACAGTTTATGCATTCCCAGATGGCCTCTTCTGTACAGCTTACCCTCACAGATGATGAACTGAACGGCCAATCTTCTTATTGCCTTTTTGTCTTTGGCATTTGCCCCCAGTGGATATGTTTCCTTCTCTAAGAAATTTCAAATGTCATGATACCAGGGGTTTTCGTCCTGAACCTCATCTATAGCAGCAATCGACTCATAGGCTGGTGCAAACTTCTGGTCAATGATGACTGGACGCATCCGGACTCCACACGGGATGTCTATCATGGAAGATAGAGTTGCTAAAGAATCTGCGAACCTGTTGTTCTCTCTTAGTAGATGAGTAAAACTTAGCTTCTCGAACCGAGGAATTAGCAAATCCAAGGTTTGGTGATACATCATCATCTTTTCCTCTTTTACTTTCCAGTCTCCTTTTGCTTGAGACACAACAAGGTTCGAGTCCCCAATGACGTCCAGTCGTCTTGCCCCTAGTTCTAGGGCTGCTTCTAGGCCAGCAATGCATGCCTCATATTCTGCTTCATTGTTCGAGACTTTGAATCAGAGTTTGAAGGCCAGGGGAATACGGGAATTGTCGAGTGCTATCAGCAGCACTCCTATCCCGTACCCGTACTGATTTGACACTCCGTCAAAGTACATCATCCAGGCTTCATCGTCGATATGCAAAATGGCCTCATCTGGGAATAAGTACTCGACTGCTTCATCCCCCTCAACCGGATGGTCGGCAAGGAACTCTGCTACTGCTCTTCCTTTGACTGACTTGCGTGTGACATACTTCAAATCAAATTCGGAGAGCAACAGCAACCAACGAACTAGCCTACCCGTAAGTGCTGGTTTCTCGAAAAGATATTTGATGGGATCGAGACGTGAAACCAACATTACGGAGTGAGCTAACAGGTAGTGCCGCAGCTTCCTGGTAGCCCATACCAAAGCTAAGCAAGCCTTTTCCAGCGGTGTATACCGAGTCTCATACTCTAGCATCTTCTTGCTCAGATAGTAGATGGCTCTCTCCACCCTGTCTTCAGACTCTTGTGCAAGCATACAGCCCATCGTGGTCTCAGTCACTGATAGGTACAAAATCAACGGTTTCCCCGGTTCTGGTGGTGATAAAACGGGCGGGTTCTGTAGATATTCTTTAACCTGTTCAAATGCGGCTTGACATCGGCCGTCCCATTGGAACTTCTTGCCTTTCTTCAAGAGACCAAAAAGTGGTTCACAAGTCAAGGTTAATTTTGAGATAAACCATCTTATGAATTGCACTTTACCCAGAAAGCCTCGCATCTCCTTTTCAGTCCTCGGTGGGGGCATTTCTAGGATGGCCTTGATTTTGGAAGGGTCGACTTCGATGCCCCTTTGTGTAATCAGAAACCCCAGCATTTTTCCCGCTGTAACACCAAATGTACACTTTTGAGGGTTCAGCCGCAACCGGAATTCCCTGATTCTTTGAAAAAACTTATGCAAGGCGGTGTAGTGGCCCTTTCTTTCCTTGGACTTGACAATCATGTCGTCCACGTACACCTCAACCTCCTTGTGAATCATATCATGTAATATTGTGGTCGCGGCCCGTTGATAAGTAGCTCCAACATTCTTCAGCCCAAACGGCATTACTCTATAGCAGTATGTCCCCCACGGGGTGGTGAATGCAGTCTTTTCCCTGTCTTCTGGTGCCATTACTATCTGGTTATAACCTGAGAAGCCATCCATAAATGAAAGCAATGCGTGGCCTGCTGTGAAATCCACCAACTCATCAATATGCGGTAAGGGGAAGTCGTCCTTCGGACTAGCTCTGTTCAAATCCCTGAAGTCCACGCATACTCGGATCCTGCCATCTTTCTTCGGCACCGGAACAATGTTGGCCAACCAAGTCGGATATTCAGATACCAGCAGGAAGCCTGCGTCGATTTGCTTGGTGACCTCTTCCTTAATCTTGAGAGCCCAGTCCGGGCGGATCCTCCTGAGTTTCTGTTTGACAGGTCGGGCCTTGGGGTCAAGAGGGATCCGATGCTGTACAATCTCAGGATCGATTCCAAGCATGTCTTCGTAGGACCACGCGAAAACATCTTTGAAATCTTTTAATAAAGTGACTAAGCGCTCGCGTTCCTCCGAAGACAACGTGGACCCGATCTGGACCAGCCGCGGGTCCTCCTCAGTACCAATGTTCACGGTAGTGATTTCGTCCACTAGGGGTTTAACAAATCTTTCCTGCTCCTGCTCAATTAATCGTTGCAAAACCGGAGGAACTTTGTCCTCGTTGTTTTTAAAATTTTGAAAGTCTGAATTAATGCAATAAATTAAGGGCACAGAAAAGTACTCAGAAACCACAGTTGCTTGATTCTCATTAGGCACATCCAAATCGTCCGATTCATTTACAACAGACTCAAATGAAAAGGAAAAAGACGACCTAGACAGGACTGTGGCATCCGGGTTAACATCCCCAGGAGTACCAGACTCAGACTCAGTCGAGCTGGAATCTGATTCCGACTCACAAGACTCGGTGGAATCAGATTCCGGCTCACTACCTGACCCGGTGCTGCTGGACAAAAATCCCTCCTCGTATTGCCAAATGAGAGAGGGTGCGATAGATGCATCCAAGATAACTGCTAGTTGGCTCGCAGCCGTTTCATCCCCAATCATGGAAACCGCAGAGTTATCCCCCAAGCACTTATGGTCGATCGGAGAATCAGAGAGTAGACATGCCAGCGCTACCTCCGTTTCAAATTCTGTGCCCTCAGGATCCACTGCCCTACACTGCTCAACCTCAACTGATAGGTCTGTCTGCTCTGTGGCAACGTCATCCCCGGGTAACTGCAGGTCGAAGAAGATCTCGAAACCGGGCACGCGCTTCTTCTCCGCGTTTATCCACGGCTCCAGGAAGCCACAAAATGGAAAGTCCTCCCCCTCCCGGACGAAGCGTCCGTTCAGGGTACCCTGAATGGGCCTATGCATTAATTCAAAAGGCTTCCCAGCCTACTTTGCTCTGGCTTTTCCGGCCATTTCCTTTCCCTTCCTCACCTAGTCCTCTTTGGTGGGCAGATAACCCAAACCAAAGGTATGAGGGTTGTGTGGCACCTCGGACAATGTTGCGACGCCTTTCCGGCCGCTCCTTCCTAATCCCATCCCGGGGATGTGTTGTAGCTTGTTCATGAGGTAGACGGATTGAGCACTAACGTACAAACCTTCATTCACAGCCATAATATTCTGCACCACCCGGGCCTCAGCCAAAGTGAACCCCGATAAGAACACATCCTCCGTGCCATGCTCGATTTCTAGAACTGGTGTAGACACTTCCGGCGGCGGATGGATGGATGAATTTCCGAAGACAATAGCCACCCCTTTCCCGTGAGGGTACTTCAGCATTTGATGTAGAGTGGAAGAGACTGCCTTTACTTGGTGCAACCACGGCCGCCCCAAGAGTAAGTTGAAGGTTGTGGGAACGTCCAAGACATGAAATTCGATGTTGTGTTGTCCTGGACCAACCTGGGTCTGAATCTTGACAGTCCCCATCACTTCTCTACTAGTATTATCGTATGCTCTGATCACCTGAGTTGTCGGGATGAAGTCTGCGGGCTTCAACCCGATTGCATATGCTGTTCTGGCTAGGCAGACATTGATGGCGGACCCGGTATCACCAAGTACCACCGGTATTCACTTGTCTCTACATTCCACGGAGATGTAGAGAGGTTTGTTATGATTCACGCCCTCAGGCGGCAGTTCTTTGTCTGAGAAGGTTAAAGCCGGGGAACCTCCTCCCGGAAAAACCAGCCCAACCAGCTGCTCTGGCATAGTGTCTATAGAGAGTTTGGCCTTGTCCATAGCAGATAGGACAGCCTGTCTGTGTACTCGCGACGCCATAAGCAGTCCCCAGATGGAGATGTCTGCTTGTATCTTTTTTAATTGCTTGAGCACAGCTTCTTCTTCAATCTGTTTCTCTCTCTGTTTCTCAGCTTCCTTGTCTTTCCCGGATGCCTCAGGTTGGTCTAAGTGCGGAGGCTTGAAATACCGCCCACTTCTTGTCATATGAGCGATCTCATCGAGATACCAGGTGTCATCTGGTTGATTACTTCCCCAATCCTCGTCTGTGTGGGCAAGACATAAGTCATCGTCTTCCCACCACATTCCGTCGGCAGCCGACAGACACCTGTCCGGCTCCGGTATGATCGTACTCGCAGCATCTTCAGTCTTCATACTCGCAACATTTCCTGTTCCTGTGCACACAGCACTCTCGACCCCCACATGGGCCTTAGCTTTTCTGATTCTCTCGGAATCCTCAAATCTTTGTTGTTCCAACTGCGTCAGTACAGCTGGTTGGTCAATATTCCCTGTATTTACAAACCCCAAAGTCTGAGCGAAATTCTTAGTGCCGGCGCTCTCCGGCGGTGTATTCTGACTCTCGGCCCTTCCGGCCACCACTGATACTCTCGCCCCTGCCGGGCCTTGTTCTGGTTGATATTCCACAATGTCTGGTTGATCATCCAACCATCCGGTAACTTCTGCCGACTCCTCATATTCAAACCAGTTGATTGTTGCATCGCCTGATTCTTGGTTGTTGAAGAAATGGAGGTTGGCAAAGTCCTCTTCCATTGTTGTCAGGTCATCCGCCCCCTGTTCAAGTCTGTCCCCCTGAATCACACACAGTTCATCTTTATCTGGCAGTCCCACACTCGGCTCAGACTGGCCCACTGACTGGATGTATTCACTTGGATCATAGACTCCTGCAGCGAGATTCCCAGACTGTTCCATCCCAAACTCAACAACCCCACTTTTCTCTGAAATCTGCCCTGTCCCATCTTCGGTGGTCACCACCTTTGGCTCAAATTGGGTTGTGGAGATGTCCATCATGCACAAGTCAGTGCAGACAAGAACGACCACCTCCGGCTTAGGTAGGTGGGATGGGGTGATATAGATACTAGGATCGTAAGACACGACCCCAGTTTGGATGAAGTTGAGTCTGTTGGGAGGAGGGGCTTGGTTATGTGGTGGGAGGGGATTTGTTGTGACGTTGGGTTTTTCGGGAGGCGCGATCACCTGCTTGTCAATAAGATCCTGGATCTCATGACGCAATCTAAAGCAACGGTCGGTGTCATGACCGTGCTGTTGGTGATACGCGCAGTATCTTGCCGGGTCATGAGAGGGAGGGAGTGGATTTGGTAGTGGCCTCGGCTCTAGGGGCGTCAAATGCTTCTTCCTGATTAATACCCCCAGAGCCTTGGACAGGGGCATATAGAGGGGTGTAAAGGTTCTTTGGCCTTTGGGCTGATATTTTGTGGTTTAAAAATTACTTCCGGATGCACCGGAGAAGGGTGTGGCCGCCGCGGGCCTTGGATGGGGGAGGGGGAATGGTGGTGACCCATACTGACCTCCGGAGCTCTTGTGTTTGCAGCGCCACTCGGGCCTGCGTTGTTGTTGCGGTTAAATGTCCTCCGGGGTTGTTCCCGGTCCTGGTCAATCAGACCTCCTCCATTTGTACCCCCATCTCGTGTAAGTCTGAGAAAGTGGGAAAGGGGAGGACAATCATCTTCTGCATCAATTTTGGTTGGAGATTGCGCACAATCATCCTGATTTGGTCTTTATCAGTGGGCCTCAAAGTCATCATCGATGCCTTTGCCCTCCATCGAGTCACAAAATCGGAGAAAGTTTCCTTGGGCTCCTGCCTCGTCGTCTCAAGATCACGAGTTGTAATCTCGATCTGGGTATTGTACGAGTACTGTGCAACAAAGGCCTCAGCCATTTCATCCCAATTTCTTTTGACCTCATCTTCCAACTTCGCGTACCAAATGGCGGCTACACCTGACAAGGTTCGGCCGAATAGTGAAAGTTTTTGTGGTCTGGTTAGGCCCATTGGCCGCAGTATATCTGAAAATAGCCGGAGGTGGACCATGGGGTCCCCGGATCCATCAAAGTGATCGATCTGGGGCATTTTGAATCTATCTGGCAATGTCACGGCCACGTCGGTATATCCGTCCTCGATATTCGGAATAGCCTTCACCCCCTGGGACTTTTTGAAAAGCTTCTCAAGCTTGCTCAATTTCAGAGTTGTATGGTCTATCTCGAACTCGAAGGGAGAGTCCGGGTGGTTGGGTGTATGGGTCTTGGACAGTTGAGGCGGAAGCGGGGGCGGAGTTGGTCCCGTTGGAAGGCCTGTGTCCTCCTGGATGTTTTGGACATTCGGCAAGGTGTTCTGGGTGTTTGGCAAGGCATTTTGAACAGTGGGTGTTTGCTCGGGTAATGGGACCCCCGACGGAGGAGGAGCTGGGTGTGAGGTTGACGTTCCGGTTTGCTGCTGGAGCCTAGTGATGAGCTCGGCCTGCTAGGCCATGACTGTGGCCTGTTGCTTCGAAAATTCCGCTTGGCGGATGGCATCCTCCTGCATCTGTCTCATGCTCTCTTGCATTTGACGCATCATTTCCTCTATCCCGGCCATATTCTGTTGGTCCAGCTGACTGATTGGTAAGTGTATCTCTATGGCGGAAACAGAAACCCCAACCTGACTGTTTGCTGCTAAAGTAGCCTGCTGCCCCGGTAATCCCTGCTCTGACACACTGCGCCTCCTTGGCTTTCTCCTAACAACTGGGGGTAGAGAGTGGAACACTGGATGTCCGTCAACCAGATCCTCAGATCGATTGAGCCGACGACCTCTTGTCCAAAGTGCTTGGGGAATATCTACTGGTTCGGAAGCAATTGTGCTAAAAACCTGCCCCTAGCAAAAAGATAAATAAAGCGAAAAGGAAATAAATAACCAGATAAACGGACAGCATAACAGCTTAAATTAAATACACAACACACGGCTGGGCATAACAACACACGGCTGATAAGCTGAATACACACTGTCCTCAAATACTGAGCAATATCCCTGAATCACTGTCTCCAAAACTGAATCGGATACCCGCAGATAACTGATTCTCAAATACTGACTGATGCCCGCAGGCCTGATGCCCAAACTCATAAACTGATACATGCATTCCTGTAGAGACGCACTCTAAAAGCACATAGCAGGTAAGTGAGAGCCAAAACACCCCTATGTTGGGGTAGGGTTTCCCTGTCCTATTTTGTCAGGAGCTAGGGTTTCACTACGCACACAGCAGTTTCAAACAACCTATATTGGGTAAGCAACCTGTCCTAGTTTGGAATGGTCACTATGGATCCGAATATGCACTAGGTCGAATGGTCAAAAAGGGTGCCCCGGTAAAACCGGGGTTTGTGTTCCCATACTGGCAGAGCCCACAACCGGTTAGCCTTATGGACATGCCTTGACAAGACAAGCCTCCGGCAAACCGTTCAGGAATAGCAGATGGCAAACACGGTGTCCTAGGCACACCAATGCAAATGCAATGCAAAGAAACACACAAGTGTAGTCAAAACAAGATATCACGAGTTCGAGTCAAGTTCTCCAAACTCCCCAGTAGATTCGCCAGAAACTGTAGACGTCCCTGAACACCCCGGGAGGGTTAAGTCCCATTCTGTTCATTTGGGCTCACTACAGTTCAAGGACTCGATTGTCACGGTTCTAAATCTTGAACCAAAGAGTCCAAATCCGGCAAATCGTTTTGAGAAAATAGATTTTTGAAAGAAGTGCCAAACATGGACTGCTTTGCCAGATACAGAGTCACCACCTAAATATTTTTTTATGGGGAAATTTAGGAAACCGTGACTCGGTGCCAAAGGCCACGTGTCCGTCATCACCAAAGTTGCCTCGGCTCGGGAACTTGGGTACGATTGGGGGAAGGTCACTTCGTGAGCACCCCCGCTCGCCCCGGTCAAAGACCGGCCTCTACTAATCATGATATCTATTTTTGAAAACATTGTGTGTTCTTATTCCGGTTATTAGCCTAGGTTACTATGTGATGCGCACAGCATACAAGTATAGACTGAGTCGCCTGAATTGGAACAAAACATTTCATGTTTGTTTGTTTGAAAATGGTTTGATGGTGCTACCCGCAGGTAGGCTAAGACGTGGATTTGCCACCCTCGGGTGGGCTTAGAAAACAATGGTTTCGCCACTATCTAGTGGGCTTAAAACAAACATTTGATGAATTGTTCCAATCCAAATAACCCAACCTTCACCCACAGGCATTCAAGCAATTATATCACATAAGCAATTAGCCTCATGGTAAACATGCTATTCATGGCAGTCACTCACACGCATGCAAGGATGCTAAAGCATAAAAACTCACCGAGTACTCCAAGCCAAAACAGAAACCGATTAGAAATCCATGCATGATCCTAATTATACAGAAATGCCTAATGCAACACATGCAAAAAATGTAAACTATAGCAGGCTCGGCTATTCTAAACATGGCATATGGAATGCTACAGCTAACATGTATTCAATTTGGAATTGAAATACAAATGCAGTTAGTATGAACTGTATGCTAATTGAAATAGATGACTGAATGCAAAACAGATGAATGAATGCAAACATGCTATCATACTGTATGCTAATTGAAATATGCCCTAATCTAACCATCATAAGCAGGTAAATAAAAGGGAAGAAAGACGTGGGGTTGGAAGACATACATCACACTCACGCACACTTATTACAATTATGCCCATCGCGCAGAGGGTCCGAATAAATATACAGTCCCGAATAAAAGAATAGTACAGTCCAAATAATACAGTCCAAATATGTACAAATTCCTAATTAATTAACAAATTAACTAAGAAAACAATAAACTGGCAATGCAAGCCAGGGACTGCCTTGATTCCGCTCCGGGTGATGAATGATGCATGTCCAGGTTGCCTTCGCGCAGAAATCAACTGCGATACCCCAATTAGCCTCTGTTTCGCAATGGTGTTTTGGAAAGCGCGCCAAGCCTCGGAAGATTGCTGATTCTTGATTTTGCTGCAACAGAGAGCAGGAAAGGGGCATAGCAATGTATTTTCACAAATGTATGCATGCCTCGATCCTCGTGCCATCAATCACGCATCTCGATGCATGATGGCCGAGGAGTCGAATTGCACAACTCGATATGGAATGAATGCACATGAAAACTTAACAAAACCTAACTCCATCATGGGTAATCCGGAGTGTCGGTGACTGGGGAATTGAGACAACGTTCCGTCACTCGGGAGTACGAAAACGCCCCTCGTTTCCCGTGCTCGGGCTAACTCTTATCCCAAGCACAATGCATATGCATGACATGCATGAATGCAAACTAAGATACAACCTAACGTGCACAATGTTATGAAATGGCATACACGATGCACGAGGTAACATGGCATACACAATGCACTAATATACAACCTAGCACACACAATGCTATGGAATGAAATGGCATACACAATGCGTAATGGACTTACACCAACATGAGTGGACCTCAGCCACACTCACATAGGAGGCCATAAGATGAAAATGAGACAATTCGAAGTGCGTGCACGCGTGCACGCAACCGAGGGACCGAACCTACGGCACGGAAATGCCACTCTAACAAGACATGGGATATGATATGAAAACATGCAAATTTCAGTAGCAAAATGAGACGCGAAACAGCCCCGAAGCATGGCAAAAAAATGCACCCCGATGCATGAAATCAATCCCGAAATGCAAGATTAAGCACATGAAATGACTTGTAGCTATACGAAGCATGCATAATTTAAACATGAAGTGTGAAGACAGAAGCTAGGCAGCCCCAAAAAAAGCATGTTTACAGTTCAAAGCATGGCCAAACAGTGAGCACAAATGGGCCTAAGATAGCATGCAAAAATGGCCAAAAAGAGAGAGGTAATGAAGCAACTCACAAATGATGGCCCCAAACAGGGAAGGGGCCTTCTACAATATTGAAGAGGGGCCAAAAAGATGATGTATTACTGTTTATGACAACCCCAAAAGCAGATACAAGTATGCTCAAAATGCTATGCAAAATAGGAGCACCAAGAGAGCTATAACATGAAGTATAAAAAGGATGTCCCAAACAGCCATAGACCCTTAATGAAACATGAAGAGGGCGCCAAAATAAGCCTCTTTTCAGTTCAGACGAAGGTCCAAAAACAGAAGCTCAATAGGCTCATAAATCATGCAAAAATGGGGACCAAAGAGGGGGGACAATGGCAAGTGGTACATGGAGGTCCCAAACAGTGATGAGCCCTTCTTAAATGTTGAATAAGGGCTCAAAATAAGCCTATCTACAGTTTACATCATGCTCCAAAACAGATTACACATAGGCCAAAAATACTATGCAAGATTATGGCATACAAAGGGGGAATGAAGCAAGTGCAAGATGGGGGTCCCAAACAGGGTAAGACCCTTAATGAAAGATGAAATATAGCTCAAAAAAATTCCACTTTTAGTTTGGTCAGAGCTCAAAACAGCAAGCAAAGAGGGCTAAGAAATGGTACAAAAATGAGCTAAAAGAAAGGGAAATGGTGCTTACCCTTGAAGACCAAGCCTTGGCTGCCTCTTGGACTGAAAATGGTGCCTCCTAGCCTCTGAGCAGGCCTCCAAGCTGCTGGAAATGGAAGTGGTGGTGTGGTGCTAGGTGGTGATGAAGAAAGGGGTGTAGAACTTGGATGTTTTGAGGGTTAAAGAGAGAGATGGAGGGAGATGTGTATGCAAAGCTTGAGAGCAATTTTTCCAACCCTTTTCACCAGAGCTGGAGGCTGGTTATATGGCCAAGAGAGGGGGAGAAAAGGAGGGAAAAATGGGAGGGAAATCACTCCAAGTTTCCCTCCAAAAAAGTTCCCTCCGGATACAAGTTTTGGAGGGGAAAAAGGATGCATGTACTCCCTGTAAGGATCAAGGCCGGCCAGGTATTGGAGCTGCAGGTGGCCGGCCGGCCACCCCCCATGGCCGGCCGGCCAGACGTCAAAAAGGCCAAGTTGAATTAAGTGGCTGGCCACCACAAATTGGTGGCCTCCAAGGTGTCCTCAACACAACCCTGTGGTTCAAAATTGGAGGAAGTGAAACAGGAGAGAGAACAAGCCATTTTTCAAAGGGGTTCAAAAGGTTCAGGTGGATTACTGGCCGGCCATGTGATATTTGTGTCCTCCCAGGTGTGCACAACACAAATATGTGGTTTGGAGTTGAAGAAAGTGGCCTTAAGGTGGTCAACATTGGCTTTGAAGTGAGAAAAAACGGGCGTCAGAGGGCGATGAAGGAATATAACTGGTTGCTGAGACAATTACTGGTCTCCCACCCTTCTACGACCTTCCTGGTGATGAAACAGAGGTCCCTGCCAAAAATGAACGAAAACCAATGCAAAATGAAGGTTCGGGGGCCGAGACGCGCAGTCCGAGGCCCCGAAAAACTGACTTTTAGGCACCGGGAGTGGTGTTCGACCACGAAGTGGGTCTCTCGGACCTCAGTGTCCCTCAAAAGGGAGTAAATAAGATGCATGCCAAAAACCGGAGCAAACGAAGATAGTTAGGCGGTCCGAACCGAGGCACACGGCCTGACGGCTCCGAAAACCGGGAACCGGGCTCCAAAATGGGCAGAATGGCCTACGACCACGAAATGTAGCCCACGGCCACCGAGAGATGGTCTACGAGACCTCTCCCTCCCTTTGGGAAGAGAAACAGAGAAAACCGAGCCTGGTTCGCAAACCGAGGCAAGGCACAGAAAAGCCCGGAAGTCCGGAGGCAGGGCTCACGGCCGAGACTCTGAAACCTCTGGACGAGCACGATATGCAACATCACCAAGCGCTCAATCGGTGATGTCTGAGTCTTAAGGTCGGTCAAAAATGGGTTGTCTACAAGGGGGTTTAGGTGGAAATTTCATTTCAGAAGTGGTCTTAAAAAATAATTATAAAAGAATAGTAAATTTAATAAATATTAATAACTAAAAACATAAACTTTTTTATGAATGTGTAATAATTCCTTAAATTTAAATGTAAGCTCACTTGGAGATGGAAGCTGACAATAGCCTTGGATAGTAGGTCATTAATTTATTTTTATTTATTTTTTTTTTTTTTTCTCTAGGATTTGGTAGGTTAGATGAGGCAATGTTGCAATAGTTGGGTTAATAGGGAGAGAAAGATAGAGTGGGGGTATTTTAGTCATTTAATGTTATTTTTGACACCATCTGGAACAAAGTTAACAGAAGAGAAAATCTGTATAATAATTTCAAAAGTAAGAGAGGTTAGTGTTATTATTAAAACTACAGAGAGGTCTTTGTAATTATGCTAAACCTTAGGAGAGGTTAATTAGTATAATCTACCCAAAATGAAAAGACATTAAAAAGATTAATCTCTATTTTGTGCAAAAGAGTCCTTTTATACGAACTCAGATTAAATAATTCCAGGAAGAAACCTCTTGAATTTAAAATTTTAAAATGATATTTTTTAAAAATTTTAAACAATTGATTAAAATAGTCAAAAAGTTACTATGAAAAATATAAAAAAAAAGTTAAATATTCTCTTTATTTTTTTATATGTCTTTTCATAAATGTTAAAAAATCATCTAAAATAATCAATTCTTAAGAATTTAATTACTATGTTGATTTATGATCTTAGGTTTTGTCTAGGATCAACTTAAAAGTTAAGTTTTTATTTTTTATTTTTTTTTCTTTCGCCTTATTCAATTTTTTTGAAAAATTAATTGAAAAATAAAGTTAATTTTTTCAAAAAAATTTAGGGCTTTTATTAATTGGAAAATGTATATTAGACAAAACTTTCGTTTCTACACCTATATAGTGATCTTAATAACCTTATTGAATTTAATAAGTCTGGTAGTCCAAAAAATGGGACTAGATATTTGCTTAGAATTTAAAGGTGTGGTGGAAATTAGGTGTCGCTTAGCAACTTAGTTATTTTAGTTGACTTTTTAACTTTTTTATTAGATGAAAAAAAAATTATATTTTGAATGATTTGTGGATTTTTTTTGTAGGTGAATAAATAATTGTAAAAGAAAAATTTGTTGATTAATGTATAGGATATGACATTTTGTCTTCTTCTTATTATTATTATTTTTTTTTTATTGACTATTTAGCCAAAATATAAGTCCCAAACAGGCCTAAGAGCATCAATATGAAGCTAGTTAAAATTGTATTACCATTTGAACTTAAAAATTACTTTTTCTATTTTGGTTTTACATCTTTTTAAATACATTTTCCAACAAATTTTTTATTATTTCTCTATACTATTTAAATATTATTTTATTCGTTTTAATTTAAAATTATTTTTATAAACACAACACAATTAATTCTAAAATATAAAAAGTAATACTTTTTTAACATTTGGCTAAAGTAAACTACTAGCTACATTTGTTGAGTCAAACCATCAAAACTAAAATGTCTAACTTGATAACTAGTTTGATAGAGTTAAAATTTGATGATTTATTCACTATTTTAGCTAAAAAAATAAAAATAACTGATTTGATAGAGATACTCTAAATATTACAAAATTTATGTGTAAAATAAATCTGAATCACATATTAATAATTATAAATATTTTTTTAAAATATTTAATATTAGGGAAAATTAGTCTAAGGTCACTTTCCTATTTTTAGTAATGGAAGAGATCCATAATATTATTTTTTGATGTCTAAGGTCCCTAAACTCAGACACATCTATCACAGAGAAATTTGATATATCTCACGCTGCTCTTCTCTCTCTCTCTCTCTCTCTCTCTCTCTCTCTCTCTCTCTCTTGTCGATCTCAAAGATGAGATCACTCTGTTCTTGTCCTGATCATACAACTCGAAGGCATCCTTCAGCCCTGCACTCTTCGAGACTGATGAAGTCGTCGAGGTCAGTGTCGAGCTCCTCCATTAACTACTCTTTTATTAATGATTATTGTTTGTTTTGGTCCAGGTTCACTGTTCCTTAACATCTTCCCAACGCAACAACGGGGCTTCAGTTGAGTAGTTGCTTCAAAATCAATCCTACTTTTTCCGATTTTGTTGTGAAATTGTAGTATCATCATCAAAATCCATTCGTTTTTGTTTTTCTTCCTTTTCTTTTTTGCAATCTCTCTCTACCTATTTCAATGGCGATTTCAGATGAATCTGTAGCAGATTCCAAAATTTCACCGCCAAATACATTCGGATCCGTCGTAATCGGAGGCACCTTCGACCGATTACACGACAGTCATCGTCTTTTCCTCAAAGTTCTCTATCTCTCTCTCTCTCTCTCTCTCTGTGTATATATATATCTGAAAATGTATCTGATTAAGTTGGTACTTACAGAAAGCAGCGGAATTGGCTAGGGAGCCATTGTGGTTGGAGTTTGTGATGGACCCATGTTGACTAAAAAACAGGTATTTTTAACATCTTTGTGCTATATGCGAATCCATGTTTGTTGATCACTTACTGGATGATTACTATAAATTGCTCATTGCTTCACTTCATAATTTTCTCTAGATAAAGTCACACAAAGCCACACAAATTTTCTGTAACACAATTTTCTCTGGATAGAGCTATACAAAGCCACACAAATTTTCTTTTACACAATTTTCTCTAGATAGAGTCACACAAAGCCACACAAATTTTTTCTCCACAATTTCTCTATGAAATCTAGAGAAATTCTCTGTGAACCAGAATTTTCTCTAGACTTTTCTCTGTGAAATCTAGAGAAAATTCATCCAGAGAAATTAAAAACTTGTTATTTCAATTCAGAGAAAATTATAATTATTACAAATTTCTCTGGACTTTTATGTTGTGTGTGTTTTTTTTTTTTTAATGTGTTTTTATATTGAACAAGTTATTTTTTGCCTATTTTTCTTGTGAGTTTCTTAGAACTCTTTGATCATTTATGGTTTATATTGTTAGGGAAAATATGTGATTCCCCACAAGTAAATCAATCAATGGGAATAAAAACTAACGCGGAAAAATTAAATCAAAAGCAACACAAGAATTTTTACGTGGTTCCCTCAATGTGAGGTATGTCCACGGGATCGAAATCCGATTTCACTATCAACCAAATAGTTTCCAAACGATTACAAATGAAACACAAATAGTCTCACAAACCACCCTTAGTTGAATTCCAAATAATCACAAATAAATAAGAGGAAAGACCTCACCAAATAGATGAACCAAAATCTTCAGAACTAGAGTTAAAGAAGACCCAAAAAATAACCCAAATCAGTCGAAGTCAAACCAGCCACGAACGGAGTAATTTTCAAAGCTTGAACAAATCACTCCACCAAACTTAAATGCCACCAAGTTGATTGATCAACTCAAGCATTATCTCACTGACCAAAAATTATTCTGATGCCGCTAGATATGCCGAGAAAAGACAAAACAATATTTATATATTGCTAATTCTAGGGTTTGTTTTTATCAAAACCCTAACTGTAACCAAATTGGATTGGGTCTCCACAAATTAGATATAATATATTAAAATATATTATACCTAAACCAAACCAAATTAAAATTCTTTAACAAATCAATTGGGTCTCAAACTCCAACAAGGAGATATGCCCCAACAATTCTCCCTCTATCGACTTAGGTGGAGACATCAACCATACCCGCCAAAGTTCGACACTTTAATTGTTTGTCTCTCGACAAAGTCTTTGTCAACATATATGAAATATTGTCATCTGTGTGAACCTTTTCGAGTTGCAACAACTTCGAATCTAACACATCACGAATCCAGTGGTATCTCACATCAATGTGTTTCGATCTCGAATGAAAAGTAGAATTTTTACTCAAATGAATAGCACTTTGACTATCACAATAAAGCACATACTTTTCTTGCTTCAAACCCAACTCTTGCAAAAATTTCTTCAACCATAACTCTTCTTTGCAAGCTTCCGTAATGGCAATAAATTCAGCTTCGGTAGTTGAGAAAGCAACACATTTTTGTAATTTAGATTGCCATACCACAGCTCCCCCTGCAAAAGTCATCAAATACCCTGAAGTAGATTTCCTAGAATCAGTATCACCGGCTATGTCAGAATCCGTGAACCCATCAAGCCTCAGCTTACCATCCCCAAAATACAAAGACACCTTCGAAGTCCCTTGAAGATACCTTAGAATCCATTTTATCGTTGCCCAATGTTCTTTACCCGGATTAGAGAGAAAACGACTCACCACGCCAATGGCGTGAGCAATATCCGGCCTAGTACAAACCATGGCGTAGTTCAAAGAACCAACTGCTGAAGCATAGGAACTTTCAACATCTCTTTTTTGTCTTTCTCACTTGTAGGACATTGATTCGAACTAAGCTTGAAGTGACCCGCAAGTGGACAACCAACCGGCTTTGCTTTATCCATGTTGAACCTCTCAAGAACTTTCTCAATGTAGCTTTCTTCAGACAACCAAATCAGCCCATCTTTGCAATCACGAACAATTTTCATACCAAGTATTTGCTTTGCCGGTCCCAAATCTTTCATAGCAAAAGACTTGCTCAACTCCAATTTCAACCTGTTTATCATGGTAGAATCTTGACCCACAATTAACATGTCATCAACATAAAGCAAAAGAATAATAAATTTACCATCCGGGAAATTTTTCACAAACACACAATGGTCCGAAGTGGTTTTAGAAAAACCATTATTCATCATGAAAGAATCAAATTTTTTGTACCATTGCCGCGGGGCTTGCTTGAGGCCATACAAATTTTTCTTCAATTTGCAAACAAATTTCTCTTTCCCTTTCTCCACAAAACCTTCCGGTTGCTCCATGTAAATTTCTTCTTCAAGATCACCATGAAGAAATGCGATTTTCACATCAAGTTGTTCAACTTCAAGGTTCATACTTGCAGCCATGCCAAGTACAACCCGAATAGAAGACATCTTCACAACCGGTGAAAAAATCTCATCAAAGTCAATACATTTCTTTTGCCCAAAGCCTTTCACAACAAAACGTGCTTTGTATCTCAGATTCTTGCTATCATTCTTCAATTTGAAAACCCACTTATTTTTCAAAATTTTCCTCCCTTTAGGCAACTTTACTAAATCATAAGTGTGATTTTCAAGTAAAGAATTCATCTCTTCTTCCATTGCCTTTTTCCAATCATCTTTCTTTGCATGCTCAATTACTTCTTAGTAGCTCTCAGGCTCCCTTTGATCGAAAATCAACACAAATTCATTGGAAGGATACTTTCTTGAAGGTTGTCGGTCCCTTGTAGATTTCCTCAACTCAAGTTGTGGTGGTGGTTCTTGAGTTGGATGCTCTTCCTCAATTTCTGACTCAACTTCATTATGATTAATATCATCATCCACATCTTCAATAGGTGGCTGCACATCTCCCCCATTTTCATCATCAAGTGAAGATGAAGGAGATGGATCCATGTCAATGAGATCACTAGTTTTTGGCTCCGGTTGATCACCTTTGCCAAAGTCTTCAATTGTTTGGTCTTCAAGAAACATAACATCACGGCTTCGAATGACTTTCTTGTCGATCGGATCCCACAATCTATACCCGAATTCATCACGTCCATAGCCAAGAAAAATATATTATCTTGACTTACTATCAAGCTTGGACCTCTCATCCTTTGGAATGTGAACAAAAGCTCGGCAACCAAACACTCTTAAGTGCTCATAAGACATATCTTTGCCGGTCCAAACTCTTTCTAGAACATCACCATTCAAAGGATAGGAAGGAGACAAATTGATCACGTCAACCGTTGTCCTCAATGCCTCACCCCAAAAGGATCTTGGCAATTTAGCTTGTGAAAGCAAACACCTTGTTCTTTCTACAATGGTGCGATTCATCCTCTCGGCAACCCCATTTTGTTGAGGAGTCTTCTTAACTGTCTTTTGGTGCCGAATACCTTGACTACGACAATACTCATCAAATGGCCCAATATATTCACCACCATTGTTTGATCGGATGCACTTCAATTTCTGTCCTGTTTCTCTTTCAACCATGACCTGAAAATGCTTAAATACTTCTAGAACTTGATCTTTAGTTTTTAGTAGAAAAGCCCAAACTTTCCTTGAATAATCATCAATGAAAGTAACAAAATAAAGTGCACCACTATGTGTTCTAACTTTTAAAGGACCACAAACATCCAAATGAATCAACTACAAAACATTTTCTTTTCTAGAAGCAACATTTTTATGAAAAGAAACTCTATGTTGTTTACCCGCCAAACAATGAACACAAGTTTTGAGATATGTACCTTTCAAACCGGGTAGAAGCTCTTTCTTGAACAAAACTTGTAGCCCTTTTTCACTCATATGGCCAAGCCGCTTGTGCCACAATTCGGTAGAAGTATCATCTTCAATTGCATTGACAACACATTTACAAATTTTTCCTTGCATCGAATAAAGTGTATGAGTCTTCTTGCACTTAGCCACCACCAAAGAACCCTTTGTGAGCTTCCATATTCCATCACCAAATTTGTTGTTGAAGCCTTCATCATTTAGCTTCCTAGTAGAGATCAAATTGAGGCGAATGTCGGGAACATGCCTCACATCTTTAAACAACAACTTGTAGCCCAAATTTGTTTCCAAGCAAACATCACCCATGCCAATAATCTTGGACAAACCTTCATCACCCATTCGAACAGAACCATAATCTCCTTTGGTGTAGGTAGTGAAGAAATCAACTCGAGAAGTCACATGAAAAGAAGTACCGGAATCAATCACCAAATTGCTCTATTGGCCCACAAAATTAATATAATCATCTTCATAAACGACCATGAGATCATTGGTAGTAACTGTCGTTGTGTCTTCTTACTTCTTATCCACACTTTTGTCATGCCTTTTCTCCTTGTTCTTGAGCTTTTGGCATTCTCGCTTCATGTGCCCTTTCTCATGGCAATAATAGCACTCAATGTCTTTCTTTGAAAAAGACCCATCTTTTGATTTGTCACGGCTTTGATCACGACCATGAGGAGTCTTACTCCTCCCCCTTGTTTTGCTTCAGCCTCTCACAACAAATGCTTCCGAATGAGAGGAACTCGCTAATTTTCTTCTAGTTTCTTCATTCAACAAGCAACTAGTGACTTGGTCCATTGTGACAACTCCATCAGGTGCCGAATTACTAACTATCACAACCAAAGTCTCCCAACTTTCGGACAAAGAACTAAGTAGCATCAAAGCCTGCAACTCATCATCAAAAATAATTTTCATAGAAGCAAGTTGGTTAACAATACTCTTTATTTCATTCAAATGTTCCGGAATAAGGCTGCCCTCTTTATATTTTAAATTAACCAACTTACAAAACAGAAAAGCTTTATTTGTGGCTGATTTCCTATCATAAAGGCCTTCTAATTTTTTCCATAAATCATGTGCCGAAATTTCAGTAGCAACATGATGAAACACACTGTCATCAATCCATTGACGGATAACACCAGCGGCTTTTCGATTTTCCATTCATCATCTTTCATACCCTTGGGTTTGCCACTATCACCCTCAGTGGGTCCATACAAATCTTTACAAAATAATAGGTCTTCCATTTTAGTTTTCCAAGTTACCCAATTGCTTCCATTGAAACTAGACATACAATCCACATTCCCCTCCATTGATTTACACAAATAAATAAACCCAAATAAACCATAAGCTCTGATACCAGTTGTTAGGGAAAATATGTGATTCCCCACAAGTAAATCAATCAATGGGAATAAAAACTAATGTGGAAAAATTAAATCAAAAGTAACACAAGAATTTTTACGTGTTTCCCTCAATGTGAGGTACGTCCATGGGATCGAAATCCGATTTTATTATCAACCAAATAGTTTCCAAACGATTACAAACGAGACACAAATAGTCTCACAAACCACCCTTAGGTGAATTCCAAATAATCACAAATAAATAAGAGGAAAGACATCACCAAATAGATGAACCAAAATCTTCAGAACCAGAGTGAAAGAAGACCCAAAAAATAACCCAAATCAGCGAAATTCAAACCAGCCACGAACGGAGTAATTTTCAAAGCTTGAACAAATCACTCCACCTGTAACAACCCCCATCCGTAATTAGCCACTAATCCGTATTTAATGATGTTAATGAGGGGATTAAAATAAATTATGTGTTTATTCTGCACTTTGTATGATTTTGGCTCTCTATCTGTTACTTATAAAAATATTTGTTTGGAATTTCACTTTAATATGTAAATCGAAAGCCTTATCGGCACCCGAAACCGAAATTGACTACACCGATGTGTTATTTGGAATTTTTAGAACCATATGGTAAATTTTATTAAAAATTGATTCAGTCTGATTCGTTAAGTCGCGTTTGGCAAGCCTTATGTTCTAATTAATATATTTTAGCACCATAGCTATATATATGTAACCCTTAAGCTCATTTTTGAGCTCCATACCTCTTAGTGCCAAAATCTGAGAATTCATTTTAGAGAGAGAGAGAGTGCAATTCTAGAGAGAGATAAGAAGAGATTAAGGAGAAATTGAAGGCTATAGCTTGGATTGATCAAAGATTGTGCAAGTACCTAGCTAATTGAAGACTCTAGGTAAGGATTTAAGACTTAATTATGACTTTTAACCATCAAGTAGATCATTTTAAGAAGAATTTGTGATCATGTACAAGAGTTGAACCAAAAATGATGAATTTAGAGTTAATTCATACAAGCATGCTTAGTTTAGTTTAATTTTATCATTTTGAACATGATTCATATCATCCATGTTTGAATTATCATGTTTTGAACCTTGAATTCATACTTTGAAAGGGGATTTCTTACATGCATGGAGCTTATGAGCTCAATTTACAAGTTTCATGAGTTTTGGAGCAAAGAGATTGAAAAGTTTTGCATGCATGTACATTTTCTTACAAATTGAGCATGATTTCCATGAATCCTCTCTTGCATGTTTGAAATTCATCTTCATTTGGGGAAATCATCAAGTTTCAAGTTGTTTTGTGGTGTTTAATCATGTTTTGGGAAGCTCAAGACCAAGAAAACCCATGCATGTTATGTTCATGAACATTCATCATGTTTCAAGTTGAAATTGTGAGTTTTTAACAAACTCTTGGGGCATGATTTTATGAAATAATCCGTAATTCCTCATGTTTTACAAGTTTACTATGTTATCTCAAGTTTTGGGGCCCAAGAGATGTGTTTTGAAGGTTGGAATTCGAGTTTTGAGCTCGTAGATGCAATCTGGAAATTCCAGAATTTGCATCTACGCTCGAGCGTGGGAGTTCACGCTCGAGCAACCAATCTGAGTGCGTGCACTCCGCTCGAGTGACCAAAAGTCCGCTCGAGTGTGAATTGCTAGCTCCTAGAAGTTTCATGTCTTTTACAGATCGCTCGAGCGAAGGAATGTGCGCTCGAGCGACCATTCACATTTTGCATGTCCGCTCGAGCGAGGAAAGCTACGCTCGAGCGTGGACCTTATTTTTAGAAATTTTGCCTAAGTGTTCCAAGGCATGTTTTGGCATCCTCATTGCATCTTAGGCATTCCTAAGCCTTAATTAAGCCATAGTAATGAGGTTATGGATTAGAAACACACTAAGGAACGAATGTACTAAGTCAAGGATTTGCAAGTGTGTGTGTGTTTAAGCATTGTGATAAGAAAGAACAAGAACCAACGTGATGAAAGCTAAGCCGTGTTGGCCACATGAATGTGTAATGATAAGACGTGCTTGTGTTATGTATTTTGTGATTGTAGGTCAAGACTCGAGGATTGATTGACCGCTTACTGGAACCACTGTGAGTAACGTTATTGTAAAGATAAATTCATATGAATTACGTTCCAAATGAAATATGATAAGTTCTGATTTCTGAAATGATATCTGTTTTCGTGAACGAATATTCCATGTTTGAAATCTATTATGGCATCCATAGATAGTCCCAAGTCATGGGGTACGGCATGAAAATGCAGGTCCATGACATACAAGTAATTACGAGATCTCGTTAGCCACTTCATTGTGGTGATATGTGTTTAATCGGTATCCGGAACCGATTACTCTAGTCGGAAGACGTTCTGTGATGTGTTCTATGGGATGTACGATATGTGTTTAATTGGTATCCAGAACCGATTACTCTAGTCGGAAGACGTTCTGTGATGTGTTCTATGGGATGTACCATTATTATGTTCTGATATGAGGATGATTATGCTATGATCTGTTTTCCGCTTAGGATATGTTCGGATTTCGTTCACTAACCCCTTTACCTTAATGTTATTCACTGGGTTTTAGCTCACTGTTTGTATATATATATGTATAGGTGAGCATTCTGGAGTTCGAGTCTGAAGGCTTTTGCCTGGATCCGTATTCCGTTGTCAGCCAACCATTGTGCCTCACGTGGAGGTTCCCGAAGCGTCTTGTGTTTAAGTTCTATGGTTTCTGTTTATATAAGACCTGATTTGATGTCGTTGGCTGTACTTACAATACTGTAATGTGTGTGGGTATAATGTATGGTTGACTACCGGTTATGTATATAAAGTTTTAAATATTCTGTTTCATATAAGTCAGCACAGCTCATTGGACAACTATATTTATATTTTTGCTTCTGCTAGCCCCTTAATTTTGTTAATCTGTTCAGAGGCCTTTGGTAATCCAAGGATTACTGGCCGGTTACGATGCTAAACCTATAGGGGCGGGTTTGGGTCGCGACACCACCAAACTTAAAAGCCACCAAGTTGATTGATCAACTCAAGCATTATCTCACTGACCAAAAATTATTCTACTGCCGCTAGATATGCCGAGAAAAGACAAAACAATATTTATATATTGTTTATTCTAGGGTTTGTTTTATCAAAACCCTAGCTGTAACCAAATTGGATTGAGTCTCCACAAATTAGATGTAATATAGTAAAATATATTATACCTAAACCAAACCAAATTAAAATTCTTTAACAAACCAATTGGGTCTCAAACTCCAATAAGGAGATATACCCTGTAGACGTCCCCGAACGTCCCGGAAAAAATGTCGTTTTGTTCATCGGACTCACTACAGTTCGGACTCGATGTCACGGTTCTGAATCTAATCTCGCAAAGTGCAATGCAAGATCGATAAATCACCAAAGAGTCCAAATCCGGCAAATCGTTTTGAAAAACTGATTTTAGAAAGAAGTGCCAAACATGGACTGCTTTGCCAAATACAAAGTCGCCACCTAAATATTTTATTTTGGGGGAATTTAGGAAACCCGGACTCGTGCCTAAGGCCACATGTCCGTCATCACCAAAGTTGCCTCGGCTCGGGAACTTGGGTACGATTGGGGAAGGTCATTTAATGAGCACCTCCGCTCGCCCGATCAAAGATCGGCCTTTACTAACATGATATCTTGTTTTTTAAAACACATGTGCTCTTATTCCGGTTATTAACCTAGAATTACTATGTGATGCGCACAACATACAAGTATAGACTGGATTACCTAAGTTGAAACAAAGCATTGCATATTCATTTTGAAAATGGTTTGCTACTCGCAAGTAGGCTAAAACACTGGTTTCGATGAATTATTCCAATTCAAGCAACCCAACCTTCACCCACAGGCATTCAGGCAGTGATATCATATAAGCACATAGCCTCATGGTAAGCATGCTATCATGGCAGTCACTCACACGCATGCAAGGATGCTAAAGCATAAACACTTACCGAGTACTCCGAGCCAAAGAAAGAAGCTAGTTAGTAATCAATGCATGATCCTAGTTCATGTCAGCAATGGCTAATGTAACGCATACAAAATGCAACTAAGATAGACTCGGCTATTCTAAGATGGCATATGAAATGCTACAGATAACACACATTCAACTTGGAATTGAAATACGATGCAGTTAGTGTGATGCGCCGAGCCCGGTGCATGCAAGACAGATGAATGGATGCAATCATGCGAGCATAAGGATGCTAATTAAAACATGCCCTAAAACTAACCATCATAAGCTGGTAAATAAAAGGGAGAAAGACGTGGGGTTGGAAGACATGCATCACACACACGCACACTTATTACAACAGTTGGCTCTGTCGACGGAGGGTCCGAATAAATAATACAACACCAACTAGCTAATCTAATTAAGCTAGTTATTACACAACCACAATGAATAACAAATTATAGCTAATTACTACATAACTCTAACTAATTAACAAATTAACTAAGTAAGCAATTAAACTATCATGCAAACTACATGAAACGGACTGCCTTAGCTTTGCCTTGGATGATGAAGGATGCATGCATGCTTGAATTGCCTTATTCGAAAATCTCTCGCGACGCCCGTCTTGCCTTTGTTTGCAATTGACCTCAGAACACTGCACAAGGCTCCAGAAGGCTGAAACTCCACCCTGGGAATCTGTGGGAAGGCTGCCAACCAGCTATTGGCCTTGGAGACCACCTGTCGACCACCTTTTGTGGGAGAAACCAAAAGGGGTGGTCGGCCTGCCAGAAAAGCTGGTCGGCCGACCATTTTCTGCCTCTGGTTTCTGGTTTTCTACAACAAGGAGCAAGAGAGAGGCATGGCAAGGTATTTTCAACATATATGTGCACGACCACTCTCCCCATCATTGTACAAGCTCAAGGGAGTGTAGGTCTCGATCCTCGGGCCACCAATCACGCATCTCGATGCATGATGGCCGATGAACCGAATTGCACAACTTAATATAGAATGAATGCACATATGAACACATAAATGCCTAAACTCCATCATGTGTAGTCAAGAGTGTCGGCGACCGAGAATCGAGGCACGTTTCATCACTTTGAGTACGAAACGTCCCTCGTTTCCCGTGATCGGACTAACTCCTATTCCGAACACAATGCAACAAACAATGGCATGCACAATGCGACTTTAAGTATGCAACCTAAATGCTATGCAACTAAGTGATGCAAACATGCAAAGGATGACATGCAAACATGCAACTAGCATACACAATGCTATGAACTAACAATGGCATACTCAATGCACGTGGTACTTAGCATACACAATGCACCTAAGAACTAACATACACAGATGAACAAGGCATGCACAATGTAATGATCAATCATGCGACAATGTGGCATACTCAATGCTATGGAATACAATGGCATACTCAATGCAAAAATGGACTTAAACCAAAATGAATG
The DNA here is from genome assembly GCA_036172215.1 of Camellia granthamiana. NCBI lineage: Eukaryota > Viridiplantae > Streptophyta > Magnoliopsida > Ericales > Theaceae > Camellia > Camellia granthamiana. Next base: position 33,043,423 of record CM069916.1, read on the forward strand.
GGCCTCAGGCACACCCAAATCAGTGGCCAAACAGGATGAAAACAAGACTCCAAAACTTATGCTAACATACACAATGCAAGGACCTAAACCCAAGGGCACAAAATGCAACTCTACAAAAGCATTGAAAGGATGAAATATGGCATACAATGACACATGTTCCCGCTCTGAAATGACATACAAAATGGCTCTGAATCATGCAAACAACTCACACAACGCATGTTGAATGGCTCAAGCATTGAAACTAGTGAAGTGCATTACACTATAGGTATGCAAAGCGATGCTCAAATGATGAAACCAACCCCAAAAAGACCCTATACATGTCCAAAACAGTAGCAAAATGGGTTGGGATGATGGTTTGAAAGGCACAAAAGTGAAGCTCATGCAATGGCTTGCAAATAGGGCATAAATGCACAACTCTAAAGAGCACTTAAAGCATGGAAAATATGGAAGTGTAGCACCCCTATAAGCTCTGAAATATCATGTTCAATGATGCCAAAACATGTAAATAGCTCAAGTTAAGCATGCAAGGGACCTCCAAACTCAAAGCTAGTCAATGCTATTACACAACAAGTATGCATGGCAAGCATTTTTCGACCAAGAGGACTCAAAACAGAGCTAAGGAAGCCCAAAATATGAACAAAATCAGTTCAAAGTATGGCCAAAATATGCTAGAATATAGGGCCAAAATAACATGCATTATGGGTTAGTGAACATGAGTTACACTACAAGCATATGAAGCATGTGAAGGACTACCAAAACAAGTAAAAACATAGTCATGGAATGCCAAAATATGGCCAAAAACCCACTGAAACATGACCAATACATGCAATAATGACATGCTCCTTTGATAAGCTATGAAAGGGATTACTCTACACATGCAAGAAGCAAGCAAAAATGGACCAAACCAGCCATGGTCAGAGCCTAGGCAGGTCTTAGAAATCATCAAAAAGTACCTGAACCAGGCCTCCAAATGGTATAAACATATGCTCATTTGGTAGGCCAAAAATGCTAGTAAACATGACAACAAGAGAGAGGGTCACCCCTCTCTGATTTTGACCCTCAAAACCACATGTTCACCACTGAAAATCCACTGGATTTCAGTGGTAGGAAGGCCAAGCAAAGATTAAATCAAAGGCTTTATGGCATGGCACAAAACAAGGCTATTTAAAGCATGCAAAAGGGTAGATGACCTTCAACACCAAAATGGTCTTAAACAAACATCAAAAGGACCTCAAAACAAGACTTTTTTCAGTTGAAAACAAAGCTCAAATAAGCATGCAAGTTTGGCTAAGAGAGTGATCAAGACAAAGCTTTAAAAGAGGGAAAAGAGATTACCCTTGAAGCTCAGCAAAACCAGCAACTTCTCTAGCCCAAAACCAACTCTTTAACCTCTGAAAATATCCTCCAAGAACCTCAGATCAATGGTGGAGGTGTGTGGCTATGAGGTGTGGTGCAATAGGCCAAGAACAATGCACTTTTGAACCCAAAATGTAGAGATATAGATGGAGATATATATTTTTGCCTTAGAGAAAATCTGAACCCTCACAAAGGAGGGGGAGGCCCTCCTTTATAGCCAAAAGGGACCAAAGCTTCTCAAAGAAGCTAAAACCCAAGGTTGAAGATCCTCCATGCACGTGTATGGAGGATCCAGTCTGTGTCTTCCAGCTGGCAACAACTCACAGAGACAAAACTGGAGGAGACAGGCTGACCAGTTCAGGTGGTCGGCCGACCACTTCCCCTGGTCGGCTGACCAGTTCAAAAGGTTCAACCCAATGAAAGGTGGTAGGCAGCCCCATTTGATGGTCACCACATTGAATGCAAGCTAGTGGTATAGTGGGAGATCAGTAAATGTGGCTCAAAGACCAATGAGACCAGCTTCCTGACAAGAAAACCAGCTGGCGGGAGAAAAGTGGTCTCCAAGGAGAAAAGGTGGTCTCTCACCCTTATACCACCTCCCAAACAATGAAAATAAGGTCCATGCCAAAAATGAACAAAGAGGGATGCAAAACGAGGGTTCGGGGGTCAAAATGCGCAGTTGGGTGCCCCGAAAACAGGCTGTTAAGCACCAAAAGTGGCGTACGACCACAAAGGTGGTCTCCCGGGCCGCAATGTCCCTCTAGACAGAGGAAACAAGGTGTGTGCCAAAAACCGTGCCAAACGAAGAATGTTAAGAGGTCCCGAACCGAGGTGCGCGGCCGACGGCTCCGAAAACCGGAAACTGGTCTCCAAACGGGAACAGTGGTCTGCGACCACGAAAAGTAGCCTATGACCACTGAGAGATGGTCTACAAGACCTCTCCCTCCCTTCGGGAAGAGAAAGCAAGACCTGGTCCGCAAACCGAGGCAAAACACAAAAAGTTCCGAGGCGTGGAGGGTAAGGCCCTCAGCCAAAAACTCCGAAACTTCAGAACGAGCACAACATGCACCATCACCAAGTGCTCAATCGATGACGTCTGAGTCTTAAGGTCGGTCAAAAATGGAGTGTCTACATACCCCAACATATATAGCTTAATGCACGCTGCGTTGAAGAGCATGGGAGAGAAGTGCTCGTGGAGAGATTGTTTGAAGATGATCAAGTCAGTTGAATTTCTCTAGAGTTGTGGCTGTGTTTTTTTCTCTTTTCTTTGAGCTGTTGTTGACTCTAGTGAGATCAAAGGTGGCTAGTTTGCAGTTGTTGTATCTGTTTATTGTCTAGCTTATTCTAGAAGGGTCAAATCGAGCCATTGATGGGTGGAGTTGATACTATTATTGCCTCAGGCTACCTCCATTTAATCATTTGTCTTGTTATGCATTTGTGTTGATGCTATCAAAGTGATGTTGCTTCTATGGCTTTCATGGTACTACTACAGCTGCTTATTTGATGTAAAAAGAAGAAGAAGAAGAAGAAGATGATGATAATGATGAAGGCTATCAAAGAATTTCTCTGGAGTGGTTTAAATTTTCTCTAGATCAGGTAAGAACAAAGCAGAGAAATTTTGAATTTCTCTGGAATAGTTTGAATTTTCTCTGAATCAGGTAAGAACAGAGCAAAGAAATTTTGAATTTCTCTGGAGTGCTTTGAATTTTCTTTGGATTAGGTAAGAACAAAGTAGAGAAATTTTGAAGCCTTGTGAATGTACCCTATAATAAATTATAGATTTATAGTCTAGAGAAATTCTCAATAATTCAAATTTATAGTGCAGAGAAATTCTCAATAATAATGAAGCCATGTGAACCAAAATTTCTCTGTGAAGTCCAGAGAAAATTCGACTAGAGAAAATCTTTGTGAACCAGAATTTCTCTGTAAAGTCCAGAGAAAATTCGTCGGATGATCCACTTTAACGGTTCAACCTGTAGAAATATAACCAAGCACAACAAAACACATTTTGTTTAATTCGTTCAATCGGTTCATTCGTTACATATCTGATAAAGCATTTCTCTTCTTTCTTTAATTTATTTTATGCTCATGTAATGGATATGGATGTATATGATACACAAAAACCATGTAAATAAAGGCCCGAAAGTCAGAAAACGAAAAGAAAACAAAACCAGAAAAACTACCCTGTTGGGACGCACGTGCGGTGGTCTTAGCTGCACGTGCGGTGGCCTGGCCACTCGTGCGGTGGTGAAGCAGTGTACAATTTGAGCCAAAAGAGGTCCGGCTGCCCGAGCGGTGGCCCAGGCCGCACGAGCGGTCTGGGTGTAAAACTAGTCCGAAAATCTACTTTTGCCTTGAACCTCTCCCATTTCAAATCCAACTTTAATTAATACAAAGTAAGGCCCAAAACCCCTTAAAACATGTCAAATTTAGTATGTCTAATTTCAAATACAACTCATAGATGCAAAACAAAACTCAATTTGTACTTAAAAAAGAACAAAAGCTTGACAATATACATTTAAGGGCTCCAAGCTCAACTTCCATGGAAATTCTTGGCAAAACTCAAGAGCTATGCATGAAAAACAAGTTGCTACCAATTACTTCATGAGTTGATGCCATGTATGCCAAAGATTAAACATCTTTTTGACTTATAAAACACAATACATGCATGTGATCATAAATAGTCCATAAAACACACCATTTTACACTTAATCTTCAAGGTTTAAGAGATAAAACCTTACCTAGAGCCTTCATAGACACTTGTTCTTGCATAATCTTGATAAATCAAAGCCAAATCTTGAGTTTCTTCCTTAATTCCTACAGTTTCCCTTTTCTCTTTGAGCTCTCTAGGGCTCTCTCTCTCGCTCTTCTGGAATTCTCTCTCTTTTTCTCTCTTTCTTAGATTTTTGGTTGCACCCAAAATGAGCTCATATAAGGCTTATATCACTTCTATATCTATAGCCACATATCTTTCTTCAATAATGAAAGCCAAACATGACTTTACGAATTAGACGAAATTAATTTTTAATTAAACTTCCCAGATGATTCTAAAAGTTTCAATTAACATATCCATGTACTCCATTTCGATTTCTGAACCCATTTCGGCCGTCAATTTCAGTTCTGAAGTCGTAGCCCTAACAAATATTTTCCCAATTCAGGCAGATACTTCCAAATTAAATCATATTAATTCATAATAAAACAAAGGTAATTTTGTCATGTATTTTGGGGGCGTTACATATATGATGACGTATGGATGATGTGTAAATATATATATAAAAAGTTTAAAATTTTTCTGTTTCATATAAGTCTACACAGCTCAATAGACATTGTATATTTGTTATTTGCTTCCACTAGCCCCTAATGTTAATCTATCTCAGAGGCCTTTGGTAATCCCAGGATTACTGGTCGGTTACGATGCTAAACCTATAGGGGCGAATTTGGGACGTGACAATTATATTGACATCTCTAAGGTTTAGAGAAAATCCAATAAGTTCCATAATCTATACTATATATTAAGGAAAATGGGTTTCTAATGAGAAAGTCTTGTGAAACTCAAAACCCTTATACTATTTTTCTAGAATTCTTATTTTTTAAATAATTAAAAAACCTTCTATTATTTAACTTTTATTGAATCCTTAAAAAAAAATCTTATTATACATTGATTTACACATTTCAAAAGGAAAATTAATTAATCCATTTAGAAATTTGAAAAGGAAAGATAGCTAATCAATTTTAAAATTTTAAAAATATATTCTATCTTTTATTGAATCATTTAAAAAAAAAAATCTTATTATGTCTTTATTTACACATTTCAAAAAAGAAAATTAATTAATTCATTTAGAAATTTGAAAATGATTGGTTTTAAAATTTAGATTTTTGTACCACTAAAATATAGGAATCAATTCACATTTTTCATAGATTATTTTACTTGATGTTTAATTTTTTAAATAATTAAAAAATATTTTATTAGTTAGCTTTTATTCCCTTATAATGTGATTGATAATCAATTTTAAGAACTTGCTTCTCCCACCAAATATTATATAGGTTTTTTTAGAGTATATCAATATAATAAAGGATCCCAAATTCCTTTCGAACATTGATAATGTGTCTAGTTCATGGTTTTTAGTAGAAAATTTGAAAGGAAAAATGAAAAAGGTGTGTGATATTAAGTAAAACATAATTATATTTCATTCACATTTCACCTATCTTTTTCCTTTCTTATTCCAAATTTCTGCCAAATCTATGAATCAAGTACATATTTTCTAAGGCAAATTACACAAATGGTCCACAAATGGCCCTTACACTTTAAATTGACTCGATTTTGACCTTTAATTTTAAATTTTGCGTCAATTTAGTCAAATTGATAATATGACTAGTGTTTTTTAAGAAAAATTATCACCAAATTACTAAATTGGTTGAGGTTAACTCACTGAGTTTGGTAAATTTATAATTTTATCCTTAAAAATATGACACATGACACTTATGTGCATATTTTTTATCAAAAAATGTTAAGCGTTGTAATCAATTGGCTCAAATTAAGACAAAATCATAAATTTATAGTCAAAATTGAGCCAATTGAAATTATAGGGACTAAAATGACACAATGACCAAAGTACAAGGACTATCGTCGTACATATTTTCTATACTGAAAATTTTGAATTAATAGTACTTTTTAAAATTATATATTACAAACTCTTATAACACATATTTCTCCATATAATAATGATTGATATTTATTTTAGTTGCTATCTCGAATATTGGTTATAGAGTCAAAGAAAATGTGTAGGTCTTAAAGTTTTAAAGTAAAAATTTTATGTTAGAATTTGTTCAAATGTAATTCTCTTAATATTTATAATTTTTTTATTAATTGATAAAATGCACCGTAAACATTAAGGTTATTTTTTTATGGTATTGAGAAATAAAATATGATATATTATAGGCTTAAATCAAGAATTGTTGAAAAAAAAAATCAACTCAAACTAGATTTTTTAGACTAATTTTTAATATATAATCTAATATTGAAACTCTCAAACTAGCTCAAAGCAGTCATGAACCAATAAAGACAATTTTTAATAATTAAGTGAAAGTCATATTGGCATAAAGGTTATGACATACAACAATTTACAATTTTGAGTAAACAAATTTTTAGGCTTTAAAAACTAAGAAAAAAAATAGTATATTAACAAATATAATTTACTACTATCATATGATAAATTAAAATTAAGAAACTTATAAAATGAAATGTATTTATATTTTTATCTTAAATATAATTTTTACCAATTAAATTATGACATGCAGTTTTTTATTAAGAATTTAAAGCACACAATTAAGGATATAAGAATAAAAATTTTCTCATATGTGTAACTTTGATAAAAATGAATATAATTTAATTGATTATAAATCATTTTTAATAAATATTTTAAATAAACTTTATATTATTGTTTTAATTTATAAACTAATTTTTGATTATTTATTTATACCCGTACATAACACAAGTAATATGCTAGTTTTGGTATAATTAAGTTGGGCCTTCTTAAAAATTTGATTTACGTAACACTTAGTCTCATTTTCATCAATAATTCATTAGTCCTTACACTAAAATGTATATTTTTTTCTTATTTATTCTTGTATTTTTGCATCATTTGTATTAGTTTTGATTTCTTTTTTATTACTAAAAAAGTCATTATTAAAATTGTAAGACTTATTGTATTTTTTGTAAATCTCACGGGAGATCAATTTAAGTTACTCTTGTTTATTTGATTATCTACCTACCATTCATGTTAATGTTAATTACTTTAACTTTACTAAAATAGAAATTAATATATTTACAGCAGAGGTGAGGGCAATTTACCCAAAAACTATTAAAAAATTGAAGAAAAAGTAAAAACTTCAACGTTTAGATTATCAACTTGTCAAAATTGCTATGCTCCACCTGTTTGGAGTACAACGGTTTAGGCCTAATGAAACAAATTGAAACAAATTAAAGCATGGGGTAGTTGGTAAAGATACAGCTTGTGACATGTGCGGGCACAACTGAAGCCAAATTCCAAAGAGAACTTGTGTCTTGTCATCAAACTCAAATCTGAAGTATAAAATCTATAAAAAGATAAAATAAATTAAAATTTATAAAAAGTTAAAATAGGTTAAAATTTACCAAAAAGATAAAATAGGCTAAAATAAGACAAGGTTTTTATTTTTTTATTTATTTTTTTTGTGGCTAAAATCCACAAAAAGACAAAATAGGCTAAAATAGCCAATAAGACAATGTCACGTTAAACCCATAATTATTTCACTTTTTCTCTTACAAACATCATATCCAATTACAAAAAAATCCAATCCTCCTTCCAAACACAAATATTTTAACTTGCTAAAATAACCAAAAATTAAAATAGCCAACTTTCTAAACGAGGCCAAAATGGACACTGTTGTGTTCCAAAAACTAATTAAAGGCAATGCTTGTCAAAATAATCTTTGAAAAGTAGTAATTACAAGCCCCTCATATCATATGGCATAGCAATTCTAATTTTGAATATGAATAAAAGGTTAACCCAATACGCTCATTAAAGTGGAATCTAAAAAGAACAAGATATAAGTATGTTATCTTATTTCTGGAGAGGCTATTCCCGCATTTTGAATATGAATATTACACCAAATAAAGACTATTTGGCTTTACTCTTCTTTGTTTTTTGTTTTTTGTTTTTTTTTTTTTTTTTTTAAATAAATACATATGACAATTGGGGGAAATAATATATCCTTGCATCATGCCTCTTGGATTTGAGCATCACAAGCCCAATAAAATGGATAAGAAGCTGAGTAGTGCCGCACCAGCAAGTACAGGTATGAGAATGGCATATTATTGTGGAAGAAAGTACTCTGGGATGAAGTGATCACCACCCACAAATTGCTGAAATTTCATTAAAAGTCAACAACTATTAACTCAAAACATAAAATTAAACTAAATAGAGAATTCAACTGAGCAGGATTATGACCCAAAACGTATAATAAGTGAATACTGATAAGCTGATAAAGGATAATAGAAAGCCAACAGCCCAGTCTTGTTGCTAATTCCATTTTTGTGACTTTTGTCGTCTGTCACACAAATTCATCAAATAAGCATTCTTCTTACACAGTTATTCATGTTTCTACAGAAAAAAGTACTTACAACAAATAAAAAATTTAGAAGCAGGCTCACGGTGATCTTTTTCCCTTGACCCCTCCCCACCAAAGAAAAAGCAACTAACTAAAAAGGAAAGAGTTTTGGCTAAGCTATCCCTTTATAAGACAGCAGAAAAAGGTTTCCCAACTCCAGTCCTTTAATTTTTTGAAGCTCATTTTCTTACCAAAATACCCCAAAACTAATGCTCCAGCAAATTAGCGCTGTTTCAGTTTAGGAATGATTGAAAACTTTAAAAATAAAGGACTTCTGATCTAGTCCAGCTCTGGTTCGCTCGGCACACTCTGGTCATCTAGGACACTAGCCGGCCCAGCACACTATGGTCGGCTCAGCCACTCCATAGCAAAATTGTCAATCCCAATACCGGCCAGCATATTTTTATTTTTTTATGTGTATGGTACAGATGGATACCGATGCATACTGGCAAATACCATTTTGGACCTTTCACTATATATTATAAATGTATTAAAAACAATTATAATTACCTAGAAATTTTAATGTACATTCTATGACATTTAATTCAACACCAAATCATTTAAACATGACATAAACATGTTATCCAACACCATCTCCAGTTGTTAAGCATAATTATTAACTCAACAAAGAACTTTATGTATCAGGGCCGTTTGTTCTGTACAAAGAAAGAACAATATATAATTCAAATTCAAATCAAAAGGATGAAGCAAGGGGGAAAAAAACTTTTCTTAGCTACACACATATGAGTAGAGTATATAAATATGTATACAAGTTTAGGGATGAATCTGATAGCAAACAGAACCCAAAAAAAATGTTCTATATCAAAGATTAACTGGATGAAGCAAGCAAAATATTGAACTCAAGTGGATTAAAGATTGGCCTGTTCGTTTTATAATTGTTCTAGATTGAAGCAAGCACAATATGCCAGCTTAAAAATTCACATAAAAACATTTCCCTAGTCTGAAAGCAAACAGATTTTGAATATGGGGCAGAGAGTGAGAGACGGAGAGAGAGTGAATTATATATATATATATAAATGGAGAGGGAGGGCTTTTAACTAACTGATCTGGTCTTTTAGAACTTCAGGTGATCTCTACCAAGGAAAGCAGCTTCAAGCATTGGAGAGTCGAGCACTCTGTTGCTAGTCGCCTTTGCCTCAAAGTCAAAACCAAAATGTTAGGGCTGAATGACTGAAAGGTTTGGGCAAACACTTGGGAATCAAACGTTTGTGTATCAGACTGGTATAACCGTATATCGAAATTTACCAAATTTCTGCGGTATAAGCGAAACATCCTGGTAAGCATAAAGATTTTCAACGAAATGAAACTTCATGTAAGAGTTCCCATTTCTGGTCCGGTATGGTACATCTCAGCCAGTATGGGATGGAATTAATAACTTTGCTCGATAGGGTGGCCTTCTAAGCTGAGCTCTATCGAGCCACTTGAATCGATATCTTCATAAAGTTGACATGTCGGATAGCCCCTCATCCATGTTTTATGACCCTATCCATGTCCGGAAACCATTGAATAACTTCAACATTATTGGTAAAAGGTTGTTGCTGTGAGACTTTTCAACATTGTGCCAAGAAATGCTCTTTGTCTTTGATAACTTGATCAATAATAAGAAAATACTTCATCCCCTTCCCAACTCAATGTTTTGAGTATGTGCACTATCTGTTCAATTCTTGCATGAGAAAAATCACCAATTGTGAACTTCTCAACAACTCCCTTCACTTCGATCAGACTATGGCCAGGTTCCTTCTTCAATCCACTACCCTTCAGCATCTTTCTTGCCTCTGCAACACAATTCCACATTCCATCTGAAGCATATAAATTTGACAATAGAACATAGGGTGAAGTAGTAACAAGCTCACGTTTCAAAAGCTTTCTTGCCAAATGTTCCCCAATTAAAACATCTCCATGCAATCGACAAGCAGAAAGCAAGCTCACTAAAACAACCGGATCATGCCCAAAAGGAAAATTTTCCATGTATTCTACAGCCTCCTTTAGTCTCCCAGCTCGTCCAAGTAGATCTATGAGGCAAGAGAAATGCTCAATGTCAGGAGCAATCCCATAGATTTCATTCATAGAATTGAAGTAGGCGTGGCCCTCGTCCACAAGCCCTGCATGATTGCACGCTGTGAGAAGTGCAATAAATGTAACAGAATCTGGCTTCAAACCAAGTTCCTTCATCTGCTCAAACAGTTCTAGGGCCTTTGCCCCATGCCCATGATTTCCAAATCCAGCTATGATGCTATTCCATGATACAAGATTGTGACTGTCCATTTTATTAAAAACAGTTTGTGCATATCCAATGCAACCACATTTAGCATACATGTTTACTAGTGCATTATCAACACCTACATCTCCATCCAGCTTTGTTCTGATCAGATGAGCATGAATCTGCTTGCCATGGCGTACAGAAGCAATGCCGGCACATGCAGCAAGAGCACTAGCATACGTGAAATCATCAAGCCATAAACTAATTACATTTGTCATCTCTTTGAAAATACTCAAACCCTTTGCATGATCATCACATTGAGAACAAGCAGTAATAAGGGTATTCCATGAAATGACATCTTTCTCTTCAATCAATCTGAAGACCTTCTCTGCTTCTTGTATCATACCAAACTTCGAGTACATTGTTATTATCACATTCCCGATAAAAGGGGTGGAGTCAAGTTTGAGCTTGATTGTTTGGCATTGCAATTGCATTCCTCTCCTCAAATCATCTGCAGTGCTGCAAATTGCCAACACTCCCACGAAAGTAAAACGGTCTGGGACCAGACCTTGTTGGCACATTTTTCTAAAAACTTCAAACCCTTTATCCAGTTGCTTGTTTTCTACCAACCCAGCAATCATTGCATTATAAGACACAGAATTCAGCTCAGACGTACTACTAAAAACTGATAAGGCATCACTACATCGACCACATTTCAATGTACATCGAGATAAGTGAGTTGGAAACAAAAGAAATGAAAGAGTACCCAATTTTCGCAGATAAAGCATGAATTTGTTGCCCTTGTGTCAACGCAAAGAGACTAGCACAAGCACTTATAGCACTGGCAAGTAAATATTCATTGGGCATGGGCACAAGACCCATTTTAGAGAAAAGGTCAATAGCCATTCTGGGTTCCTCAGCTTGGCCATAACCAGAGACCATAGCTGACCAAGAAACAAGGTTTCTCTCAGACATCTCATCAAACACCTTGCGTGCAAAGGTGATGTTGCCACACTTTGCATACATGTTGAGAATGTGGTTGCAGACAATTACATCGGATTGCAAGCCTGACTTGACCACGGAAGCATGAAGGGAAGTCCCATATCGAAAGGCCTTGGTTTTGGAGCAATGGTGTAAAAGAAACCCAATTGTTTCAGGGGCACATTGAGAGAGAATACCCATTAAAGCAAAGAAATTTTTTCTTTGGCAACCTTTATATCAGAGAGCATCACGTGTAGAGAAGAAATAGAAATAGATATATAAAGCATTGTTTGTTCCTTCATTCCATTTGAACAGAGATGATTGCAATCAAATTTGGTGGTTTCGAAGAGCATGAATTGGATTACCAGAGGATAGTGACTTTTTCGGCACCACCACTACTACCTTTCTTTCTTTTTTCTGTTCTCTTTTTTTTCTTCCCTATTACAATTTGTTTTTGTTTTTGTTTTTGTTTTTTTTTTTTTGGAAAGTCTACTAACCCTGTGTTTGATTGAGTAATTGGGGAAGAGATCTAAAAAGAAATAATAAAAAAAAATGTGTAAAATTATGTGAAATATAGTTATATTTTATTTATATTTTACCTATCTTTTTCTTATCATTTCCCTTTTTAATCTTTCATTAAATCTTTTAACCAAACGCAGTATAAGTGAAATTATTGTCCAATTGATCTTATGACAATTAATGACATTTTCATCCTATACTATTAAAGCTATGTTTGGTTTTGGCTTTTTGACTAAAAAAACACAAAAAAAACAAAATTGAATACATAAGCCAATAAAACAAAATATCACATCTAAAGTATAATCATTACACTTTTTTCTCTCACAAAAATTAAAAAAAATCAAAAACAAAATTAAACGAGGCCAAAAAAGTCAAGTTAAAATAGCCAAAAAGCCAATCTATTTTAGCTATTCCCAAACAAAGACTAAAATATGTCATTAATAAATAATTTTCACCGATAGTTTAAAAATTATCCTAAAAAAATGTCATTAATTACAAGTTTTAGCGATAATTTGAAAAAATTATCACAAAAAGTCACTAATTATAAGTTTTAGAGATATTTTATAAAAATTATGACAAAAAAGTCACTAATCATTAATTTTTAGAGATGTATGTAAAAAATGGTCCAAAAAAATTATTTTTGAACGATTGTATTAGAATTTATTTTCAATAAGATTTTATAGAAATTAACTCCAATTATTATGAACTATTGGTAATTTACTCTTTATTTTTCAATCAAAGACAGTAATACAGTATGTTTGGTTAGGGGGAAAAAAAGAAAATAAATGATTAACTAAGTTAGAAAATCACTTTCATTAAACAAGTTATAAAATCACTTTCATTAAATTAGTTAAAATCTTTTTATTAAATTAGTTAAAATTTTGTAGATTTAGACGTAAAAGTTACTTTTCTTTTCATTTTTGCTATATATCTTTTTAAGTATATTGCTCAACAAAATTTCTATTCTCTTCCTATATTATTTAAATATTATTTTTATTTATCTTAATTTAAAAGTATTTTCTATAAACTCAGCACAATTAATTTCAAAATATGAATTGGTTTCAATTTTTTGAATTCAATTTTTTATAAATTGAGTGTTTTTTATTTTTCGTATTTTTTTATTTTTAGTGAATATTTTTAAAATTTTAAACATTTTTTTAATTTTTTTTAGATACACCCTACTTAGATATATCTAAAAAGTAAAATATTTGTGAAAAAATATTTAAAAAATTAATAAATATACAAAAATACGAAAAAATGTATTGAATTTTCATATTTTTTTGTATTTAGCGAATTTTTTATAAATTTTTTTCACAAATATTATACTTTTTAAGTGTATTTATATTAAGTGCGTCTAAAAATTTAAAAAGTTACTTAAAATATTAAAGAAATTAGTGAAAAAAAATATGAAAAACAAAAAAATAAAATTTTCTGAAAAGTGAATTCTGGAATTAAAATCAAACAAAGCCAATATTTTTTAACATTTGATTAGATGACACAATTAGTTACATTTGTTCTGCCAAAACTAAAATGACTAACTGAGCATCTCCAATGCACTAGGCATATAATACTTGTTAGGTAAAATGCCTAGTATGATTCATTTTTTTCAACTCAAATGCACTAGGCATGTAATTAGGTATTTTAGCTCAACTCACATCTCCAATGCACTAGGCATATAATACTTGTTAGTTAAAATGCCTAGTGTGATTCACTTTTTTCAATTCCAATACACTAGGCATATGATTAGGCATTTTGGCTCAACTCATATTCACTAGCTACATGTAGCTAGCCTTCAACGCTAGGCAAAATGTATTCAATCATTAGGATCATTTTCCTCCATCTTTGTTGTTGACGTGGCATTCTATAAAATTAATAGTATTTGGATAAATAGCTAAAATAAAGAGCATGGTTGGAGTAAAAACATAAAACAGTTGATAGGCAAAATAAAATATATACTTTATAGTAATATTTAGATAGGTAAAATGCCTACTACCATTGGAGCTACATGTAGCTAGCCTTCAAGGTTAGGCAAAATGTATTTAATCATTAGGATTATTTCCCTCCATCTTTGTTGCTGATGTGGCATTTTATAAAATTAATAGTATTTGGATGAATAGCTAAAATAAAGAGCATGGTTGGAGCAGAAACATGAAACAGTTGATAGGCAAAATATAATGTATACTTTATAGTAATGTTTAGATAGGTAAAATACCTATTACCGTTGGAGATGCTCTTAGTTTGATGGAATTGAAATTTAGTGAATTATTCACTATTTTAGCTAAATAATGAAAACAACTAATTTGATAAAGATTTTCTAAGAGAAAAGAAAAGATTGTGATTTATTTCCCTTTTGTTTGGATAGATAAGAGAAAAGAAAATAAATGATATTGATTTCTCTCTTATCTTATTTGGTTAAACTATATAAAAGAAAAGAAAATAAATGATGTAATGTTGTATTACTAAATTAAAATTTTTTTTTTATAGGTGTTAGTCTTTTTATTGGTTCTGTATCTAAAAGGCAGTTTTGGTATTATAATAAAATAGTATTTAGTGATTTCATTTCTCTTCACTTTTGAAGAGATCGAAAATAGGAGCTATGAAATAAATGTGTTTCTCTCTATTTCTTTCCATTTCTCTCTATTTTTTTTATTTTCTCACCAAATCACTCAAACCAAACAAAGCGTAAGATTTTGATTAATTGCTAACTAAGGGTCTCTTTTGGGATGAACTAAAAAGCTAACTTATTGACTTATTATTTGGATCACATTATCTTTATATTTTTTTGCATATCTTTTTACAATAAGTAAAAAAAATAGCATATAAGCGATACTCAAAACAATTCTAAATACATGTTTAAATCATATTTATTTTTTTTTAAAATGTCTATAAATTAAATTATATTTGTCGATTAATTTTTTTAAGACAAACTTTATTCAAAAATATCTGATCAACCTAATTAATTCCAAAAATGATTTATTTGAAAGGCACTAAAATTTCAACCATTTGAAAAAACAAAGTGAGTCTAATTAATTTTAACCCCTAACATCCTTTTCACTGCTGAGCACCCTCATTGCCACATTTGACCAACGCAACCCTCTTCCTCATCTTTTTCCATTTTTAAAAAAATTTTAGATCTCTCTCTTTTGCGATGGTATAGAAAAAGCGAGGCTGGTTCGCGATGGGGGTAGGGTTTGAGAAGCACAATAGGAGAAGGGTGAGGAGCATGAATTTGGATCATCGGCCGCCCTACCCGGCAGCCCTACCCGGCAGCCCCCCAAAACGACGTCGTTTTGGGGTTTTTTTTTTTTTTTTTTTTTTTTTTTTTTCGTTCTTGCTTTCTCTCTCTTCGAACAGAAACCAGAGCAGAGCGGAGGGGATGGGAGGGGGAGGGGGAGAAGAGGGAGGAGGGAGGGGGAGGTCCGATCGTCGCCTCGCCGCCGGCCGTCGCAGCAGTCCGATCGTCGCCCGATCCGCCGGCCGTCGCAGCAGTCCAGCTCGTCGCAGCACCGTCGCACCGCCGTCTCCTCCGCCTCCGCCTCCTCCTCCTCCTCCTCCTCCTCCCCCACTGGTTATGGCCCCCTCCAGTCCGGCGACTCCCTCTTCTTCTCCCTTCCCCTCTCTCTTCTTCCCCTCCCCTCCCCCTCTCTCTCTTCTTCTCCTCCCTCCCCCTGGTTCTGTCGAGCTCGACGAGGAAGAAGAAAAGAAAAAAATTCAAAAAAAATCAAAAACCCCCCAAAACGACGTCGTTTTGGGGGGCTGATGGAACGGCTGCCCAAAAAGGGCGGCCGAGGATCCTTGCTCGAGGAGCATAGCTAGGTTGCAATGGCGTCAGGGGTGACGATAACTGACAGAAAAGAGTCGCTGTTGGGAAAAGCTAGTGGGATTTCATGCTTGAGGTGGTAAAAGTGCCAAAGAAACTCGCTGAGAATGGAAAATGGGGTCACCAGCGACGTAACAACCCATCATGGTTGGCACTTAATTAATTAAGGAGATTTGAAATTTAATTGTTAATTATTCTAATTTAATTTAGAATTTATGAAAATTATGGAGATTGTTTCATATATGATTTTATTGAAGATTTATTTTGAAATTATAAATTGAAAGTCTAAATGGCTCAAGATAGTACAAATGGTGAATTGAATTATTTTAATTTTAAGTATCGGACCATATGGGAGTTTAATTCAATATTCGATTCAGATTTATAAAATTGAGATTTGATTAATTGGGTACGAATGAGAATTAACTGAGTTATGAGAATTGGAAATTAAGATTATTATGGTATTCAATTGAGTATGTAATTTATTGGCGAAGATTTTGGAGTTTAATCTGAAATTGAAGCCTTAATAATTTAAGAAACCAAAATTAAGGATAAAAATAAGTTTAATTTAATATTTGGAGCCTTTTGGGAGTTTGATTAAAAATTTGATTCAGAATAATAAATTTGAATATAATTAATTGGGCTCTAATGGAAGTCATATTAGACTAATTAAATTATGTGGGATTTGAGATTAGTTATAATTAATTAATCATGTGTTAATCAAGATTTATTAAGACTAATTGTTATTTAATTAACTTAATCTTAATCATAAACTTGAATTAAGAACTAAATTAGAATTGGGGGTGTAAATGGGTATGGGTGTACTGAGAAATCTGTGTGTGTATGTGAGTGACGTATTGGAATTCAAGAAGAGTGCACATGTGCTTGTGTGGTGTGAAAAGGTGTTGTGAGTGTAAGTATTATGTGTTGGTGAGTTATAGATGAGTTGTTCATTTAGTTGTGCTGAGAGCTCACTTTAGAGAGAGAGAGAGAGAGTTCCAATTTTTGAAGAGAAGAAGAATTGTAGGAGAAGCTAAAAATTTGGCTAGAACTCTTTAAGCTAAAGACTCTAAGTAAGATTTTAGTCCTTATTTCTTGTAAAGGAATCATCTAAGGGTTGAATTCATGAAGTAATTTGGATTAATTACATGAAATTTGTTAAGAAATGTCAAAAAGATGATGAATAGTAAACTAAGTTCACGTCCATAGTTGCATGTCTCATGTTTCATCATTTTGAATTTAGTTTTGAAGATCTTACATCACATAAGAGTGTATATATCTTGCATTTTTTCAAAAACAAAATTATGGCTCACATGTTTAATTTCATGTTTTGAAAATCAAGAAGAAATAGAATTGGTTGGATTTTGATAAGTGTTTTATACATGCATCATGGATTTTGAATAATTTAAGATGATCAATTTTATGTTCTGAAGAGAAGAAAGAAGAAAATATATAAGAATATAAAATTAGTAATTTTGATGTCAATTCCATACATGCAAATGATTATCCAAGAAGTTTATAATTTTAATTTCATGTCTTGAAGGAAGACAAAAAAGAGTTTGAAGTCAATTTTATGTAAACAAAAAAATAAATTAGCAAGAAAATGAGTTAGGTTCATGATTATGGAAATTAACTTAGAAATTAATTATTTTGGGTTTGATTTTGAATATCTTATATGAATTTGAATCTTATTGTCACATGCATGTTATTTGGAGAAATTAAAGAATTAATTCATGAATATGGTTAAGATTAATCAATATAGAAATAATTACATGCACAATGAAGTTTTTAAGAATTAAGCTGTGCAATTTCATATTTTGAAGAGAATGAAGGATTTTATAAAAAATCAAGTTTATGGAAATTTGGAGTTAATCCTAAGGTTAGACAAGGTTTTGATTTTTATTATGAAAGATGGGAATTGGTTGAATTTTAAATTTAAATCCATGCATGTAATGTAATTTAAGAGTTTTATTTAATGTAAACATGTTATGGAATATATTAAATTAGTTAGTTTTATTTGAATTACATATATACAATGTTTGCTAGAAAAATTGACAAGAAAATAAAGAATTAGAGCTAAGATCAAGTTTATGAAGTTTAATTAGAAATTAATTATTTTGGATTTGATTTCGGAATCAAGCTCCATAAATTATATGTAATTTTATTGTGCATTTGATTTTGACAAAGACTTTTAGAATCACGAGTTCATGGGTTTCGATTTAAATATTATGTTTCAAGATTTTGAGCAAATAATTTATAAATAAATAAGAGTTTATGTTCTCTAAAGTATTTTCAAAGTTTTGATCAAGATGTATGGGTTTAAAAATTGAAAATGCATTGGGAATGTTTTTGCATATTCGAGTGAGACATGCGTGAATTTGGAGCCTTGGTAATGTGTTTTGAAATTTAAACAACATTTTGGAAAACCCAGAATTTGTCACCATCGAGCGAAAAAGTTGTCGTTCGAGCGTAGAATGCAAGCAACCAGTATTTTTACAGACCAAGGGGTCCGCTCGAGCGACCAATGTTGTGCTCAAGCAAAGAGTCCTATTTCAAAAAATTTTGAAAAGTTGTTTCATATTTCGATTTCCATTCTCTTTCACTTCCAAGCATTCTTAAGCAAGAATTATGACACAACAAGATTAATAAACTACCAATCAACATAAATTAGTTGATTAAAAAATAAGTCATTAACTTAGTAGTAATTGATTAAGAAGCCAAGTAAAAAATTGGTTTATTCATAAAAGAATGATTTAGTAATGAAAGAATATATGAAATGAGAACCTAATTCATTTGAATAAAGAAAGAATAAGCATAGTAGACCTTCGGATTGTTTAGATAAAAGACAAGAGAAATGTAATGCCCTCAAAAAAATAATATATAAATCCACCATTCATAGAATCATAAACATAATAGAAACGTTATATTTCATTCATCAGAGTTATATCACAAAAGATATTACATGTACTTTCTAAATATTAACAATAGAATAAGTGCCCTACGGGCTTACATTTTTTCAAGTTGTTACTTGGTTTTAACAAAAGAAGAGTCCTAACTCTTTTACATAAAAAGCCCTTGGCTTGGATTTACATTTAAGTACAATGATAACAACAAAACAACAAATGGAGCCTTCAGCCCCTAGACCTCCCAAGCTATACCCTTGGAGGCGGCATGTCACCTACACCTGAAAATGATGTCCCAAGTAGGGTGAGCCAAAACCCGGTAGAGATATGTTAAACAACATATGAGAATTAACTAAGACATAAGTACCAGATAAACGTGCAACATTCTTAACCAATATGTATTATTTTTAAGATCAGTTAATATAGATAGCCAATATCTCATTTCATTTCCATTTTTCCCATGCCGGGCAAATCAATTAATCAAGTTCATTATTACCAAAACAACCAATATGAGACTACAACTCAATGGTTCACAATTCAACACATTCATTATTTCAACCCTTCAATATCTTGCCATTTTACGAAACCATGTCCGAGGGAACCGGCACCCATAAATATATAAGATTTCGGGACTTTCACCCTGGACACTCCGGCCAACTTAATTATCAATGGAGTCTGTCCCCTATCTCCTCCCATACAATGGAGTACATCCTCTATCTCCTCCCAAACAAAGCTACATATACAATGTATTTAAACACGTTGTCATATATAATGACCAAATAAATCACATATTCAATGGTTTAATCCAATCGTCATATTCAATGACATAATCCAATTAATTAGTTTCAATTCACCTAATCATCATGCATTTTCTACAACAATCATAGCTATCCTCCACCGATAGCCCAAAACAGATATTTCTAAACAGATAAACAAATCTATCAATAGATAATTTATCAACTTTTCCATAGGTGAGTGATTTATCATTTCAACTACACCATTTAGTCACATTTTCCTCCAATTTCATAATTTCCAAACCAATTTCATAATTTATACAACTAGTTGATTCAACTCAATTTAGGGCAATTTTTTCCCAATTTCAAAACATTGACCCATAGGTCTAAATCTCACTATTTCAACAATAAAGAACCTCATACACAAACCCCCAAGTTATTTTTGTAAATCAACATGGAAACCCTTCTTAGTTTAGAGCCCAAACCTTAACTTTTACCCAAATCACTCCCAAATCCCTCCATTTATACAAAATGACACATATCTAGGTTAAAACCCATATATGAGAGTAGGATATCCCTACCTCAAGTGTAGAAGCTCAAAGGAGAAGAAGAGAGAAACCCAAAGATGCTCCAAATCCCAACTTTTTCGGATCAAAAGGAAGCCCACGCAATGCTCTAGCTCTTTAACAAAGGAAATAGGGTAGAATGACCTTAGAACATGGAGTATTTGTAGAGAGAATGAGTATTTTAGAGAGAGGAGCCGTCGATCTAGGGTTTTAAAGAAGGAAGAAGGTCAAAAAATGGTGTAATTCATCTCTGCTGTGAACTAATATATGCGAGGCTCGCTCGAGCGAAGAAGTTGTCTGTCGAGCGACCAGACATAACAAAAGGTCTCGCTCAAGCACAACAAGCGTCGCTCGAGCGCACAATGCAACGCTTCAGGTCTGCCACAATGCAGACGCACGCTCAAGCGCAAGAAGTCTCGCTCGAGCGAAGAAATGATTCCACAAGGCTCGCTCGAGCGCAAGAACCCTCGCTCGAGCGAAGAACACCAACCTTCAGGTCTCATGGAGATGCATATGCGCACTCGAGTGCAAGAAACCTCGCTCGAGCGAAGAAGCAAATAACACAGGGCTCGCTCGAGCGCAAGAAAGCTCGCTCGAGCGAAAGCTGCATCTGAAAAGAAACCTGAAGACCCTCAATCCTCGCTCAAGCGCAAAAACCCTCGCTCGAACTAAGAAGCAAATACTCAAGGCTCGCTCGAGCGCAAAAAGCCTCGCTCAAGCGAAGAAGCCAAACCTGGGCAGCAACCACTTGCACCAACTCAGCACCAACTCAACACCAACATGTTCCAAACTCACCCAACACAACCCAAAACTCAATTTCAAAGAATTAAAGGGAGGAAACAAGACATAGACAACAATATACAACCATGGAACCCGAGTCCGGAACACAATAAAAATCGGGGTAAAACCTGGAGCGCTATAACCTCCCCTCCTTAAAGAATTTTGCCCCCGAAATTTTATATAAGTTTCAAAATCATGGTTATTCAATTCCCAACGTGATTTCAATTCAACATTCACCATCATGACCCATCCACCGGTCATTCCATCTCTTCACAAGAGAACAAATCCACAACATATACAACTCATCATATATTATCAATACGCTTATTCCGAGATTTAACAAATTTTCAACACATATATCTCATGTTTCCAAACATATTCAATGTTTATAACAAGTTTACACTTCCGATACTTAAATAACATATGCAATATTCAAATTTAACTTGTGTTTCCGAAACATACTCAACATTCACAATGTGTTACAATCTCAAAACATATACAATGTTTTCATAGTTCTTAAACAAACTAAAATCTCAACTTATACTCAAACATCAACAATTAGGTCTGGATATTTCTCTCGGACCTCCATTTCACGTTCCCAAGTTGCTTCTTCAACCCCGTGATGTTTCTACAATACTTTGACCAA
Source organism: Camellia granthamiana (assembly GCA_036172215.1). Taxonomy (NCBI): domain Eukaryota; kingdom Viridiplantae; phylum Streptophyta; class Magnoliopsida; order Ericales; family Theaceae; genus Camellia; species Camellia granthamiana. The sequence continues at coordinate 33,065,095 of CM069916.1, forward strand.
GGGAATCGTCTTGCCTCGCAAGACTTAGTCTCGTCTATCTAAGACCCTCACCGGTCTCTCCTCATACGAGGCATCCTCATCTACTTCTAGATCGGTCCAATCCAACACATGCGATGGATCCGACTTATATTTCCAAAGCATACTAACATGAAATACGTCATGCACTCCGAAAAGTTGCGGCGGCAATACTAAACGGTAGGCAATCTCCCCAATCCGCTCAAGGATCTCAAAAGGGCCAATAAACCAAAGGGACAACTTCCCACTCTTTCCAAACCTCATAAAACCCCGTCTAGGTGATATATTCAAAAAGACGTGATCACCCACCTCAAATGACAAAGGTCTCCTTTTACGGTCGGCATAACTCTTTTGGCGTAACCAACCTCTTACGGATAAGTGCCACATTCTCCGTAGTTTCTCGAACCAACTCTAGACCCAACAAATGTGCATCACCCATCTCGGCCCAACACACTGAAGATCTACACGATCGGCCATACAAGGCCTCAAACGGTGCCATACCAATACTCGATTGGAAACTGTTATTGTAGGCAAACTCTACTAAGGATAAGTGTCTCTGCCATGACCCCTTAAAGTCAAGGACACAGCCCCGAAGCATATCCTCAAGGATCTGAATAGTGCGCTCGGACTGCTTGTCAGTCTGAGGATGGTAAGCCGTACTAAAAGTCAATCTAGTGCCCAAGGCACTCTGCAAGCTCTGCCATAACCGAGCAGTGAAACACAGATCTCTATCTGAGACAATCGACACTGGAACCGTATACAAGTTAGCAAGGTAATCTATTGAATCTCTTACGCGCATAGGAATAAAGTGCGCCGGCTTGGTCAACCGGTCAACTACTACCCAATGGCATCACTACCCCATTGAGTCTTCGGAAGACCCACAACAAAGTCCATCATGACATGCTTCCATTTCTACTCGACTATAGGCAAGGGTTGCAACAAACTCGTTGGCCTCTGATGTTCGGCCTTCACTTGCTGATAAGTAAGGCACTTCGACACAAACACTGCCACATCCTTCTTCATACCCTTCCACCAAAACTGACGACTTAGATCGTGATACATCTTTGTGCCTCCCGGATGCACTGCAAGACGTGAATGGTGAAAGTCTCGGAGTAGTTCCTCTCCGCAAGACTCCGGCACAAACAAGCAGTCTCGGTATCTCATACTCAGGTCAGGGTACACAGTCAAACCCTTCTCTACTTTACTACTGGAGATCTTCTCCCTGAGGGATTCTACTTCAAAGTCACCCTTCTGTGCTTCCAACACCCGGTTCACAAGTGCAGGTTGTGCAATTACAGAAAACAAGACTACGGACTTAACAGACTCGCCCAAACGCAAGTCAAATTCACCAAGAGCACCCAACATTTCCCATTCCCGAATAGCTATTCAAGCCACACTACTGATGGATTTCCTACTTAGGGCATCGGCCACCACATTGGCCTTTCCCGGATGATAGTGCAACTTGAAATCATAATCTTCTATGAACTCCATCTACCTTATTTGCCTCAAATTCAAGTCCTTCTGTGTAAACAGATACTTCAGACTCTTATGATCAGAAAATACCTCAAACCTCTCACCATACAGATAGTGCCTCCAAATCTTTAAGGCAAATATCACAGCTACTAACTCTAAATCATGAGTAGGGTAATTCCTCTCGTGTGTTTTCAACTGCCGCGAGCCATAGGCTACTACTTTCCCCTCTTACATCAATACACAACCCAGACCCTCTCGTAAGGCATTACAATGCACTGAATAGCCCGAACCCCTCTCCGGAATAATCAAGACTAGAGTGGTGGTAAGTCTAACCTTAGGCTCTTGGAATGACTCTTCACAAGTCTCATTCCACACAAATTTGACCCCTTTTCGCGTCAACCTAGTCAAAGACGAACCTAGTCTAGAGAAATCCTTCACAAACTGACGGTAATACCCAGCCAATCCCAAGAAACTACGGATCTCGAAGGCATTCTTAGGTTGTGCCCAATCTTGCACTGCCTCTATTTTAGATGAATCTACAGTCACCCCTTCCCCGGATACCACATGGCCTAAGAACTTAACCTCTCTTAGCCAATACTTACACTTCCCAAACTTGGCATACAACTTATGGGCTCTAAGTAACTCCAGCACCACTTGCAAGTGTTCCTCGTGCTCCTCCTTAGAGGGTGAATAAATCATAATGTCATCCACAAAGATGACTACGAAGCGATCTCAGAACTCCCGGAAAATCCGGTTCATCAAGTCCATAAGCACAGCCGGTGCATTGCTTAGCCCAAAAGGCATCATCAGAAACTCATAATGGTCATACCGCCTACGGAATGCCGTCTTTGGGATATCCTCCTCCCTGACTCTCAACTGATGGTAACCCGATCTCAAATCTATCTTGGAGAAACAACAGGATCCTTTCAACTGATCAAACAGATTATCTACTCGAGGCATAGGGTACTTGTTCTTAACGGTAACCCTGTTCAATTTTCGGTAATTGATACAAAGTCTCAAGGCCCCATTTTTCTTCTTAGCAAAGAGGGTTGGTGCTCCCCAAGGCGAAGTACTAGGGCGAATAAAACCCTTATCTAGTAATTCCTGGAGTTGAACCTTCAATTCACTCAACTCAGCTGGGGCAAAATGATACGGTGCCATAGAAATCGGTGTCGCGCCAGGCACTAAGTCAATAGAGAACTCGATCTCTCGGTGGGGTGGTAAACTAATAAGATCCTCAGGAAAGACATCTGAGTATTCACAAACCACTCTTGGCAACTCAACCTGGGCCTCATCACACTCACTACTTATAAAGCTAGCGAGAAGACAACTAAGTTCACTCCGCCCTCGCGGATCATATACTGGTGGTAATACTCTACTAACTCGATCTCCTAAGAAATGGAAACAATCGGCGTTCAAGGTACATACAGTAACCCCGTGGCGGTAACAATCTATAACAGCTCGGTATGACGATAATCAATCCATACCCAAAATGACATCAAAACTAGACATATCCATCAACACAAAGGAAAAGGGAAGCCGACGATCGGCAACCTCTATATCACAACCCTGACACCCCTGTTTCAGAACCATCTCACCTCCAATAGGTGATACAACACAAACAGGAGATGCTAACTACGCCAACTCCAACCCCAAAATAGATGCAAATGCAGAAGATATAAAGGAATGGGATACACCCGTATCAATTAATACATTAGTAACCGAGTTGCAAAACAAAAAGGTACCTCTCACTACTGATAGAGCAGGTACAAGATTCGGCGTTGCAACAACATACACGCACGCTGTAGGTCTCTGATCTACCTGTTCACCTCTCGGAGCATAAGACTGCTGCACAGATGGAGCCGAAGAGGCTCCCTGATTGACCCTCGAGGCCTGAACTGATTGCGCTGGCTGGTGACTCTGTGTCTGTCTCGAACCAGACGCACTAGGTGTGTCACCCAACTGTGGGCAAAACCTCTTCAGGTGCCCCACCTGCCCATATTGATAACAAGTGAGCGACTGGCCTCTGCCTTGACTCTGGCCCTGAGAACGAGCTGAAGATGAAGCTACTCGCTGCCCTCCTCCCCTCTGTGGGCAAGCTGTAGACTTGTGACCCAACTGACCATATTTGAAACAAGTGATATCTCCCTAATTGCCTCTCCCAAAACCCAAACTCGGTACTGGAAAGGTAGACCTCGAATGCACTCCCTAGGACTGTTGAGGGTTACAGCTCCTCTGCCTCTTACCGTCCCCCTAGCCCTCTAGACTCCTCCTGGAGCCCTTCATCCTCTCCTCCTCTACATGCATAATGGTCTCAAGGTGGGCTGCAGCCTCTACAAGGCACCCATACTTCCTAATCATGGACCCGACTACTCGGAACATGAGTCTGGTCCTCAATTTCTTCTCGAACTCTAGACAACGGCATTCCTTAATCGCCAGTAACTCTGGTGCAAACCTAGACAAGCTAGTAAAGGTGGCCTCGAACTCTGCCACTGGTGTATTCAACTGCTTAAGCTGAGAAAACTGATCCCTCAACTTTTCCCTCACTGCAGTCGGTAAGTATTTGTCCTAGAAAGCTTCAACAAAGGCTTCCTAAGTCCCTCCAATGCGCCCCCGCGCATACTTCCACCACTGACCTGCGTCTCCCTTCAGCTGGAAGGACACCAAGGTCACTCGCAAACCCCCGTCTTCGATGCCAAGCATCTCAAACGTCTTCGTCATCTACTCTAGCCACTCATCAGCCTTCAGTGGCTCCTTAGGGTCACCCAAAAACTCGTCCGGATTCGACCGGAAGAACTCCCTCTTCAGAAAAGACGGCTCTGCCTCAGCTACTTGGGCCTGGACTTGATTCTCAGCCTTGAGAATGTCCATAGATTCCCTCAATGCTCCTGCCATTTCATGGGCTAAGGCGCCCATGGCCTACTGACCTACTGGTTCGACCACGTTGGCCTGACCAACTCCCTCCTCCTGCGTCGGAATCTGATCCGGTATAGGCATCTCTTGCCTCCTAGGCCTACCACGCCTACCACCACGACCTCGTCCTGACATCCTAATAAAGGTGATAGAGGAAATTAGCACATTTACAAATGTACCGAAGCTATCTCACTCGCGTTCTAATACAATGGACAATTGTAATTCACTCCACATAATAGGCCTACCACGCCTACCACCACTACCTTGTCCTGACATCCTAATAAAGGTGATAGAGGAAATTAGCACATTTACAAATGTACCGAAGCTATCTCACTCGCGTCCTAATACAATGGACAATTGTAATTCACTCCACATAATCACATAAACACATACGAATTTCATTTCCGAATAATAACCGTCCCGTGGCGTTACTAGAGTTCCAGTTAAAAAAGACAGTGATCAAATGCCTTTCCGACATGACTCCCAAAAATCCATGGACCCGATCAACATCCTAGAAACTAAATTCCATACCCATATAGTCACATAAGCATGTTATCATATAAGCACATAATATCATACATAAGTCTCTAACAAGCGAGACAAACCCATTGCGGTACTAACCACTTCCCACGTACCCAAAGTATTCAAATCCGGTACGCTCTGATACCAAGTTGTAACGCTCTTAAAAAATATATATATATATCCACCATTCATAGAATCATAACATAATATAAACGTTATATTTCATTCATTAGAGTTATATCACAAAATATATTACATGTAGTTTCTAAATATTAACAATAGAATAAGTGTCCTACGGGCTTACATCTTTCCAAGTTGTTAATTGGTTTCAACAAAAGAAGAGTCCTAAGTCTTTTACATATAAAGCCCTTGGCTTGGATTTACATTTAAGTACAATGATAACAACAAAACAGCAAAATGGAGCCTTCATCCCCTAGACCTTCCAAGCGATACCCTTGGAGGCGGCATGTCACCTGCACCTGAAAATGATATCCCAAGTAGGGTGAGCCAAAGCCCAGTAGAGATATGCTAAACAACATATGAGAATTAACTGAGACATAAGTACCAGATAAAGGTGCAACATTCTTAACCAATATGTATTCTTTTTAAGATCAGTTAATATAGATAGCCAATATCTCATTTCAAGTTTGATCAAGAAAGTAATATTGTGTTTCAATATGTACATGCTATATGTGTGTAGATCACGTGCTATTGCCTGCCTGATCTATCTGATCTACTTCTGCAGCTATCTGTGAGTAATAACTCTGTAAAATTATGTTTGACTTTAATTATTTTATGATGATATGAAATGATCAGTTTTCTAAAACACAATGATTTGTATGAACGAATGATGATTCAATTTCTTTGAGATGTATTTGTGGTATTCCTAGCAGAGACCCTCGCCCAGGGGACATAATACTGTGGTTTGTGGTCATGAGGCCCTCGCCCGGGGGAATAATACCGTGGCCCATGAATGAGATATGTTACCCTGTACCGGAAGTTCCATTATAGAACTTGATATGCTTGACTAAAGAGATATGTTAATGCTAATGGATGTATCACACATGATTTGAATATGATTATGACTATGACTCTGTTTCTGATACGAACATGCCTATGTTTCTGTTTTGATAAGAGATTTGAAATCTAAATCTGTTACGGTCATCATTCATTAAAACCTTTACTTTGTTATTATTCACTAGGCTCCAACTCATTGTATTATTTATGTATGTAGGTGATCAGGTGCGTGACCAAGCTTAGAGCTTCCACTTGGACTCTGTTTTGTTAGCCAACCTATGTGCCTCCTGTGGAGGTTCCAGATATGTCTAGTGGTCATGGTTATGGTTATGTGCATGAAGTTTAAGTTTTGTTTTATTGTTCGAATAAACAAATCTTTGTTTATTTTGTAAATAGGGCTAAGTCCCTTTTGTCTAATCTGTATATATATAATGACATAAGGATGATGTGTAGATATGTATATAAAAATAAAAATTTTAAAATTTTTCTGTCCCATATATGTCTACACAGCTCAATGGACTATGTATATTTTATATTTGCTTCCGCTAGCCCCTTATATTTTGTTATTCAGGTCAGAGACCTTTGGTAATCTGAGGATTACTGGTTGGTTATGATGCTAAACCTGTAGGGGTGGGTTTGGGTCATGACAAGCAAAAGTTGCAGAGTGGTGGCTAATAGAGATGGTGGCGAAAAGACAAATGTGGTGAGGAATTAAGGCTGGAGTTGTAATTTTTTTTTTCTTAATAATTTAAAAAGGGGTAAAAGTATAATAAAATATTTTTAAAAAATTATGATGTAAATAGAATTACTCCTTTTTGAAAAGTTAAAAATTACTAACTAAAAGTCTTTTTTTGGGATAAACTAAAATTAAAAATTGCTAACTAAAATTTATGATGTAAATAGAATTACTCTCCATTTTTTTTTTAAAAAATTTTTTCTCTCCAAATCACTAAAACCAAGCCAAGTGTAAAATTTTGATTAATTGCTAACTAAAAGTCTTTTTTGGAATGAACTAAAAAGCTAACTTATTGGCTTCTAATTTAGGTCACATATCTTTCTATTTTTATGTATATCTTTTTGCAATAAGGCTTTATTTGTTATAACCTAAAAAAGTCAAAAAGTTAAAAAGTCACTATTCTATTTAAGTTACATTACTTCAAACCCAACTCATACTTCATAAAAAGTCAAAAAATGTACTTATTTAGATCATTCTAAACCACCCCCAAGTAAAAAAAAGCATATAAGCGATACTCAAAACAATTCTAGAATACATGTTTAAATAATATTTATTTCAAAAAGATGTCTATGAATTAAATTGTATTTGTCGATTAATTTTTTTAAGACAAATTTTATTCAAAAATATCTGATCAATCTAATTAATTCCAAAAATGATTTATTTGAAAGGCACTAAAATTTCAACCGTTCAAAAAAACGAAGTGAGTCTAAGCCAGCAGTTGCGAAGTGGTGGCTAATAGAAATGGTGGCGAAAAGATCAATGTGAGGGTTCGTTTGACATTGGCTTTTTTAGCCAACTTTTTTGTATTGAGATTTTTTTAATTTTGTTTGGTTTTTGTTCTGGGTTTTTTTTTTTTTTTTTTTTTTTTTTTTACTTTTGTGAAAGAAAAAGTGTAATAATTATGAGTAAAAAGTAGTATTTTGTTTTATTGACTTATATAACTTATTTTGTCATTTTGTACTTTTTTAGCTCCAATGAGAAAACCAAACGAAGACTAAGGTTGGAGTTGTAATTTTTTTTTTGATAATTTTAAAAAGGGATAAAAGTATAATAAAATATTTTAAAAAATTATGATGTAAATAGAATTACTCCTTTTGGAAAGTTCAAAAATTAACAATTTGAAAGTTAAAGTTATTTTTTGTTGATAGAAAAAAAAAATTATATACCAAAATCATTTTTTTTTTTTTAAATTTTAAATAATTAAAATTTTAATTTATTAAATCATTTTTGCTTTATAAATATTGAAATTATAAATTACCCACAAACTTAAATAAATAAAATAAAAAAAAAATACGAAACAAAACTTCTCACACACGCATAAACACGCTTACTTATATAAACGGCAGCAAGCAACCCACTTCTGCACTCTCTTCTTCTCTGCTTCTCCGACTCGTCCTGCTTTCCAAACCCTAATTCATTTAAGGGTTGGTTTGGAATGTCTTAAAAAAGTATATTTTTTGATTTATTGGTGGGTTTGGATTGGGTTTGATGTGATATGTTAGAGAGGTGATGTGATTTAAATAAGATGATGTCACTTAAATAAAATAGTAACTTTTTAACTTTTTGACTTATTTAGTACATGTCAAACTAGCCCTTAATCTTATACTTACCAGCCGACCTACTCTCCCGATTGCTGGTGAAGCCGCTTCTTCGATTCAGATCCTTTTCTGCGCATTGGGATGCTCTAATCGACAGTTCAGATTTCATTAGGTTGCTTCTGAATCGATCAATCGAAACCAGGACCAATCTGAGAGCCACTTCTATTCGGTCGATTTTGATTTGTTTGATGGCGTTGTAGAGACCGTACAGTTCGATCACCACTCAGTGCGGTATATGCAGGTATGGCTTTCTTGTAATGGGTCGCTCTGTTTGTCCCAATGGGTTTGACACCGTTGTTTTACTTTTAACTCCATGAAATTGCCTTAGGCGTATATTGTATTCCAAAACCTAGCTAGTTATTATGTGATTATTTTGATTATGAAGTTATGGTTTATGGTTTGAAATCGAATTCATGATGAGAAGTTCCCTAGTTATCCTAATTTGAATCAAGAAGGTGGTATACTAGCCAGTGGTGCTTTGCATTGGGTTGTGACTCAAGAACCCAAGATCCATTAAGGCGGTTTGATTGTTGGTTTTGATCTTGGCCGTGAGGAATATGAATTTTTATATGATTGTTCAGGGTTTGGAGGGATGCCTATCGGTATTTTGCTACTATTTCATAGTTGGGGTTCATTTATGGGTGATGAAAGATTCTGGAGTGAAGGAAACTTGGACCTAAGTTTGTTTCAGTTACACAACCAGATGTGGTTGGGCCTTTCCCGAATATGAGGCGAATGGTGGGGAAAAAAATATTGGAACATGACACAGAATGGCTTCTTTGGTATGCCCATAACGAAAGACGGTCAAGAAAGTTATGATTTGTGGCAGACACAAATTGTGGCAAGTGAAGATGTGGGTGGGAAGCCTTGTTCCTCTCAATGGTGGTGGTGAAAGTGATGAGAAGAGATAATAAGAGCAAAAGGAGAGGAACAGGTAAGCTAAAATCAATCCAATTTGCTCTTTTAATTCCATGTTTTCTATTGTATTTATATTGCTTTAATCTCTGTTGCCTTACCTTATACTCTTATTGCTGTGATGATTGATATAATTTTGACAATCTTATTCATGAAGTATGTCATTTGCTAATACATATATACGACGTGCATACATTTTTTTTCCTTCTAATATTAATATGGAATTAGCTGCTTAACTAGTTTAGAGTTCATACCGATTGATTAAAGTAGGGGTTGAAATACATTCTCTAATATTTTGAATAAATTTTTCTGGAAAACCAAAGCATTCCACAATCTCATTAATGTATCCCATACTACCCAGTCATATGTTTTAGCCATATCCACCTTAATCGCCATAAGAACATCTTTTACTTTCTTATTCTTTAGGGTGTGCATGACCTCCTAAGCCAGAATGGTGGTTCCATCACCTATATGCCTATTCAGAACAAAAGAAGTTATGTCGAAGCTAATAAGGAATCAAGAATAGACGTTAATTGATCTACCAAGATCTTAGACACTAACATCAGATTTAATTTTCTCAGTTTTATAGGTTTGACACAACCTCTATTTGACACAATTTGAAATAATAGGTTAAATGAGTTATGTTATGTCCTTCGAAAGATAGGTGAGTTATGTTATGTCCTTCCAAAGATAGGATGTGAGGTACTGAAGAGTTGGGTTTCAATAATGAATGAATTCATCACCAATTTGGAATCTATGATCCAGCTTCTTTCCTCATAAATTAATTGCATTACCTCGTTGGGGAATAATAGTTGTGGTTAGGGGTGCCTACGGTTCGGTTTGGGACGGTTTGCGGTTCAGTTTGGACTGGCCCGCATCTATACAGTTTGGAAAAAAGTCAACCCGCAACCACCCGCAATGCGGTTCGCAGTTTGTGCGGATAGGGTTCGCGGATGTGCGAGCAGTTGCGGGCGGTTTGCGGATTGGACTTTTTGTATTTAGTGAATTTTTAAAAGGTTTTTTTTTCACAATTTTTTTACTTTTTAGCTATATTTATGTTAGGTATGTCTAAAAATTAAAAACAAATTGCTTAAAATATTAAAAAAAAATTCAGTAAAAACAAAAAAACACAGAAAACAAAAAAGTAAAATTTTCTAAAAAGTATTTTTAGAAAATTCTAACCAAGCAAAGTGATTAGCATTTCCTTTCTTCTGCTTTAGATTTCTAGCCCTCTACTTCTACAAAATCAATAGCTTTGCTAGTTGTTTCTGCAACTCTTTTCTAAGATAAAGTTCCTTCCAATAGTTCTCCTTAGTGGTCTCATCTCGTTGAATCTAATCAATACAATCTCTGACTGAACAATCTTTGAACCACAAAATCAAAGTGGTCCTTATTTCAATTTTTTAAGGGATTCCATCTAAGGGTGAAAATCAAAATCTTCAATTTGATTGAGAAACCCCACCCTAGACCTTATCTAAACTACACTTATTTCACCATTACTTCTTAACACAGCATGAAAGTTGAGGACTCCTAAATTCTCGACTGGCATGCTTCTTGCAACATCCGATGGTTCTCTGGATCTTTGGTCCACGATACTTCACACTTAGGCCTCGTTTGGAAATTGATTTTTTTAGTCAAAAAGTCAAAAAATCACTAAAAAAAATCAAAAAGCCAACAACCCATATTAAAAAGTCAATGATTCTCTTTTCTCTCTACTTTTTGCACATCTTTTCGTAAAAAATCAAAAAGTCATCCCAAACATACTAATTTTTTTATATCATATTTTAGCCAAAAAGTCAAAAAATTACTAAAAAAGCATGTTTCCAAACGAGGTCTTAATATATCGTTTTATAGTTAATTTTTGTCCTAATTTATTAGGAACGATGAGAGAATGATCAAATTTAATATTTGGTAAATGCCAAATAAAAGAGTTGAGAAAATGGACATCCAAGATACATTTACTAGGAAATATCTAATCTCTCTTATCGGTAGACTCTACTCTACAATTTATCTAAGTAAAGGAGTTACTTTATGGTTTTAGTTTAAGTTCCATTTCTTAGGGGTTGTTTGGTAATGTTTTCATTTTTATTTTCAGTTTTCAATTTATATTTACAAAAATTTTAAAAACTATCATAAAAACTTGTTTGATAATTTTTTTTGGTTTATAAATGGTAGTCTTAATTTGTAAATTTGAGGAAAAATTGTAAACTCAAAAAAGGAGTTTACGTTGGTTTTTAAACAGAAAACGGAAGCTAAAAAAATACGGAGGAACAATATTAGTAAGTTGGTGCCATGTTTGAAACTGCGTAGAAGCAATTTTCAAGTTCCAAAATACAACGGTAATATCAAAAGTTTTCTCTTGCTGGCTCTTTGTGTTTCACCGAAAGCTTGAAGACTTGAAGATCAGGTCAATCTCTCTCTCTCTCCCTTCCCTCTGTGTTTTACCGACACATCGACAACTTCCATGGTTATTTCTTTTTTCTTTTTCCTTTTTTTTTAAACAACATATCTGTTGCAGATTTCTCTCTCTTTCTTCTCTTCTCTCTCTATGTTTTACCGACAGCTTCCATGGATTTTTCTTTCTTTTTTTTTTTTATTTTTATTTTTAAACAACATATCTATTGCAAATTTGTAGAGGTGTTGCAAATTTCTCAACTCAATCAATTATAGGCCAGTTTTTTTCTCTCTCCCTCTCTCTCTTCTTCTTCTTCTTCTTCTTCTTCTTCTTCTTCTTCTTCTCTCTCTCTCTCTCTCTCTCTCTCTGTTTCACTGAGAGCTTCCATGGATCTCTTTCTCTCTCTCTCAATCGATTATGGATTTTTCTCTTTCACTCTGCGTAGTAGCCGCTTTTCCTGTACGAATCGATCCCCTTATCTTCCTCCTCTGACCCACTCGATGACCAACACGACATGATCAATCCTTCAATCTTCAATCAATCCGATCTTGTTTTTCTCAGTAGTTGGGATTGGATTTGTGGATTTGGACGGGTTTGTATTGTTGTGTTTAGGTTTGAAAATGATAATAATAATACAGAAAAAGGGAGAGAAAGAGAGAGAGAGAGAGAGAGAGAGAGATGGAGATGTATATGAATGGATATATGTGTTGACTGTATAATTTGTAAAAGCCAATCACAGAGTGACACGTGGCACCTAAAGGGCAATTTGGAGAATTAATGCAAGTCTCCAATCAAAGACAGACACGTGGCAGTTTATATTGATAGTATTGGATCTGCGTGGCATCGAAATAGTCAAGAGGTGCGAGATGACGTAGCCTAACGATTACCTACAATTCAAATTCAAATTCAGAAGGGAAGCCTAACTGCAAAAGAAGCGTAGTGGGAGCTAGTTGAGCGAAGCCATGACCAAAAATCGTGGAAGCGTATTTTGAAGTTTAGAAGACCACTTCGATGGTTATCACTAAAGAGTATAAATAGCAGAGAAGACTAAACAGAAAAGACCCAGACTCAGATCCAGAAACCACTCATTTACTTCATATTTTCTTTCCAGTTTTATATTTCCAGTTCTTTACATTTTCAGCATTTCAATTCCTGTACTGCACTTCATTTCTTGGGAGCAGTTCTCAAGTAGTCGTTGCTGTAAATCTTTTCAAGACTGGGTCATTTCATTGTAAGTTTTTTATTCATTGAATGAAATTTAGTTTTTTAAATTGTTCTGTACTTGTTATTTTTTTTTATAAATTTCTCCTAAAACAAGCCACCAGTAAAAGTCTTCTTCATTGAGGCAGAAAGAACTTCAACATAATCGTCTGATAATTGGTTGGCAATTATAAATTCTGTAAAGACTTATTAATCCTTGCTGGCTCGCTTAAAATTACACAATTAACCTTCGAAAGCTAAAAAAATCAACATATATTTTTGGCACGCTTAGTGGGATTATTAAAAATGGCTAGACGTAAAGCAAGAGGAGAAAATGAACGCCTGGAAGAGGGTGTGGAATGATAGGTAGAAGTACTTAACCTAAAGGACAATGTGATAGATGCACCTATCCCATCAAATCCTTCACAAATGGTCGAACAGACCAACACTTCAGAATATACAACACATGTCCAACACACTGGACAAGGTCATGAGACTGGACCTTCGAATGTCCTTTTTACCCAACCACTGAATGCATGGGGAGGTTTAGTAGATGTTATATGACAATAACTAATGTATACAATGGAAAGATGGGCAACATCCTTTTTGGATCAAATGAATTCTCATCAACCAACTGTTGTAAGACAAACTGAAGAAAATGTAAATAGTCCTCAGCAACGATTAGCTCGAGATAAACAGCCTATGCAAAATAATGGACAGGTCAATGGTCAGACTAATAGTCACAACCATGAGAGGCCAGCATCTGTGCCTCAGTCATGGTATGAAACTCTTTCGAGACCATTGGCCACTCAGAATGCACCATTCTCTACCAGTAAAACCATATAATTTGGTGGATCTGGGCTAGCCCAAGGTAATGGCATGAGGGCATTTCCAAATCTTATGTTTGAAAACATGCCTGGCGAAGGGGTTTCACCAACCCTGTGTTTGAGTTTGCACCTGGGGGGTGGAAAGGATTTCCTACAATTGGAAGAGAACCAATAGTTGCTTCTCCTCTTGTGGTACCTTTCGTAGGACCTTTCGACGCAGGGCAGGCCCTAAGAGGCCAGCCATACCTTCAACAATAGCCAGTACAATAGGGACAACCGACCCTGAATGCACTCATATAGACCAAGAGGCGCACAAGCACATGGTGTTTCTCCAAACCCTGTGTTTGTTTCTCCAGTAGTGGTTCAATTAGCACAAAATATGGTTCCAAGAGACCAAATTGCTGATATAGTTAGAGAAATGTGTGGACCTATGGCTCGGGGGGTCCAGACACCAGTGTACAAAAAACCTTATCCAGAGTGGGTGGATAGGGTACACGAATATCCTAGGGGGTTTAAAATACCAGACTTTGCCCTCTTTTATGGAAATGAAAATCAGTCAACTATAGAACACATTGCTAGGTATATAGGCCAGTGTAGTGAGTTCACTAATAATGATTATATAAAACTAAGACTTTTTCCAAATTCTCTAATTGGGACAGCCTTCGTCTGGGGCAGCCTTCGTATGGTACATAAACCTTATACCTGGCTCTATCCAAACTTGTCAATAAATGGAGGAAGTTTTTCATGCCCAATTTTCCAAATAGAACCTGAAGTTTCTATGGCAGACTTAGCAAGATTGAGCCAAAAGCCTAATGAGATGGCTGCTCAGTTTATTTCCAGATTTAAAAGGGCACGAAACAAATGCAGGGTCATGCTACCAAAGCCAGAATTTGTAAGATTGGCTTAGAATGGCTTGGAATTTAGGCTTCGAAAGAAGTTTGATTCAACTGAGTTGTTTCGAGACTTTGTAGAGTTAACCTATAAGGTGTCTAGATATGAAACTTTACTCGAGGAAGAACAAGATCGAAGTAATGCATCATTTAAGACCTACTATAGGGACCCTAATTATGAAATTGATGCAACAAAGATAGTAGGAAAAGAACCTATGACTTATGAGGCATTAATTCAGAAAGATAGTACAATAGACCAGCAGTTTAAAAAGAAAGACCTATATAGGAAGTATTCTTTTGACTTAACCAAAGCAGATGATATTTTTGATCGTTTGCTCGCAGCAAATTTCCTAAAGTTACCAAAGGGAGTCAAGATTCCTACCCTTGAAGAACTTAAAGGAAAATTGTATTGTAAATGGCACAATTCTTGGTCTTATTTAACTAAAAACTGTATTATTTTTTGAGACAAGATCTAAGAACAGGTTTGAAAGAGGAGGTTAAAGTTTCCAGCCAAGTCTGAGAAAGCTATGGCAATTGACACCAACCCGTTTCCAGAGATTGGGGAGGCTGCAACCAATGTTGGCATGCTAGATTTCCAAAACTTATCCTTGAAAGAATTGAAGGAAGTTACTATGCAAATGCATGTGGCTAGCCAAGCTGCTTTCAGGAAGAACCTAAGAAGTTCACTAGCTGATGGATAAAGCTCTGCAGGCCTAAAGAAAGGCTCTAGTGAAGAGATGTTAGATGATGACTCTCTCGACGCTGCTATAGTGCAGAGGATGTGTCCCATGTGCAGGATGTGTTACAAGTGGCTCAAAGTGCTCCCAGTTAATGGGAAGCAACATTACAAAGAGGTGCAAAGGGATCAAATAACCAACACCCATAACATGAGGCCATACCCAACTGGCCCTAAATAGCATTCATCCTTGGTAACCCCACTAGACACTAGGATGCAATTAAAAGGAAAGAGGCCTCTGTATGAAACTAGGCCACCCAATTATAACAGAATAGACAACCAGTTTGAAAGGAAGCATGGATTCAGTGCACGTATGGGACCAAGACTGATAATGGGCCCGCAAAGATGTTTCGAAGACTACTTCAAAGAGTGGAGCAGCAGATCCAACAACCAAACCAGTGGGCTCGTGGCTCCCAAGAGTTCTGGATTGGTTTGTTGTGCAGAATAAACCTAAGGAAATGCTTACTTAAAGAAAGGTTTTTGGAGACTAGGGAAGAATGATCAAACCTCCCTTGGTGGCTCCAAACAACTGGGTGTTGTTAAAGAATCCAAAAATAAGGGAGCCAAATGTAGTTCCTATAATTTCTAGGTCTCAAAGGATGAAGAACCAACAAAGATACACCCAATATTAGAGGGATTTGAAAGAAAGTGAAGAGAGCACTTCCATGGCACAAGCAAAAGACCAGATAGATGGGGGGATAGGTTCGAACCAGTTGTTGGTAGTCCTAAAGCAATATAATGATTGTTTTGTGTGTCTTGTAATGAACTGCTTGGATTGGATAAGTCATTAGTGGAACATAGGCTCCCTATGAAGCCTAACTTCAAGCCACACAAGTAGAAACAAAGACGGATGAGCCCTGAAGTGATTTAAAAAGTGAAGGAGGAGATTCTCAAGCTCCTTAAAGTTGGTTTCATTAGAACAGTCAGGTATGTTGAGTGGTTGTCTAACATTGTGCCTGTGGTTAAAAAGAATGGCAAGATGAGGGGCATCGATTTTAGAAACCTGAATTTGGCAAACTCCGAAAGATGAATACCCCATGCTTATAGTTGATCTATTGGTGGATAGTTCAACAGGGCACAAGATTTTGTCTATGATGGATGGGCATTCTGGTTACAACCAGATCTACATTGCAGAAGAGGATGTCCACAAAACAGCATTCAGGTGTCCTGAGAATATTGGCACCTTCGAATAGGTGAAAATGCCATTTGGTCTAAAGAATGCTGGGGCAACATATTAGGGGGCAATGAATACTATCTTTCATGATCTTATTGGAGGATACCTAGAATGTTACATTGATGATATTGTTGTAAAGTCCCAGTCTATGAAGGAACACTTGGTTCACTTGGTAGCAGCTTTCAAAAGAATGAGAAAGTTCAAGTCGAAGCTTAATCTTCTAAAATGTGCTTTTAGTGTATCAGTTAAAAACTTTTTGGAGTATGTAGTGCACAAGAAGGGAATACAGATTGATCAGAATAAAGCCAAAGCCATCATTGAGGCCAAACGTCCATCAAGTAAGAAAGAATTACAAAAGTTTCTTGGTCAGGTTAATTTCCTTCGATGATTTATTTTTAACAGTACAGGGAAGACTAAAGTATTTTTTTCTTTGTTAAAGTTAAAAAATGAAGAGGTGTTTGTATGGACAGCAGAGCATCAAGCTGCTTTCGAAAGAATTAAAGCTTACTTGGCCAAGCCTCTAGTGTTGATGCAACCAAGGAACGATACGCCCTTGAAGTTATACATTACTGCAGTAGAAGATTGATTGGGAGTTTTCCTAGCTCAGGACAATAAAGAAGGAAACGAGCAAGCAGTTTATTACCTTAGTAGGTTTTTAAATTCTTGTGAATGTAAATACTCAGCTGTAGAAAAGTTGTGCCTTGCATTGTACTTTGCAGCAATGAAATTAAGATATTATCTTTTGCCTACTATTGTTTTGGTAATTATATGTTATCTAGACCTATGTTGAGAGGAAGAATTGACAAATTGATATTAGCTTTATCAGAATTTTATCTAGAATATGTCTCCCAAAAGGCAGTAAAAGGACAAGTTTTGGCTAATTTCTTTGCAGACCATCCATGTCAAACAAAAAGCCAAGAGATAATGGACCTTGGTATGGTCAATGTTGAGCCATGACAAATGTGGTTTAATGGATCAAAAACTAGTGGTTTGGTTGGAATTGGTGTTATAATTAAATCATCACAGGGGGTAGAAACTACACATGGTTTTAGAGTTGATGAAACTATTTGTTCCAATAATCAAACTGAATATGAAGCTTTAATAATGGGACTTGAGATACTTATTGGATTACAAGCTCATGCAGTTGATATATTTAGGAATTCCGAATTGATAATCAACCAAGTAAAATGAATCTTCATGTGTTAAAGTGCAAGTATGTTACCATATTATGTTGCTGCATTGCATTTGCTCTCTCAGTTTCAGATAGCCAATGTGACTTATATCTCAACATTCATGAACCATAAGGCCAATGATGTGGCTCAAAGGGCCTCGAATTTAAGAAGAAAGGGAAATACCCAAGTGGGCATAAGTCAAGTAACATATCAGAAATTAATATTACATTTGGCTAAAAGGGGTATCATGGTAGAAGTTAACCAGAATAACTTAGAAGAACATGATTGGAGACATCTAATCATTCAATATTTAACTGGCCCACCTTCGAAGGCCAGTAAGAAAATTAAATTACAGTCTATGCAATATATAGTGTACAACAATGCTCTTTACAAAAGGAGAACAGATGTGCTGCTGTTGGAATTTTTGGGGCCAAAGGAAACATTGATTGCTATGGCTGAGGTACATGAAGATATTTTTGGTGCCCATTAGCCTGGTGTGAAAATGAGATGGTTGCTTCGAATGTATTCTTACTATTGGCCAACTATCCTAAAGGATTACATAGAGTATGCAAAAGGATGTCAGGCATGCTAGAAGCATGACATTATAAGACATGTGCTAATAACTGATTTGCATGCAGTAGTAAAGACATGGCCATTTAGAGGATGGTCAATGGATATGATAGGGAAAATATATCCACCTTCTTCGAAGAAACATTGTTTCATTCTAGTGGCCACAGATTACTTCACTAAATGGGTTGAAGCTATGCCTTATAAGGTTGTGGATCAGACTGAAGTTATTGGATTTATCGAGGAACTGATCCATAGGTTTGGTTATCCCACAGACCATAACTGTAGATAATGGGACTGTAGTTGATGGAAAGATTATAAAATTTTTCGCAACAGAGTTTGGAATTAGCCTTGTTAATTCGACCCCTTATAATGCACAAGCAAATGGTCAGACTGAGTCATCTAACAGATTCTTGAAAAAAGGAATACAAAGAGTTGTGGAAGACAATCCTAGGGATTAACATAACTTGTTGGTAGATGTGTTGTGGGCCTATAGAACTCCTCCAAGGTCAAGTACAAGAATCACTCTTTATGCCTTAGTATATGGACATGATGCAGTGTTGCCTGAGGAGATTAATATTAAATCCTTGAAGGTAAAATGCCAGGACCAGTTAACTTCTAAGTAGTACCATCAAAGCATGTTCTTAGAATTATAAGATATGGATGAAACTATAATTTTGGCATTAAATAGTATTTTTTTTTTAAAAGAAGAAAGCAGCCAAAAACTATAGTAAGAAAGTCAGGCACATTAGCTTTGATGAAGGTGATTTGGTATGGAAAATAATATTTCCAATAGGAATTAAAAGTCATAAGTTTGGCAAATGGTCACCTAATTGGAAGGATCATACCAAATTCATAGAGTCTTGCTTGGAGGAGCATACCATCTGATAAATTTGAATGGATATGTGCACACCAAGAAAATCAATGGTATGTATTTGAAGTCTTACTATCCAATTGTATGGAAAACAAAAGAAGTGTGAGAAATGCTGAAGTAAAAATAAAAAGGCATGAAGCAATCAGATAACAAGTAAAGATTTTATTTCATAAAGAATTGAGTATATGCTGTTACAAATTGGCCCAAAAATCAGTACAATGTTTTAGTTGTTCCCTTACAATTGATTCTCTACTTCTAAAGGATGGGAACAACTGAATGGTTGTAGCCATGTCTTACCTTCTGTTAGCCAGCCCTGGTTGGTGATTTGCAACTTCTTGGCATTTCGATCCAAGGCCAGGTTGACTGCTGCTAGCTCTTCTTCTAGTTGAGCTTTCTTCTTCAACAACTAGGATGGAAACTGAGATGCATAGGAGTGTTATCCCTTCAATTCAAACACTTCAGCGTGAATCTGGGATATAAACTCCTTATCCTTCAGCAGCTTTTCTTCTGTAGCCTTAGTTATTTGGCAAATGTTGATATAAAAGTCTATGGTGGTTGCTGCCTGAGATAGGTGGCTTGAAAAGGCCAAATTGGATTGCTCAAAGGCCTGGCAACATTTAAGGAAACCATTCTTGATGAGAGGCCTCTTTAAAGCTTCAAATAGAATCCTCGAAAATATTTGCAATAAATCGAAGCAAGTGCCTAAGTCCACTCGAGGTAAGGAGGCATCAGCAGCAGTGGAGGAGTTCTCAATAATCTTGAGCAAAGAATTAGCAAGGATCAATGGTTTAGCCTCACTACTTGGTACCCGAGCTGGTGAAGAGATGCCACACAAACTGGTCAATTGAGCCTTGAAGATGTTCATCTCCTTCTCTGACATTATCAGTACAGAAGAATCGATGGTTGAAGGAAGAGATGAAAGTATAGGGATGGGTGAAGAAGTAGAAGTTCCCCTCATAGAGTCAATAGTCCTGGCTACCAGCAAGTCTAAGGAAGAAGGACTGGAGCTGGGTGGTTGGAAAGAAGTTAGTGAGCTGCCAGTGTCATCCTTGGGAAGACCAACAACCACTGAAGTAGAAGTGGTAATTGGAGTATTCTCAATTGGGAGAAGGGCAGCCAGGACTATAGGAGGAACATCGGGATGAAACAAATGATAGATGAGGTAAATATGGAGTTAAGCCCAGACACAAGGAAGGTGGAAGACTTTGTCTCACAAGAGGAAAGGAAAAGGGCATGGAAGGTGCAGATTTGGGAAGTGGAAATATTGCCTGAATAGGCTCTATCTTCATTAGCACTTCATTATAAGTCTTCATTTCTCCTTCTAAGGCTACTTCCAGTTCTATAGAAATTTGAGAAGGCTTTTCATCCACAGAGGGAGGGGTTTGTGTCGAAGGAAGAAGGAATGAACTGATTTCTGCTGCATTAAAAAAAAAAAAAAAAAAAAAAAAAAAAAAAAAAAAAAGAAGAAGAAGAAGAGAGAAGAGGGGTGTTAATTCCGTACTGAAACCTGGAAAGGGAAATTATCACATGGAATTGAAGAAGGTTACCAACTTCAGAGATTGTGGTGGTGTTGCTTGGAGAATTGTGAAAGGAGTAGTGCTTAGCAGTTTGTTGCCTCTTTGTAGCCTCCTTTTGAAGTGCATTAGCAGTAGCAGTTTCATCCCTTAGTATTTGTTGCTATCTCCTCTTCTCAGACCTCTAGAATACAATGATTTCCTTGGGGTGCTCTTCTTCCACTGCTTTGGCAGCTGCCTTGTGAGTAGAGTCCCCAATAAGGTCAGAGGGAGAAACTATCTTTTTCTTCTTTGTCTTCAATGGTATTTCTTTCTCCTTATCTGCTTTTTCCTTTTCCAAGTGAGCTTCAGGTATCATCTCTTCAGGATTAAGCAAAAGTTTTCTTTTCTTTTGTTGTTGCTGCTTGCCTTTGAGGATATTCAAAGCTTGAACTCTCTGAGAAAAGTCTTTCTGTGAGGCTCCTACACCAAATAAAAGTTATAAGCAAAGCATCATAAAAGGAAGAGAAAGGGAAAATAGAAATGCGTACCTTTTTTCGAAGTAGCTCTGGTAACTCTTGGAGGAGGTGAGGCAGCAGGAGTAGATATAGAGACAGCAGGAGTAAGAGTTGGAATGATAGGGGCAATAGAGGCAGCAGTAATGGTCCCAGTTTCTTTGGACTTAGCTTGAGAGGGTACATCTAGCCCAACCAACAAATCTCGAGGAGAGATGGCCAAAAACACCTCTATATTGGTTGTCCACCAATTTTGGTATCTCTTCAATGTAGTGCTGTGTGGGATGAAAGGAGTGAACCTGAATTCGACCAAGTCTTATATTAACTTGGAAGTTACCTCATCCAACCTGGTTCTTGGCACCTTCAACTCTCTGGTTGCAAGATTGGTGTTAGTTTGGCTACAGAGAGGGACAGGAATTCTTTAAGTAAGCCCAAACTACTTAGCAAATTGGACAGGACAGGACAGTAAGGTTCAGCAATGCATTTGTAAGCTCGAAAGTTCAAAGTAACAATGTAGAGCTCCCTTGGAATCAAAATTGAGGCCTACATATCCCTATGAATGGGGTTGGAGCAGGTGTTGTCAGCCAGGAAAATCTTCAGCCATGTTGGCCCTGTGGTAGCCGCAAAGGGGGGGATGAAGGTGGGAGAGGGGGAAACTGAAAGTTGATGGAAGAAGGCAAGGTAATAAGCAAAGCTAGAAGGGTAGAGTGAAACTCTGGCATACTTCATTCCATAAGTGGTGGGGTCTTGCACCAAGAATCTCTGGCACTTGGAATGTAAGTCAGTGAAGTACGTAAAAAGCCAGAGTTGCAACAACCAGAGTGGTCCTCCTTGGTTGGCATTGAGGGGTTTCTTACAAAACTGAGAGCAAGTTCTATATACATGACCTAGTACATAGAGAGCTAAGGATATCTTTTTAATTGAAGCGAGAACCTTATCAAGAGAGGCGAATTCAGGCATAATTCTCTGTGAAGAAGTACAAAATAAGAACTTGTAGAACTAATATAAGAGAAAAGAAAAAAACTCTCGATCAGTCACATGACCTTCGTTTTTATTCTCAGACTTCACAAAATCACTAAAGGAAGAATTCAGAGGGGGAATAGAGAAAATAACATTAATATCAAGATAATCAGGACCGAAGGAAGTATCAGCGGGTGATAACCCTAGAAGATGGCATATGTCAAGGACAGTGGAGGCCATTATATCACATTGAAATTGAAAGAAATTGAAAGCTAGGTTTCAAAAACAAAGAGCAGCGAGTATAAGAAAAGGGTCTTCAGGAATGGAAAACCTGGCTAATCAAAGGGCATTAAGGGGACAGAGTTCCTGGAGGTCCAATGTCCGGGCAAGAACAACTCGGTCGTACCATTTCTCTCATTCTAGCCTCAATGTGGGCCAGCAGCGATGGGGACGGTTCATCTTCCAGCTTCCCCAATCAAGGTCACCCTCATAAATGAGGCATTGACCTTCTAAGAGCAGGTACAGAGCAGGAAGTTGGGTGAAGGCTTCTCTGAAAGTGGGACCAAGGATAATCTCCCCTTGAGCATGGTGTCGGGGAATGAAGATACGACCATTGACAGCACATAGTTCCTCGGTCTTGTATTTGTCATAGTCTTCATTGGTGATTCTCCTCAAAGCCACGGATAGGTTTACACACTCGACGATTGGTATTTCAGAAGAAGAAGCCATTAGCAAGGAATTGAAAGAAGGAAGTGAACGGAAGGGCAAAGAGCTGTAGATAAGTGCAATAGGGGTGAAAGAGAGACTTTGGGCAAGCGTATAGATAAAGCGCGAGAAGAAGGGGTTTTAAAACCTTTATGTCCAAAGTTACCTATTTAACATAACGGGTTAAATAGACCCAAGTTCTAACCCATGTGTGATCAGGGCTTTTATTTTAAATCCCTGAGAACACAAGAAAGAAGACTACCTCCGAGCCAGAATGTAAATACCTTATTAAGGAGGGAAACACATTTCAAATACCCAGTTTAGCTTCGAAAGGTGTTAGGTGGCTTCGAAGTCAGTTTTCAAATACTTAGCTTAACTTTGGAAACATATAGTTGGCTTCGAAAGGTGTTAGTTGGCTTCGAAGCCAGTTTTTAAATACTTAGCTTAACTTTGGAAACATGTAGTTGGCTTCGAAAGGTGTTAATTGGCTTTAAAGCCAATTTTCAAATAGTTAGCTTAACTTTGAAAACAGTTAGTTGGCTTCGAAGCCAGTCTTATGCCTTGAATTCAAGCATAGTTAAGATTTGCTCACTTCAAGAATCCTGGAGGTGTGCTTTTAAACTTTCCAACAAAAGAAGTTTCCTTCGAAAGGATCTTCGGAATAACCTATAGTTAGAATATGGTTCTTGCCTATTCTTTCAGCATAAATAAGAACTATGAAACTAGTTCTTGGTTAAGCATTATAGAAAGTCTAAAGACCAAAGGACTAATCTTATATTTTTGCTTATACAAAATTCTTTAAAGGCGAATAGGGCCGTTCTTAAGAGAAATTTCATGCTTTGAAATACCTGAGTCAGGTCTCGAAGTAAGATTGGTACTGTTGTTCACACAGATTATATTAACCATATGATTGGAGTGTGAAAACCTAAGATAAATACCATTACTCCTATAAAGAATTTTATGATTCATAACATTTGAAACCAGAAATCAAAGCAAGTTGGTTGCTTCGAAGTTGTCATTCACAGATTGCATAAACAGAGTAAGGTATAAAGCCATATTCACCATGCAATCAATTATGTAATTGGAATACAAAACCAGATCATGCAAAAGAGGGAAAGAAAACCTCTAGTTCTATTGATAAATAAATAATTACATTAGAAAGGCCTACTTGGCTACAAATTCAATTTCATAGTAATAGGGAATAGAAAAAGTAACAAGTTCATTAAATTTAACCCAACAGTGTTCTATGAACTTGTATTCTTTCTTTATTCTATCCTTCACTCTATCTAACTCAGTTTGTTGTAGTTGATAGGCTCTTATTTTGTGAAAAAGTTGTTCGACCTTCACCTCGAACTCTGTCTCCTTTAAGCCTTGCTCTATTTCGTCCATATCTAAATCATCCCAGTACGTTGAGTCCTTGTTCTTGAAGTCATCATATTCTTTAATAAGGTTCTCTACTTCATACTGAGTCTGAATTCGATTGGTTGTGATTTTGTCCAAGGAGTCGCTGGTGGTCAAAGAAATTTTGTATCAGTGAAGGAGTGGGAGTTGGTCCGAAAAGGATCGAAGCTCTGTCTGGGCAATGGGGTTGAGAACATGACCCCGAGTCATAACATCACAGGCCCATTGAAAGTTCTTGAGAGGAATCTCATCGCCAAGAACATTGAAAGGCAAGTGAGAGAAGACAACAAGCAAAAGCTGAGCTTTGTAACGCTCGAATGTAGTTGGAGGAACTGGAGGTTGGTAGGAAGAGAAAAACTGAGCCTTGAAGAGAGTAAGTTTCAATTTTCCATCCAATGACGATTTTGAGGGAAATGAGGTGTAGAGGAGTCTATCCCGAAGGAAGGGGGGAACTAAGGGTCATTCACACATTCGACCCAGTCAGAAGAGCAAAGTTTTGCCTTCTTAGCCAAAAATGACGGATTAAATCCATGTGCTTCGTCTAGATGAGGAGTTTTCCACACTATCCTCGCTAGCATGGACGTCGTGTATCACGCCACAAGCAAGTTGTCCTCCAGACTGCTTTGGTGATCAAGAGGTATATAGGGATAAACCACTGAGCTCCGAGCAGAAGGAGGAATGGAAATGAGACATTGAATTCAACAAATCGATGATGAATCCACTCCCTTATTTGAGATTCAGCAGGTGTTGGCCAACTTCCCCAGCAAGTGGACTTTGAGGAAGAAGAAGCAGCTTCGTCCCATACGGAGAGTTGTGGGGCAGAGTAAGAGCTTCCAAGATCCATTTTTGCAAATGCTTGGTCCAAAGGTTTGTAGTTGGCAGATTCTTGGTCTAAAGGTTCGTAACTTACAAAAGCTTCCATGACTTGTATAAATGGAGGTAGATGAGTGTAGCTAATAAATGCATTAAAGTTCTTTCGAGGCCTGCAATCATCTTCTAAAGACTTTTCGTATGTTCGATCAATGTAAGAGAATGTGTGGTTGGCCATTGGGGATGTACTATTCTTTTCGACTACTCAGAGAATGGAAGTGCAAAGCACAAAGATTTAATGAAATTCATTGCTTCATTGTTCAAAAAGCGGTTACACTTCCAGAATATACAGAGTCCATACACGTCCTAGGACGTAGATAGAGTGCCCTAGTCCACTAATATCACCAAGTATTAGG
Source organism: Camellia granthamiana (assembly GCA_036172215.1). Classification (NCBI taxonomy): domain Eukaryota; kingdom Viridiplantae; phylum Streptophyta; class Magnoliopsida; order Ericales; family Theaceae; genus Camellia; species Camellia granthamiana. The sequence goes on from CM069916.1 coordinate 33,090,419, forward strand.
TATATTAGTGCGGGGGGTAATGTTGGCTATATAATTTGTAAAAGCCAATCGCAGAGTGACATGTGGCACCTAAAGGGCAATTTGGAGAATTAATGCAAGTCTCTAATCAAAGACAGATACATGGCAGTTCATATTGGTAGTGTCGGATCTACGTGGCATCGGAATAGTCAAGAGGCGCGAGATGACGTAGCCTAATGATTACCTAATTCAAATTCAAATTCAGAAGAGAAGCCTAACTGTAAAAGAAGCGTAGTGGGAGCTAGTTGAGCGAAGCCATGACCAGATATCGTGGAAACATATTTCGACGGTTAGAAGACTACTTCGACGGTTATCAGTAAAGAGTATAAATAGCAGAGAAGGCTAAATAGAAAGGGCCTAGACTTAGACCCAGAAACCAGTCATTTACTTCATATTTTCTTTCCATTTTTATATTTCCAGTTCTTTACATTTTCAGCATTTCAATTCCTATAGTGCACTTCATTTCCTAGGAGTAGTTCTCAAGTACTTGTTGTTGCAAATATTTTCAAAACTGGGTCAGTTCATTGTAAGTTCTTATTCATTCAATGAAATTCAATTTTTAAATTGTTCTGTACTTGTTATTTTTTTTTATAAATTTCTCCTAAAACAAGCCACCAGTAAAAATCCTCTTTATTGAGACTGAAGAATTTCAACACAATCATCTGATAATTGGTTGGCAATTATAAATTCTATAAGGACTTATTGATCCTTGCTGGCACGCTTAAAATTACACAATTAACTTCAAAAGCCAAAAAAGCTAACAATATGTAATTGCACAGATTTAGAGAGAGGAGAGAGAGAGAGTGTGTGTGTGTGTGTGTTCCACCTGAGAAGGGAGACTGTTAATGTGTATGATCTCATTGTCATAAATAATAAAAAATAAATATAAATATTTTAAGCCTTAACAAACATGTTTTTTAGTTTATGTTTTTAAATTTTTTTAAACATTTTGTCTAAACCAAACGCGTTTGTAGTTTATGTTTTTCTAAAAATAAACAAAAACTAATTTTTTAAAATTTTGTAAACATAAACTAAAAATGTAAACGTTACCAAACGCTACTTTATTTTTTGGATTTTAAGTTTTTTTCAACGTTGGCATATTATGTTTCAGTATATGGCTTGCCCTAATTTTGTTTAATAATGGTAAATCAAATAAACTGACCAACCAAACCATTCTAAAATTCTACATGGGGATGGTTGTCTCCCTCAATCGGCCATGATCAATTTATGTGAATGTTAAATTGGAAACTTTGGTTTGATTTTATTTTGCTTTACAATTTATTTTCTTCTTTTTTTTTTTTTTTTTTGGATTTTGGATTTTTTTCGACGCTAGCTTATTATGTTGTGTGTATGGGTTGCTCTAATTTTGTCTAATAATAACGGCAAACTAAATACATTGACCAAACAAACCGTTTTAAAATTCTGCATGGTTGGCTTGGTTGTCTCCCTTGACCAATCAAGATCGATTTATGTGAATGTCAAATCGAAAACTTCGGTTTACTTTTATTTTACGTCCCAATTTTTATTTTTTTCAACGGTAGCTTATTATGTTCTGCATATGGCTTCCCTTAATTTTGTTTAATATAATGGCGAACTGAATATACCAACCAACTGAACCATTTCAAAATTTTGTAAGGTTATCGGTTAGAATCGATTTATGTGAATGTAATGGTTGCCTTAATTTTGTTTAATAATGGCAAGCCAAATACACCAACCAACCGAACTGTTTCAAAATTTTACACTGTTGGCTTGGTTGGCTTCCTTGACTAGTCAAGATCGATTTATGTGAATGTCAAATAAAAAACTTCAGTCTGCTTTTATTTTACGATCCAATTTTTATTTTTTTCAACGTTGGCTTGTTATGTTTTGTATGTGGCTTCCCCTAATTTTATTTAATATAATGGCAAACCAAATAAACTGACCAACCGAACCGTTTCAAAATTCTGCAAGGTTACCGGTCAGGATCGATTTATGTGAATGTTATGGTTGCCCTAATTTATTTAATAACGGCAAACCGAATACAGCGACCAACCAAATCGTTTCAAAATAATGCACGGTTGGCTTGGTTGTCTCCCTTGACCGGCCAAGATTGATTTATGTGAATGTCAAATGGAAAGCTTCGATTTGCTTTTACTTTACGTTCCAATTTTTTTTTATTTTTTTCAACGTTGGCTTATTATACTCTGTATATGGTTTCCTCTAATTTTGTTTACTATAATGGCAAACCAAATAGACTAACTAAACGAGCTGTTTCAAAATTCTGCAAGGTTTCCGGTTAGGATCGATTTATGTAAATGTTGTTGTTGCCCTAATTTTGTTTAATAATGCCAAACTGAATACACCGACCAAGTGAACTGTTTCAAAGGGGTTGTTTGGGGTGTCCTAAATAAGTGTACTTTTTGTCTTTTTGGACTAAAAAATTGAGGTTGAAAATATGGATGTTTGGGTTAACCTTTTGACTTTTTATGGAAAAATGTGTAATAAAAAATTGTAAAAATTGATTTGTAGGGAAAAATTCGAATTGGGAGTTGTGCAGCCGTAATTGTTGACTTTTGGTGAATAGTGTTAACTTTTTAACTTTTTGAGTAACTTTTTGTCTTTTTATCTTTTTTGAAAGATCTCAAACTTACTCAAAATTTGCACAGTTGGCTTGGTTAGCTCCCTTGACCAGTCAAGATCGATTTATGTGATCAACTAACCGAATCGTTTCAAAATTTTGCAAGGTTACCAGTTAGAAACCAATTTATGTGAATGTTGTGGTTACCCTAATTTTGTTTTATAATGGCAAACCAAATACACTGATGTAGACGCTCCCGCGTGGGCCCCACGCTACAGTTCTGACTCGATTTGTGTCGGTTCTTAATCTGATCTCGTAAAGTGCAATGCGAGATTGATAAATCACCAAAGAGTCCAAATCCGGCAAATCGTTTTGGAAAACAGATTTTTTTTTGAAAAAAGTGCCAAACATGGACTGCTTTGCCAGATATAGAGTCGCCACCTAAATATTTTTTATGGGGGAATTTAGGAAACCCTGACTCGTTTGCCTAAGGCCACGTGTCCGTCATCACCAAAGTTGCCTCAGCACGGGAACTTGGGTACGATTGGGGAAGATCAGCTATGAGCACCCCCGCTCGCCCGATCAAAGATCGACCTCTACTAACCATAATATCTTGTTTTGAAAACATATGCGTTCTTATTTCGGTTAATTAGCTAATCTTACTATGTGATGCGCACAACACAAAAGTATAGACTGGGTCGCTTAATTTGGAACAAAGCATTGCATATCCGCTCGTTTGAAAGACAGTTTGAAATTTGCTACTCGTAAGTAGGCTAAAACACGGATTTCAACGAGTTGTTCCAACTCAAGCAATCCAACCTTCACCCACAGGCATTCAGGCAGTTTTGTCACATAAGCATATAGAAACATGGTAAGCATGCTGTCATGTTAACATTCACACTATTGCGAGATGCTAAAGCATAAAAAAACTTACCGAGTACTCCGAGCCAAAACAAAGAACTTGTTAGCAATCAATGTATGATCCAAGTCCATGTTAAGTAGCTAATGCATCGCACACAAAATGCAACTAGAATAGGCTCGGCTAATCCTAGGATGGCATGTGAAATGCAACAGATAACATGTATTCAAGTTAGATTTGAAATACTATGCAATTAGCATGATGCGCCGATCCCGGTGCATGCAAGACTGATGAATGATGCACACATGCATAACATAAGGTATGCTAAATTAAACATGCCCTAATACTAACCATCAAAGCAGGTAAGTAAAAGGGAGAAAGAAGCGGGGGTTGGAAGACATGCACACACGCACCCACACTTATTACAAATTCGCCCTCGCTCGGAGGGACCAAAAGAATAATACACTTTAATTAACCAACAAGCTAATTAAATAATTTACAGACCACCTAATTAATTAACAAATTAATTAAGCTAAGGAAAGCATTAAAAGGCCTCGGGAAGAGGGATGCACGCGTGCTCGGATTGGCTTCGCCTGGAAATTCAATGCCATACACAAGCTGCCTCGGTGTTCCCTGCTCTGCTCCTCTGAAAATGGCACAATTCCCAAGGTACACCTTATGAACATCGGGGAATGCCACCGGCCATGAGGAATGGTCACCGGCCAAAGGGAAGTGGTCATCGACCATTTGTATAGCTCTCAGCCAAAAATGTTTGGTCGGTCGGCAGTAAAGATGGTCGGCCGGCCATGTATGCCTGCAGAAACCTGTTTTGACAGCAACAGAGGGCAAAGCATGGCATGGCAATGCATTTCAAGCAATGTTTGCACCAACCACACTCCTTATCATATTCATGACTCAAAGGGGGATGGTACTCGATCATCGGACCACCAATCGCACATTTCAATGCGTGATGGCCCAAGAAATCAAGTTGTGCATTTTCATGTCAAATGAAATGCAAACCAAATAAGCACATAAAGGCCCAACCTCTATCACTTGACTTCAAGAGGAAAGGCATGCATGTTCAATGCAATGCACCCTAAGCATGGAAACTAAGTAGGCAACATGAACATGTGGCAAGCATGCAAAGCATATAACAAGTATGCAAGCTAATTGAGCATGCAAGATGCAATGCCAACATGCAAATATGCAAAACATATAGCATGTTAAGCAATCAAAACAAAGATGAGAATGCATGCCAAATGCACTATGATTCAAGCATGCAACGCATGCGGTAGGCCAAGTATTCAACAACACACAAGGCGAGCATGCAACAACACACAAACAATGGACTCGTACCAAGATGGACAGCTCTCTACTAAGCCCAAACAGTGGCCAAAGGTTTATGGACATGGGGCCAAATGCACATACAAGCATGCATGCATACATGATCCAATTCCTAAGCATCAAAAGGCAACTTTTAAGCACACTTAAAGGGAGTTGATCATGGACACATGGCAAGCATACCAAACTCTGAAATTGCATGAAATTGAGGTGCCAAACCAACTAATTAAAGCAAGCAAAGTATGCAAGCAAAGTCCACACACCTAAGGCTAACAAGCCAAAATTCAAGGTGGCTATACAAAGCATGTCAAGCATGGCCAAAGTAACTAAAAAATAGAGCTAAAGCACACTAAAACATACACAAAAGCTTCACAAAGCTTGGCCAAAAATCATGCTAGAACAAGGATCAAAGCCTAAAGCATGTTAAGGCAAAATATGGCATTACAAGACAAGTATGCAAGGCATGCATGGTGTGTCTAAACCAAGCAAAAACAGTACTATATCATGGCAAAATGAGCACGAATAACACTTAAGACATGGCCAACATGAACTCAAGGATGGTGCTCACACATGAGGCAAAAATGACACATTTTGAAGACAACAAGGAGAGGGGATGGCCCTATCCTTCTTAGGATCTCAAGCCACCATCCTCACCACTGAAATCCCTCAAGATTTCAGTGGTAAGGAGGCCCAAACAAGGTGGTCCCGGAGCTCACCAAAATAGCACAAAATGGGGGCCAAACAAGGCCTAAGAGGGGTCAAACAACCCAAAACGCCAAAGCAACCTTAAACAACTATTTTAAGCAAGTAAAAACAGAACTTTTATATGTTGTACACTAAGCTTAAAACAGTAAGCAAAGATGGCTAAAAGCCTATGCAAGAATGGGGAATAAAGGGCAAGGTTCTTACCCTTGAAGACTTTCTTCAAGAACAATGCTCCAGCAGCTTCCTCAAGCTTGAATCCATCCAAGAACTCCAAGAACAACCCTCTAATGCCTCAGCAACTAAAGGTATAGTGTAACACTAGGTGTTTGTGCACAAAAGTAAGGATAAACACACACTTATACACAAAGAGAGGAAGATATAGAGATAGAATAGACACACTATGTTAAACCTAAAACCAAACCTCTGGAGCTTTTTTTGTAACCCTTGGGGAGGGAGGAGAAGGTCCCCTTTTATAGAGGATCACTCTTGCAAAGCTTACAAAACAAGCTAAGAAAGAGTGAAATTGAGGGGGGGCAAAGTGGGTTCCAGCTATCACAGCTGGCACAAAATATCTGCCAAAAGCAGATACACAGTGGTCGGCCAGCCAAAAATGACAAATTGGCCGAAACAATGGTCGGTCGACTACAAAGAGTGCCGCCCGGCCAAACATTTGGCCAATGGCAACAAAACAATGGCCGGTGGCCTCAAGCCATGGCCGATGAGGTGTGGGGGTGGCTAACAAGCCATTCCCTGCCCCTCAAAAGCAAAACACAAGTGTTTGGTGCAAAACCAAACACAAAACAGTCGAGTCAAGAGGTCTTGAGGCAAGGCGCGTGGCCGAGTCCTCCGGGAACTCAAGACGAACACGAACATGGATGATCACCGAGTGTTCAAACGGTGACGTCCAACTCTCAAGGACGGTAAAAAATGGGGTGTCTACAACTAACCAACCGAACAGTTTCAAAATTCTGCACAATTGGTTTGGTTATCTCCCTTGACCGGTCAAGATCGATTTATGTTTATGTCAAATTGAAAGCTTTGGTTTGCTTTTATTTTATGTTTCAATTTTTATTTCTTCTCAAAGCTGGCTTATTATGTTCTGTATATGCCTTTACCTAATTTTGTCTAATATAATGGCAAACTAAATACACCAACCAATGGAACCATTTAAAAATTCTACAAGGTTGCTGGTTAGAATTGATTTATGTGAATGTTATTGTTGTCCTAATTTTATTTAATAATGTCAAACCGAATACACCGACTAACCGAATCGTTTCAAAATTTTGCACGGTTGGCTTGGTTGTCTCCCTTGACCGGTCAAGATCAATTTATGTGAATGTCAAATTGAAAACTTCAATTTACTTTTATTTTATGATCAATTTTTATTTTTTTTCAACACTGGCTTATTATGTTCTATATATGGCTTTCCTTAATTTTGTTTAATATTGATGATGCAACAATTCCAATGGAGGATAGGTCGAGCTGATCCACACTTCCAACAGGTCTGCTGGCCTTGAAGTCCACGGAGCGTGCCTGTAAAAAGGTCCAAGGGGAGAGGTAATCCCCTGGCGGACACTCTGATGTTCGAGTTAGAATAGAGTAGATTGATTGTGTAGAGAGAGAAGAGGGAGATGAAGAACTCAACCTTTAACTTATCTCATAAGCTTCTTTATATCCTTTGCTCATCATTTCCTTGTCCATTCCAGACTGTCTTGTTGGCTGAAAGTTTATATTCTAGCTCGCATCGTTCATGGTAAGTCTGTTTCTTTTGGCGTGAAGGGGTTGTCGCATTTAATGCTACGAGAGCCTCATTAATGGCTGATGTGTGGGTGCAATAACTTTGCAAGATCTTTGTTTGTTTGCATGGCTAATTCCCTGCCCTACAGGTGTTTGAATGCTATTAGTCTTGGTCCATCATTGGTTTCTCTAGGTTACTGGGCTTTAATATATAGTCCATGGACTGGGTCTTGAGTCGTGGGCGGACCCTCTTGCAAGCCCACCGGTATCAGTAGTCCTCCATTCTCAAGTGCAGCTTTAGTCCAACGAGGGGAATAGGAAAGGTGGAGGAGGGGACTGGGAGTAACAACCAATCGACAAGGGCAGCCGACCGTGAAGATGGCCGAGTAAGACGACCGACAGTGAGGAGAGCCAACCGCGAAGGTGGCCCAGGGGGATGACCTACCGGGAGGAGGGCCGACCACGAAGGTGGCAGAGCGGGATGACTAACTGTGATAAGGGTCGACCGTAAAGCTGGCCCAGCAGGACAACCTACTGGGAGGAGGGCCAACCGCGAAGATGACAGAGCAGGATGACTGACTGTAAGGAGGGCCGACCGCAAAGGTGACCGAGAGGGATAACTGATCGGGTGGAGGGCTGACCGCAAAGGTGGGCGAGCGGGATGACCAATCGTAAGGAGAGCCGATCACGAAGGTGGCTGAGTGGAATGGCGCTAGAAGGAGGGCCGAAAAGGTAGTGATGGCGCACGGGGCTTGAGGAGTGAGTAAGCACGCAATGATGTGAAATGGAATAGACGAGGGAAAGGAAAGAGTTAGTGGGGAAATGGAGGGATCGTAGCTGTACATATGGCACGATGTTAGGCCGCGAATAGGAAATACGAATCGATGGAAAAATGTGAGGGGACTGGTAGTAGGGATGTGGAAAAGGCGGGGGTTTATACTTGTTTGTCGAAGTTCAAATTGGCGAATTTTAACCTCGATCCTTGGAACACAGGTAAACCCTGGGCATTTGGACTGGTGCGATTTACTTACCTTATTGCGTAGAATCAACACATTCCAGACTTTAGCCACTACATCTCGGTGGACTCTTTCCTCTTTCACATCGCCGATTTTCTCACCTTCGCAACTAAGGCGATATACAGAAACGTGAAGGAGATGGCACAAGACAAGGCGCCGGCGATGACATCGGATACATTAGGAGATGATGACTGAGTGGCACTAATGGAGGAATATAGAGTGGAGAGGCGTGAAGAGAAGGTTGTGGAGCGGCAGTGTAACCCTCTCTAGGGACAATGATAGCGGCGGTCCAGCTGATTAGCCAAGTGGTGCCGGACCACTAGTATACTATGGTTGACAAATCGATGCTAACGGTAGAGGATCTAGAGGAGCTTCGGGGTAGATACCAGATTCCGACAAAGATAGAGTTGAGAGTGCCCACAGCGAAGAAGAGGGCTTTTGATGTACGGCCAATGGAGTTCGTTCAGTACGAAGAAGCGCTACGGGGGGGGTCTAAGGCTACCCCTCCCACAGCTAGTGATCGATGTGCTAAATGGCCTGGAGGTGGCCCCAGGACAGCTAATGCTGAACACGTGGAAGATTCTATTTGTGTGCGTAATCGGGTGACCACGGGCGATTGGAGGAAAGAGAATGATGATGGACGAATTTTTCTAATGCTACAAGGCGTCAGGGCAACAGGAGACGTGGGTGACCTTACAAGTCATAGCAAGAAAGGGATTGGTGGTAAGACTGCCCTCGTTGGTGAAAGGCTGGCGGCTAAAGTGGTTTTTTGTGTCAGCAAGCGGCGGGAGAGGAGTGGGCACAATTTGGAAAGTCCTCACTAAGCCGTTGGAGCCAAAGTTAGACGCTGAGGTGGATAGGAGGGTTAAATAGGTCAAGGAATGGAAGGAGAATGAGGGGCTAAAGTGGGACGACCTCGTCCCGCCCTCAGCCCTGTTCACCCTGAATCTGGGGCCGCAACCAGTCGAAGGAGATCCGTTGCCAGAGGAGATGGAGGCAAGGAGGAAAGTTTAGGAGGAGGAGGACAAGCAAGCTTTTGTAATGGTGGATAAATATAAGGAGAAAGAATTAGGCCCGTTCACCACTTGTAAAGAGGTCGGTCCAAGGACGTGCCTTTACAAGAAGTGCCCCCAAGTCAGGAGCTAGGGAGAGAGCGGGCAAGCGGAGTAGAGACAAGCGCCGTACTAAGGACCACCACGCATCACGTTCGCGCTGTGGTCGGCTGGTTAGCGGGTGATGGGGGCGAATCCAGGGTCATCACAGACCGTCTGTTGGGGGTTGTTGACGATGCGGCCGTGCGGAGTATGGCACAATTTAAGGAGGTCGACCTCATGAGAGGGTTCTGCTCGGCGTAGATAGAAACAGCGACCCTGGCGGCGGCCCTACTGGGCAAGGCAATGGGGGCGGAGGTGGAGACGGAGTCGCTGAAAGCCTAGCTGGAAGAGGTGCAAGTGCAATTACAGAACTTAAGGGCGAAGACGGTTGGCTGGAGAAAGGCGATGTGGAGCGCCTGAGCAAAGGGCCTAGCCTATGCTCAGAGGGCGAAAAAGATGGAGGTATTGGTAGTGGTGCAAAGTTACTTGACTGAGCAAGCTAGGGTAGGCCAGGCTGAGGTCACCTCCGAAGCTGTCAATCGCCAAGTCTGAACTTGAAGTGGTGTGCCACAAGGTGGTATCACTAGAGCTTGAGCTAACGAGCGAGCAAAAGAAGATGGGCGAGGTCCAAGAAGCGTACTACACCGTAAAGAGAGATTGGAAGAGGCCCTCATAAATAATGAAGAGCTACGCGATCAGGCCTTGAAAGACAAGGAAGAGGCAGATGCACGCGTCGCTGAGTTGGAGAGAGCCTTAGGAGAAGAAAGGGCCAAGACTGTAGAGTTAGCCAGGATGATGGCGTCTAAGGGGGCTGTCTATCCAGATCTGTGCATCGCGGCGGTAGAATAGTTTAAGTCATCCCCTGAGTTCCAAATGGCCATTGACGCGGCTGTGGTGAAGGGCTTGGTCAAAGAGGAAGAGGGTGGTGCTAGGCCGTCAGAAGTGGCTACTACTAGGCAGACCGAAGAAGAAATAATCCAAAGTTTTCAGCAGTCAGACTACTACAAACATGAGCTGAGCCAGTACTGAGACAGCGGCTGGACGAGCTTCAAGTATAGGGTGGGAGGAGCTCTTCCTTTATATGGACTTTAATGTCGTGAGGCTAAGAGAGGGAGACATAGCCCAAACCCCACTGGACGAGAGGGTTGAGGAGGAAGAGTTGGTATCCAGCGAGGAAAGTAGGGATAAAGGTGGAGCGGTGTGAAAATTAGACATAGGTTGTTCTGTTTTTTTTTTTTTTTTTTTTTTTTTGTACTTGCTATATAATAAACCTGTGCATGGAAAGATTTAAGTGTTGGGTAATGAAGTGGTTTATAAAGTAATGTGGCTAAGGAGACTTAAAAGTGAACTAAATGAATCATGTAACTAGCTGCTTACAGTTTGGAAAAAACTGCGTGTTATTATGGTTTGTAATAAAGCTAAGTTATAAAATTATTGTGTGTTTTGCTTTTTGGACTGTGTTTCAAAGAACAACTTAGTCTGGCTGAGACTTCAAGGGCTCAGTCGGACTGAGCTCTTCAGGCTCTATAGACACCTCATTTTTGACCGCCTTTAAGACTTGGGCGCCGCTGATTGCTTACTTGATGGTGTAGGCTATCTTGTGCAAATGTTCGATTTCTTCAGCAAAGAGAGCGTCAAATCCCAACCTTACACCCCATTTTTGGACCAAAACTATTTTGACCAAAAAGATTTTGGATCTTAAAACCCTCTCTTTCAAAATATTTTGGAAAAAGTTCCTACGATGTTCCGACGCTCGCATTTTGTTAAATGTCGCGCTTTTCGGTAAACTAAGCAAGGACAAAGTGGAAATGAATGAAAGAGAGATGAACTATTTTGAAAAATCTTTCAAAACACCTTATCTAGGGGTTTCAGGTTGAAGAAAATGGAAGATGAGAGAAGAAAGCTAGTTGAGGAGAAGTTAAGCATGAATCCGGGTAGGATTGAAACTGAGTAGTCTTCACTCAAACAAGCATAACTTTTTGTACAATTGGAATTTTGATATGAAGCTGCCACCATTGGAAAGAAGACTTCTAGGGCTTCAATTTTGCCTTAATCATGACCTGCAAAGGGGTCCATATAAAGGAGATATTCCCATTTTAAGTTGGGCCCAAAAAGCAGATTTCTTTGTCCAACCAGAGGTGGAAGTTTCTGACCATGAATGTGATTTTTTTGGCCATGTGCTAGCCATGAATGGCCGATGCCGGCCCCCTGCCGTCCAAGAGTGTGCCATGTTGGCCAACAATGGACATATGCCGGCCAAAAATGAGCCCCTGCCAGCCATTAATGCAGAAAGTCAGTTTTTTTTGCAAAATTTTACCTCCAGCTGTCTTTGGCTTAATATTTTCGACCTAAGGCTCTTATATTGCTATATATTGAAGCCATATCTCTCATATTGAAAGGTTGAAACAATTTAGGAAGAAGTTTAGGAGCCTCTCTATCTACAATCCTCTCTCTAGATTTCTCTCTCTCTAAAGCTTTTGTGCTTAGAAGCTTGCATACATCAATCTTTAACCTATCAACCCTTAACAAGAGTGGTTCATCTATGGGCTGAGGTTGCTTGAAGCTCTCTTGGAGCCTTCTTGGAGTTCTTGAAGGTCATTTTGCCTAGTTTTGTTGCCTAAAAGTGTGCTTGGCTTCAAGAGGTATACCTCTCTCCCTTTAAGCTTGTTTTTTCATACTTGCTTTGCCATCTTTTTCCACCATTTCAAGGCTGGTTTTGGCATGTAAAATCCTCTATTTTTCAGTCCTAAAAATGGTGATTTGAGCCTTTGCGAGTTAGGGGGTTGTCCCCCCTTTTAGCTCTTTAGCTTGTTAAGCTTTTTGTGCCATCGTTCATCACCTTTCAAACCAACTCTTTTGGCCTTTTAACCACTAAAACTCAGAGGTTTTTTAATGGTAAAAACCATGTTTTGAGGTCCAAAATAGGAGGGGGTGGCCTCCCCTCCTTCAGCTTTGTTTGCATGTGTTGATGGCCTAACATGTAAGCATGTTTTTCTACCATCTCATGGCTCTATCTCAGCATTTTTTTGTGACTTTTTTGACCTGCTTTAGCTCTGTTTTTAGTTGGTTAAGTCACTTGTTGCTTGCTTCTTACACTTGTAGTGTAATCATACTTACTAGCTTAACATGCTTAATGAGTTAGTCTGTCATTCTAGCTTGTGTTAGCTCCATCTCAGCATGCTTTTGCTCATATTTTGTCATGTTTTAACTCTATTTTGAGTGGTCTTGGTAATACATGCCTTGCTTTGTATAGCTATAGTGTAGTTAGCTTCACTAACTTTGTGTTTTGAGGCCCTTAGCATGCTTTGCTTGTGATGTTTGCATGATATATCATCATTTAGCATATAATTTCAGTGCATAAATCTTTGTCATACTCTCACATATTCCACTTCTTCATTGCTTTTGAGGGGTGTATATTATGCCTTGCTTATGGGCTAACATGTGAGCATGTTCTCCTAGTCTTTTGAGCGTTTATATCAGCATGTTTGGGCCTTTGTTTTGGCATGATTAAGCTCTGTTTTGAGCTGGTTTGATCACATAAGCTTTGCTTTGTATGCTTGTAGTGCAATTGTGCTAAATTGCCTAGCATGCGCTATTGTTTTGGCTTCTTAATATAGCTATTCTTAGCTTATTTCAAGCATGTTTTAGAACTCTATTTAGGGTGTTTTAAGACTGTTTTGGACTGTTGGTCCCTTTTGAGCTTTGTGTTGCATGCTTCTAGTGTTATGTCCTTTACTAGTTTCAATGCTTTGGCCCCTAACATGTTGTGCATGTGTTGCTTACATGTTATAGCATTATTTATCATGCCATTTCAGCACTAAAATATGTCATCTCCCTCATTTCTTCATTTTTTATTTGCTTTGAGGGTTGGTTAGTCTTAGGTTGTGTTTAAGCATGAGTTAGAGTTTATGCTCAAATGGCTTTAACCCTCTTTTGAGGGTTCCTCCTAGTCAAAGGCATGATCTCTCTCATGTTTTAAAACATCCTTTGGTTAACCCCTCTCTCACTAGAGGACTTTTACATTGGACTTAACCGGTTAAAGAATGGCTTGGTAATGTAAAATGTGTAAACAAGAATTGAGCAAAGTAAAACTTGTGCAAGATAAGCATGTGTGTTGCATTACATGTGTTTAGATCGAACGTTAATCCAAACACGAGAAATGTAAGACGTTTCATACTCATAGTGATGAGACGTGTCATATTTCTTGGTCTTCATTGCCTTTGATCTCTCATGATAAGGCAATGGACTTGTGTCTTTGTCTTGTGCATTTATTGAATATGTACAAGTTGGATCCTTGGCCATCATGCATTGAAAATGCTTGATTGGTGGCTTTAAACCCAATGGTGCCACTCCTTTGATGTTTTGAGATGATAAGGAGTGGCATAGTACAAAAATGTCCCTGGAAAAACCTCCATTTTTCTCTATTTTGTGCTCTGTTGTAGTTTGGTGTTTCAGCACACCAGTGGCCGGCAGTGCCTCACTGGTGGCCGGCAGAGGCACACTTTTGGCCGGCAGGTGGCCAGCAGCCACCATTCATGGTCAGAAGGCCACTGGTGCATTCCTCAGAGGTGATTTGGTAAGTTTCAGCAACAACTTCTTGGAAAAACCCTGCAAACAGAGCCTCTAAAGAGCAAACCAGAAGGCTTTTCAGGACGGAAATCGAGGCATGCATGTTCAACTTTTTCAACAGAGCTGAGGCAATGTTGTTTAAATGCTTTACTTGTTAGTTAGCATGTTGTAATTTAATTAATTAGTGTGCTAATTATTTAAGTGTTGTAATAATTAGTAAGTAGTTTGCTAGTTATTCGTTTTGTTTTGTAATAGTTAGTCTAATTAGTTTAATTAGATTAGTTAGCTTAGCTTAGCTGGTTCATTCGGACCCTCCTTTGAGAGGGCGTGATGTTATAATAAGGGTGCGTGTGTGTGTGCATGTCTTCCAATCCCACTTATTTCTCCCTTTTATTTAACCGCTTACGATGGTTAGATTAGGGCACGTTTTCAATTAGCATACCTTATGCTCGCATGTTTGCATCATTCATTTTGTCTTGCATGCACTGGGCTCGGCGCATCATTCAAACTGCATTGTATTTCAATACACTTACTTGAATACGTGTTTCAAAGCATATTATCAAGTGTTGCATTCATATGCCATCTTAGATAGCCAAGCCTATCTAGTTGCATTATTGCATGTGTTGCATTAGGCATCTTGTATAGTTAGGATCATGCATTGATTTCTAACTAGCTTTTGTTTTGGCTCGGAGTACACTGTAAGTCTTTACGCTTTAGCATACTTGCATGAGTGTGAGTGTTGCCATGTTTCACATGCTTGCCATGAGGCTATTTGCTTAAGTGATTAACTGCATGAATGCCTGTGGATAAAGGCTTGGTTGCTTGAATTGGAACAATTCATCAAATGTGAGTTTTAAGCCCACTTTGCGAAGTGGCAAATCATCATGTTTTAAGCCCATCTTGTGAGATGGCAAATCTGCGCTTTAGCCCACTTGCGAGTGGCACTTTCAAACCATTTTCGAAAACAAACATGAATTATTTCGTTTCAATTCTCACGATTTAGTCTATACTTGTATGTTGTGCGCATCACATAGTAAGTTAGCTAATAATCGGAATAAGAACACATGTATTTATAAAACAACATATCATGCTTAGTAGAGGCCGATCCTTTGATTGGGCGAGCGGGGGTGCTCATTTCAAGACATTCCCCTCTCGTACCCAAGTTCCCGAGCCGAGGCAACTTTGGTAATGACGAACACGTGGCCTTTGGCACGAGTTAAGGTTTCTTAAATTTTTCAAAAACAAAATATTTAGGTGGCGACTCTGTAATCTGGCAAAGCAGTCCATGTTTGGCGCTTTTTTATTCAAAATTGATTTTTCAAAACTAATTTCCAGATTTGGACTCTTTGGTGTTTATCAGTCTCGCATTGCACTTTGTGAGATTAGATTCAGAACCGTGACAGGAGTCCGAACTATAGGACGACCAATTCGCGCCTTCTCCGAAAGGGGGGGTGCGTGAAGAAAGTCGGGTCTACAGGCTCAGTCTAGTTGAGGCTTCAGAGGGCTCGGTCTAGCTGAGCGCTTCATGCTCAGTCTGGCTATGGCTTTGGAGGGCTCAGTCTGGTTGAGTGCTTCATGCTTAGTCTGGCTGAGGCTTTGGAGGGCTCAGTCTGGCTAAGCGCTTCGAGCTCAGTATGGCTAAGGCTTTGGAGGGCTCAGTCTAGTTGAGCGCTTCATGTTTAGTCTGGCTGAGCACTTCATGCTCAGTCTGGCTGAGACTTTGGAGGGCTCAGTCTGGCTGAGCGTTTCGTGATCAATCTTGCTAAGGCTTTGGAGGGCTCAATCTAGCTGAGGCTTTAGAGGGCTCGGTCTGGCTGAGCGCTTCATGCTCAGTCTAGCTGAGGCTTTGGTGAATATTTGTTCATTAAGGCACAACAAAAAAAACAAAAAAAAATAGGGAGTTCAAATAGTTGGCATTAAGGTATAATCCTGCATAAGTTGATGCATTATATGGCTAGCACAAAAATGAACAAGTGTTCCGAACAGCAAAATGAAACATACAACAATTGAATTTATACAAAAACAAAAGACGTCATTTTATTGGAAATATCGTTCCAAGTGGTCGACATTCCAAGGGTGAAGGAGGTCTCTGCCTTCCACGTCTTGGAGACGATAAGTGCCTGGACGGGGTCTAGCTTTAACAATGTAAGGTCCTTCCCACTTGGCTGCGAGCTTCCCCTTGGTTGGGTTTTTAGTAGCGAGGGTTGCTTCTCGAAGGACGAGGTCTCCCACTGTGAATTCCCTAGGTTGGACTTTGCGATTATAGTGCTGTTTCACTTTCTGTTGGTATGAGGCCAGTCGAACGGCGGCTGTTTCTCACAGTTCTTCAATGAGGTCAAGGTCGACCCTTCGGAATTCGTTGTTCAATTATGGATCAAGATTGATGATCTTGGGCGTCACTAGGCCCACTTCTATGGGAATGATTACCTCGGCACCGTAAGTGAGAAGAAAAGGGATCTCCCCAGTTAGAGCTCTGGCTGTCGTCCGATAGGCCTAGAGGACGTTCGACAACTCCTCTGCCAAAAGTCCCTTAGCGGCCTCCAACTTGGTCTTAACGATTTTCAACAGAGAGCGGTGGGTAACTTCTACCTGGCCATTACCTTGAGAATGGCCAGGGGATAAAAACAGGTTATAATGTTGAGCTCATCACAGAATGCTTTGAATTTGGCGTTGTCAAACTGTTTGCCATTGTCAGAGACAATGGAATGAGGAGATCCGAAGTAGCACACAATGGACTGCCAAATAAACCTAATGGTATTTCGCTTGGTAATATTGGCAAGGGCCTCTGCTTTTACCCACTTGGTGAAGTAATCAATGGCGACCACAGCAAACTTCACTTGGCCTCAACTGTTTGGCAAGGGGCCTACGAGATCGATGCCCCATTTGGCAAAGGGGTAAGGACTGCTAAGGGTGATCAGCTCTGTGGGGGAGGCGTGGGCATGTTGGCAAAATGATAGCATTTGTCACATTTAAGCACAAAGTCGATGGCGTCTTGGTTCAGTGTGGGCCAAAAGTAGCCCGTGTGAAAGATTTTATGAGCTAAAGATCGTCCCCCAGAGTGGTTGCCGCAAATGCCTTCATGTATTTCTCTCATGATGTAGGTGGCTTGATCATTGTTGAGGCATCTGAAGTATGGCTGTGAAAATCCCCTCTTATACAAGATGCCATCGACAAAGGCATAATTTGAGGATCAAGCCCTGACTTTGGCGGCCTCCTGTCTATTTGCAGGGTAGTATTCCCTGTTCTAAGAATGTGATAATGTCTTGGGCCCATGGGATCGGCTCGTCTTGGAGCATATGAATTGCTTGTTGATCCGATGAAACTGCTGGATGAGTCAGGTATTCAATTCGGACGCCATGGCTGAGGTCTGATTGATTTGCGGAGGCTAACTGTGCTATTTCATTTGCCTGGGAGTTTTCTGCCCTGGGGACATGCTTGATGCGAAAGCTATTAAAGAGGCAGGTGAGAAAAAGAGCGATGTCCCTGTATGATTGCGGTGTTTCCTCCTTTGCATCAAACTTGCCCGTAATCTGTCTAACCACCAATTGGGAGTCGTTGAACACTTGGAGATGATCGACCCCAATGTCTCTAGCCAAGCGGAGATTGGCTATTAGGGCCTCGTATTCGACCTGGTTGTTATTTGCTGTAAACAGGAATCGGAGGGCATATTTGAAGTATTAGCCCTCCGGTGTGGTAAGGATTAAACCAGCTCCACTTCCCTCTTTGCAGGATGATCCATCAACACTAAGGGTCCAAGAGTAAGGGTCCAGGAGTAGGGGGTCTTCTGTATCTGTAGTGATATATGCTGGTGGAAGAGGTGCTTTCAGAGTAAGATTGGTAAACTCCTAGATAGTTGGCATTAATGGAGGTATGTTCTTGGTCAGTTGTATGCATTAAAATCTAATTATAGCCGAAGAAAGCATCCGTGAAGATGAGCATCTGGTGGCCAACCGTTGCGTTGACCAGTAAATCGATTTAGGGAAGTGGGTAGCGATCCTTAGGACAAGCTCGGTTGAGGTCGGAGTAGTTGATGTAGAGTCTACACTAGCCATTGCTTTTGCGGACCAAGACTACATTGGATAGCTATTTGGGGTAGTCTACATTTCTAATGAACTGGGCTTTCAACAACTTGTCCACCTCAGTGGCAATGAGGTTGTTGTATTCTGGATGAAAAATGCATTACTTTTTGCAGAATGATCGGAATTGGGGCTCAATACTGAGGCGATGTGTAACAACCCTGACCCATGATTAACGTTAATCCATGTTTAATTATGCCTAATAAGTAATTAAAGTGAAATTTTGCATCATATGTTGCCTTATTTGTGTTTGTATCTGTTTAACGTAGAAAGATCTGTTCATGTTTTCGTTTCGATTTGCGAATTGAAGGCCTTATCGGCATCCAATTCAAAAGTTGACTTGGTTTTTGTGTTAATTAGAATTTTTAAAATTTTATAGTAGGTTTAACTGAAATTCGATTCGGAACAATTAAATTAGATTCATTAATGCCACTCCTACCGCTTTCTACACATTTTTACACCCTCATCCCCTTATCTTTTGAACTCAATGTGAGAGAGAGAGAGAGAGAGAGAGGGAGGGAAGGTTGGATTTCAACTAGAGGATTGTAGAAATTAGAAGAACTTGGAAGTTTAGCTTAGAAACTCAAGAATTAAGCTTCTAGCTCTCATCTTGACAAGCCTAGGTAAGAAATCTAACCCTTAGTTGTGTAATTGAGTTAGTTTTTGTAAGAATTCAAGTAAAGGAGGTGGACTAACATGAGAATGAGCTAGGATTAAAGAATTGTAACTCAAATCATATATGCATGTGCATATCATGAAGTTTTGAAGTGGTTTTTACAAGAATTTTTACATGTATGTTCATATCTTAGTTTTGTTTAAAGAATTCAACTTGTTTTTTAGGCTAATGACTCATTTGATCATGTTTTGGAAGGTTGAAATTCATGACATTACATGCAAGTTATGTTATCTAAGTTTCAAGTTTTGTTTACTACAATTGGCACAACTTTTAGGCTTGATTTTGCAAAATAGTTTGTAATTCATCATGTACTATGAGTTTCTCAATGTTTTACTAAGTTTTGGTCCAAAAGGATGTGTTTTGAAGGTTTTGAAATTGAGTTTTGATCTCGGGAGCAAATCTGGAAATTTCAGATTTCTGCTCTTACGCTCGAGCGAAGGAATTTACGCTCAAGCTACCACTCTGAGTGCATGTACTTTCGCTCGAGCGACCAGAAGTTCGCTCAAGCATGAAATGCATGTTCCCAGAAGTTCTTATGTTTTGTAGGGTGCTCGAGCGACTAAAGTTACGTTCGAGCGAGGGCATGTCTCTCACGCTCGAGCGAGCATCGAGTGGAAAAATCAAGCAACCAACACTTTTGCAAAAGTTTACAGACCACTCGAGCGATAGATCTTGCGCTTGAGCGACCACTCACATTTTGCATGTCCATTCGAGCGCAGGAAGTTACGCTCGAGTGAAGATCCTGTTTTCAGCAAGTTTTGTTAAGTGTTTTCAAGTGCATTTTTGCATCCTCATTCCATCCTAGGCATTCCTAGGCCAAGATTAAGGCACAATAATAAAGATAAAAGTAGAGACACTCCAAGATAAAAAAAGAACAAGTAGATGTTTTCGGGTGTGTAATTCAGTATGTATTCATTTTGTACCTGTGTAGGTCACGCGCCACAAAATATCTGAATTGCCTACTCTATTCGTCTATTTGGAGCCATCTGTTATTTGTGAGTAATAACTTTGTAAAGCTATATTCAATTATAAATATTTTCTGAATGATATAAGATCGTTTTCTGAAATATTAATTTCTGCATGAATGAATGGTTGTTCAATGTTTCTGAAATGTATTCATGGCATCATTAGCTTCATATGACATCTGTTATCTATTCTGTTACGTCCCAATTATGGGTCAACTGTACGTCTCATGAGCCAACTGTACCGTCTTCGGGCACGTGAGTCAACTGTATGCCCGTCCCTTTATGGATCAATTGTATGCCTTTATGGCCGTCCCTTTTATGGGTCAACTATTTCTGCTAGTGCTAATGAATGTACCACGTATGATTCACTGTAAATTCTGATTATGAATATGATTCTGAATCTATATCTGTTATGAACTATGATTTCTGAACATGATTATGAACCCATTTCTGATAACTATTGAATTTGTTTTCTGTAATTATTATGGACAACATTCATTTAACCTTTTACTATGTTATTCATTGGGCTCCAGCTCATTATTTATAATATGTATGTAGGTGATCAGGCATGTGACCAGGCTCAGAGTTGAGGATCTGGTGTCTTAGTTTTTGTTAGCCAGCCTTTGTGCCTCCCGAGGAGGTTTCGGATTAAGTCATAAGTTTAGCGGGCTATTTTTGTGAATGTATTAGGCTTTGTTTCTTTTGATTTATGGACAAGTTTTCTATTTATTTGTACATAAAGTGACGTGTAAATACTGTATCTTTTGACGTTACTCGTAAGTTTATAAAAGTTTAAGATTATCTATCCCATGTATGTCTTCATAGCTCAATGGATTATGTATATTTTATACATGTGCTGTCGTAGCCCCTAACTATATGTTATTCTGTTAAGAGGCCTTTGGTAATCCAAGGATTACTGGCCGGTTACGACGCTAAACCTATAGGGACGGGTTTGGGTCGTGACAGAGTGGTATCAAAGCATGTGTTATATCGCACACACGAGTCCATACGAGCTATAAGATGTCCTAGAAAAGACTTAGGGACATTTCATCTGCATACTGATGTCTGTAAATGTGGAAACTAAATCTGATCATGACTATATGAAGTAGAAACAAATGGACCGTGATTGATTGATCTAAATATAGTGGAAATAATTATTGGCCCATATTTATTATTGCTTTGTTTACCTATAGTAACATGGAGAAGGCAAGAGGAAATGATACAAGTGAGTCTTCTGAGCCTCAAATGAGCCGAATGGAACAAATGCTCGTAGCCTTGATTGAAACATTGACACAACAACAGAGACAACAACCTTTTCCCCCTCCACCCTCTCCAACACAACATGAGCCAGATAAAAATGATATGATCAACCTGATACAAAAGTTCATGAAGATGAAACCGCCAACTTTCCTTGGAGGTATTGAACCACTAAAGGCTGAAACGTGGTTGTTGGAAATGGAGAAATTATTCGAAGTGTTTCCCTGTTCTGAGATTCAGAAAGTTCTATTGGCCACTTACACTCTAAATGACGAAGCCCGAAGATGGTGGTTGTTGATCTGAAATGGCAATGAGAACATGACATGGGCTCAATTTAATGCAATCTTCTATGACAAGTACTCTCCCAAGTGCTTTCGGGATTGAAAGGTTTCAGAGTTCCAAGAACTTAAGTAAGGGAAGATTTCTGTAACTGAATACGATGCTAAGTTCATCGAGTTGGCCAGATTTATGCCTCATATGGTGGACACGGACTACAAGAAAGCTCAGAAATTTGAGGGTGGATTGGATTTAGATATCTTTGATCGGGTAGGTGTCCTCAAACTACCTACGTATGTGAATGTGCTTGACATAGCATTGATGGCAAAAGTCATTCTAGCAGCGAAGAAACAAGCTCCAACCCCAACACCTGAATGGAAAGGGAAAGGATTTGGATTCAATTGCAAGAGGAGTCGTTCATCTGTTGTGAATAGAAAACAAAATACGGGGACTTCTAGCAACTCAAGTCAAAGCAGTAGGTCTGTGCCTGTTGTACCCAATGTGGGAGGAGACATAAAGGAGTTTGCCATCGAGTAACTGGTGCTTGCTTCTGGTGTGGCAAGACGGGTCACATGATAAGAGATTGTCCAATCGGGTCAGAGAATGCCAACCGTCCTGTAGCAAGTTCAGCAGGATCTGCTTCTGGATTAAGAGCAAATGTTAGAACTAATACGGGAAAAGAACCCTTGAGACAGGTGATTGGTTCCGACCATTGCTTAGGTTGTTTGTAGGGGCGATCCGATGTCGTTACTTCCTTATCAGAGCCTTGTCTTATTTTTCTAAGCTCGACTTGCTGTGCCAACCGAGATGGTCCACCGCATGCGAGCCCGCCAGCGATGACTCTGATCTCTCCGACCAGGGGGGCAGGGTTCCCTTGTGCTTGGGGTTGTGGTGGAACCCGATCATCATTCCGCCTAGCTTGTGCAGGTTAACGAGGAGGAGTGTGTCGACGGTTGTGCCCCGAGGGGTTAGTCCTCAGCCTTTGCTGAGGACGAGCTGCCGTGAATCGGCTAAGACGCCTCTGGTAGATCAAATCCTCAACCTGGTCTTTAAGGTTGATACATTCCTCAGTGTTACGGTCGTTGTCTTGATGGAAACGGCAATACTTAGATTGATCCCGCTGGTTGGAGGGGATCTGGATGGTTAAGGCCATTTCAAGTTGTAGTCTCATTGAATTTGGTGCAAGACAACCATGGGTGAATTGAGAGGGGTGTATCGTTCACACCAACTAGGCGAACGGGTAGGTGCTGGTCGGTCTGCTCAAGGCGGTCAGTCTGTATACTGAGGGGGTCGATGTGTATATTGTGAGGACCTGTGCTCGGGTTATTTTCTTGTCCTTGGGGGGTGGATTTTTGGATGTGGAGTCTTGGTGGGCTGCCAGGGAGGCCTCGACATTCATATATTTTTGGGCTTTGGCGAGAAGGGTGGCCATGGCGGCCAAGAGGTTTTTAGAAAGGGAGAAAAGAAAATTTGATGGGTTCAAGCCGGCCATGAAGGCTATGAGAGTGACCTTGTCATCATTTTTCTCCACTTGTAAGGCCTCGGTATTGAAACGGGTGACAAAACTGCGCAGTGACTCCCCTTCCGTCTGCCGAATATTTAGCAGTTAGGTCGTTGGATATCACTGTCGTTGAGCACCAATGAAATGGCTCAAGAAGGATTCGTTGAGCTAGCGAAAAGAGGTGACAGAGTCTAGGGGAAGCTGGCTGAACCATAGGCACACCGACCCCTTCAATGTGACAGAGAAGGTGTAACACATAATTTCATCGGGGAAAACATGGAGAATCATGAATGTCTGATATGCTTCCACGTGGTTGATCGGATCGGTGGTACCATCAAAGGTGTCGATCGATGGCATTTTAAACTTGGGAGGGAGAGCTTTATCTCTGATGGAAGCGATAAAAGGAGAGTTGACGGTAGAGGAAGTTTTGTGCTGCATGTGATGCATGACCCCTTGCAGTTACAGCTTCATGGCCCTAGGCTCCTCATCCCATACAGGGGCATTATCCCCACAAGCAGGAATCGGGGGTTAAACACTGCTAGCCTCGCCTTCGTAAGCGGCGGCATGGTGCAGTTGGAGGTGGTTATGGAAAGGCAATGGCGTCTCTTGCTGAAGTTGTGAGCTGGAATGAGGAAGGTGCGGACCATCAAGATTCGACAGTTGAGAGCGTGGGGCGAATGGTGGAAATGCTCCGTGGGGCACCTATGGTGGGAGTTGGTGGTGATTGTGGGCTTGTTCAGGCGGCGGGGGAACTATTTGTTGTGGTGGAGAAGGAATAGGTTAATCGCGTTGGAGTAAAGCATTTATCAGGGCTTGGTTTTGTTCGGTCAGACGGTTGATGCTGTTGGTAAATTCTACGAAATATGGAGGTGGGTTATTCGGGTTAGAGGACTTAGCTTCAGGGTTACCAGCATTGTGTTGGAAAGCCATGGACCTGGTCATTTCCATCCACCCTAACGTAGGAGATAGTTGAGGATGGGGTTCCCTTCGGTGACAATGAACAAAATTGTTGACCAGAGTTGGAGTTTCCCACAGACGGCGCCAACTGATGATGCAATAGTTCCAATGGAGGATGGGTCGGGCTGATCCACACTTCTAACGGGTTTGCTGGCCTTGAAGTCCACAGAGCGTGTCTACAAAAAGGTCCAAGGGAGTAGGTAATCCCCCAGCGAACACTCCGATGATCGAGGTAAGATAGAGTAGATTGATTGTGTAGAGAGCGAAGAAAGGTATGAAGAACTTAACCTTTAACGTATCTCGAAAGCTTTCTTATATCATTTGCTCATCATTTCCTTGTCTATTCCAGACTATCTTGTTGGTCGAAAGTCTATATTCTAGCTCGTATCGTTCATGGTGAGTCTGCTTCTTCCGGCGTGAAGGGATTGTCGCATTTAATGCTACAAGAGCCTCATTAATGGCTGATGTGTGGGTGCAATAACTTTGCAGGATCTTTGTCTACCTGCATAGCTGATTCCCTGCCTGACAGGTGTTTGAATGTTATTGGTCCTGGTCCATCATTGGTTTCTCAAAGTTACTAGGCTTTAATATCTAGTCTGTGGGCTGGGTCTTGAGTCGTGGGTCGGAACCTCTTGCGGGCCCACCGGTATCAAATATAATGGCAAACAAAATAAACCGACCAACCGAACCATTTCAAAATTCTTTAAGGTTGCCGATTAGGATTGATTAATGTGAATGTTGTGCTTGCCCTAATTTGATCAATAGTGGCACCGAACAATCAAACTATTTCAAAATTTTGCACAGTTAGTTTAGTTGTCTCCCTTTGACCGATCAAGATCGATTTATGTTAATGTTAAATCAAATGCTTTGGTTTGCTTTTATTTTAAGTTCCAATTTTTTATTCTTTTTGAACGTTGGCTTATTATGCTCTGTGTATGAGTTCTCCTAATTTTGTTTAATATAATGGCAAACTGAATAGACTGACCAACTAAATTGTTTCAAAATTCTGCAAGGGTACCTGTTAGGATCGATTTATGTGAATGTTGTGGTTGCCCTAATTTTGTTTAATAATGGTAATCTGAATACGACTAAACGAACCGTTTCAAAATTCTGCACAGTTGGCTTGGTTGTCTCCCTTAATTGGTTAAGAACGATTTATGCGGCCGACTAATCGAACCTTTTCAAAATTTTGCAAAGTTGCTGGTTAGGATTGATTTGTGTGAATGTTATGGTTGCCCTAATTTTGTTTAATAATGGCAAATCGAATACATCGACCAACCGAACCGTTTTCAAAATTCTGCACAGTTGGCTTGGTTGTCTCCCTTAACCGGTCAAGATCGATTTATGTTTATGTCAAATCAAAAGTTTCGGTTTGCTTTTATTTTACATTTCAATTTTTATTTTTTTTCAATGCTGGCTTATTATGTTCTATATATGGCATTCCCTAATTTTGTTTAATATAATGGCAAACTGAACACTTCGACCAACCGAACCATTTGAAAATTTTGCAAGGTTACCGGTTAGGATCGATTTATGTGAAATGTTATGGTTTCCCTAATGTTGTTTAATATTGGAAAACCGAATACACTAACCTTTCAAAATTCTGCAAGGTTGGCTTGGTTATATCCCTTGACTGGTCAAGATTGATTTATGTGAATATCAAATTGAAAATTTCGGTTTGCTTTTATTTTACAATCTGATTTTTATTTTTTTCAACTCTAGCTTATTATGCTCTATATGTGGCTTCCCCTAATTTTGTTTTATATAATGGCAAACCGAATAAATTGACCAACTAAACCGTTTCAAAATTATGCAAGGTTACCAATTAGGATCGATTTATGGGAATGTTATGGTTGCCCTAATTTGTTTAAGAATGGCAAACTGAATACATTGACCAACTGAACTATTTCAAAATGATGCACAGTTGGCTTGGTTGGCTCCCTTGACGTGTGAAGATCGATTTATGTGAATATCAAATCGAAAGCTTCGGTTTGTCTTTATTTCAAGTTCTGAATTTTATTTTTTTTCCACGTTAACTTATTATGCTCTGTATATAGTTTTCTCTAATTTTGTTAAATATAATGGCAAACTGAATACACCGATCAATCGAACCCCAAATTTTGTTTAATAATGTTGAACCGAATACATCGACCAACCGATCCATTTCAAAATTCTGCACGGTTGGCTTTGTTGTCTCCCTTGACCAGTGAAGATCGATTTATGTGACTGACCAACCAAACCATTTCAAAATTCTGCAAGGTTACCGGTTAGGTTTGATTTATGTGAATGTTATGGTTTCCCAAATTTCGTTTAATAATGTTGAACCGAATACATCGACCAACTGATCCGTTTCAAAATTCTGCACTGTTGGCTTTGTTGTCTCCCTTGACCAGTGAAGATCGATTTATGTGACTGACCAACCAAACCGTTTCAAAATTCTACAAGGTTACCAATTAGGATCGATTTATGCGAACGTTATGGTTGCCTTAATTTTTTTTAATATTGGCAAACTGAATACACCAACAAACCCAACCGTTTCAAAATTTTGCACGGTTGGCTTGGTTGTCTCTCTTGCCCGGTCAAGATCGATTTATGTCTATATCAAATCGAATGTTTCGGTTTGCTTTTATTTTAAGTTTCAATTTTATTTTTTTTTCGGTTATGATTTTTTATTTTTTTAGCATGGGCTTATTATGCTCTGTATATGGCTTTCCATAATTTTGCTTAATATAATGGCAAACTGAATAGACCGACCAACCAAACTATTTCAAAATTCTGCAAGGTTATCGGTTATGATCGATTTATGTGAATATTGTGGTTGTCCTAATTTTGTTTAATAATAGCAGACCGATTAGACCGACCGAACGAACCTTTCAAAATTCTTAACGGTTGGTTTGGTTCTCCCTTGACCGGTCAAGATCGTTTTATGTGACCGACCAACAAAATCGTTTCAAAATTTTGTTTCAAACTATTGGCTAATTATGTGACCTGTCAAGATCGTTTTATGTTACCAGTTAGGATCGGTTTATGTGAATGTTGTAACTGGCCTAATTTTGTTTAATAATGGCAAACCGAATACACCGACCGACTAAATCGTTTCAAAATTCTACAAGGTTGGCTTTGTGGTTGTGTCCCTTTACCGATCAAGATCGATTTATGTTTTTGTCAAATTGAAAGCTTCGGTTTGCTTTTATTTTACGTTTAAAGTTTTATTTTTTTTCAATGCTGGCTTATTATGGTTTGCATATGGCTTTCCCTAATTTTGTTTAATATTATGGAAAACAAATAGACTGACCTACCAAACTGTTTCAAAATTCTGCAAGGTTACCGGTTAGGATCGATTTATGTGAATGTTATGGTTGCCTTAACTTTGTTTAATAATGGCAAACCGAATACACCGATCAATCGAATCGTTTCTAAATTCTACATGGTTGGCTTCGTTTTCTCCCTTGATCGGTCAAGATTGATTTATGTGAATGTCAAATCGCAAACTTTGGTTCGTTTTTATTTTATGACCTAATTTTTATGTGAATGACAAACCTTACAAAATTTTGTTTAATAATGGCAAACCAAATATATCGACCAATCAAACTGTTTCAAAATTCTACACGGTTGGCTTGGTTGGCTCCCTTGACATGTCAAGATGGATTTATGTGAATCTTTAATCAAAAGTTTCAGTTTGCTTTTGTTTTATGTTCCAATTTTTATTTTTTTCAACGTTGGCTTATTATATTTTGTATATGGTTTTCCCTAATTTTGTTTAATATACTAGCAAACCGAATACACTGACCAACTAATCTGTTTCAAAATTTTGCAAGGTTACCGGTTAGGATCGATTTATGTGAATGTTATGGTTGTCCTAATTTTGTTTAATAATGACAAACCGAATACAACGACCAATCGAATCGTTTCAAAATTCTGTACTGTGGGCTTGGTTGTCTTCCTTGACCAGTCAAGATCAATTTATGTTTATGTCAAATCGAAAGCTTCGGTTTGCTTTTATTTTAAGTTTTAGTTTTTTTTTTTTCAATGCTAGTTTATTATGTTCTGTATATGGCTTTCTTTAATTTTGTTTAATATAACGGCAAATCGAATACACCGACCAACCGAACTGCTTCAAAATTCTGTAAGGTTACTGGTTAGGATTGATTTATGTGAATGTTATGGTTGTCCTAATTTTGTTTAATAATGGCAAATTGAATACACTGACTAACCAAACCGTTTCAAAATTCTACATGGTTGGCTCCCTTGACATGTCAAGATCGATTTATGTGAATGTCAAATCGAAAGCTTCAGTTTGCTTTTATTTTAAGGTCCAAATTTTATTTTTTTTCAACGTTGATTTATTAAGTTCTGTATATGGTTTTCTCTAATTTTGTTTAATATAATGGCAAACCGAATACTCCGACCAACTGAACCATTTCAAAATTTTGCACGATTGGCCTGGTTGTCTTCCTTTATCGGTGAAGATTGATTTGTGTGATCGACCAACCAAACCGTTTTAAAATTCTGCAAGGCTATCAGTTAGGATCGATTTATGTAAATGTTATGGTTGCCCTACTTTTGTATAATAATGGCAAACCAAATATACTGACCGAAAGAATCGTTTCAAAATTATGCACTGTTAGCTTGGTTGGCTCCCTTGACATGTCAAAATCGATTTATGTTAATGTCAAATCGAACGGTTTGCTTTTATGTTCCAATTTTTATATTTTTCAATGTTGGCTTATTAGGTTCGGTATGTGGTTTTCCCTAATTTTGTTTAATATAATGACAAACCGAATACACCGACCAACCGAACCCTTTCAAAATTCTGCAAGGTTACCGGTTGGAATCGATTTATGTGAATGTTATGGTTGCTCTAATTTTGTTTAATAATTGCGAACCGAATACACCGACCAACCAAACTGTTTCAAAATTCTACAAGGTTGGCTTGGTTGTCTCCCTTGACTGGTCAAGATCGATTTATGTGACTGATGAATCGAATTGTTTCAACATTCTGCAATGTTACCGGGAGGATCGATTTATGTAAATGTTATGGTTGCCCTAATTTTTTTTAATAATGGCAAACTGAATACACCAACCAAACGAATTGTTTCAAAATTCTGCATGGTTGCCTTGGTTGGCTCGTTTGACATGTCAAGATCGATTTATGTGAATGTCAAATCGAAAGCTTCGGTTTGTTTTTATTTTACGTTCCAATTTTTATTTTTTTCAATGTTGGCTTATTATGTTCGGTATATGGTTTTCCCTAATTTTGTTTAATATAATGGCATACCGGATACACCAACCAACTGAACCCTTTCAAAATTCTGCAAGGTTACTGGTTGGAATTTGTTTATGTGAATGTTATGGTTGCCCTAATTTTGTTTAATAATTGCGAACCGAATGCACCGACCAACCAAATCGTTTCAAAATTCTACAAGGTTGGCTTGGTTTTCTCCCTTGACCAGTCAAGATCGATTTATGTGACTAACAAACTGAACCGCTTCAAAATTTTGCAAGGTTACCGGTTTTGAGCGATTTATGTGAATGTTATGGTTGCCCTAATTTTGTTTAGTAATGGCAAACTAAATACACCAACCAACCGAACTGTTTCAAAATTTTGCACGGTTGGCTTGGTTGGCTCCCTTAACTTGTCAAGATCGATTTATGTGAATACACCAACCAACCGAACTGTTCAAAATTCTACAATGTTACCGATTAGGATCGATTTATGTGAATGTTAAAAGCAAAAAATTCGATTTGGTTTTATTTTTTATTCCAGTATTTCTTTTTCTTTTTATTTTGGATTTTTTTCAACACTAGCTTATTATGTTATGTATATGGTTGCCCTAATTTGTTTTCTTCTTTTTATTTTGGATTTCTTTCAACACTAACTTATTATGTTATGTATATGGTTGCCCTAATTTGTTTAATAACGGCAAACTGAATACACCAACCAACAACCGAACCATTTCAAAATTCTACACTGTTGGCTTGATTGTCTCCCTTGAACGGTCAAGATCGGTTTATGTGAATGTCAAATCGGAAGCTTTGGTTTGCTTTTATTTTGTGTTCCAATTTTCATTTTTTTGAACGTTGGCTTGTTATGTTTTGTATATGGCTTGTCCTATTTTTGTTTAATAAAATGCCAAACCAAATACACTGACCAACCGAACCATTTCAAAATTCTACATGGTTATGAGTTTTGATCGATTTATATGAATGATAAATAAAAAATTTTGGTTTGGTTTGGTTTGGTTTTATTTTTTCTTATAACCAGTATTTCTATTTTTTTGGATTTTGGATTTTTTTTTCAAACACTGGCGTATTATATTATGTATATGGTTGCCGTAATTTTGTTTAATAATAATGGCAAACCGAATACACCAACTATTCGAACCATCTCAAAATTCTGCACAGTTGGCTTGGTTGTCTCCCTTGACTGATCAAGTTCGATTTATGTGAATGTCTAATTGAAAGATTCAGTTTGCTTTTATTTTACATTCCAATTTTTATTTTTTTCAATGCTGGCTTATTATGTTTTGTATGAGTTTCTCCTAATTTTGTTTGATATAATGGCAAATCGAATACACCGACTACTCGAACCGTTTCAAAATCCTGCGAGGTTATTGGTTAGGATCCATTTATGTGAATGTTATAGTTGCCCTATTTTTGTTTAATGATGGCAAACCGAATACACCGACCAACTAAACCATTTCAAAATTTTGCACAGTTGGTTTGGTTGTCTCCCTTGACTGGTCAAGATCGATTAATGTGAATATCAAAAGCTTCGGTTTGCTTTTATTTTATGTACCAATTTTTTTTTTTTTTTTTCAACTTTGGCTTATTGTGCTCCATATATGGCTTTCCCTAATTTTGTTTAATATAATGGCAAATTGAATACACCAACCAACCAAACCATTTCAAAATTCTGCAACGTTACTAGTTAGGATCGATTTATGTGAATGTTAAATCAAAAAATTCGGTTTGGTTTTATGTGAATTGAGGACACCTTAATTCTAGAGTTGCTTACTTCGTGTTACACCCAATGGCTTTCTGGATCTCTGTCCACCTAACTTCAAACTCAAAAGATTGTTTTTATGGCTTATTTTTCTCTTACTTTATCCCAAACTATAAGAGAACGATCAGATTATGTAGTTACTAAATATGAAATATGAGCGTTTGGGAAAATGGTATCTAACCTTTCTTGAATATAGGTATTGCCTTTGTTGAATATAGGTATGACATTTCATGTTAAATATTGACTTATTGTGTCTTGTCTATGGTTTGCCCTGACTTTATTAAACAATGCAAACTGAATACACAAACAGACCAAATCATTTCACAATGTCGGCTTAGTTCTCTTCTTCAACCAGGATAAATTTATGTAAATGTCAAATCAAAATCTTTGGTGTGGTGGGGAAACCCCACCCTAGACCTCGACCAAACTGCACTTATTTAACGCCTACTTCTAACACGCTGTGAAAGTGGACCCCTGTATTCTCGACTTGCATGCTTCCTGTAATACCTAGTGGGTTCTCGAATCTTTGGCCCACGTTGCTTTAAACTTGGAAGATCATTTTATGGCTAATTTTTGTCCTACATTATCGAGGACAATGAGAGTTTGGGAGAATGGATGCATTAGCCAGGCCCCTTGATTTTTCCTGATTATTGGTATACCATCTACGATTTATCCAAGTAAAGGAATTACTTGTAAAGTAATTATTATCGTTTTATTTTGTGTTCCAATTTTTATTTTCTTTTGTTCTAATTTATTTTTTGTTTTTGTTTTTGTTTTTTTTTTTTTTTTTTTTGGATTTTTGTCTTTGTTACTTAAAGGACATGGATTTCTCCCCTACTTCTAACATAACGTAAAAGTTGGGAACCCCTGTAGACGTCCCCGAACGCATACCGGGCGAGGGTGCGACTCCCCCCCCCCGTCCTGGTTCGATATTGGGTCACTACAGTTCAAAGGACTCAAATGTCACGGTTCTTAATCTTGAACCAAAGAGTCCAACTCTGGCAAATCGTTTTGAAGAAAAATTGATTTTTGAAAAGAAGTGCCAAACATGGACTGCTTTGCCAGATTACAGAGTCGCCACCTAAATATTTTAAAATGGGGAAATTTAGGAAACCCTGACTCGGTGCCGAAGGCCACGTGTCCGTCATCACCAAAGTGATCTTGGCTCGGGAGCTTGGGTACGATCGGGGAAGGTCAGCTATGAGCACCCCCTCTTGCCCGGTCCGAAAACCGGCCTCTACTAACCGTGATATCCGATTTTGAAGACATTACATGTTCTTATTCCGGTTATTAGCCTAGAATTACTATGTTATGCACACAGCAAACAAGTATAGACCAAATTGCCTAATTTGGAAATAAACACTGCATATCCGTTTGTTTGGAAAACGCTTCGGAATTTGCTACTCGCAAGTAGGCTAAAATACGGATTTCAACGAGTTTTCCCAACTCAAGCAATCCAACCTCCACCCACAGGCATTCAAACAGTTTATCTCATGTAAGCACTTAGCCGCATGGTAAGCATACTGTCATGGCAACATTCACACGCATGTAATATGCTAAAGCATAAATACTTACATCGTACTCCGTGCCAAAACAAGAAACTAGTTAGCAGACATGCATGACCTAGTTCATGTTAGAATGACTAATGCATCACAAGCAAGGATGTGATTTAGAGTAGGCTCGGCTAACCCTAAAATGGCATGTAAGGTGCAATCAGTTGATGCACGTATTCAATTTGGAAATTGAAAATACAATGCAGTTCGTATGATGTACCGAGCCCGGTGCATGTAAACAAATGCATGGATGCACACATGCATAGCATAAGGTATGCTAAAATAAACGTGCCCTAATCTACCATCGAAGCAGGTAAATAAAAGGGAGAAAGGAGTGGGGGTTGGAAGACATACACACCACTCACCCACACTTATTACAGACTTGCCCTCGCTCGGAGGGACAAAAAGAATATACAAATTAATTAACTATACAAGCTAATTAAATATTACAAACCCATTAAATTAATCAAATAAATTAATTAATCTAATCAAAGCAGTAAACTGCCTTGAGATGAGGGCCGGATGCAACGCATGCTCGGGACTTGCTCGGAATTGCACTGCCATGCTTAGATTGCCTCTGTTTTCCCTGCTCTACTCCTCTGAAAACTGCCAAAGTCTCAGAGATGCCTTTCTGAACACTGGGGATCATCACCGGCTGAATAGAACTTCCATCGGCAGTGAATTGAGCTCATCGGCACTGAATTCATCCACCGGCCATCTATTGACTGCCGGTCGGCACTAAATACTGCCGGTCGGCACTGAATGTCTGCAGAACCTGCAACTCACAGCAGCAGAGGGCAAAAACTTGCATGGCAATGTAATTCCAGCAATTTATGCATCAAACACATTCCTTATCATGTTAATGACTCAAAGAAGGGTGTGCCTCGATTCTCGGGCCACCAATCACGCATTTCCATGCATGATGGCCCAAGGAACCAAGTGTGCAACTTCTATGTCAAATGCATGCAAACCAAACAAACCAAAACAAGGCCCAATTCCTATCACCAAGTCAAGGAACAAGGCATGTATGCAAGGTGCAATGCAACCTAAGCATGTCAGCTAATATGCAACATGATCATAGCAAGACACTTATGTAAGCATGCAAGCAAACATGAGGCAATGCAAACCAAGCAAATGATGGTTTTAAGCATGATCTAGGCAACCCTAAATAGGCCTAAAATCAGTGGCCAAAATGCCCCAAAGATGAAAGCCACCACACACACACACATGCATATGTTAAGACTTAACACTTAGGCACTAAGTAAGCAACCCCCAAGCATACTTGAAAGGGGATATCATGGACACTAAGCATGCATCATAAGCTTTGAAAATCATGTTATAGAAGGTTCCAAATCAACTAAATAAACCAAGTAAAGCACGCAAAAAGGCCCAAGTACTCAAGGCTCACCAAAGAGGTAATGGACTACACTTAACACAACCATACATGGCATGCATTAGGCGACCAAAAACAGAGTTTTAACACATAAAACTAAGCCCAAAAGACCACTTAGATGGCACCTAAGGGACTCAAATTCAAAGGCATGCATAATGGCCAAAACATGGAGCATTCAATACATGCTTTTAAAGCATTAAAGAGACAACTAAGGCAAGCATACAAGCACACCAAAGGGACTGAAATGACATGCTAGATGGTTCCAAACCATCAAAATGAGGTAAGCAACACATGCTACACATGCATGCTCAAAGGCTAGCAAGCCTAAAATGCAAAGGGGCTATATAATGCATGCCAAGATCAACCCAAATGACTATGGACAGAGCTAAAATATGTCAAAATAAGCGCAAAACATTCATAAGTCTAAGCCTAAAGCATGCTCAAATTAGGGCTAACAACCTAAGGCATGTTAAGGCAATACATGGCATTACATGGCAACTATACTAAGCATGCATAAGGGACCAAAACCAACTTATAGCAATGTTAAATCATGATATCCTAAGCATGAATAACAGTTCATACATGCTCAACACACACTCAAGCACAATGCTCCCTCAAGAGGCAAAATTTGCCCTTTTCAAGGACAACAAGGAGAGGGGGTGGCCCTCCCCTTTTGGAGACTTCAAGGCACCATCTCCACCACTGAAATCCCTCAAGATTTCAGTGGTGAAGAGGCCCAAACACCAAAGTCTCGAAACTTGCACAAAATGGCACAAAATGAGGCCTTTCAAGGCCTAAGGGTGGCCAAACACACCCAAACCACAAAACACCCTTAACAAACAATTAAGAGGACTTAAAAACAGAACTTTTTTGTATTAAACACTAAGCTTAAAAACAGCTTTAAAATAGGTAAAAATAGGATGCAAAAATGGGAAATAAAAGGCTAGTTTCTTACCCTTGTTGACCACCTTCACAAGTGTTGATGTTGTTGCTTCCTTGGGCTCAAATCCAGCCAAGAACACCAAAAACAACCTCTTGGAACCTCAGAAACCAAGGAAAGGTGAAAGACTAGGTGCTTGTGTGCAATAATATGAATAAATGCACCTAGAACACTTAAGAGAGAGAGAGGTATAGAGATATGATATGTATCTATCCTAGACCTAAAACCAGAGCTCTCTCTGAGTTGTTTTCTCTCCAAAAAGCCAACCCTAAAGCCAAGGGGGGAGGCCTCCTCTTATAGAAGAGGCAATCTTGTAAGCTTAGTCACTAAGCAAAACAAGAAGTGCATCCCTCCATACACGTGTATGGAGGGGAAGACAAAGCCATACAGCTGTCTAAAAATATCTCCAAAAGCAGCTGAACAGTAGCCGGCTGGGCAAAAATGTCATTTTGACAAAATTTACTGCCGACCGGCACAATATAGTGCCGATGGCAACAACAACTAGCCGGTGGCCTCTAGCCACTGCCGGTGGTCTGTGGGGATGCCTCAAAAGGCACTTCCTGCCCCTCCAAGGCAGAACACAAGTGTTTGGTGCAAAACCAAACACAAAACAATCGAGTTCGGAGATCCTGAGGCAAGGCGCGTAGCCGAGAACTCCGGGAACTCCAAACGAACACAAACATGGATAATCACCGAGTGTTCAAACAGTGACGTCCAAGTCTTGGGGACGATCAAAAATGGGGTGTCTACAACCCCTAAATTCTAGAGTTGCATGCTTCTTCCAACACCCAACGGGTTTCTAGATCTATACTTCACATAGCTTCAAACTTAAAAGGTCATTTCATGGCTAATAGTTCTTGTACTTTATCTAGAACAATGTGATAATTATTAGATTCACTAGTTGGTAAATGACGAATAAGAGCATTTGGGAAAATGTAAAACCAGGATTGCATTAGCTAGGCCCCCATCCAACCTTTCCTGAATATTGTGTTCCATTTTTTTGTTTCTATATATCATTTGCTCTAATTTTATTAAACAATGGAAAATTGTATACACTGGCCAACCGTTGCACTTGTACTTCTAAACTAGTGCGAAAGACTTGAATTTCACCCTACGTCAGTTTGGTTCTCTCCCTCGAATCGGTCACAATTGATTTATGTTATTGTCAAACTGTACAAATTTCACCCTTACTTCTAACCCAGCAAGAAAGTTGAAGACCCCTTTGTTTTGGAGTTGCATGCATTCTGCAACTCCCAATGACTCTTTGGATCTTTGGTCCACATAGCTTCAAACTCGAAAGATCATTTTATTGTTA
Source organism: Camellia granthamiana (assembly GCA_036172215.1). Taxonomy (NCBI): domain Eukaryota; kingdom Viridiplantae; phylum Streptophyta; class Magnoliopsida; order Ericales; family Theaceae; genus Camellia; species Camellia granthamiana. The sequence continues at coordinate 33,126,230 of CM069916.1, forward strand.
ATTTTTCTCATACTTCATCAACAACAATGAGAGAATGTTTAGATTCAAATCAAACATAACGTGAATGTTGAGGATCCCTTAATTATGGAGTTGTATGACAATCACATATATTTGTGTCATAAAATTTTCATAATTTTCTAAGAGATCATTTGATGTTCTTGTTTCGTTGTCATAGTTGCTGGTTTGTCTCGATCATGTAATTATCTCGTGTTTAGTTTAGGATTGTCATGCATTAATCATATTTTGTCTTGTTTTCTGCCATGATTGCATGCTTGGTAATTTTCATGTTAGTTTAGTGTTTGATTGGCATCATTATAGTAATTAGTTTGGTTTCATTGCATGCATATTTGCTACTAATCTAGTTTTTGAGTTATGTAGAGTTTTGAGTACAGGGACCACGTTTGAAGAAGAAAATTCCTCTTCTTTGTTCATTCTCTAGTTTCGTTGCCACTATTGATGTAAATCCCTCTCCGAAACTTTGTAATTTTGATTTGGTTTGGAGTGGTAACACAGAGAGTTAGCGAAGAAGAGTCAACTCTGATTGTTTTTGTTTTTGTTTCTTATTGCTTTATTTTGGACTATTGAACTATTGGACTTTGGATATTTGTTTTGGGTGGTTTGGTTTATTATTTGATTAATGGTTACAAAATGAGTATGAATAATGGCAACATATTTTTCAAAACTCAAAAGATAGGCTTTGTGTTGGTCTCCCAATACCTCTATTTGAATCAATGTGGGGGCGACTCTCTTTTCAAAATCATTAGACTTGATTTTCAAACTCATAGAAACAATCACTTTTCAATAATAACTTGTCTCGATCATGTCATTGTCTCGTGTTTAGTTTAGGATTGTCACGCATTAATCATCTTTTGTCTTGTTTTCTGCTATGATTGCATGCTTGTTAATTTTCATGTTAGTTTAGTGTTTGATTAGGAATCATTATAGTTATTAGTTTGGTTTAATTGCATGCATATTTGTTACTAATCTAGCTTTTTAGTTGTGTGAAGTTTTGAGTACAGGGACCATGTATAAAGAAGAAAATTTCTCTCCTTTGTTCACTCTCTAGTTTGGTTACCACTATTGATGTAAACCACCACCCTGAAATTGGTCATTTTTATTTTGGTTGGAGTGGTAACATAGAGAGTTAGCAAAGAAGAGCCGATTCGGTTTGTTTTTTATTTTGTTTCTTATTGCTTTCTTTTGGACTATTGAACTATTGGACTTCGGATATTTGTTTTGGGTGGTTTGGTTTATTATTGATTAATGGTTGGATGTTTACAAAATGAATATCAATAATGGCACCATATTTTTCAAAACTCAAAAGATAGGCTTTATGTTGGTCTTCCAATACCTCTATTTTAATCAATGTGAGGACAACTCTCTTTTCAAAATCATTAGACTTGTTTTTCAAACACATAGAAACAATCACTTTTCAATAATCAGTTGTCTCGATCATGTCATGGTCTCGTGTTTAGTTTAGGATTGTCATGCATTAATCATATTTTGTCTTGTTTTCAACCATGATTGCATGCTTGTTAATTTTCATGTTAGTTTGTTGTTTGATAGGCATCATTATAGTTATTAGTTTGGTTTCATTGCATGCACATTTCTTACTAATTTAGTTTTTGAGTTGTGTGTAGTTTTGAGTACAGGGACCATATATGAAGAAGAAAATTCCACTTCTTTGTTCACTCTCTAGTTTTGTTACCACAATTGATGTAAATCCCCTCCCCGAAACTTTTTAATTTTGATTTCAGTTGAAGTGGTAACATAGAGAGCTAGCAAAGAAGAGTCGACTCTATTTGTTTTTGTTTTTGTTTCTTATTCCTTTATTTTGGACTATTGAACTATTGGACTTCGAATATTTGTTTTGGGTGGTTTGGTTTATTATTGATTAATGGTTGGATATTTACAAAATGAATATGAATAATAGGCTTTATGTTGGTCTCCCAATAGCTCTATTTTAATTAATGTGGGGACAACTCTCTTTTCAAAATCATTAGACTTGTTTTTCAAATTCATAGAAACAATCACTTTTCAGGAATCACTTGTCTCGATCATGTCATGGTCTCGTGTTTAGTTTAGGATTGTCATGCATTAATCATATTTTGTCTTGTTTTCTGCCATGATGGCTTGCTTGTTAATTTTCATGTTAGTTTAGTGTTTGATAGGCATCATTATAGTTATTAGTTTGGCTTCATTGCATGCATGTTTGTTACTAATCTACCTTTTTAGTTGTGTGGAGTTTTGGGTACAAGGACCATGTATGAAGAAGAAAATTTCTCTTCTTTGTCACTCTTTAGTTTTGTTGCCACTATTGATGTAAACCCCCTCCCTGAAACTTTGTAATTTTGATTTCGGTTGGAGTGGTAACATAGAGAGTTAGCAAAGAAAAGTCGACTCAGTTTGTTTTTGTTTCTGTTTCTTATTTCTTTATTTTGAACTATTGGACTTTGGATATTTGTTTTGGGTGGTTTGGTTTATTATTGATTAATGGTTGGATTTTTACAAAATGAATATGAATAATGGGAACATATTTTTCAAAACTCAAACGGTAGGCTTTGTGTTGGTCTCTCAATACCTCTATTTTAATCAATGTGGGGACAACTCTCTTTTCAAAATCATTAGATTTGTTTTTCAAACTCATAGAAACAATCACTTTTCAATAATCACTTGTCTCGGTCATGTCATGGTCTCATGTTTAGTTTAGGATTGTCATGCATTAATCATATTTGGTCTTGTTTTCTGCCCTGATTGCATGCTTGTTAATTTTCATGTTAGTTTAGTGTTTGATAGGCGTCATTATAGTTATTAGTTTGGTTTCATTGCATGCATATTTGTAACTAATCTAGCTTTTTAGTTGTGTAGAGTTTTGGGTACGGAGACCATGCATGAAGAATAAAATTTCTCTTCTTTGTCACTGTCTAGTTTTGTTGCCACTATTGATGTAAACCCCTTCCTCGAAACTTTATAATTTTGATTGGTTGGAGTGGTGACATAGAGAGTTAGCAAAGAAGAGTTTACTCGGTTTGTTTTTGTTTTTGTTTCTTATTTCTTTATTTTGAACTATTGAACTATTGGACTTTGGATATTTGTTTTGGGTGGTTTAGTTTATTATTGATTAATGGTTGGATTTTTTCAAAATGAATATCAATAATGACAACATATTTTCAAAACTCAAAAGGTAGGCTTTATGTTCGTTTCCCAATACCTCTATTTTAATCAATGTGGGGGTAACTCTCTTTTCAAAATCATTAGACTTATTTTTTTAACTCATATCAATAATCACTTGTCTAGATGTTGTCATTGTCTCGTGTTTAGTTGAGGATTGCCATGCATGAATCATATTTTGTCTTGTTTTCTGCCATGATTGCATGCTTGTTTATTTTCATGTTAGTTTAGTGTTTGATTGGCATTATTATAGTTATTAGTTTGGTTTCGTTGCATGCATATTTGTTACTAATCTAGGTTTGGAGTTGTGTGTTGTTTTGAGTACAGGGACAATGTATAAAGAAGAAAATTTCACTTATTTGTTCACTCTCTAGTTTTGTTGCTACTATTAATGTAGAGCCCCTCCCTGAAACTTTGTAATTTTGACTTCGGTTGGAGTGGTAACATAGAGAGTTAGCAAAGAAGAGTCGACTAGGTTTGTTTTTGTTTCTTATTGTTTTATTTTGGACTATTGAATATTTGTTTTGAGTGGTTTGGTTTATTATTGATTAATGGTTGGATGTTTACAAAATGAATATGAATATTGGGAACATATTTTTCAAAACTCAAAAGATAGCCTTTATGTTAGTCTCCCAATACCTCTATTTTTATCAATGTGGGGACAACTCTGTTTTCCAAATCATTAGACTTGTTTTTCAAACTCATAGAAACAATGACTTTTCAATAATCACTTGTCTCGATCATGTCATGGTCTCATGTTTACTTTTGGATTGTCTTGCATTAATCATATTTTGTCTTGTTTTCTGCCATGATTGCATGGTTGTTAATGTTCATGTTAGTTTAGTGTTTGAGAGGCATCATTATAGTTATTAGTTTGGTTTCATTGCATGCATATTTGTTACTAATCTAGCTTTTTAGTTGTGTGGAGTTTTGGGTACAGGGACCATGTATGAACAATAAAATTTCTCTTCTTTTTCACTCTCTAGTTTTGTTGCCACTATTGATGTAAACCCCCTCCCCGAAACTTTGTAATTTTGTTTTCGGTTGGAGCGGTAACATAGAGAGTTAACAAAGAAGAGTCGACTCAGTTTGTTTTTGTTTTTGTTTCTTATTTCCTTATTTTGAACTATTGGAGTTTGGATATTTGTTTTGGGTGGTTTGGTTTATTATTGATTAATGGTTGGATTTTTACAAAATGAATATAAATAATGGCAACATATTTTTCAAAACTCAAAAGGTAGGCTTTATGTTGGTTTCCCAATACCTCTATTTTAATCAATGTGGGGATAACTCTCTTTTCAAAATCATTAGACTTATTTTTTTAACTCATATCAATAATGACTTGTCTAGATCTTGTCATTGTCTCTTGTTTAGTTGAGGATTGCCTTGCATGAATCATATTTTGTCTTGTTTTCTGCCTTGGTTAGTTTAGTGTTTGATTGGCATCATTATAGTTATTCGGTTTGTTTCATTGCATGCATATGTGTTACTAATCCAGGTTTTGAGTTGTGTGGAGTTTTGAGTACAGAGACCATGTATGAAGAAGAAAATTTCAGTTCTTTATTCAATCTCTAGTTTTGTTGCCACTATTGATGTAGACCCCCTCCCCGAAACTTTGTAATTTTGATTTCGGTTGGAGTGGTAGCATAGAGAGTTAGCAAAGAAGTGTCGACTCGATTTGTTTATTTTTTGTTTCTTATTTCTTTATTTTGGACTATTGAAGTTTTGGATTTTGAATATTTGTTTTTGGTGGTTTGGTTTATTATTGATTAATGGTTGGATGTTTATAAAATGAATATGAATAATGGCATCATATTTTTAAATACTCAAAAGATAACCTTTATGTTGGTCTCCCAATACCTCGATTTTATTTAATGTGGGGACAACTCTGTTTTCCAAATCATTAGACTTGTTTTTCAAACTCATAGAAACAATTACTTTTCAATAATCACTTGTCTTGGTCATGTCATGGTCTCGTGTTTAGTTTTGGATTGTCTTGCATTAATCATACTTTGTCTTGTTTTCTGCCATGATTGCATGCTTGTTAATGTTCATGTTAGTTTAGTGTTTGAGAGGCATCATTATAGTTATTAGTTTGGTTTCATTGCATGCATATTAGTTACTAATCTAGCTTTTTAGTTGTGTAGAGTTTTGGGTACAAAGACCATGTATGAAGAAGAAAGTTCTCTTCTTTTTCACTCTTTAGTTTTGTTGCCACTATTGATGTAAACCCCCTCCCCGAAACTTTGTAATTTTGATTTCGGTTGGAGCGGTAACATAGAGAGTTAGCAAAGAAAAGTCGACTCGGTTTGTTTTTCATATTGTTTCTTATTTCTTTATTTTGAACTATTGAAGTATTGAACTTCAGATATTTGTTTTGGGTGGTTTGGTTTATTATTGATTAATGGTTGGATTTATACAAAATGAATATGAATAATGGCAACATATTTTTCGAAACTCAAAAGGTAGGCTTTGTGTTGGTCTCCCAATACCTCTATTCTAATCAATGATGGGACAACTCTTTTTTCAAAATCATTAGACTTGTTTTTCAAACTCATAGAAACAATCACTTTTCAATAATCACTTCTCTTGGTCATATCATGGTCTCGTGTTTACTTTAGAATTGTCATGCATAGATTATATTTTGTCTTATTTTCTGCCATGATTGCATGCTTGTTAATTTTCATGCTAGTTTTGTATTTGATAGGCGTCATTATAGTTATTAGTTTGGTTTCATTGCATGCATATTTGTTACTTATCTAGCTTTTTAGTTGTGTGGTGTTTTGGGTACAGAATTTTGATTTCGGTTGGAGTGGTAACATAGAGAGTTAACAAAGAAGAGTCGACTCGGTTTGTTTTTGTTTTTGTTTCTTATTTCTTTAGTTTGAACTATTGAACTATTGGACTATGGATATTTGTTTTGGGTGGTTTGTTTTATTATCGATTAATGGTTGGATTTTTACAAAATGAACATCAATAATGGCAACATGTTTTTCAAAACTCAAAAAGTAGGCTTTATGTTGGTTTCCCAATAGCTCTATTTTAATCAATGTGGGGATAATTCTCTTTTCAAAATCATTTGACTTGTTTTTCGAACTAATATCGATAATCACTTGTCTAGATCTTGTCATTGTCTCGTGTTTAGTTTAGGATTGTCATGCATGAATCATATTTTGTCTTGTTTAATTTTCATGTTAGTTTATTGTTTGATTGGCATCATTATAGTTATTCGTTTGGTTTCATTGCATGCATATTTGTTACTAATCTAGGTTTTGAGTTGTGTGGAGTTTTGAGTACAGGGACCATGTATGAAGAAGAAAATTCCACTTCTTTGTTCACTCTCTAGTTTTCTTGCCACTATTGATGTAGACCCCCTCCCCAGAACTTTGTAATTTTGATTTCGATTGAAGTGGTAACATAGAAAGTTAGCAAAGAAGAGTAGACTCATTTTGAATTTGTTTTGGTTTCTTATTGCTTTATTTTGGACTATTGTATTGGACTTTGAATATTTGCTTTGGGCGGTTTGGTTTATTTTGTTGATTAATGGTTGGATATTTTCAAAATGAATATGAATATTGGCAACATATTTGTAGACACCCCATTTTTGACCGTCCTCAAGGCTTGGACGTCACCGTTTGAACACCCGGTGATCATCCATGTTTGTGTTCGTTTGGAGTTCCTGGAGGTCTCGGCTACGTGCCCTGACTCAGGATCTCCGAACTCGATCGTTTTGTGTCTGGTTTTGCACCAAACACTTGTGTTTTGCCTTGGAGGGACAGAGAATGCCTTGTGAGGCATCCCCACACACCACCGGCAGTGGCTAGAGGCCACCGGCTGGTTTTTGTTTCCACCGGCATTGTTTGTGGCCGGTCGGCACTCTTTGTTGCCGGTCGGCAGTCATTTTTGTCAAAATGACATTTTTGGCCAGCCGACTACTGTTCATATGCTTTTGCAGATATTTTAGGACAGCTGTGTGGCATTTGGTTCCCCTCCATACACGTGTATGGAGGGATGCCCTCCTTGTAAGCTTGTTGTATAAGCTTTAGAAGTTTGTTGCCTATAAGAGAAGGGTCTCTTCTCTTGGCAAGGGGTGAGAGAATTTTGGAGAGAAAAACACAGAGAGAAGCTCTGGTTTTAGGGTTAGGGTTGATACGTATCTCCTATATCTCTTTTTCTCTCTTTATGTTCTAGGTGTTTTAGTCCATATTATTGCACACAAACACCTAGTGCTTCACCTTCCTTTGGCTACTGAGGTTCTAAGGGCTTGTTCTTGCTATTTTTGACTGGATTGAAGCTTAAGGAGGCAACAAGATCACCATTGTTGAAGAAAGGCTTCAAGGGTAAGAAACTAGTCCTTTTTTACCCCTTTTTTTGCATCCTATTTCTACCTATCTTAGAGCTGTTTTTGTGTTTAGTGTATAACATAAAAAAGTTCTGTTTTTAGACCCTCTTGATTGTTTGTTAAGAGTGTTTTGTGGTTTGGGTGTGTTTGACCACCCTTAGGCCTTGAAAGGCCCCATTTTTGTGCTATTTTGTGCAAGTATCGAGACTTTGGTGTTTGTGCCTCTTCACCACTGAAATTTTGAGGGATTTCAGTGGTGAAGATGGTGCCTTGAAGTCTCAAGAAGGAAAGGGCCACCCCCTCTCCTTGTTGTCCTTGAAAGGGACCCTTTTTGGCCTCTTGAGGGAGCATCATGTTAAAGTGTTTATTGGTCATGCCTTGGCTGCATTCCATGCTTATTATGCCATGATATAACCTTGTTGTGTGTTGGTTTTGGTACACCATGCATGCTTAGCATACCTACCATGTAATGCCTTGTTATTGCCTTAATATGCCTTAGGTTGTTAGCCTTTGTTCTAGCATGTTTTAGGTTTAGCCTTGTGAAGGTTTTGTGCTTATTTTGCCATGTTTTAGGTCTGTCCATGTTTGTTGGAGTCGATCTTGGCATGCATTATATAGCTCCTTTGTATTATGGCTTGTATGCTTCAAGTAGGTGAATGTGTAGCATGCATTGCTTGCATTAATCTAATGGTTTAGAACCATCCTACATGTCATTTCAGTCCCTTTGGTGTGTTTGTATGCTTGCCTTGGACACCTCTTTGATGCTTCAAAAGCTTGTGTTGTATGCTCCATGTTTTAGCATTTGTGCATGCCTTTGAATTGGAACCATTTAGATTCCATCTAGGTGGCCTTTTGGGCTTTGTTTTGTGTGCTAAAACTCTGTTTATGGTCGCTTAAGTCTTGCCATGTGTGGTTGTACTAAGTGTAGTCCATTGCCTCTTTAGCTTGCCTTAGTACTTGGGCCTTTTTTGCATGCTTATATTTATCTTGTTTAAGTTGGTTTGGCACCATGTTTTAACATGATTTTTAGAGCTTATGTTGCATGCTAATTGTCCATGATAGTCTCTTTTAAGTGTGCTTGAAAGTTGCTTGTTTAATGCTTAAGGTTTGGACCACAACATGTGCATGTGTGTATGTGTGTTTAGCCTTCATTTTTGGGCACTTTGGCCACTGTTTTGGGCCTGTTTAGAGTTGCCTAATTCATGTTTAAATCCACCTTTTACTTGGTTTGCATGCTTACTTTGCATGCTTGCTTGTATGCTTGCATAAGTGCATTGCATTACCATGGTTGCATACTAGTTAACATGTCTAGGATCGCATACATTGCGCATGCTTGGCCTCTTGAAGTGAGTGTGATAGAGGTTAGGCCTCCTTGTGTGATTATGTGGTTTGCATTGCATTTGAAATTGAAGTTGCACACTTGGTTTTTGGGCCATCATGCATGGAAATGCGCGATTGGTGGTCCAAGAACCAAGGACCATGTCCCTTTGAGTCCTTAACATGATAGGGGACATGATTGGTGCATACATTGTTTGAATTGTATTGCCATGCAAGTTTTGCCCTCTGCTGCTGTGAGTTGCAGGTTCTGCAGGAATTCTTTGCCAACCGGCAGTATTCAGTGCCGACCGGCAGCATATCATCAGCCGATGGATGCATCTTCTGCCGATGACAACCATTTATTGCCGGTGGCCATTCTGCTCAGCCGATAGTGATCCCCAGCATCTGAAGAAGCATCTCTGAGACTTTGGCAGTCTTCAGAAGGGCAGAGCAGGGAAAACAGAGGCAGACTATGCATGGCAGTGCGATTCCGAGCAAGTCCTGAGCATGCGTTGCATCTGGCTCTCCTCCCGAGGCGGTTTATTGTTTTCCCTAGTTTAGTTAGTTGTTAACTAATTAGGCAATTTGTAATATTTAATTAGCTTGCGTAGTTAATTAATTTGTATTATTTATTTGGTCCCTCCGAGCGAGGGCGAATTTGTAATAAGTGTGGGTGCGTGTGTGTGCATGTCTTCCAACCCCCACTTCTTTCTCCCTTTTACTTACCTGCTTTTGATGGTTAGTATTAGGGCATATTTAAATTAGCATACCTTATGCTGTGCATGCGTGCATCCATACATTTGTCTTGCATGCACCGGGCTCGGCGCATCATACAAACTGCATTGTATTTTCAATTCCAAATTGAATACGTGTTACTTGTAGCATTTCACATGCCATGTTTAGATTAGCCGAGCCTATTCTAGCTACATTTTGCCTGTGTTGCATTAGCCATCTTAACATGAACTAGGATCATGCATATGATTACTAACTAGTTTCTGTTTTGGCTTGGAGTACTAGGTAAGCTTTTATGCTTTAGCATATCGCATGCGTGTGAATGCTGCCATAACAGCATGATTACCATGTGGCTAAGTGCCTTATATGAGATAAACTGCTTGATTGCCTGTGTGTGAAGGTTGGATTGTTTGAGTTGGAAAAAATCGTTGAGATCCGTGTTTTAGCCTACTTGCGAGTAGCAAATTCCAAAGCGCTTTTCAAAACAAACGGATATGCAATGCTTGTTTCCAAATTAGGCAATCTAGTCTATACTTGTTTGCTGTGCGCATAATATAGTAATTCTGGGCTAATAACTGGAATAAGAACACATAACGTTTTCAAAATCGGATATCATGGTTAGTAGAGGCCGGTCTTCAGACCGGGCGAAAGGGGGTGCTCATAGCTGACCTTCCCCGATCGTACCCAAGCTCCCGAGCCAAGACAACTTTGGTGATGACGGACACGTGGCCTTCGGCACCGAGTCAGGGTTTCCTAAATTTCCCATTTTAAAAAATATTTAGGTGGCGACTCTATATCTAGCAAAGCAGTCCATGTTTGGCACTTCTTTTCAAAATCTGTTTTTCTCAAAAACGATTTGCCAGAGTTGGACTCTTTGGTTCAGATTACGAACCGCAACAAACAAAAAGGAGGGGAGTCCGAACTGTAGCCGAGGTCCCTCGCGGGCTTGTTTACAGTTTCTGGCGACTCTGCTGGGGATTTTAGAGAGTTTGACTCGAACTCGTGATATCCTGTTTTGACTACACTTATGTGTTTCTTTGCATTGCATGTGCATTGGTGCGCCTAGGACACCGTGTTAGCCATCTGCTATTCCTGAGCGGTTTGCTGGAGGCTTGTCTTGTCAAGGCATGACCATAAGGCTGACCGGTTGCGGGCTCTGCCAGTATGGGAACACAAACCCCGGTTCTACCGGGGCACCCTTTTTGACCATTCGACCTAGTGCATATCGAAATCCATAGTGACCATTCCAAACTAGGACAGGTTGCTTACCCGATATAGGTTGTTTGAAACCGCTGCGTGCATAGTGAAACCCTAGCTCTTGACAAAATAGGACAGGGAAACCCTACCCCAACATAGGGGTGTATTGGCTCTCATTTACCTGCTATGTGCTTTTAGAGTGTATCTCTACAGGGAACACACATATCAGTTTGCGAGATTGGGTATCAGGCCCGAAGGCACCAGTATCAGTGTTGTTGAGAATCGGTTATGTCTGCGGGTATCAGTTCAGTTTTGAACAGTGATTCTGGGGAACAGTGATCAGTAGTAGAGTGCAGTTGATCGGCTACACCCGTGTTTGATCTGTTTGGGGCTGAAATACTGCTTGTTTTCCGTTTCAGTTCAGAGATTCAGAGAGCTGATCCAGAACAGCTAGTGTCTTCTCCTTGCCGCGACAGGACTTAGTATGACGCAGAATCCAGAAGAGATCATGGTCATGACGGCCGCGTTGGATCAAGGAATCACCCTACACAGTGAGACTACTGTTGATATGCCACATCCACCCAGATCGCCGGTTGCACACCCAGTCTGGGCCCCTCAGCTATATCAGGCTCGTGAGCCTACTACATTTGAACTAATGGGGATGATAGGTGATCTCCAGAGGTCTGTGGCGGATCTCGCCTATGGGATGTCAGCTTCACCGTCAGCTGCACCGTACGCCGGGAGCTTTGTACCCCAGGAGCCCCCGCTGTTGGGCCGAATTGTTATTGAACTTAGTCAACCGGAGATGGCCTCCAGTTATAACAATGACGTGTCAACATCAACCCAAACCCTCAATCAGGCCGAGGCCAGAGGTAAAGATAAAATGAAGACAGATGCCGACCCTATCGAACAGCTGCTGTGGGCAGTCGAGGCTATGAAAGCCGGGGGGATAAACAAGCAACAGATATCTGCAGTCATGACAAAAGCTGTGGAGGACGCTTTCCCCACTCCACCTGAGGGCAGTTCCAGTCAATCAGAAAACCGGGATAGGCCCCGTCATGCCAAAACAGTTCTTCCCGCTCCCAACCCTGTACCCGGGAAAGATCAGAAAATGAAGGCCACACCTACCGACCCGTTCGCTAGTGTATCTGGCAAGAGTGCTCAGGCTCCAAAGTACCTGCCCCGAGGGCACAGGGTCTTCCATCCTCTCTACATGCCTTTGTCTAGGGCACTTTTTATTTTGGCCAAAAAGGGGCATCTTAAACCCTTGGAGCCTCGACCCCTACCGAAGAGTCTCCCTGCTACTCATGATGCTGCTCTGTACTGTGCGTACCACCAGCAAACCGGCCATGCCACTGATAATTGCTTCCGCTTCCGTCATGAGGTACAGGATTTGATTGACAACGAGGTTATCCTCCCCCCCACCTCAGCAAAGTCCGTCACCACCCAGTTGTTGGATTTTGAGGACACAGATACTGCGAGTATGTAATCAGAAGGTGAACCGCCTGCGGGCAGTGCCTGGCGCATTTTGGATGTGGCGTTTGGCACGCATTTTTGAGCATCTGCCAATGCTAGTTTTGTAAATTCTGACTTGGGTGTCGAGTCAGTCTTTTGTTTTGTTTTGAGCCTGTCTATCTGTATTGAGTCAGTCTTTCTGCTTACAGGGTATGTCTTGTTGTAATGAGTCAGTCCCTCTTGTATAGTGTATCAGGTGATTTCGGGGTTGTTGCCTCAAACACCGTTTTGTCTTGTAATTAGTTGTTTTTGCTTTTTGAGCCTGTTGCTGCCGAGGAGCCAGTTATACCAACAAATCTGAATGAAACAGCTGTGGCTATCACGTTCCGTACTTGTCCCTATTTGAGTCAGCCGTGCCAGAGGATGCGAATGGAACGACAGTACATACCACCTACTCTCTTGTGTCTTAAATATCGTTGTAATGACCTAAGCTTTTCATAAAAACCCTTTTTGAACACTGCGGTGATAAAAACGAAGAGGAAGGAATTCCTCGGGTTTTGCAAAATTTTGATCATTTTGAGAGAAAGAGAGGCATGCTAAGCTTTTAATGAATGAAGTCATGCTTGTCGACGTGAGTACTGAGAAGGATCCTGGTTTGATCCAGACTGGTTCCACACTATCTTCTGTGCGAGCGATTTGTCGCTTTCTTAAAAACTTTCAAAAACGAAATGTTTCGCGCAGTCTTGTGAAGACCTGTGTGGAATTGCTCTTGAGATTGTGCAGCCTAGGATCACTCTCAGCCTCGAGATTCAATTTATCTGTTTCGAACCTTGAATCCGTTCAAAACGTTCAACAGTGCCATGAAATGCCTGTGTGGCCCATTTTGAGGCAGCCCTCGAGCAAGAGGCATCAAAGTCAGATCAAGGAGATCAGATCCCACCCGGCAAGGCTCGTGAAGCAGCTGTGATGGATTCTTCTGCAAATCAACGCAGTAGTCGTTCTCCCGGACACAGAGAGGCTTCAGTTTCAAAAAACCATTTGGCATGGACTTGTTACACTTTTACCCTTTGAGAGGCTCGCTGGGCCGAAAACCCAGAAGGGCGACCCAGGCAAAAGTTAGAGCAAAGAAAAAAGAAATAAAAAGAGACGAAAAAAAAAAAAAAAAAAAGAAGCAGGAGAGGAAAAAGAACAAAAAAAAATAGATAAAATAGCAAAAGAAATAAATAAAAAATGAAAATGCGAAAGAAGAGAAAAGAAAAGAAAAAGAAAAAGAAAAACATAGCTCGCAAGGTCGAAAACCCGCATTGGGCACCTTAGCAAAAATTAGAGCCTAAACAGTGAAGGTTAAAATACCTGAGTGTACCTTAACCGGAACTACGTAAGGCTTGATTCCCAAGTTTGGGATACGTAGGCAACTTCATCCTGAAGTCCAGCCCCCAACGCTTTCATAGCGTCTCAGTCCATGTCATGGTTTTGACCACCTGTGTCTCCTCCGAATCCGATGTCTTGGTTACAGCGGCTGGAACTACGTAATCAACTTCCTCCTGAAGCCTAAACACCAACACCTTCCAGGTGACTGTGTCCATATATTGGTTCAGACCGTCGCCTTCGGAGATCAGTCGTCGTCAATAAAGACCGTTTACGAAAATGCCGCGGCATCATCCAAACAAGGGGCAACTTTCCGTTGCCATCCAATGCCATAAGTTGCCCTGAGTTGCCGTCCAGACCAGGGGCAACTTTCCGTTGCCTTATCCCCCTTTAAGCAAGGGGCAATTTGTCTTCAATCCGAGGTTGCGCATCTCGAGGGTAAGTTCCGTGCTCGTCGAGCATCGATTGTTTGTAAAAAATAGTTTTTGAAAATTTTTACTGAAGTTGACTATTTTCTCGAAAACTATTTCATTTTCCAAAACCGGACCATCTTCTTGGACCCAAAAAGGAGAATTTTCAGTGCTCACAGCCTGATTTGCATGATTTTGAATCAAAAATCGAACAAGTATGTTAATCCAACTCTCATTTTGATCAAAACTGTTTTAGAAAACAAAGAATGGTCAAAGTGACGAACTAGGGGCACAATTGAGTCAGGTCTTCTGTCTTTCCCCCATCAACATACTCGCCAGAAAGGCACCCTATCTACCAGAAGAAGTGGCTGCAAGCTCGCTGTATCGGGCATGAGCCCACAACCTCTCGTTTACCCATCAACCGCTCTGGGAAGGGATTGAAAATGAGAGATTAAAGAATAGAGAGGTGTAAGTTGAGAGAAAAGTGAGCGAGAGGGTTTTGAGAGAACCGAGCCTGAGGGTCGAGTGATGTGAGTATCACAAATCAGAAAGGGTGGGAATAATACCTGGAGGAATTGGCTCCTCGAGATTTGAGGTCTTTTTGTAAACATGTCCGTGTGTCGTGTCTTTTGATTTATCGGTCTCGATTTTAGCTTTGAGTCTTTTTCGAGCATGTTTCGTTATGATAGGTCGCGTGCCTTTTGTTTCTTTGTTTGAGTCTGCCTCGCTATGTTCTGTGGTAGGCTCGACACCCCGGTTGAAAACCCTTCTTTATTTCAAGAAGAAAATCGTTCGTGCTCAGAATGCTGTGCCATTCTCTACATTTAGGCGAGGCAGGAGAAAGAAAGGGAAATTTGGGACATTCGAGCGTGTTTCAACTCCAACTATTTCAGTTTTGCGATCCGTCTTGTCAGATTGGGTTATTTGTTCAGGGTTTGCTGTGTGCAGAATGAACCGAATGCTGTGTTATAGGCTGTATGCAGATCAATCCCCAGTAGAGTATGGGCTGTATATTCAGTTTGAGTAGTGGTTTGCATGAGTGGTTTGCCGTTAGTTGGTTGGTTATCTGATTATCATAGTGCAAGTGTTCAATTTTCAAACAACAGATCAATATCATTTACATTTGAGGTGTAATATGAAGCAATGCAGTGCAAGGTATGAAATGCGCAGATATAAACAACTTTTAGACAAAAGTTTGTTTCATTTCATATAACCTTTTTCAAGTACAAAGTTTTGGGAACAAAATCTGCCTGTGGCAGTACATGGTAACCTAACTACCAAAAAGAGAAAAAGTACAAAAAAGAAGACAAAAAAAAGCAGCAAAAATCTGAAGCAGCATCAGTGGTCTCATGCCTAGGGATCCGTCCTCGTCCTCTTCCTGGGCAGAAGCCCAGGAGCATCACCAGGAGCATCGCCGTCTAAGTCTGAGCCTGAGCTGTCCCCGGTCTCCTCCTCAGATGACTCCGCCTCCGCCTCCGCCTCTGCCTCCGACTCGTCATCTGGAACTGGAGCCCGCGAGCTGCTCCCGACATGAGTGCGCCCCCCTCTGGTGCGGGGATATACTCTGCCATCCCGGGTAGAAATGGGAGGTCCAGCTGGAGCGCCACCCACCGGAGGAATCTGGAAGGGAGGCTGAAAAAAACATGAAAGGCAAATACATCAGGATGCTGTGAGCAGTTTATCAGTGCAGAATGCAGTGTATGAGTACAGTGTGTGGATGCCGTGAGCAGTTTATCAGTGCAGAATGCAGTGTATGAGTACAGTGTGTGGATGCCGTGAGCAGTTTATCAGTACAGAATACGGTGTATGAATACAGTGTATGTATGCTGTGAGCAGTGAATCAGTGCAGGGCGCAGTGTGTAAGTATCGTGTATCAGATGTCGTGAGCAGTTTATCAGATGTTGTGTTGTGCATCAGATTATGTAAAGCAGTTTGTGTATGGTTTGAGGCTGTGGTCAGAAAGAACATACCGGAATGCTGTAAAGGGCTAGGAGGTCGAAGATCCGCTGTAGCATCCCCATCATGGAGGCATTCATCTCCAATGACTGCCGGGTGTACTCGGAAGACGCCTGCAAAAGTATCAGATACATCAGTATTCTGCGGAATATCGAATAAACTGAAATGAAATAACTATACAAGAATGCAGTAATACATACCGGAGGCAAGTCGGGAACACCGACAAACTCGTGATCAGCCGGCGGAGGAGCAAAGGGGATCTGGTAGGTCACCCCACCCTGCCCTCTGAAAGTCAATGAAGTGGGCAGAGCAGGCCAACCGGTCCCTCGTCCTCTCTGAACTCCGCCCCTACCGCGGACTCGAGCTCTCCTCGGCCCTCCAGCTCCTGCTCCAGCCGCTGGTGCCGCAGGTCTCTCTCTCTCTGCTCGGCGGCCGCCGCTCAGAGGTCGCATGATGAAGGTCCGGATGTACTCCGAGTAATCGCCCTCGCCTCTGAAGCCGTCTGCCTCCCAGCCAAGGGTGTAGTCCGCCATCTGCTCGGTGGTGAATCTCTCGGTATCCCTCATATGCTCAGGAGGGTGCATCGGAACTATCTACTCCGGTAAACCCAGGGTCTGGCGCAAGAAACGCTCACCCAGGTACCAAGCCCGACAGACCGGGCCCTCCAGCAGAATCCAGTAACGCGAGGTCTCATCGGCACCGGCAAACCGATCTCGCATCACGGCTGGCAAAGGAGCCCAAGGCTGCCAGGTGATCTGAAATTGAAATATAGTTTGTTATCTACTGTTGTTGAAACATGCAGTGGAAAGACGAAGCTTAAATGAACTGCAAGTAAAACATACCTCCGCGGGGGTGATGGTGTCAAAGTAGCGGCAGAAGAAGCTAAATGTCTCTCGGGGCCTCCGCACGCACCTCCCGTCAAAGCGGTGCGAGAACGGGACGACAAGAGGGGTCTCTGCGTCAGGTACGGGAGCAAGCCTAGGAAAGTAGGCGTAAACCCACAACTGCAAGGTAAATACCAGTGCATTTATCAGATAAAGCAGAATATAGAATAAAAAGCAGAAATAGCAGAGCCGTGTGTTGTGCAGTGTATTGGGCAGAGTATACAGTGTGAGCAGTGTACAATCAGTGTGAAGCAGAGTATGTGTGTGCCGTGTGTACAGTATACAGCAAGTGTAAAGCAAACTACAGTGTGTGCAGTGTGCAGAGTACAGAAAATATAGGACAGAAATGAATGGCAGAAAAAGAAATGTACCTCCCAAGCACGCCAGTAGCCCCCGAGCAACTGTCCGCTGCCGCGGGAGGCTGAGCTCATATAACCATAGAGAGTGGCCAGAGCGGTGCCACCCCAGTCGAAATGTAAGATGTCCCTGACGTCCACCACTGCGCTGAGCAGGCAGAGAGGCACGGTGTTCGCCCGGTCAGCGAAAATGGTCGTCCCAAACAAGAACATGAGGAAGCCGCGTGCGTATCGCTCCATGGCCTCCTGAGTCATCGGGGCTGCACCAACAAGGAGGGGCTGGACCCTGAACTACACCTCAAACCAGGAGTATCGGACGAAGCCAGGACGCGCAAGAGGCGGTGCCGCGCTGAGCAAGTAGACCTGAGCCGCGGTCCACTCGTCCATGTCAATGTCAAAGGGGATCGGATCACCCCCTACCCCGATGCCTGTAAGCATCGAGAAATCATAAGGGGTCATCGTCATGTCCCCAGTCGCAGACAAATGGAACGAATCGATGGTGTCCCACCACCTCTCCACCAGAGCGGCGAGGAGAGGTCTGCGTGTAGTGAGCCTGGAGAGTCCTCTGCAGAATGCGCCAAAGCCGGCCTGGTCCACGATATGGCGAACTGCGTCGGGAAGCTCGGCGTACCACTCGCGAGCGATAGTGTTCCCATACCCGCGGATGGTATGGGAATCTCCCTGTTTTCAAACAAATAGTTGCGAAGCAATATAAAATGTACAGTTTTGAAGAAACAGTCAAAATCAGTGCAAGTTTGGCATGCGTGCGTATTTTCAGATTCAAACAGATACCGGGTGCCGGTGTGCTTACAGTGAACTACAACGTGTGATGCGTCAGCGTGTTTGAGTGGTTCAGTGCAAATGTGGCATGCGTGCATATTTTCATATTCAAACAGATACCGGGTGCCGGTGTGCTTATAGTGAACTACAACGTGTGATGCGTCAGCGTGTTTGAGTGGTTCAGTGCAAATCTGGCATGCGTGCAAGTTTTTCAAATTCAAGCAGATGCTGGGTGTTGGTGAGTTTGCAGTGAAATACGGTGTGTGCCGTGTGTTGAGCGGTTCAAGGCTAGTGCAGTGTGTGCGCACGTGTGAGTCTTGAGCAGATAATCAGTTGCAAGTGCGTTTGTAATCAACTACAATATACAGTGTATCAGTGTATCAGAACTAAGCAGTTAAAGACTGTAATCAGCTATGGCAGTTGACAGTTTAACCTTCTACATTGCAGAAAATAAAACAGAGAAAGAAAGTTACCTCGGAAGCGCCGAAGGATAGGTGAGAGGCAGGCTCACGTAGCAGAAGCTCGGGATCCAACGCCATGTCGAAACTCCTGAACTGGCGCAGTCCGTCGGGTGGCAGAACGTGGATCGCCGGCCGGTAGGTCGCCGGGTCGAACGGGCGCTCGCTCAAAGGTAGGAGCTCGACCTCGGGATCCATCTCGTGATCCGGGGGAGTCCCACCGCGTGGAATGTCATCCGCCATGTCAGGAATGATGAGAAAATAGCCGGAGGGAGGAAAACCGGGATAGAATATGGAAAGTCAACCGAAAAGTCAACCCCGAGAGGGTCGGAAAATGGCCGGAAAGGTCGGGATGTGGAAAGGCACGGAAATGGAGAGGAAAGTGAGGGGAACAAACCCCAAAAAGGTGGAAATGGCAAAAGAGGCATCGAAACAAAGATTTGTTCGATTGAAAATGTCCGAAACGCGAAGGAAATCGCGAATCCGACGACGAAACGGGCTTAGAACGCGAAGAAAACAAGGAAATGAGGAAGAAAAAAGACTCTAGGGAGAGAGAGGGGTCGTTTTCAAGAAGGATAATGAAAAGAATAGGGTTTGGAACCCTAAATGTCGAATCTGCCCCGATGCAGGAACTTTTTGTCGGTCGGCAACATTTTGTGCCGATCGGCAACATTTTGTGCCGATGGAATTATTTTGTAGTCGGTGGACAGCCGGTGGCTTCCCCTTCCGGCCGGTGGTGTTCCCACAACCTTGTTTAGGCCATATGAGTGGTTTTTGGTCTTCATAGCTCGAGAAAGTGCAAGAAAGTGTATCTCCGACGCTCAACTGGCCTTCGTTTTGACCTCGGACCGCGTCTTCTGTGCGTAGCACTCAAAATCATGCAATGATTGTATCCTTTTGTATCCTTTTACCTTTTACAAAACTCAAAAGTTGCCCCGTGTGCGTTGCATGCTTCCGTCATACTGTTCGGCGCGTCGTATCGCACCGTCATGCCCACCCCTCATGCATTGTCATGCATATCAAAAGACGTGCGTTGTCACGCACTTTAGTTCATTCGCATTGTCATGCATCTTTCGATCTACATTTCAGTTCAGGCCTTGTGGCATGCGTGCCTCAATTTCCATGAGGCATGCGTGTCTCATTTGCATTGTTTTGCATTGTGTGTGACATGCGTGTCTCACTTACATCTCACATTCCATGAGGCATGCGTGTCTCACTTACATCTTATATCTCACTTATTATTTTACATTCCGTGTGGCATGCGTGTCACACTTGCATCATTTTGCATCTTATGAGGCATGCGTGTCTCATTTGTATTATTTTACATTCCGTGTGGCATGCGTGTCACACTTGCATCATTTTGCATCTTATGAGGCATGCGTGTCTTATTTGTATTATTTTGCATCTTGTGAGGCACGCGTGTCACATTTGCATCATGCCTCATCTTCATTGGCACGTGTGCCTCATTTGCATCGGCACGTGTGCCTCATTCTCATCGGCACGTGTGCCTCATTCTCGTCGGCACGTGTGCCTCATTCTCGTCGGCACGTGTGCCTCATCTTCATCGGCATGCGTGTCTCATTTCCATTGGCATGTGTGCCCCATCTTCATTGGCATACGTGTCTCATTTCCATTGGCATGCGTGTCACATTTTCGTTGGCATGCATGTCGTCATTTGCATTGGCATGCGTGCCTCATTTGCATTGTCTTACATTCCTTGCGACCTGCGTTGTCTTGCTTTCATTTGCATTGTCATGCATGTTGCTAACGACATTGTACCTGTTAAGTTTGTTTTCTTTTCAGGCACGATATTGTATGTACGGTTCATTTGAGGCCGGTGCAACCGGACGAGCCGCACAGGTATTGTATCCTCCGAGTGAGACGTACTGAGAATTGCATAATTCTCTTACATCCTTTCTGCATTGTAGTGTAGTCTGGTGTATGCTAGCTTAAAACTGTTGCATGTGTGCTTCGTTACAGCTTTCTTTGCATGATCATAAGTTATGCTCGGCTTCTTGCATTTTTAGTTGCATTTTGCCCCTGCCTTCGGGCGCATACCTTGTTTGTCTTGCATGTTTGTCCAAGTCTTCGGCCTTGTCAAAAATGGGTTGTCTCTGGGCTTTGACATTCACTCCCGTCATTGTTATGACTTTCGAGTTCTGTCAAAGAGGGGCAACTGTAGACACCCCATTTTTGACCGTCCTCAAGACTTGGACGTCACCGTTTGAACACCCGGTGATCATCCATGTTTGTGTTCGTTTGGAGTTCCCGGAGGTCTCGGCTACGTGCCCTGACTCAAGATCTCTGAACTCGACCGTTTTGTGTCTGGTTTTGCACCAAACACTTGTGTTTTGCCTTGGAGGGACAGAGAATGCCTTGTGAGGCATCCCCATACACCACCGGCAGTGGCTAGAGGCCACCGGCTGGTTTTTGTTTCCACCGGCATTGTTTGTGGCCGGTCGGCACTCTTTGTTGCCGATCGGCAGTCATTTTGTCAAAATGACATTTTTGGCCAGCCGACTACTGTTCATATGCTTTTGCAGATATTTTAGGACAGCTGTGTGGCATTTGGTTCCCCTCCATACACGTGTATGGAGGGATGCCCTCCTTGTAAGCTTGTTGTATAAGCTTTAGAAGTTTGTTGCCTATAAGAGAAGGGTCTCTTCTCTTGGCAAGGGGTGAGAGAATTTTGGAGAGAAAAACACAGAGAGAAGCTCTGGTTTTAGGGTTAGGGTTGATACATATCTCCTATATCTCTTTTTCTCTCTTTATGTTCTAGGTGTTTTAGTCCATATTATTGCACACAAACACCTAGTGCTTCACCTTCCTTTGGCTACTGAGGTTCTAAGGGCTTGTTCTTGCTATTTTTGACTGGATTGAAGCTTAAGGAGGCAACAAGATCACCATTGTTGAAGAAAGGCTTCAAGGGTAAGAAACTAGTCCCTTTTTACCCCTTTTTTTGCATCCTATTTCTACCTATCTTAGAGCTGTTTTTGTGTTTAGTGTATAGCATAAAAAAGTTCTGTTTTTAGACCCTCTTGATTGTTTGTTAAGAGTGTTTTGTGGTTTGGTTGTGTTTGACCACCCTTAGGCCTTGAAAGGCCCCATTTTTGTGCTATTTTGTGCAAGTATCGAGACTTTGGTGTTTGTGCCTCTTCACCACTGAAATTTTGAGGGATTTCAGTGGTGAAGATGGTGCCTTGAAGTCTCAAGAAGGAAAGGGCCACCCCCTCTCCTTGTTGTCCTTGAAAGGGACCCTTTTTGGCCTCTTGAGGGAGCATCATGTTAGAGTGTTTATTGGTCATGCCTTGGCTGCATTCCATGCTTATTATGCCATGATATAACCTTGTTGTGTGTTGGTTTTGGTACACCATGCATGCTTAGCATACCTACCATGTAATGCCTTGTTATTGCCTTAATATGCCTTAGGTTGTTAGCCTTTGTTCTAGCATGTTTTAGGTTTAGCCTTGTGAAGGTTTTGTGCTTATTTTGCCATGTTTTAGGTCTGTCCATGTTTGTTGGAGTCGATCTTGGCATGCATTATATAGCTCCTTTGTATTATGGCTTGTATGCTTCAAGTAGGTGAATGTGTAGCATGCATTGCTTGCATTAATCTAATGGTTTAGAACCATCCTACATGTCATTTCAGTCCCTTTGGTGTGCTTGTATGCTTGCCTTGGACACCTCTTTGATGCTTCAAAAGCTTGTGTTGTATGCTCCATGTTTTAGCATTTGTGCATGCCTTTGAATTGGAACCATTTAGATTCCATCTAGGTGGCCTTTTGGGCTTTGTTTTGTGTGCTAAAACTCTGTTTATGGTCGCTTAAGTCTTGCCATGTGTGGTTGTACTAAGTGTAGTCCATTGCCTCTTTAGCTTGCCTTAGTACTTGGGCCTTTTTTGCATGCTTATATTTATCTTGTTTAAGTTGGTTTGGCACCATGTTTTAACATGATTTTTAGAGCTTATGTTGCATGCTAATTGTCCATGATAGTCTCTTTTAAGTGTGCTTGAAAGTTGCTTGTTTAATGCTTAAGGTTTGGACCACAACATGTGCATGTGTGTATGTGTGTTTAGCCTTCATTTTTGGGCACTTTGGCCACTGTTTTGGGCCTGTTTAGAGTTGCCTAATTCATGTTTAAATCCACCTTTTACTTGGTTTGCATGCTTACTTTGCATGCTTGCTTGTATGTTTGCATAAGTGCATTGCATTACCATGGTTGCATACTAGTTAACATGTCTAGGATCGCATTACATTGCGCATGCTTGGCCTCTTGAAGTGAGTGTGATAGAGGTTAGGCCTCCTTGTGTGATTATGTGGTTTGCATTGCATTTGAAATTGAAGTTGCACACTTGGTTTTTGGGCCATCATGCATGGAAATACGCGATTGGTGGTCCAAGAACCAAGGACCATGTCCCTTTGAGTCCTTAACATGATAGGGGACATGATTGGTGCATACATTGTTTGAATTGTATTGCCATGCAAGTTTTGCCCTCTGCTGCTGTGAGTTGCAGGTTCTGCAGGCATTCTTTGCCGATCGGCAATATTCAGTGCCGACCGGCAGCATATCATCAGCCGATGGATGCATCTTCTGCCGATGACAACCATTTATTGCCGGTGGCCATTCTGCTCAGCCGATAGTGATCCCCAGCATCTGAAGAAGCATCTCTGAGACTTTGGCAGTCTTCAGAAGGGCAGAGCAGGGAAAACAGAGGCAGACTATGCATGGCAGTGCGATTCCGAGCAAGTCCTGAGCATGCGTTGCATCTGGCTCTCCTCCCGAGGCGGTTTATTGTTTTCCCTAGTTTAGTTAGTTGTTAACTAATTAGGCAATTTGTAATATTTAATTAGCTTGCGTAGTTAATTAATTTGTATTATTTATTTGATCCCTCCGAGCGAGGGCGAATTTGTAATAAGTGTGGGTGCGTGTGTGTGCATGTCTTCCAACCCCCACTTCTTTCTCCCTTTTACTTACCTGCTTTTGATGGTTAGTATTAGGGCATATTTAAATTAGCATACCTTATGCTGTGCATGCGTGCATCCATACATTTGTCTTGCATGCACCGGGCTCGGCGCATCATACAAACTGCATTGTATTTTCAATTCCAAATTGAATACGTGTTACTTGTAGCATTTCACATGCCATGTTTAGATTAGCCGAGCCTATTCTAGCTACATTTTGCATGTGTTGCATTAGCCATCTTAACATGAACTAGGATCATGCATATGATTACTAACTAGTTTCTGTTTTGGCTTGGAGTACTAGGTAAGCTTTTATGCTTTAGCATATCGCATGCGTGTAAATGTTGCCATAACAGCATGATTACCATGTGGCTAAGTGCTTATATGAGATAAACTGCTTGATTGCCTGTGGGTGAAGGTTGGATTGTTTGAGTTGGAAAAACTCGTTGAAATCCGTGTTTTAGCCTACTTGCGAGTAGCAAATTCCAAAGCGCTTTTCAAAACAAACGGATATGCAATGCTTGTTTCCAAATTAGGCAATCTAGTCTATACTTGTTTGCTGTGCGCATAACATAGTAATTCTGGGCTAATAACTGGAATAAGAACACATAACGTTTTCAAAATCGGATATCATGGTTAGTAGAGGCCGGTCTTCAGACCGGGCGAAAGGGGGTGCTCATAGCTGACCTTCCCCGATCGTACCCAAGCTCCCGAGCCAAGACAACTTTGGTGATGACGGACACGTGGCCTTCGGCACCGAGTCAGGGTTCCTAAATTTCCCATTTTAAAAAATATTTAGGTGGCGACTCTGTATCTTGCAAAGCAGTCCATGTTTGGCACTTCTTTTCAAAAATCTGTTTTTCTCAAAAACGATTTGCCAGAGTTGGACTCTTTGGTTCAGATTACGAACCGCAACAAACAAAAAGGAGGGGAGTCCGAACTGTAGCCGAGGTCCCTCGCGGGCTTGTTTACAATATTTTTCAAAACTCAAAAGATAGCCTTTATGTTGGTCTCTCAATACCTCTATTTTTATCAATGTGGGGACAGCTCTCTTTTCCAAATCATTAGACTTGTTTTTTAAACTCATAGTGTTAAGTGTTAGGGGTAGTTTGATCTTTATGTATTATTCTTATTAGTATAAATAGTTGTGTGTGAGGGGGAAACCTTATGTTTTTTGAATTAAGGAATACAGCATCTCTCTCTCTCGTTATTCTTTTTCTTCCTCTTCTTCTCCTTCTTCTTCTCCTTCTTTTTCTTATCATCTATACATTCAACATGGTATTAGAGCAATATCTTCCTCCTTGAAGATGATTCCTCTCATTCTTTAGGTACATCTATCACAGCAAAAATATATATATATATATATATATTAGCATGCTCAAAATATAATGGGTATTAACCCTGTAATCTTCTTTTGATGTTTTGGTCATTCTTGATTGCTTTTTCTAATTTTTTTGATTTTTCGTCAATTTTGGGTGATTTTTCAAAAGTTACTGTTTGAACCCTTTTTGCTTGGTTTTGTCCCTTCCTCTCACACCTGTGGGAGCCGACAGGAACCCTTAAAGGGTTTACTGTCCTTGGTTTGAGGTATTTTGGCCCTACCTTGGCTTTTTCTATGTTTTGGATGGTCTGTTTCAGTTTTTTGGGCTTGTAGGTGATCTGTTACTATGTTCTGGGATAATCTTGCCCTTTTTTAGCCTTAAAAGGTGAGTTGCTGTCCTGGTTTAGTGTTTTCTGGATTTGTTTGATATCCAGCTTGTGTTTCTGTACCATCTTTCTCTCATCTCATGGCTGCCAACGAGGGTAAGGACAAGGAGGAAAGTGGACTGAGTCATGGTATGACTCTTGGTGATAGTCCATCTTTTCAGATTAGTTCGGTCAAGCTAAATGGTACCAATTACTTGATTTGGTCCCGCTCCTACAGTCTTGCCATTGCCACCTGGCAGTTGACGAGCTATATTACTGGTAGTACCCAGCCACCTACTGAGGATAGTGCTTTATCTACTCAATGGATTTCTAAGAATGCTTTAGTTATGACCTGGCTTATCAATTCTATGGAGCCTACCATTAGTCGGACTTTTCTCTTAATGGATACTGCTCACAAGATCTAGATAGCTGCCTCTCAGATGTATTCTCAACAAGGGAATGATGCACAGGCCTATGAATTGCGTAAGAAAATTAGAGGTTTGGATCAGAAGGATCATCTCTAGCAGTCTACTATGCTGAGTTGAGTGGTTTATGGTAGGAGCTAGATTTCTACCAGAGTTTCCAGCTAGTTTGCTCCATGGATGCCACTATGTTTCAGCAGGCTGTGGAGAATGAGCGGGTATATGACTTTCTTACTAGCCTGAATTTGGAGTATGATCAGATACGGGTTCAGGTGTTGGGTCGCTCTCCGTTTCCTACATTGCATAAGGCTTATGCACTGGTTCAGTAGGAGGAGAGTCATCGTAGTACTATGGTCCATGCTCCTATTCTGGATCGGTCAGCAATGGTTGTCGGCCCCAAGTCACATGATACTCCGCCTTGTTTGCCTCATGGTGGTGGTAAAGGTCCATTACTTGATCGAGACCGATTGAAGTGTGAGTATTGTGGGAAAGATAGACATAATAAAGAACACAGTTGAAAGTTGCATGGCCGACCTACTCGAGGCCGTGGTGGTGATGGTGGTGGTGTTCGTCCTCAAGCACATGTTTCTAAGACTATTGCTAGTGCCTTGAATGGTGCTGGTTCTATTTCCCAGAATGAGCTCCAGACTCCCAGACGTTTGATGGCTCGACTTGGTTCTTCATCTACCTTAGCTCCTTCCTCTTCTACCTTTTCCAACTTTGCCCACACAGGTACTTCTGCTAGTGCACTTAGTGCCTCTTCGTCGTCTCCTTGGATCATTGATTCCGGTGCTACCGAACATATGACGGGTTTTTCTAGTTTTTTCCATTCTTATTCACCTAGTTCTGGGCGAGATAAGGTTAGTGGCTAATGGCACTTTATCTTCTATCTTCTGCAAGGGTTCTGTTCATTACACCTCTTTACTTTCGCTTTCATCTGTTCTTCATGTTCCTAATTTTTCAACTAACTTACTTTCTATTAGTAGCCTTACTACTGCTCTCAATTGCTCTGTAACCTTTTTTCTGACTCATTGTGTCTTTTAGGAACTGGCTACGGGAAAAATGATTGGCAGTGGTAAAGCACAAAGTGGACTATACTTTCTGGATGCCATTCCTACCTCACATTTCTCCTCTCAGGCTCTTCAACGCGCTTCTAGCTCCTCCCTTCCTCTCCTTCATCAGTGGCATCACCGTTTGGGACATCCTTCCTTTTGCATTTTAGAGAAACTTTTTCCTTTATTAGTTCGTGATTATCCTAGGAATAATTTTGTTTGTGATGCTTGTGAGCTTGCTAAGCATAAACATACTTGTTATCATTCAATTAATAAAAGAAGTATTTTTCCTTTTATGCTTATGCATACCGATGTATGGGGTCCTTCCCCTGTGGTTTCTACCTCTGGTTATCGGTGGTTTGTCACATTTATTGATTGTTATTCCCTTGTGACTTGGCTTTTTTACTTCGTACTAAAAATGAGGTTTTCTTGTGCTTCAAAAGTTTTCATAAAATGGTATCCAATCTCTTCAATACTACTATCAAAATTCTTAAGAGTGATAATGGGACTGAATATGTTGATGGCACTTTCTAGGCATACCTCCAGGAGCATGGCATTCTTTATCAGACTAGTTGTGTTGGCACTCCTGAACAGAATAGAGTTGTTGAACACAAGAATGGCCACCTCTTTGAGGTTGCTCGCTCTCTCTTGTTTACCATGAACGTTCCTAAGTCTTTTGGGGGGGATGTTGTTCTTACCACGGCTTACCTTATTAACCATATGCCCTCTAGTGTCATCCACTACCAAATTCCTCTTGAGCTTCTTCCTGTGACTTATCCCACTTCTTCCCTTCTGCCTCGGGTTTTTGGTAGTGTTTGTTTTGTTCATCTTCACCCTCGTACTCATGGGAAGCTTGATCCTAAGGCTGTCCGGTGTGTCTTTCTTGGTTATTCTGCTACTCAAAAAGGCTGCAAATGCTATGACCCTCACACTCATAAGTTGTATGTTAGTATGGATGTCACCTTCTATGAATCTGAGTCCTTTTTTTCTGGTCCTCCGCTATCTCCTCAAGGGAGAGTGGTATCGATGAGATTGCAGATGAGACGGCATCATATCAGCATGAGTTGTCTTTTTCCTTCCTAATTAGCGGGCTATTATTTGTGGAGAGGGGGTGCCTAGCAATTCTGTTGATGAAGAGCCAGATATCAGCGGTCGTTTCGACAGAGCTGATCCTAAGACTTATTCACAACGTCAGAAAGAGTCGGCTTCTCTTGTGCCACCAAGTCAATCATCATCTCCTATGCCAGCTCCACACCTAGTTTTGACTGACTCTACAGGTAATGATCTTCAACCCATTTGTTCACACTGTTGTTGATGGTCCTGTTTCTGATGATTTGAGTCTTCCTATTGCTCTCAGAAAGGGGGTTAGAGCTTGTACTCAACACCCTATTTATAAATTCATGTCATATGATTCGTTGTCTTCTCCATATCGTGCTTTTGTTTCGTCTCTTTCTTTTGTGTGTATTCCCCAGGGTTGGAAAGAAGCCATCAATGATCCTAAGTGGAAGGTAGCTATGGTAGAAGAGATACAAGCTTTGAGTAAAAATAACACATAGGAGTGATGTCTCTTCCTAATAGGAAAAAACCAGTCGGCTGTAAGTGGGTGTTCACCATTAAGCACAATGCAGATGGGATGATTGAACAGTACAAAGCAAGACTAGTGGCCAAGGGATTTACCCAGACATATGGAATAGATTATCAAGAAACTTTTGCCCTGGTAACAAAGATAAATTCCATTCGAGCTATTTTGTCATATGCTGCTAATTTGGGATGGCCTCTACAGCAACTAGATGTGAAGAATGCTTTTCTTCATGGGGATTTGGAGGATGAGGTATATATGGATGTACGTTTAGGATTCTCATTTCAGTCTACAGTTGGAAAGGTTTGTAGATTGAAGAAGGCTTTGTACGGTTTGAAACAATGTCCTAGAGCCTAGTTTGGTAAATTCCTAAAGGCAATGCTGGGATTTGGGTATTAGCAAAGCAATGCAGATCACACCTTGTTTGTCAAAACGCAATGTACATAAGGTAACAGTGCTTATTGTATATGTGGATGACATAGTTGTGACAAGTAATGATGAGGAGGAGCTGGACCCATCTCAAGATGCAGTTAGCCAAGGAGTTTGAGATAAAAGAACTTGGTCCATTGAGATACTTTCTTGGGATTAAAGTTGCTAGATCTAATAAAGGTATCTTCATTCCTCAAAGGAAGTACATTCTACATCTTCTTGAGGAAACGGGGCATGCTGGGCTGCAAACCAGCTAATTTACCAATTGAGACTAATCATCATCTTTGTAGTGGGGTTGGTGAGCCTATGGAGAAGGAAAGTGTAGCTCGGCTTTTTCGCGCCCCCTTTCGGAAGCTCAAAAAGAAAGCCCTATAGTTCGGAATCTTGTGGTTCTGAATCTAATCTCACAAGCATAATGTGAAATTGATAAACACTAAAGAGTCCAAATTTGGCAAACCTTTTGGAAAATCGATTTTTGAATCCAAAATGCCAAAATTGGACTGCTTTGCCAGATATAGAGTCGCCAACAAAATATTTTATTTTGAAAAATTTAGAAAACCCATGACTCGTGCCAAAGGCCACGTGTCCATCATCACCAAAGTTGCCTCGGCTCAGGAACTTAGGTACGAGAGGGGAAGGTCGTGAATTGAGCACCCCCGCTCGCCTGATCAAAGATCAGCCTGTACTAATCATAATATGACTTTTTATAAACATTATGTGCTCTTGTTCCAGTTATTTAAGCTAGCTTTACTAAGTGATGCGCACAAGTAAGTATAGACTAGTTTGCTCAATTTGGAACAATTTAACTCATGTTGCGAAAAATAGTTTGAATTTGCCACCTCAAGTGGGCTTAAAGTTTGCGGATTTGCCACCAAACATAGTGGGCTTAAACTGATTTGCCACTCAACAAAGTGGGCTTAAAACGCACATTTATTGAATCGTTCCAATTCAAACAACAAGCCTTCATCCATAGGCATTCAAGCAGTTTAGCAAGTAAGCATTTAGTCTCATGGCAAGCATTCTAGACATAGCAACATTCACATTCATGCAAGTATGCTAAAGCATTAAAAACTCACCTAGTACTCCAAGCTAAGAAGATATGAGTTAGAAAAATATGCATGATTCCTAACTATACAAGATACCTAATGCAATACATGCAATATGCAATTAATAGGCTCGGCTACTAATATGACATATGAATCAATTTGATAACATGTAGTTTAAACATGTATTCAAAGAAGGTATTGAAATGACAATGCAGTTTGAATAATGCGCCGGGCCTCGTTGCATGCGAGACAAGATGAATATATGCAAGCATAAGGCACTCTAATTGAAATGTGACCCTAATCTAACCATCAAAAACGGTTAAGTAAAAGGGAGAAAGGCGTGGGGTGGAAGACATACACATTATTACATTACGCTCTCATGAAGGAGAGTCCAAATGAATAGCTAACTAGCAACTAATTAGGACTAAGCTAATTATGCTAATCTAAACTAATTAGACTAATTATTACAAACCAAATGAATAACTAGCTAGACTAATTAACTAATTATTACAACACTTTTAATTGAATTAACTAGTAAACTAACTAATTAAATTGCAACACAAGTGTAAGCAAATAAGCAATTAAACTACGCTACCACTAATCCGCCTCGGGAAGTGGAAGATGCACATGTTCGATTTTCACCTGAAAAGACCTCCGTTTTGCTCTTGGGAGCCTCTGTTTGCAGAGCTGAACATTTCCAGAACCTTTCTGCTCCACCTTACCAATATTCTACTGAGGTTTACATCAGTGGCCAGCTGGCCATGGATGGATGCTGCCGGCCATCTACCAGCCAAAAAAGTGGTCTGTCGGCCATGGATGGTGGCCTGCCGGCCACTGATGCACTGGATCACCATGCTGCAACAAAGTACAAACAGAGCAAAAAGAGGGTTTTTCCAAGGGTTGTCTACACAATTCACCTCTCTTTTTCATGGACAAATCCAAGGGGTTGTGAACTTAAACCACAAACCACCAATCTAAGTAATTTCATTGCATGATGGCTTGTGCTTCAAGGTGTGCAAGCTTAATGAATGCAAAACAAAACACTCAAGAACTATCACCCTATCATGCATGATCAAGGGCAATGAACACCTAGGAAACTTGAGATATTTCATCACTTTGAGTATAAAATGTCCCAATTTTCCTTGTGTTCAATTAACATCCGATTGAACACACAACACATAAGTTATTATCTTACTCAATTTTAGTTCCAAGTTATTAATTACTCATTTTAACTTACCAACCATTACTTAGTCAATTAAGTCCAAAAGATGAGTTAGAGTCCTCTAATGGAAAGAAGGCTCAAAATACAAGTTGCTTTGGGTATGAAAGAAGCCTCATACCATTGGTAATGAACCCCCAAAGAGATTAAACCATTAAGTATGAAACCTCAATTCCACATTTAAGCAAACAAATGACTTGAAGCAACTTTCAAAGCAAAAGAAAAAACCAAGAAAGGAGGGAGGTTGCAGAGGTAATTAGTGTTGAAATGAAGTGCAAAATAACACCAAAGCATGTAATCAACTCAAACAAGAGGTGCCTAATAGCCTAAAGCACCAAACTTGTGAGGACTATTACACTACAACCATGCAAAACAAGACTCAACTGACCCAAACAGCCCAAAATAGAGTTAAGCGGTTTAAAATAGAGGCAAAAACATGCTCGAACAAAGCTACAAAAAGCTAGAAAATCATGCTAACACATAGAGTTAACTAGGCTAGCAAACAAGACACAAGAATGGGAAGCTAACCCCTCCAATTTTGGACTTCAAAACAAGTTTTTTGCCACTGAAAATACTCTGAAAATCAGTGTTTAAAGGCCCACAAAAGATGGTTTAAAAATGAGAAACACTAGTGGAGAAGCCTTACAAACAAGGTACAAAGAAGGGTGAACCACCCCCTACCTTGAAATGGCTTCAAACCATAAATTTCAACCCATTTTGATAGAGTTTTTATGACTCAAGAATGGCCCAAAAATAGTAGGAAAAGATGGAAAAACAAGTGTACTAAAACAAGTTAAAAGATTAGTGTTATACCTCTTGAAGCCAAACACCACTTTAGGCACAAATGCAAGCCAAAACCACCTTCAAGAGCTCAATCAAGACTTCAAGAGACCTCAACTCAAAGTGATCACTTTAGGTTAAGGATTGATAGGCAAAAGTATAGTGTAACTAGCAACTAAGCACAAAATTTCAAGAGAGAGAAGAATGTAGAGAGAGATAGAGAATTTTTTGAGTTTAAAATCTTCCAACCTCAAAACATGAGAGAGGGCCTCCCTATATATAGAAAACATGAATTCCATACAAGGAGATCCAGCCTTCCACGTGTGGACAGATGCATGCATTTGTGCAATCAGCTGGCACAAAATATCTACAGAAAATAATGGTGGCCGGCCGGCCATCACTAATGGCCGGCAAGGCACCATTGATGGCCGGTAAGGCACATCAATGCTCGGCAGGCCGCCAAAAACTACAGGGGAGAAAGACCAAGACATGGTCCAAAAAAGAGACAAAATGGATGCAGGGTTGGAAAGGCTCAAACCTGTGGCGTTCCATTGAGAACTTCGAGTACTCGGTGAGCAATCAGACTCATCATCAGATATACCTACAAGAACATCCAAGTCTTGAAGGGCCGTCAAAAATGGGGTGTCTACAGAAAGGTACCAAAGACTTGTGGGAAGACTGATATATCTCTCTCATACTCGTCCAGATATTGCCTATGCAGTTGGGATAGTGAGTCAGTTTATGCATGATCCTCGTGCAACTTATTTGGATGCAGTCTATTGCATTTTGAGGGACCTTAAATCTGTCCCTAGAAAAGAAATTTTGTTCTCTAATCATGGTCACTTGAGGTTGGAAGCGTTCACAGATGCAGATTGGGCAAGGCTCTATCGATGACCGGCGCTCTACCTTCGGTTATTGTGCTTTTGTAGAGGGAAATCTAGTCACATGGCGTAGTAAGAAGCAGGCGGTAGTTTCCAAATCTATTGTTGAAGCTGAATACAGGGCTATGGCACATGGAACATGTGAACTAATGTGGCTTCAATCTTTGTTGAGTGATATAGGGCTTGATTAGAGTGATCACATGACTTTATATCGCGACAACAAGGCTACTATTAGTATTGCACACAATCCTGTTCAACATGACCGAACTAAGCATATTGAGATTGACAAACATTTCATTAAGGAGAAGTTGAATAAGGGCATGATATGTATGCCTTTTGTTAAGTTTGAAGATCAATTGCGGATGTTTTTACTAAAGGTCTTAGTAGTAAAGTCTTTCATTCTATTTGTTGTAAGTTGGGCATAAGAAACATCTTTGCACCAACTTGAGGGAGAGTGTTAAGTGTTAGGGGTAGTTTGGTCTTTATGTATTATTCTTATTAGTATAAATAGTTGTGTGTAAGGAGGAAACCCTATGTTTTTTGAATTGAGGAATACAGCAACTCTCTCTCTCGTTATTCTTCTTCTTCCTCTTCTTCTCCTTCTTCTTCTTATCGTCTATACATTCAACACATAGAAACAATCACTTTTCAATAATTGCTTGTCTCGGTCATGTCATGGTCTCGTGTTTAGTTTAGGATTGTCATGCATTATTCATATTTTGTCTTGTTTTCTGCCATGATTGCATGCTTGTTAATTTTCATGTTAGTTTAGTGTTTGATAGGCATCATTATAGTGATTAGTTTGGTTTCATTGCATGCATATTTGTTACTAATCTAGCTTTTTAGTTGTGTGGAGTTTTGGGTACAGGGACCGTGTATAAAAAGGAAAATTTCTCTTCTTTGTCAATCTCTAGTTTTTTTTACCACTATTGATGGAAACCGCCTTGCCGGAACTTTGTAATTTTGATTTTGGTTGGAGTGGTAACATAGAGTGTTAGCAAAGAAGAGTCGACTCGGTTTGTTTTTGTTTTTGTTTCTTATTTGTTTATGTTGAACTATTAGACTTTGGATATTTGTTTTGGGTGGTTTAGTTTATTATTGATTAATGGTTGGATTTTTGAAAAATGAATATCAGTAATGGTTGTAGACATCCCATTTTTTACCGACCTTAAGACTCAGACGTCATCGATTGAGCGCTCGGTGATTGCGCATGTTGTGCTCGTTTCGAGGTTTCAGAGTTTTCGGCTGAGTGCCTTACCTCCGGGCCTCTGAACTCTTTGTGTTTCAGCTCGGTTTACGGACCAAGCGTTGTTTCCCTTCCCTGGAGGCAGGGAGAGGTCTTGTAGACCACTTTTTTGGGGTCGTAGACCACTTTTCCTATTTGGAGACTAATTTTTGATTTTTGGAGCCTTCGGCCGCGCGCCTTGTCTCAGGACCGCTTAACGTTCTTCGTTTGGCGTGTTTTTTGGACCACACCTTGTTGCCTTGGCCTAGAGGGCCACTGTGGTCTGGGAGACCACTTTTGTGGTCGTAGACCGCTTTTGGTGCCCGTAGACTAGTTTTCGAGGCTCCCGGTTGCCTGCTTCGACCCCCCGAACTCTTGTCTTGCATCCTTTTTGGTTTGTTTTTGGTACAAACCTTGTTTTCCTTGTTTGGAAGGTGGTATAAGGGTGGGAGACCAGTTTTTCTCCCTGCAAACCACTTTTCTTCCCGCCAGCCAGTTTTCTGGTCGGCCAACTGGTTTTCTTGGTCTTTGGACCACCTTTTCTGATCGGCCACCACACCACCACCTTGCTTTCAGTGTGTAGACCATCTCCCACCATGGCCGACCACTTTTTGCTCTGACCAACCACTTCTACTGGTCGGCCGACCAGTAGAAGTAGCTGGCTGACCACTTCAAGTGGTCGGTAGCTTTCCATCACTTTTTTGGAGATATTTTCTTTACAGCTGTGCCAGCTGGAAGGCACAGAAGCCATCCTCCATACACATGTATGGAGGGATGGCTTTAGGCCAAAAGCTTGTCCAACAAGCTTGTTGCTTGTTCTCTATATAAGAGAACCTCCCCCCTCCTCCTCCAGGTTCAGATTTTGGTGCTTGAGAGTTATACATACACCTTTGTATCTATCTTGCATCATCTCTTCATTTTTGTGCCTTAAAGTGTATTTTCATCATACTATTGCATACAAACACACACTCAAACACCATACTCTTGTTGCTGAGGCTCTTTGAGGTTGGTTTTGGAGTCTTTGGACTGGTTTGAGCTCAAAGAAGTTGCTGGAGTTGCAGCTTTAAAGGTGTTCTTCAAGGGTGAGTTTTTAACCCTTAAAACCCTTATTTTTGCTTAAGCTTTTGAACCTATTTGCATGCTTTTTTTGGCTTGACTTTCTACTAGAAAAAGTTCTGATTTTTAGTCCTTAGCATGTTTGTTTGAGGTCACTTTTGTGTTGGGGGTGGTCTACCCCCTCTTAGGCCTTGTTTGGCCTTGTTCTTGTGCCATCTCTTTAAGCTATTGGGATCACCTTGTTTTGGCCTTCTCATCACTCAAATTCAGAGGAATTTCAGTGGTGAAAATGGTGTTTTAAGGTCCCAAATAGGAGAGGGTCATCCCCTCTCCTTGTGTTTTGAA
Source organism: Camellia granthamiana (assembly GCA_036172215.1). Taxonomy (NCBI): domain Eukaryota; kingdom Viridiplantae; phylum Streptophyta; class Magnoliopsida; order Ericales; family Theaceae; genus Camellia; species Camellia granthamiana. The sequence continues at coordinate 33,161,337 of CM069916.1, forward strand.
TACTTGCTTTGAATGCCTCATGTTTGAGCATGTTTATTAAGCTTGTGTTGGCCACATCTCAGCCTATTTTAGGCCTTATTTTGACATGGCATACCACTATTTTTACTTCGTTTTGTCATCCCTTGCATGGTTCATACACTTGTAGTGTATTTCTCACAAACTAGTCTTGTATGCTTCATGAAGTAGCATGTTTTTCTAGCTTGTTTTGAGTCCATCTCAGCATGTTCTTGGTGTTGTTTTGCTATGATATACCTCTTTTAAGGTTTGGTTTGATAGCCCCCTGCATGCTCCATGCACTTGTAGTGCAATTCCACGAACTAGCCTAACATGCATCATGTGTTTAGACCATCATTCTAGTATGTTTTGGCTTAACTCTAAGAAGCTTTTATCCATGTTTTAGCATGCTCTAGCTCTGATTTGCATTGTTTTGGTCATGCATGCCATGCTTTGTATAGCTATAGTGCATTTTAGCTTGTTAGCTTTGTGTATTGAGTCCACTAGCATGCATTGCTTGACCTATTTGAATGATTTGGCATCATTTATTATGAGATTTCAGTGCATGTTTCATGGTCATACACTTGTATTTGTCACTCTTTCCATGCTTTGGAGAGTTTGTTTTTTATGCCTTAACATGAGCCATTGCGTATGCCTTCATGCCTAAGCTTGCGAGCTATCATTTCAGTATGTTTTTGGGGTTATTTTTCCATGATATAACTCTAATTTTTGTTGGCGAAGCCATCCCATGCTTGGTCTTGATAGGTGTAGTGTAATCCACCTTATTTGCCTTGCATACATCATACCTTATGCCTTTCATGCTAGCTTATTTTGGCTTCCTTCCATACATGTTTTAGCATCATTTTGACATGTTCTAGGACTGTTTTTGGTTGCCTTGACCATATGCTTCATGTATTGCATAGCTGTAGTGCAAATGCCCATGCTAGCTTCAAGCTTTGGGTACCATAGCATTCTCCATTTGTGTTGTGTACATGATTTGGCATCCTTTAACATGACATTTCAGAGCATATAGAATTGCCATGTTCCTACTTCTTCCACTCTTTAAGTGTCTTTGGGTGTTGTGCATTGTTGCCTTGTTTATGGCCTAGCATGTATGCCATCTTGCCTAGGTCCTTGAGCTCCCATCTCAGCATGTTTTGGTCTTTGTTTAGACCTATTTGAGCTCTATCCATGATTGGTTCATGCATTTGTGCCATGTATTGCATGTCTCCTTTGTAGTCCTCTTCGCTAGCTTTGATGTTTAAGGACCCTAGCATGCCATGCTTATGTTCTTTGAGTGATTTGGCATCATTTCATACCTTATTTCAGTGCATTTAGTGTTGTTACACTTCTGCATTTATCACTCTTTGAGCACTCTTGAGAGTTGTGCTCTTATGCCTAATTGATAGGCCATTGCATTGAGCATGCTTGTCTTGATCTTCATGCCTTAGTTTCATCATTATGGCCACTGATTTGGGCATGGCTGAGGTCTGTCCATATTCGGTTTAAGTCCATTGAGCATGTTTGTTTGCATGTTGTTTGCATCCTTATGTTGCATTGCATTGTGTATGCATGCCATTAGGTTGATCATCTTACATCGCATTGTGTATGCCATTTTGTTGCCTTGCATTGTGTATGCATGCCATTAGCATTGGTAGTTTGATCATGTTGCATTACATGTTGCTGCATGCTTGTCCCTTGCATGATTGTTTGCATGCTAATGTTGCATGTTTGCATGCTTATTTTGCATTGTTGTTTGGATCGAGTGTTAGTCCATACACAAGAAATGAGGGACGTTTCATACTTGAAGTGATAAAACGTGCCTCAATTCTCTGTCGCCGACCCTCTTGATCATACATGATAGAGGTCAAGGCTTTATGTGTTTATGTGTGCATTCATTTCATATTGAATTGTGCAATTTGGCTTCTCGGCCATCATGCATTGAAATGTGTGATTGGTGGCCCGAGGGTCGAGAACCACACTCCCTTGAGCTTATGAAATGATAAGGAGGGTGGTTGTGCACACATACATTGCAAATACATTGCCATGCCCTTTCTTGCTCTCTGTTGCAACAAAGTGGAGAAGTGCAGAAAACTGGTCAGCCGACCAAAACTAGCTGGCCGACCACTTTTTCTGGTCTGCAGCAATGGAAAGTGGTCGGCCGGTGGCTGGCAACACCAACAACTGGTCGGCAGTCCTTCCATAGGTCCCCAAAGTGAGTTAGAAGCTATCTGGAGCTTGGTGCAAGGTTCTGAGAACAGTTGCAAACAGAGGCAAATCGGGGCATCGCGGTGGATTTCCGAACGAGGCGACCGGGCATGCATGCACTCCTCTTCCCGAGGACCTCTCTTTACTGTTTTCCTTAGCTATTTTTATGCTTTGGTTCTGTATTTAAGTAGTTTATGTGTTTAGCTGCTTATTTGTGTTGTAATAACTAGTTAGTTAACTTGTTAGTTAATTAGCTTAGTTTTGTACTTAATTAGTTAACTTGTTAGTTAATTAGTTTTGTGATGTAATAATTAGTTTAATTAGCTTAGATTAGCTAGTTAGCTTCTTATTCGGACCCTCCGTCGAAAGGGCCAACTGTTGTAATAAGCGTGCGTGTGTGTGATGCATGTCTTCCAACCCCTATTTCTTTCTCCCTTTTACTTAACCGCTTATGATGGTTAGTTTAGGGCATATTTCGATTAGCATACCTTATGCTCGCATGCGTGTATCCATTCATCTGTCTTGTATGCACCGGGCTCAGCGCATCATACTAACTGCATTGTATTTCAATACCAATTTGAATACATGTATCAAGTTGCATTTCACATGACATCTTTGAATAGTCGAGCCTATCTTAGTTGCATTTTTGCATGTGTTGCATTAGCCATCTTAACATGAACTAGGATCATGCATGATTTCTAACTAGTTCTCTGTTTTGGCTCGGAGTACACTGTGAGTGTTTACGCTTTAGCATACTGCATGAGATGTGTATGTTGCCATGTTAGCATGCTTACCGTAAGGCTAACTGCATAACTGATATAACTGCATGAATACCTGTGGATGAAGGTTGGATTGCTTGAATTGGAACAATTCATTGAAATACGAGTTTTAAGCCCACTTGAGGGTGGCAAAATCGACGACTTAGCCTACTTGCGAGTAGCAAATTTCAAATCATTTTCACAAACGAACGTGAAATGTTTTGTTCCAACTTAGGCGATCCAGTCTATACTTGTATGCTGTGCGCATCACATAGTAATTCTAGGTTAATAACCGGAATAAGAACACATGTGTTTTCAAAAATAAAATATCATGTTAGTAAAGGCCAATCTTTGATCGGGCGAGAAGGGGTGCTCATTGCATGACCTTCCCCTCTCGTACCCAAGTTCCGAAGCTGAGACAACTTTGGTGATAACGGACACGTGGCCTTAAGCACGAGTCAGGGTTTCCTAAATTTCTCCAAAATAAAATATTTAGGTGGCGACTCCGTATCTGGCAAAGCAGTCCATGTTTGGCACTTCTTTATAAAAATCAGTTTTCCAAAACGATTTGCCGGATTTGGACTCTTTGGTGATTTATCGATCTCACACTACACTTTGTGAGATTAGATTCAAAACCGTGACATCGAGTCCGAACTGTAGTAGCTTAAGAACAAAACGAATTCGCGCCCTCGCGCGCGGAGCCGGGAGTTCTCGGGGCGGTCTCCAATGGCAACATATTTTTCAAAACTCAAAAGGTTGGCTTTATGTTGGTTTCCCAATACCTCTATTTTAATCAATGTGGGGATAACTCTCTTTTCAAAATCATTTGACTTGTTTTTTTAACTCATATCAATAATCACTTGTCTAGATCTTGGCATTGTCTCATGTTTAGTTTAGGATTGCCATGCATGAATCATATTTTGTCTTGTTTTTTGCCATGATTGTATGCTTGTTAATTTTCATGTTAGTTTAGCGTTTGATTGGCATCATTATAGTTATTCATTTGGTTTCATTGCATGCATATTTATTACTAATCTAGGTTTTGAGTTGTGTGGAGTTTTGAGTACAGAGACCATGTATGAAGAAGAAAATTCCACTTCTTCGTTCACTCTCTAGTTTTGTTGCCACTATTGATGTAAACCCCTCCCCGAAAGTTTGTAATTTTGATTTGGGTTGGAGTGGTAACATAGAGAGTTAGCAAAGAAGGGTCAACTCGGTTTGTTTTTGTTTTCTTATTTCTTTATTTTGAACTATTGGACTTTGGATATTTATTTTGGGTGGTTTGGTTTATTATTGATATGGTTGGATTTTTACAAAATGAGTATGAATAATGGCATCGTATTTTTCAAAACTCAAAAGATTGGCTTTATGTTGGTTTCCCAATACCTCTATTTTAATCAATGTGGGGATAACTCTCTTTTCAAAATCATTAGACTTGTTTTTTTAACTCATATCAATAATCCCTTGTCTCAATCATGTCATTGTCTCGTGTTTAGTTTAGGATTGTCATTTATTAATTATATTTTATCTTGTTTTTTGCCATGATTGCGTGCTTGTTAATTTTCATGTTAGTTTAGTGTTTGATTGGCATCATTATAGTTATTAGTTTGGTTTCATTGCATGCATATTTGTTACTAATCTATTTTTTGAGTTGTGTGGAGTTTTCTGTACAGGGACCATGTACGAAGAAGAAAAATCTGGAAACGCCCTCCCCTAAACGTTGTAATTTTTATTTCGATTGCAGTGGTAACATAGAGAGTTAGCAAAAAAGATTCTTCTCAGTTTGTTTTTGTTTCTTGTTTCCTTATTTTGGACTGTTGAACTATTGGACTTTGGATATTTGTTTTGGTTGGTCTGGTTTATTATTGTTTAATGGTTGGATGTTTACAAAATGGAGAAGTTATAGGTTGGTCTTGGGGCACCGCCAAGTGGTGCCAAATGATGTTGTGATATGTGGAGGGAGTGAGACTCACAAATTTGTGTTACGTGATTGAGAAACACGAGGAGGCTTGGTGAATTGTGATTGGTCTCTCTTCTCTTTCTTCTCTCCTCTGTGTTTGGTCGCCGCCGTCGCTCACAATGCCGACACTTGCATCTAATCTTACAATCCTCAACATCAAAATACAAATCAAACACAATAGGGCAACAAAAAACCCACCTCAGGAAGAAGCTCAGTGTCAAAGGAGTATAGATCTAGAAGTCTAGGACTGAACCAACTTGGCGACTCTGGGTCCTCACTGTTCTTTCTCTGTCCCGAAGGCCGCAAATTAATTGGAGGCATCAACCTCACCGCCGACGTCGCTCCTCCCTCACCGGCGTCTTCCTTCTCCCTAATCGGTGTCTTCCTTCTCCCTCACCACTGTCTTCCTTCTCCCGCACCGGCTCTCCCTCTCTCTTACGATTAAGGCAGCTCGCCTCTCTCTCACTAACATCTCCCTTCTCTCTCACCGGCTCTCTTTTCTCCCAGCGCTATGTGCTTCTCTCTCTCTCTCTCTCTCTCTCTCGCTTTCTCTCTCTCTCTCTCTCACTCTCACTCTGCTTCTCTCTCGGATCTATGTATTTTGAGAGAAGATAATAAATTTACTAAAATTAAAATAATAAAAAAATGTATTTGTTGCTTGAACAGTCCATAATCTATGTATTGATCTATGTATTTTGAGCTCTCTATGATCTATGTATTGATCTATGTACATTTGAGCAGTCCATGATCTATATATTGATGTCTATGCAAAAAAATGTATTGATCTATGTATTTTAAGTAGTCCATGGAGAAAAAGAAATGTGCTGATCTATGTATTTTGGTTGTTTTGGGTTTTGACAAGATGATAGCTGCCTCTGTTTATGCAAAAAAAAATGTATTGATCTATTTATTGATAGTTGCCTCTGTTTTAAGAAGATTATTTAAATTTTTGAGCTGTCTCTGGGCCGGGGATTTTTCGAGGTCGAGGCAACCCGATCCCCGTTAGGGAGCGAGGGCAAGGGCTGAGGGGTGATGGGTTCCCCGCCGGGGATCAGGGACGGGGAATTTTGTACCTTCGAGGATCGGGGACGGGGAGTGTAATCTCTGCCCTGCCCCGGCCAGTTGCCATTGCTAGTGGGGCATGGCCATGTGGCACCCAAGACCAAGAAATAATTTTTCTTAGAAAATGAATACGAATAATGGCTACATCAAAACTCAAAAGATAGGCTTTATGTTGGTTATACCTCTATTTTAATCAATGTGGGGACAACTCTCTTTTCAAAATCATTAGACTTCTTTTTCAAACTCATAGAAGCTATCACTTTTCAATAATCACTTGTCTCGATCATGTCATTGTCTCATGTTTAGTTTAGGATTGTCATGCATTAATCATATTTTGTCTTGTTTTCTACCATGATTGCATGTTTGTTAATTTTCATGTTAGTTTAGTGTTTGATTGACGTCATTATCGTTATTACCTTGGTTTCATTGCATACATAGTTGTTACTAATTTAGATTTTGAGTTGTGTGGAGTTTTGAGTACAGGGACCATATAAGGAGAAGAAAATTCCTCTTTTTTGTTCACTCTCTAGTTTTGTTGCCACTATTGATGTAAACCCTCTCCTCGAAATTTTGTAATTTTGATTTCGGTTGGAGTGATAACATAAAGAGTTAGCAAAGAAGAGTCGACTCAGTTTGTTTTTGTTTTTGTTTTTTTCTTATTGCTTTATTTTGGACTATTGAACTATTGGACTTTGGATATTTGTTTTGGGTGGTTTGGTTTATCATTGATTAATGGTTGGATGTTTACAAAATGAGTATGAATATTGGCAACATATTTTTCAAACAACAATGCTTGGTAACCCGAATTTTTATCGCCCGAATGGCTTGAATGTCTCAAAACGACATCGTTTTGGGGGTAAAACGACATCGTTTTGGGGGTAAAACGACGTAGTTTTGATACATTCAGGCCACACAAATTCGAGTTACCAAGTATTTTTGTTTATCAAAACTTAAAAGATAGGTTTTCTGTTGGTCTCCCAATACCTTTATTTTAATCAATGTGGGGACAACTCTCTTTTTAAAATCATTACATTTTTTTGTCAAACTCATAGAAACAAGGATATGACCCTAGGGTGACCCTTTTGGTTGGCCCAAACCGAAGGCTATTGCTTAAACATGAATTTACCTTAGTAGCAGGAATCGTTACAGTAGGTGACAATTTTTTGGAAGAAACACGATTTTGCGTTCCCAAATAAGAATCGTGTAAGAAATGCGATTCTTAAGAGAGAAAATCGCATTTTGGTGTGAGATGAAAACGTCTATGAAATCAAACAACTCCAGATGCAAGAAGGTGAAGAAGAACCTGGACATGTTGAAGCTCAAGAGGGTGAAGTTGAAGCCCTAGATCGAGGTATGTCCTCCTCCTTTGCTTCGTTTTTCTTCTTCTTTCATCACTTCAAAGGTCTTCTCTCTCTCTCTCTCTCTCTCTCTCTCTCTCTCTCTCTCAGTTCGTCTCTCTCTCACAGATCGTCTCCCTCTTTCTGTTTTTTATCTCTTGCTGCACCCCAACTCCAAGCATGACCAATCGTGGCCCACAAGGACTTAGCCCAAGGCACACGTAAGCCTAAACATGAACCCAAAATCACAAAAAATAAATGTGACGATAGCCCATAAATAAATAAATCAAAACCCAAACCAGAAACTTATGGGATGTAAACAATCCACATATCAAAATAATCCTAAATGAACCTCAATAAAAATAAAAAGAAATATGTACAAACTTGACATAACAATCTAAAACAAAATAAATGAATGTCCTCGAGGTCTATGAAATTGAGTCCCCGCTACGCCATGAATCCACTCTAAATCCTTCTAACACCTGGAAATGATAAACAACTAAGTCAGTTAATAGCTCAGTGAATAGCAACATGGATAGTAAATACGGTTTTGAAAACAGGGTTCAATTCCAAAATAAGATATATATCTCAGAAACTAAATTGGCATATACTTTGATAAAGATAATCTGTTTCAAAAAGAAGGTTCCACGGTTTAACAATTAAAGTCTCATGTCTCTTAAGAACATGATAAATAACATTTTCTACTTAAAACAGATTACAACATGAACACCAATAATTTTCTAGGTACCAAGAATAACAAGTAACATGCCACAAAATTCTCAAGGCAATAAGCTCGTTGGATCCAATATCGAACCAAGAGTCATTCTCAGGGTGGCAACCCGGGCCTTTTCTCTAAGACGATCCAATTGAAGGTCACCTAGCCTAGCCTGCGTCTTTTCCTTACAATCGTTGAGCACTAGAGTCATCACGGACCAACTCAGATCTATTCCCTAGTGGCTAGAGTCACCACACACAGTGGAATAATTTCCTTGGACTAAAATATACAGATGGTCCCGATAACCAATACAATTTAGTTTCATAAAACATGGTAGTTCACCATTATAAACATGAGACCATAACAAATAGTTTACAGTATGCCAAGTTTACACATGTGTCAAAAATGATTTAATTCCATTGATATTATAATAATTTATCAAAACAGTTTAGTCCTGAAATAACAATTTAATTTTCCAACAGTTCAGGGTAGGGTATAAAAATATGTAGCATGCAACTATTCACCTGAAAATGGAATAATGTAATCCTCGAATATAATATAAAAGTCCAACTAGTGCCCTGAACCAAATATGAAAACTACACGTCACTACTAATTTAAAAATACTAAAGAATAAGAACTAAGTAACCCCAAACTAAACCATACTAACACGGCTCAACCCCACTCACCAATACTCTTAAATATTACCTAAGCTCATGTTCTTCAAGGTCTAAAATCACCCAAGACGTGGGTTCAAATCGAAACTTAATTAAAAGTAATTTTAAGATAAAACAGAATTTTAAACAAGCTTTCCCAATTTATTTGCTGACTTTAAAAATTACAAAACCCACTCCACGCTGTTTGAAAAATTCCAAAACCCTCCACATATCAACTAATATATCCTAAATTTTAAACCCAATTGGTTTTTCTTGATTTTCTTATCAAAATAATTATTACAATTAATTATATCCAAACAGGTCGCTTTCTGCAGCACTTTAAAAAAATTAATGGTTCTCTTAGTATACAAGAACAATCAATGCAAGGCCAAAAATTTAAGAAACTAGACTCGTAACCGGTTCTAATGATGCTAATTTGATAATTTTCAAATTTATACCCAAAGAGAACAACACTTTCGAAGTTACTGTTTTACACTAGTTTTTTGGATGGATTTGAACACACCAGTTAATATAGATTTTGACTCCCAAAAATGACAATAAAATTCTGGCATGCAATTCAATATATAATTAATCTACTGTAAAAATTTCAATTCAAAATTCATCCGTTTGATGTGATTTCTTGATTTTTAAAGTTTGTGGTTCTGAACAGAATTTTTTTTGAATTAAGAAATACTCTATTATTAAGTTACCAATTTAATTCCTATTTTCCAACACTCAACTAGTACAACCTTCAAACACAACACTTAACTATGCACAGCTACTTAACATCCACTATTACACCATTTACAGTGGAGAACCCATCACTAGAATTCACAAAAGGAACACCTATACCCCACGTGTTGCTAATTCTAAAATTCCATCAACACTACTTGTATGAGCACCAAAAAAATTTATATATTAATAAAATCCCAATCAAAACACAAAAGGAACACCTATACCCCACGTGTTGCTAGTTCTAAAATTCCAACAACACTACTTGTATGAGCACCAAAAAAAATAAATATTACTAAAATCCCAATTAAAACACTGCTTCCTTGTGACAACGCTCAATCAATGAAAATATGATCATAGCTAATAATAACTCAAGAAAACAAGGAAGGAAAATGATGAAAAATGCATACCCAAGATAGTGAATTCACTCGATGGTGTGCCGGCTCACCACTCTCTTCCCCTCCCTTTTGACTAAATGGCTGCTGCTAACTTGTGAACAAATAAGATAGTAGGATTTGTGTTTATTTTATTTAATACTAGTGGTTGGGCACACCCAAAGCATGTGTAGGTCAAATAAATAGATAAATATACAATATATATATAAGTTATATGCAACTCAAATGGTAAGAGCCTAAATTGTTAGTTTTGCGGTCTAGAGTTCAAGTCACACCCTCCTCTTTAATTATTTTTTTTTAAAATAAATCTTACCTCTAAATTAAAGACTTACATCCTAAATTTATTTTAGATTTTAAAATTAATTAAAAGACCTTCCAATAATATTTAATTTGCACTTAAAGATTCGCAATCAAAATATTTGAGATTTGTAAAATAATTATTATTTAATTATTTATTTGATTTATATATTCGGGTTCTCACAGTCTCCTCTCTTTGTTTTTCATCTCTCTCTCCCTTTTTATTTATTCTCTCTCTTCCTTTTTATTTATTTATATTTCTTTTTATTCTCATAAAGATTGAATATACTTTTTTTATAACAAAAACCCTACCTTTTTATTTATTTATACTTGAGACCCTCTTTTTATTTTTTCTATTTTTTTTTCAATTTTATACATATAATAAATAAATAATATTATAACATATATATATGTATGTCAATTTATTTATTAAAAAAAAATATGTACATGTATGTCAATTAAAAATTAAAAAAAATTATATAGATAAATTAAAAATATAATTAATAAAAATAATACATAAGCGCTCCTAATGTATGACTCCTCTAAGTGGCCACGTTCCCTCACTCCCGCCTCCGCTCCCACTTCATGCAACTAAGGAATTTACCTAGAAAAATGTTTGATGTGATTCCTTAATTGAATGAGTGTCTATTCTCATTCCATTGCCTAATTCATCCTTATTTTGTTTACTTATTCGCTGTTTGCCTTATCTATCATCTTGCATAAGGTCTAATAAATTGAACTAATTGAACTAATGAAATCAAGTTAAGGATAACTCATCAGTTGGGCAGGATGGGTGCCTCACACCTTCCCATTTTGTACCTTGGTCTCTGATTTCAATTTCTTTGGTTGTAGCTTGTGTATTATCTATGAAGTCAAGGGTTTTTTTTCTTTTTCTTTTCTTGTTTTAGGATTTATTTTTTTCCTAGTGGCACCTTGAGAACAAATAAGGTGGCAACTCTATCGAATGGATCTCTGTTTCTCATGACAAATACTAACTATTACATTTTCTTCCTGATTCAAAGTTTGAATCATTTGGATTAAATATTCAAATCTTTCTACATCTCTAGTAGTTTTAAATTCTGATTCTTACTTTCGTAGTATTCATATTTTTATATGAATCTTTTGTTCATTATATTTGTCTTCTATAGGAATTCTTGCACAAGATGATCCACTGAAACATTTTCTTCCTTTAAATTTTAGAATAAGATTTTCATCTAATAGCTTCATAGTTAGAGAATACTTCTGAAAGCTCGACTTTTTTTTTTTTTTTTTTTGTCTCCATTTATTAGAAAATTGAATATTTCCCCATTGAGTGATTTTTTTTGATAGCCTATTTTATATGAAGGGAGTTACTCCACCTTTTTGACTAAGCAAACTATTTGCCATTTTTTAATGCATTAACTTAAGTACACTTGTCAAATTATATTTAACTTTTTTATAAACTGATTTCATGAATTGTTGGTGTGAGCAATCATGAAATTTTGTTTAGAATTGCATTAAAGAACACAATTGTTTACTTGTGTTAGCTTTGCACAACTCTCAATAGGCTTCAATACTATCATCATCTCCTAAGATACATAAGTATTGGGATTGGAATGTGTATATTTCTTTGTCTGTTTATATTTTGTCAAGTCAAACAATTTCTCTCTCTTGAACTAGTCTTACAAGTTCTCTATCAAACTTCAAATAAACTTTCAAGAAATTATACCTTATACTCTTCTACTTGCACACTCAATGAGTATATTTGGTTGTCTCACTCTATTGTCAAAGTCTTGCTTTAAACTCTTGCCACTTTGGTACACTCAAATAGTATATTTGGTAACCTCCGTCTATTGTCAAAGTCTTGCTTTAAACCCTTGCCACATTGGTACACTTAGTGCATTTGAAAAAACCACTTCTCCATCCCATTATTATTTGTTTTCTCATTTCAACTTCCCTAACAACATCCTCTCTATCTCTCTCATTTATCTTCTTCTCCTTTTATTTCTTTCTTTCTTTCATTCTAGGGTTTTCTTTGAAGAAGAAAACATTTCTCCCTCCATTGCCCTCCATGATCGAAATTCATAAGCTCTTGGGCTCTTGGGTTTTAATTTATCATTTTTAAGGTACAAGTCTTCTCTATCTCTCTGTAACTTCCTCTTAAATCTCTTTTTCTTTCCTTCTTCTTCTTTATTTAGGGGTGATTTGGGATGATCTAAATAAGTGCACTTTTTGACTTTTTATAAAATATGGGTTGGGTATGGGTTGAATTTGACGTGATGTGGTAGAGAAATGATGTGATTTAAATAAGATGATGTGACTTAAATAGGATAGTGACTTTTTGACTTTGTTAAATTGTGACAAACAAGGCCTTATTTATTTATTGTTTATTTTATGTCCCACTTTCTTACAAAACAAACAGACCAAAACCATATTTACCCTCTCTCAAAACCGAATCTCTCTCCTCCCTTTCCTCTTCTATTTTATTTGAGAAATAGGAGAAGGGGGAATTCTACTATTCTTCTTGAGATTTAGCTTGGAAAACTCAAGCTTGGAAAGTTGGAAGAGTTGGTTACCTTTGGGGGATCTCATCTTCATCTTCTTAACCATTTTGAAAGCTTGGTTAGGTAGGGATTCTAACTAAAGCTTTAAATTGTTAGAAACATGTATATGCTTATTTTATTCTCATACTAGTATTTTCACTAGCATGTCTTGAAATGACTGAAAAGTGTTTCAAGAGATATATTTATACTTTCCATGGATTTCAACACAGATTCAAACCCTAATGCCATGTTGAGCCTTCCGGAGAAGATTATCACCGACATACTCTCTCGATTGCCAGTGAGGCTGCTTCTTCGATTCAGATCATAGTTCTAAATATCGGCCGATACGTATCGGAAAAATGGGGTACCGCGACGGATACAGGTCGGCATACCGCTGAGATTGAAAAACGCAGGAGTATCAGCCGAGTCCCGGTACGTATCGCTCTATAACCGTTACACAAGCCGCGACGGGCCGATACTCACCAGTTCGGACCGGTACAGGAAAGAAAAAGCTGAAAAACCTGTGAAATGATTTTTAAAATTTTACCGCCACGACACCCAATTCTCGATACGTACCGATCGATACTACCGATACCGATACTCCGCGATCGATACCGTTACGTTACCCGATACCGCAATTTAGAACCTTGATTCAAATGTGTTTTTATGCATTGATGTGCTCTAATTGACAGCTCAGATTTTGTTAAGTTACATCTGAATCAATCAATTGAAACCAATACCAATCTGAGCTTCATTGTGACAGATGAGTTATATTCAGTCGATTTTGATTCGCTTGATGCCACCTTCTCCGAATAGGCAGTACAGTTAGATCCAGTGCAGGGTATGATATTGGTATGCGGTTCTTGTAATCGATTTCTCTGTTTGACCACTTGGTCTACTGTTGTTTTGTGGAACCCATCTACCCGAAACTTCCTTGAATTGCATGTCTCGTCTGTTGAGTTGCAAAACTTATATGTATTGTGTGTCACATTTACGGATTTGGGTATGATAGTGCTAGTGATGATTACAAGGTAGTGAGGATTGTGGCAGTCAATGATGGAACTGATTATTTTGATTATGAAGTAAGGTCTATAGTTTGAAATCGAATTCGTGGCACAGGGATGAGAAGTTTCCTCATTATCCTCATTTGAACAGAAGAGCAGGTGGTGTACTAGTCAGTGGTGCTTTGCACTGGACTGTGACTAAAGAACCCCAGATCGATGATGAATGCTTGATTGTTGCTTTTGATCTCGGAAGTGAGGAATATGGATTTGTGTGCCACAGCCCGATTATTCAGATATGAGTTTTAATATGATTGTTCAGGTCTTAGAGGGATGCCTTTCAGTACTTCGCTGCAATGGCTTTGATGTTCATTTATGGGTGATGAAAGATTATGGAGTGAAGGAATCTTGGACCAAGTTAGTTTCATTTACACAACCAGTTGTGCTTGGGCCTTACATATTGTAGGAGCCAAAAATATATATATATATATATATTAGCTTATTGGGACTAACCCAAACAAGGCCTACAATGGGTCCAGCCCAAACAAATATCACACCCCCACCTATATAAATAGGGGGCATTACAAGTTGAGGTAGGTTCTCTGTCTCTTTACACTACACACCAACACTCTTCATTTTCTATACCTTCATTATGTCAATCAAGTGACTAACTTCACCATCGGAGTGTCTTCGGCCGGCAACCCCGATTAGGTGGCGCCGATCATGCTTACCTTTGCAGGTCTACAGGTACAAGGTTTATCTCTTCGTTGGATCTCTACAATCCATGTGACAGGATATTTCATGGTTTCACAATTGGCACTGTCTATGGGAAATCGTCGAAAAGAGGTTAACGAAGGAAATAACAAACATGGTACTGTAAGTAAAAATTTAACAACAATGTGATGGTGATCTATTCTCTCTCTGATTAAATGGGTTCTTGAATTGTATATACATATCAATCTGCGTACAAACTTATGTTGATGAAAAAGTCTTAAAACAGAACAAAATTCATGGATCTACTTTTACATCTCCGTTTTATCTCTCTAAAAATGGGTTTCACACTTTTGTTGATGCAAACATCTTTTCGGCAATTCAATAAAGTTGCTCGGCTAAATTCCTACATCGGTCTGTCCATTTATTTATTTATTCTTTGTTTCTCAATACTTAGCTCAAAGTTTATTCTTAACATGAATGCACATGTACCTATGCTAAAACTTTCTGTAGAATCCAAGGCTGGGTCTTCAGTTTTTCTCTCTCTAGAATGGACCATGAGTTATGAGAAAAATAAATTATTATTCTTATTTAATTAATTGTGATAGTTGGCTGGCCATATATATATATATATGCATATAAATTCAAACAGTCTGATTTGGAGGCAACTTCAATTGTCATGAATGGCTCATGTTGATGTCGATCAAAATCTCGACAAAACCGTTTAGCACCCATAACAAGCTAGCTTATTCTCGGCGCCGATCACAAATGCAAACATCTTTCACCAAAGCTTGACTAGCTGTTGAGCACCCCAAGTCACCGCCAATTTTCCAAACTCACCAAGCGGACTTGTGACAATCTCTCGGCAAAAGGTGCAAGCCATTCGGTGTCAATGAAAGGCCGAGAATAAGTTTCACCAAGCACGCATAAAATCGAAGCTTATTCCGATCACACCAAGGTTCTTCGACAAAATCACCCATGTCACTCGGTCATGTCAGCATCTCTCAAGAACTGTTGTCTAGCAATGGCTTTGGCCACCTTAGTCAAGCTCGAAAACGGACCATCAGACTGTAACACTTCTGATTTCAGCAATCATAACCCATTTACAAAAATCTTTAGCCGCAACAAGTTTGCCGAGTTACTTACATTGCGCAACCATGCTCCACTACTCTTATTCCGCAACATTGAAGAGCCGAACTCACACACACAAAAAAAAATAGACCAATCTTATTTTTAGTCAACTTTTGAAGGTCCAACGGCATCCAATTCGAGGTGGAATGATGCGTCTGAATAGTGGAATGAACACTAGGCCGAGTGATGAATCCAACGCTGCAAAAATGAGGCCAATCGGACTTAAAACAAGGAAGATACAAGGGCTCAAAGTTAGGAATTTGAATATAAAATTCTGCATTTCATGACTTGTTGCATGAAGAATTCGACTTTAATTCATCAACACTATTCGGCAGTACCACAACTCCTAGAAGAGTACTCAGCAAAGCTACAAAGCTGCTCGACAGTGCCATACCTCGTACAAGGCAACTCAGCATCTCTGCAACCCTATTGTAGCGGCATAACTTGCAGAGTCTACACGGCATGTCCACGCATGGACCTTCGCACTACTCGGCAACCATTCCACACTAACCGGCCGTTCAATCACGAACTCTACCCCTATTTATTAATTCATCACTCAAACCTTGTCCGACGCCCTTCTGAACTACAATGCCGAGAACTAAGTGCTTCGGCCAGCCAAAGTGTCGCTGACCACGTTTACGTACCCATTTTCTCTCTGGCAAGTGGGTCTACATTTTTCTTCATGCGAGCAAGAATTTCGTGGCCTACCAGCAGGTTCACGTCGACTAGCGGAGTCTACAAACACCGACTAGTAAGGCCACGAACTAACCGTAGGCCACCAATAGTTGCAAAATCGACTAAATGTCCAAAAATTGACATTTTTCAGTGTTGTCGAACTCAAGCTTTAACTATACCAGTGTGAAGTCCTCATCAAGACGAGTCCAACGCCGTAAACCGCGTCAAAATCAGACTTAAAACGAAAGAGATACAGGGCCTCAAAGTCACGAGTTCGAAACTGGAACATTCTGCCTTTCATGACATGCAGCATGAAGATGATGAAATAAGGATTTATCATGCATTTCTCGGCACAACGTGCTCCGTTGCATCTTACTGCATTCCAGTTAATCGGATGGTCCAATAACTTCAAGGATGCCTACCCTCTAGTTTTTCGCCGTGTAAAATCCATTTGTGAGGTCCAATTTTGTGAATTTCGAGTATTAGCTTGGGATCAATCAACTGGAAAATCGGGGATGTTAAATGATAGATCAACGGTCAAATCATGTCCGATTAGCATGCAATTTTGACAGTAGGCTCCAGGAGCTAAGCCACAATTATCCATCTTCACCGATCATTCATGCCATCTACTGTTACTTAGGGCAAGACCCACAACTTGAATTTCTTTTATTCGGTCACAATATTTTTACAATATATACAACTCCTTAAAGGTGCCGACTTTCAGCATATATATGAACATCAAAAGTTTATTCGGCACAATATAAACATCAAAAGTTTATTCGACACCAAGCTCTATTTGGCACCAAGCTCTACGTCCCAATCATCAACAGTTGGAGAAATGCCGATTTCTTGGGCCAAGTAGTTTTCGGCAGTAGAGTAACATTATTCGGCAGTGCATACCTTTATTTGGCAACATTATTCTGCACCATTATTAATTCAACATTATTCGACAGTGCATACCTTTCTCGGCAAAATTATTCTGCACCATTATTAATTCAACATTATTCGGCAAAAACAAACCTGCAACATTGATTATTCGGCTTATTCGGTAACTTACTCAGCATATTAGCAACTACATCCGCATATTATCAATTCACAACTTATTCGGCATGTTACCACTGCAATCTGCAGATCATTCGGCATATTATCAAGAGCAAATTGATGTCAACTTTGCATTCTATCTAGCATGGACAACTTGTTTGACACTACGATCTCGACATAAAACTAGCACATCGGCTTACCGAAATCCACATCTAACAAAATCAAAGGAGTCGCGTCGACTCAAGGAGTCCAAAGCCACTAACCAAAGAAGCAAAAAAGTAACCAACACTTGCCGATAGTTGCGCAACAGCCCATATTTTCAAAAAACTACAATTTTCAAAATTGTCGAAATGAAGTTTTGATTATACCAATGTGAAGTACTCATCGAGATGAGTCCAGCACAACAAACCTGTAGACGTCCCCGAACGCCCCGGGAGGGTTAAGTCCTGTTCTGTTCATTTGGGCTCACTACAGTTCAAGGACTCGATTGTCACGGTTCTAAATCTTGAACCAAAGAGTCCAAATCTGGCAAATCGTTTTGAAAAAACAGATTTTTTTTGAAAGAAGTGCCAAACATGGACTGCTTTGCCAGATACAGAGTCGCCACCTAAATATTTTTTATGGGGAAATTTAGGAAACCCGGACTCGGTGCCAAAGGCCACGTGTCCGTCATCACCAAAGTTGCCTCGGCTTGGGAACTTGGATACGATTGGGGAAGGTCACTTCGTGAGCACCCCCGCTCGCCCGGTCAAAGACCGGCCTCTACTAACCATGATATCTTATTTTGAAAACCTTGTGTGTTCTTATTCCGGTTATTAGCCTAGGTTAATATGTGATGCGCACAGCATACAAGTATAGACTGAGTTGCCTGAATTGGAACAGAACATTTCATGTTTGTTTGTGAAAGATGGTTTGCTACCCGCAGGTAGGCTTAAAATGCAGATTTTGCCACCCTCGGGTGGGCTTAGAAAACAATGGTTTTGCCACTACCTAGTGGGCTTAAGACTCACAGTCGATGCACTGTCCCAATTCAGATAACCCAACCTTCACCCACAGGCATTCAAGGCAGGTATATCACATACGCAAATAGCCTCATGGTAAGCATGCTATTCATGGCAGTCACTCACACGCATGCAAGGATGCTAAAGCATAAAACTCACCGAGTACTCCAAGCCAAAACAGAAACTACATTAGAAATCCATGCATGATCCTAGATACACAGAATTGCCTAATGCAACACATGCAAAGATGCAACTATAGCAGGCTCGACTATTCTAAACATGGCATATGGAATGCTACAACTAACACGTATTCAATTTGGAATTGAAATACAGATGCAGTTTGTATGATGCGCCGAGCCCGGTGCGTGCAAAACAGATGAATGATGCAAACATGCTGTCATACTGTATGCTAATTGAAACATGCCCTAATCTAACCATCATAAGCAGGTAAATAAAAGAGAAGAAAGACGTGGGGTTGGAAGACATACATCACACTCACCCACACTTATTACAATTATGCCCTCGCGTAGAGGGTCCAAAAGAATAATAATACAGTCCCAAGTGAAAGAATAGTACAGTCCAAAATATTACAGTCCAAATAATGTACAAATTCCTAATTAATTTACAAATTAACTAAGAAAAATAAAACTGGCATGCAAGCCAGGGACTGCCTTGATTCTGATGAACGATGTATGTTTGGACTGCCTTTGCGCGAAAATCCACGGCGATGCCCCGATTAGCCTCTGTTTTGCAATGTTTCTTGAAAAGCGCGCCAAGCCTCGGAAGACTGCTGATTCTTGATATGCTGCAATAGAGAGCAGGAAAGGGGCATAGCAATGTATTTTCACAGATGTATGCATGCCTCGATCCTCGTGCCACCAATCACGTATCTCGATGCATGATGGCCGAGGAGTCGAATTGCACAACTCAATATAGAATGAATGCAACATGAAAAAACACAACCGGACCTAACTCCATCATGGGTGATCCGGAGTGTCGGTGACTGGGGAATTGAGACACGTTCCGTCACTCGGAGTACGGAACGTACCTCGTTTCCCGTGCCTGGGCTAACTCCTATCCCGAACACGATGCAATATGCATGGTATGCATGAAATGCAACTAAGATACAATCCTAACATACACAGTGCTATGGAATGGCATACACGCTACACGAGGTTCTACACAACCGAGCGTACACAATGCTATGGATGAAATGGCATACGCAATGCAATATGGGCTTACACCAACATGAGAGAGCCTCAGCCACACTCACATAGGAGGCCATTAGATGAAAATGAGACAACTCGAAATACGTGCACGCGTGCATGCAAACCGAGGACCGACCCTCAGGCACCGAAACGCCACTCTAATGAGACATGGCAAAGACATGGAACATGATATGCAAACATGCAAAAATCAGTGGCAAAATGAAGGGCAAAACAGCCCCGAAACCCGGTAAAACGAAACCCAATGCATGAAATGATCCCGAAATGCGAAATTAGGCACCCGAAATGACTTGTAGCTATACAATACATGCATAATTTGAACATGGCATGAAAATACAGAAGCAAGGCAACCCCAAGACAAGCATTTTTACATTTTAAAACATGGCCAAACAGCAATCACAAGTAGGGCTAAAATGGCATACAAAAAATGGCTCCGCAAGGGAGGCAATGAGGCAAGTGGTACATGCAATGCCCAAACAGAAAAATACCCTTCTACAACACTGAAGAGGGATCAAAAATATGAACATTTACAGTTTATGACATTCCCCAAATCAGTATGTAAACATGCTCAAAATGCAATGCAAGATTGAGGCCACAAGAGGGTATAACAGGAAGTATACAAATCATTCACCAAACAGCTAAAGACCCTTAATGAGATATGTCCAGGGGGTCAAAATATGGCCATTTTCAGTTCTGATCATGGCCTAAAAACAGAATCAAGGTAGGCTAACAAAGCATGCAAAAATAGGGACCCAAAAGAGGTTCAATGGAAAGTCATGCATGGAGGTCCCAAACAAGGTTGAGCCCTTCAACAATGTTGTAGAAGGGCTCAAAATAGGCCTATTTTCAGTTTACATCAGGCCCCAAAACAGATTACACATATGCTAGAAATGCTATGCAAAGTAATGACATACAAGAGGGTATTGAAGCAAGTAACCAATGGGGGGCTCAAACAGGGTTGAGCCCTTAAACAAACATGAAGAATGGCTCAAAAAAATGACCCTTTCAGTTAGGGTCGGAGCCCAAAACAGCAAGCAAATAGGCTAGAAAAATGTGGCAAAAATGAGCTAAAAAGGAGGGAAAATGGACTTACCCTTGTAGACCAACCCTTTTGATGATTCTTGGACCAAGTTGCAGCACCTTTAGCCTCTGGAAAGCTGCTCCTAGCTGCTGAGATGGAGTGGTATTGGTGGTGCTTGGTAGTGATGAAGAAATGGTGCCAAACTTAGGGATTTTGAGAGAAATGGAGAGGGATATGTATGTATGAGCTCCAAACAATTTTTCAACCCTTGAGGGAGAGCTAGAGCTGCTGTATGTATGTAAGGATGGAGGAGAAAGGGGGAAAAAAGTGTAGAGAAATGGGATTAAGTTCCCTCTTTCTACCCAAGGTCCCCCGAAATCAGATATTTTGGGGGAAAAAGCTATACAGCTGCAAAGCACACATCCCAAGGAGCATGGCCGGCCTGCTATTTTTGTTGCAGGTGGCCGGCCGGCCACCCCCTATGGCCGGCCAGCCAAGGGGCAAAATGGTCCAGAGGAAATTTTGGCCGGCCACCACAAAAAGGTGTCCTCCCATGTGTCCTCAACAAGACCCTGTGGTTGGAAATTGGCAACTGTAAAACAGGAGAGACAACAAGCCACTTTTAGGAGGGGTTCAAAAGGTTCAACAACAATTACTGGCTGGCCATAAACTTTTAGGGTCCTCCCATGTGTGTACAACACAAATATGTGGTTTGGGATTGAAGAAAATGGCCCTAGGGTGGTCAACATTGGCTCGGAAGTGGGAAAAACGGGCGTCGGAGGGCGCCGGAGGAATATAACTGGTTGCTGAGACAATTGCTGGCCTCCCACCCTTCAGTGACCTTCCTGGTGATAAAACAGAGGTACCTGCCAAAAATGAACGAAAACCGATGCAAAACGAATGCTCGGGGGCCAAAACACGTAGTTCGGGGTCCCGAAAATAGGCTGTTAAGCACCGAAAATGGCATTCGGCCACGAAGTGGGTCTCTCAGACCTCAGTGTCCCTCAAAAGGGAGTAAATAAGATGTATGCCAAAAATCAGAGGAATCGGAGATGGTTAGACGGTCCCGAACCGAGGCACACGGCCTGACGGCTCCGAAAACCGGGAACCGGGCTCCGAAATGGGCAAAATGGCCTACGGCCACGAAATGTAGCCCACGGCCACTGAGAGATGGTCTACGGGACCTCTCCCTCCCTTTAGGAAAAGAAACAGAGAAAACTGAGTCTGGTTCGCAAACCGAGACAAGGTACAGAAGAGGGTTCGGAAGTCCGAAGGCAGGGCTCATGGCCGTGACTCTGAGACTTCTGAACGAGCACAATATGCAACACCACCGAGCGCTCAATCGGTGACGTCTGAGTCTTAAGGTCAGTCAAAAATGGGGTGTCTACAGTTGCCCCTCTTTGACAGAACTCGGAAGTCACAACAGACGGGAGTGAATGTCAAAGCCCAGAGACGACCCATTTTTGACAAGGCCGAAGACTTAGACAATCATACAAGATAAACAGAGATGTGCCCGCAGGCGAAGGGGGCAAAATGCAAAGCGATATGCACGGAGACAGATGATCATGCAACTGCAGCAAGCTGTAATGAAGCAAGTATTCGCAAATAGATGCAACAGTTTTAAGCAAGAATGCAAAGCAACAACTTACATTTCATGCAGTTAGGAATGCGGAGAATTATTCAATTCTCGTCGCGTCTCACACGGAGAAGATACGATACCTGCGCGATTCGTCTGGTCGCACCAGCCTCAAATGAACCGTACATACAATATCGTGCCTGCAAAAAAGAGAAATTCAACAAGAACAATATGCTAACAACATATATTCAATGTGATTCTTGGGATTCCAAAAGTTTGACACACGCAGTGTCGGCGAGTGAATGCATCGCAATGCGAGAAGGGAACGTGCGTGACAACGCATGCTCAAGCACAGAGGTATGGCATACCAAGAAATCATGCATGACGATGCAAAATGCTCATGAGAATGCAAGTTATGTACATGAGAATGCAAAACGAGCACAAATCAGAGTGCCCGTTTGTTGCGAAACAACGAGTAAGGAAACGCGCATTTCAGAGAAGGCGACTCGACTGCGGCCTCTGGTTCACCTCCCGGAGAGGTTACAACATGCTTAAAAAGGATACACTCTGATTTTGATGAGTAATGATGAGACACATGTCAGAAATTGCAGCTGAAGTTCCGGCGGAGCAATTTCGCGCCAGAAAGTGCACTTTTCTTAAACTTTTTCAGGTCCCGGGAACTCCGATCTTCCTCAAAATTTGCAGAGAGCTAGGTGAGCATGTGGGGGACATGGCCGGCCAGCTGGTTGCCCAAGGGGAGGCCACCGGCCAGTTTCCAAAAAGCAAATGGCCGGCCAGCTAGAAAAGGTGGCCGGCCGACCACCTGCCCAAAACAGGGGGCAGTTTGGTCTTTTTGCCTCATTTTCTTTATATTCTCTCATCCATTCACTTCGAGCTCACACCCACAGCTGCGAAAACTTCTCCTCTTGCCTCCCAAACCATTTTCTCCTTCAGATCTGCACTTTATATGCGCTTTTCAGCCTCCCACGCAAGTTGTTTTCGCAAAAACATTCGATTTTAAGCACTTTGGACCGATTAAATTTTGATTTCGGGGCTTCTTTTCTCATTTTCACCACTTGAGGTAAGTTTGTCTCAATATTTGGAAGATTTTCTCGGGAGTTGACTTTTGTTGACTTTTTCATTTCCCGAGAGTTGACTTTTGTTGACTTTTTCCAATTTTGGCTCATTTTTGCTCATTTTTTGCTCCTTTTGCAGATTTTTCGAAATGGCTGGTAATTTCCCTCATGGTGGAGGTCCTCCAGGTGCCGGGGATGATTTCGATATCATGACGCTGCCCCCGAGGGTCCGCCCCTTTATTCCCAAGAGATACGCCCCGCCGGTACACATTCTTCCGCGGGCCATTTTTCGTCATTTTACTGACTTCAATGATCGGGCACCCGGAGATCTACTTCTGCGAGAGCCAGAGCATCACCTCTCTTACGAGGCACGAGAGGTATTTTACGTCATTTTCTATATTTTTCGTGCATTTCATACCTTTGCCATGCTTGAACACACAGTTTAGCTTATGACATAGTACTTTGCTTGCATTCTGAACATGTGGCTTAAACACCTGAACTTCTGAACACTAGGCTCATTGATTGATTGTGAACACACGGTACACACTAGTTAAGAATTGAACACACGGCTCAAACACTGATTTGTCGAACACACAGCCCGAATTTGAAGGTGAACACACGGCACACACTGACTAAGAGTAGAACACACAGCCCTGACTCCGATTTTCTGAACACGCGGCCCAAATTGAAGGTGAACACACGGCACACACTGATTGAGAGTAGAACACGCAGCCCAAACTCTGATTTTCTGAACACACAACTCAAATTGATGGTGAACACACAGCCCACACTGATTGAGAATAGAACACGTAGCCCTAACTCTGATTTTCTGAACACACAGCTCAAATTGATGGTGAACACACAGCCCACACTGATTGAGAATAGAACACGCAGCCCTAACTCTGATTTTCTGAACACACAGTTCAAATTGATGGTGGACACACAGCCCACACTGATTGAGAATAGAACACGCAGCCCTAACTCTGATTTTCTGAACACACAGTCCAAGTTGATGGTGAACACACAGCCCACACTGACTGAGAGTAGAACACGCAGTCCCAAACTCTGATTTTCTGAACACACAGTCCAAGTTGATGGTGAACACACAGCCCACACTGACTGAGAGTAGAACACGCAGTCCCAAACTCTGATTTTCTGAACACACAGTCCAAGTTGATGGTGAACACACAGCCCACACTGACTGAGAGTAGAACACGCAGTCCCTAACTCTGATTTTCTGAACACACAGTCCAAGTTGATGGTGAACACACAGCCCACACTGACTGAGAGTAGAACACGCAGTCCCAAACTCTGATTTTCTGAACACACAGTCCAAGTTGATGGTGAACACACAGCCCACACTGACTGAGAGTAGAACACGCAGTCCCAAACTCTGATTTTCTGAACACACAGTCCAAGTTGATGGTGAACACACAGCCCACACTGACTGAGAGTAGAACACGCAGTCTCAAACTCTGATTTTCTGAACACACAGTCCCAAGTTGATGGTGAACACACAGCCCACACTGACTAAGAGTAGAACACGCAGTCCCAAACTCTGATTTTCTGAACACACAGCCCAAGTTGATGGTGAACACACAGCCCACACTGACTGAGAGTAGAACACGCAGTCCCAAACTCTGATTTTCTGAACACACAGTCCAAGTTGATGGTGAACACACAGCCCACACTGACTGAGAGTAGAACACGCAGTCCCAAACTCTGATTTTCTAAACACACAGTCCATTTACTTGCGTTTGCACACATCTCATTCATTTGATTTGCACACAGCTTGTTCATTTGATTTGCACACGGCTTGTTCATTTGATTCTGACACATGCATTCATTCTGACACATGCATTCATTCTGAATGCAGGTTGGCTCTCGTACCGTGTGAGGATATGGCTCCACTGCTGCGAGAGAGTGGTACACTGAGCTTCCGGAGGCTGTCCGGGATTTAGTTGATTTAGCAGGGTTTGGGGCCTTTTGCGTAGGGTTATCACATTGTCCTGCCAGTAGGACACTATTGGCAGCTCTGGTAGAGAGATAGTGGGACACCACCAACTCCTTCCATTTCTCCGCCACCGGGGATTTGACCATGACCCCGTTGGATTTTGCTGTACTGACCGGCCTGGATATAGGAGGCTGGCCCATTCCTTACGACGAGGATATGGGCGAATGGGAGGCCGCTTGGTTATATCTATTGGGGGCCCGCCCACCTGTGGACAGAGCTTCTGGGAGAGTCCGACACACCTGGTTCTCTTCCCATTTTCGGAGGGAGGGGATGGAACCCGGGACTCCTGAGGAGGCTGAGCAGTATGCCCGTGGTTTCCTTATGTTCCTCTTCGGGACGACTCTGTTTGCCGATAGAGGGAACACGGTCGGGTTGTATCTACTGAGCGCTCTGGTGGACCTGTCACAGGTCGGTCGGTACGACTGGGGTGGCGCCGGCCTGGCTACTCTCTACTGCTACATGAGCGCTACCTCCCACAGGCAGGGAGACTTACTCGGCGGTTATTGGAGAGCCTGGGAGGTACTTTCTGTCCTCTTGATTGACATTTCTGCTCCCCATTACTTGTACATTGCACACACGGTGCACTTTGCACTCTGTGTTCTGCTCTCAACACTTTTGTATTCACATTTTGCACTGTTTTCCACAGTTATGGGTCTACGTATATTTTCCGACGTTAGCCCCGGAGATGGAGGTGGCAGGGCCCCTTATGACCCCGTATTCCTTGGTATTCGAGGGCCAGCACCGACCGAGACCTCGAGAGACTCTCTTCTACCTGCGACAGTATTTTGACACTGTGCGGACGACAGAGGTATTTCAGAACTCTCGGTTCCTTTCCGTTTTCATCTTTGATCTGCCTTGTATATTCCCAATTCCTGATTGGTTTATGCACTGGTTATCCGCAGATTACGTGGCAGCCCTGGGCGATCTTGGGTGATGGTCTCCGATTTCAGTATGCCGGAGGGTCAGGCACCTCCCAGTACAGGATCCTGCTCGAGGGACCGGTTGGTAGAGCATGGTTTCTGGGGGAACGCTTTCTGCGTCAGGTATGGGGGTACACTTCTCAGGACCCTCCCGCAGCACCTCCAGCCAGTATGCGGACTGCTGATAGGCTCTCTACCCAGGATGTTGTTAGTGCTATGCTAGGCACTGATGCTTTGCCACATCTTACGGAGGGGGACTACGCCACTTATCGCCATACATATCTGATGCCTTCCTTGACGGGAGTGCGTACTCCATCACTGAGGCCCACTGGTGTGCCATCTTTGGGTCAGGCTCGTGCTACAGATATCCCCTCCTCCAGCAGCGCTGGTACGTCCAGAGGTGGGCGCGGATTCATTCCTCCGATCCCTCCGACTCTTCATCATCCTGGGTGGCCAGACATGCCGACCGAGTTGACGAGTTGGCGATTTGGGACTCCTTACCAGGTCTCGCTGGAGCCTCCTCTTCCTGACCATAGATATGTTAGAGACCCTGATTCACCACCGGTATGTTTTACAGCTTTGATTTATCAGTCGGATATTTGGGCATTTATTCCTTTTACTGATAGTTTTGCATTTGTACTTGTAGCCTCCAGTTGAGTACGTGGATGAGATGCTTGGGATGCTGGCCACATTTGAGGGCATGATCCTGCGGAGGGAGGCATAGCTGGCTATTATGGGTGTGCAGGTACTGTTCATCTTTCCTGCATTTATCATATTTCTGATGACACGCCGGTTTTGAACATTCTATTGCATTGATAGGCTGTTTGTGTAGAGCACATCTGACACACACCCCACTCTCATACTGTACTTGCATCTGATTTTCATATTTGAACTGATGTATTGAACTCTTCACTTTCAGATGCCTCCGGTATATGCTCCACCGTAGGCCGGGCCACCCGGGCCTTCTCAGAGAGGTCGATCGTCTGGATCTTTTCGAGGTGCTGGGCCATCTGGGCCCTCCCAAGGAGCTGGGCCATCTGGGCCTTTTCAGGGAGCTGGGCCATCTAGGCCTTTTCGAGGAGCTCGAGGAGCGGGGTCGTCTCGCAGACGTAGGGCACATGTTGTGGAGGCGGAGCCCGATGAGGATGAGGAGGAGGAGGAGGAGGCCACAGACCGTCAGTCGGAGACATCCGCTGAAGAGGGGGATTCTGGTCTTGGTTCCGGGAGTGGAGGCGAGGCTGAGGGGGATCCTGAGGATGACCGCTCCGACCCCGATGGTGATGATGGTGCAGAGGTTATCCCGCAGAAGAGGATGAGGAGGGCCCCTTATTCCCGTTCCCGAGGGCATTGATGTTGTTTCCTGCTTTATTTTACTTTTTGCTAGTAGTTTGTAGCACTTTGCATATTATCAGGCAGTTTTATTTTCTGTAAAACTTGTACCTTTATTTTGTTGTAAAACATGACGAAATGAAACAGCTTTTGAAAATGTGTTGTATTTTTATGTTCTTAGCATCGCATCGCATCGCATCGTTTTGCACAAAGATGGAATCGAATGGAAACGTGCCTTGTGTATTTACTGGGTCAGGTAATGAACCGACGCAATAAACTAAACAAATCGACTCACTAAGAAATAGCAGAATCTCAGCAAGTTTACAACTCGATAAGCAAAGTACAACAATGTTAACGACTCGATAAACAAGACTTAACAAAATTGCGTAAACAAAGAGTAACGACTCAAAACACAAAATGCGACAGCTCGGCAAAACTTACAACTCGATAAACAAAACGACAACTCGATAAGCAAAATACAACACAGCGTACTTCGGACGATCTAGGTGCTGAGACGCATCCGAAACTGAGAAAAATGAAGGCTTTCAACATTCCCGATGCGTGAAAGTGCCTCAAACTTCCTTCCGAAGGGCAAGGCAGGACCAATGAGCGTGGCCGGCCATATTTTACATTTGGGGATTGAAAGGTGGCCGGCCGGCCAATTTTTTGAGTCAAAGGTGGCCGGCCTGCTAGAATAGGTGGCCGGCCGGCCACCTTTCCCTGCAGCCCACAGAATTCTGACACTTGTCCTCCTTCGAATAGTGTTTCGCCTCCTATAAAAGCTCCAACTTTGGAACTCATTCATTTCTTCACTACTTTGCACAAAAATGGAGGCATTTCTCGTAGAAAATCTCACATCTTGGATCTCTTCTTTAGATGGCTCGGAAAAGTTGAACTTCCGGGGTTTCGGCTTGAATGCACTATTCACGCTGGGCCAGACTCCACTGCACCTTCCTTTCCTCCATGCGGCGGCAAGATTTTGGAACCCGGTGACGCACGTCTTCAGCTTCGGAGGGCAAGAGGTATGTCCCACTTTTGAAGATTTTCAAGTCTTGATGGAGTCTGAACGCTCAGAAGAGATCTTACCTTAGTCTCGTTTTGGCCACGCTCAAGCTTTAGGGCGGATGTGCGATCTCAACGCGCATGATGCTCGATCCCTGATTTGTAACACGATGTTGGATATCCTGAGCCTGATTTACCGATTCTCCGATGCTGGTGACCGCGGTGACCATTATCGGCAAGGTTTTCGACAACATGCCCTCTGCTTGTGCATGCTATCTCATTTTCTGTTTGTCTCGGGCTCCGGGGGAGCTAACATCCGTTTGATTGAAGTTGCTCAAGGCTTGAGGGAAGGAAAGAGCTGTACCGCCATGACATTGGCTGAGACACTGCTGGGTTTGGATGCCTTCTACTGCCAGGAGACAACCAGGTTTGCGGGGAGTCCACTACTGCTGCAGGTAATGTTTCCCACCCAAGCTCACATATGTATTTGCTCACATCGCTCGGCCCTCAGGCTCGGTTTTTCTCACAAAACCCTCATCTTACTTTTCTCTCATCGCACATCTCTCTATTCTTTATTCTCTCATTTTTCATCCCTCCCCAGATATGGCTGATGGATAAATTGCAAGTTGTGGACTCTTGCCCTACTTACTCAGCTCGCGGCTACTTCTTTCGACAACGCCTGGTCGACGCCCTTGATGAGGGATGGTGGTTGGAATGGATGTGCAATTTGTCAGCTGAACGCATTGCTTGGCGCTGTCCTTGGCTTAACCTTCCGGCGATGAGCTATAGCATGTTCCAGGATACTGGGATCCGGTTGATTGGCCTGACCTATTGTGTATTCTATTTCCCATTCCGCATTCTGCGCCAGTTCGGCCATGATCAGACTTGCCCTCCGGAGGGGATAAAGTATCCGGTCGCCTTCCCGGTCCGAGGTGCACACCTTGCCCGACATACTACGGCTTGGAGGACTAGAGAGCTCCTGCCCCCCGCCCCTATTTTCAGTTGCACTTTGTCTGATGAGTGCTGGGATTGGCTCAACGAGGAGGCACAGATTGGGCCTAGGTCGGCATCGAAGGCTTCGACTAGCTCTGGGAGGGGGCGCAGGGACACCTGACTTGACTATGCCCCAGATTTATTGCTTTATTAGTACCTTCAAGTTTTCTTTATGAGTCTAATAAAAAGCAACTTCAATTGTATGCAAGAGCAAGAGAACTCTGTTTTGAAATCAATGAAATTGAAGGTTGTGGTACTGAGAATTTTCCGCTTTGGTCCAAAAAAGGTCTTAGTTGTGAAAAGATTAATTTGAACAAAGTCAACTTTTATTAAAACTTTTCAAAACTATTTTCGATATGGATCAGAACTGGACACGCCTGAGATCTGTCACTGAGATGCACAACCCCGGATCCTAGCAACTGGAAAGTTGCCCCTAGTCTGAATGGTACCACAGCACCTCCTGGCAACGGAAAGTTGCCCCTAGTCTGAATAGCACTGCACCGGAGATTACGATGAATGCTGATGGACAAGGATGACTGAGATGATCAAAATGGACAAAGTTGATCGGGGAAAATGTTTATGGCTGAACTTCAGGATGAAGCTGCCTACGTATCCCAAAGATGGGAATCAAGCCTTACGTAGTTCAAGCTTAGGTTCGCTCGGGTATTTTTCCTCTCCTTTTGCGCTCTAACTTTTGCCAAGGCCGCCCTTTGCGGGTTTTCAACCTTGCGAGCTCAGTTTTTATAATTTCGAATTTTTTTTTATGCTCTGAGTTTTGCCTAGGTCGCCCTTTCGGGTTTTCGGCCTAGCGAGCCTCTCAAGGGTAGTATTTCTTCAACTTGTCCATATTAATCGGTTGTGAAAACTCTAAGCCATCCAGATCCATCAGAACCACAGCCCCACCTGACCAGATAGACTTAATGATGTAGGGACCAGTCCAATTAGGCCTGAACTTGCCCCTAGGGTCATGGATGGGAGCTCGGTTGTCCTTGAGTACCAAATCTCCTTCCTTTAAATTCCTGGACTTAACCTTCTTGTTAAAAGCCCGGGCGATTCTGCGTTGATAGCCTTGAATGTGGTACAGTGCTTTCAGTCTTCTCTCATCAAAGAGCATGAGTTCCTCGAATCTGCTCTGTTGCCAATCTGCCTCGGCTATTTGACACTCGGCCAATACTCGCAATGACGGAACTTCAATCTCAATAGGTAGAACGGCCTCCATCCCATAAACCAATGAGTACGGAGTCGCCCCAGTAGAAGTTCTGATTGAAGTCCGGTAGCCCCACAGAGCAAACGGCAGCTTATCTGGACAGTCCCGGTAGGTTTCCACCATCTTCTGCAATATGCGCTTGATATTCTTGTTGGCGGCCTCGACTGCTCCATTGGTTTGTGGCCGGTATGTGGATGACTTATGAAAAGCCACATTGTATTTTTCCAACAAATCTATCACCTCCTTCTTGAAGTGGGAACCATTATCTGAAATTATCTCATTTGGGACCCCATAGCGACAGATGATGTTGTTTCTGATAAACTTTGCAACGTGTGAAGCCTTCAACACCGCGTAAGATTGGGCCTCAACCCACTTTGTAAAATAATCTATCGCAACCAGGATGAACTCATGCCCATTCGACCCCTTTGGTGTAACGGCCCCGATCACATCAATTCCCCAGACTGAAAATGGCCATGGTGAAGTCATATTGTACAGCTTTGTCGGTGGGATGTTCATGCGATTTGCATGAATTTGACATTTGTGGCATCGCCGAACGAAACCGATACAATCCTCCTCCATGGTAGACCAGTAGTACCCTTGTCTGAGGATTTTCCGTGCCAGCATTACCCTATTCATATGTGCTCCACACTTTCCTCCATGGATGGCTTCCATTAGGCGCTTCGACTCTTCGGCATCAACACACAGTTTATGCATTCCCAGATGACCCCGTTTATACAGTTTACCCCCGCAGATGATGAACTGAACGGCCAATCTTCTTATTGCCCTTTTGTCTTTGGCATTTACCCCTGGCGGGTATGCTTCTTTCTCCAAGAAATTCCAAATGTCGTAATACCAGGGGTGTTCGTCCTGAACTTCATCTATGGCTGCAATCGACTCATAGGCAGGTGCAAATTTCTGGTCAATGATGACTGGACGCATTCGGACTCCACACGGGATGTCTATCATAGAAGATAGAGTTGCTAAAGAATCTGCGAACCTGTTGCTCTCTCTTAGTAGATGAGTAAAACTTAACTTCTCAAACCGAGGAATCAGCAAATCCAAGGTCTGGTGATACATCATCATCTTTTCCTCTTTTACTTTCCAGTCTCCTTTAGCTTGAGACACAACAAGGTTCGAATCCCCAATGACATCCAGCCGTCTTGCCCCTAGTTCCAGGGCTGCTTCTAGGCCAGCAATGCACGCCTCATATTCTGCCTCATTGTTCGAGACTTTGAATCAGAGTTTGAAGGCTAGAGGGATACGGGAATTATCGGGTGCTATCAGCAACACTCCTATCCCATACCCATGTTGATTTGACGCTCCGTCAAAGTACATCGTCCAAGTTTCATCGTCGATATGCAAAATGGCTTCATCTGGGAACAAGTATTCAATTGCTTCATCCCCCTCAACCGGATGGTCGGCAAGGAACTCTGCTACTGCTCTTCCTTTGACTGACTTGCGTGTAACATACTTCAAATCAAATTCGGAGAGCAACAGCAACCAACGAGCTAGCCTACCCGTAAGTGCTGGTTTCTCGAAAAGATATTTGATGGGATCAAGACGTGAAACCAACATTACGGAGTGAGCTAACAAGTAGTGTCGCAGCTTCCTGGTAGCCCATACCAAAGCTAAGCAAGCCTTCTCCAGCGGTGTGTACCGAGTCTCATACTCTAGCATCTTCTTGCTCAGATAGTAGATGGCTCTCTCCACCCTGTCTTCAGACTCTTGTGCGAGCATACAGCCCATCGTGGTCTCAGTCACTGATAGGTACAAAATCAACGGTTTCCCTGGTTCTGGTGGTGATAAAACGGGCGGGTTTTGTAGATATTCTTTGATCTGCTCAAACGCTGCTTGACATCGGCCATCCCATTGAAATTTCTTGCCTTTCTTCAGGAGACCAAAAAGTGGTTCACAAGTCAAGGTTAATTTTGAGATAAACCGTCTTATGAATTGCACTTTACCCAGAAAGCCTCTCACCTCCTTTTCAGTCCTTGGTGGGGGCATTTCTAGGATGGCCTTGATTTTGGAAGGGTCGACTTCGATGCCCCTTTGTGTAATCAGAAACCCCAGCATTTTTCCCGCTGTAACACCAAATGTACACTTCTGAGGGTTCAGCCACAATCGGAATTCCCTGATCCTTTGAAAAAACTTATGCAAGGCGGTGTAGTGGCCCTCTCTTTCTTTGGACTTGACAATCATGTCGTCCACGTACACCTCAACCTCCTTGTGGATCATATCATGTAATATTGTGGTCGCGGCCCGTTGATAAGTAGCTCCAGCATTCTTCAACCCAAACGGCATGACTCTATAGCAGTATGTCCCCCACGGGGTGGTGAATGCAGTCTTTTCCCTGTCTTCTGGTGCCATTACTATTTGGTTGTAGCCTGAGAAGCCATCCATGAATGAGAGCAAAGCGTGCCCTGCTGTGAAATCCACCAACTCATCAATATGCGGTAAGGGAAAGTCGTCCTTCGGACTAGCTCTGTTCAAATCCCTGAAGTCTACGCATACTCGGATCCTGCCATCCTTCTTCGGCACTGGAACAATGTTGGCCAACCAAGTCGGATATTCAGATACCAGCAGGAAGCCTGCATCGATTTGCTTGGTGACCTCTTCCTTAATCTTGAGAGCCCAGTCCGGGCGGATTCTCCTGAGTTTTTGTTTGACAGGTCGGGCCTCGGGGTCAAGGGGGATCCGATGCTGTACAATCTCAGGATCGATTCCAGGCATGTCTTCGTAGGACCACGCGAAAACATCTTTGAAATCTTTTAATAAAGCGACTAAGCGCTCGCGTTCCTCCGAAGACAACGTGGACCCGATCTGGACCAGCTGCGGGTCCTTCTCAGTACCAATGTTCACGGTAGTGATTTCGTCCACTAGGGGTTTAACAAATCTTTCCTGCTCCTGCTCAATTAATCGTTGCAAAACCGGAGGAACTTCGTCCTCGTCGTTTTCAAAATTTTGAAAGTCTGAATTAATGCAATAAATTAAGGGCACAGAAAAGTACTCAGAAACCACAGTTGCTTGATTCTCATTAGGCACATCCAAATCGTCCAATTCATTTACAACAGACTCAAATGAAAAGGAAAAAGACGACCTAGACAGGATTGTGGCATCCGGGTTAACATCCCCAGGAGTACCAGACTCAGACTCAGTCGAGCTGGAATCTGATTCCGACTCACAAGACTCGGTGGAATCAGATTCCGGCTCACTACCTGACCCGGTGCTGCTGGACAAAAATCCCTCCTCGTATTGCCAAGTGAGAGAGGGTGCGATAGATGCATCCAAGATAGCTGCTGGTTGGCTCGCGGCCGTTTCATCCCCAATCATGGAAACCTCGAAGTTATCCCCCAAGCACTTATGGTCGATCAGAGGATCAGAGAGTAGACATGCCAGCGCTACCCCTGTTTCAAATTCTGTGCCTTCAGGATCCACTGCCCTACACTGCTCAACCTCAGCTGATGGGTCCGTCTGCTCTTCGGCAACATCCTCCCCGGGTAACTGCAGGTCGAAGAAGATCTCAAAACCGGGCACGCGCTTCTTCTCCGCGTTTATCCACGGCTCTGGGAAGCCGCAAAATGGAAAGTCCTCCCCCTCCCGGACGAAGCGTCCGTTCAGGGTGCCCTGGATGGGCCTATGCATTAATTCAAAAGGCTTCCCAGCCTGCTTTGCTCTGGCTCTTCCGGCCATTTCTTTCCCTTTCCTCACCCAGTCCTCTTTGGTGGGCAGATAACCCAGTCCAAAGGTATGCAGGTTGTGTGGCACTTCGGCCAATGTTGCGACGCCTTTCCTGCTGCTCCTTCCTAATCCCATCCCGGGGATGTGTTGTAGCTTGTTCATGAGGTAGACGGATTGAGCACTGACGTACATACCTTCATTCACAGCCATAATGTTTTGCACAACCCGGGCCTCAGCCAGAGTAAATCCTGATATAAACACGTCCTCCATGCCGTGCTCGATTTTTAGGACTGGTGTAGACACCTCCGGAGGGGGATGGATCGATGAATTCCCAAACACAATGGCTACTCCCTTTCCATAGGGGTATTTCACCATCTGATGCAGAGTGGACGAGATGGCCTTCACCTGGTGCAACCACGGTCGCCCCAAAAGTAGGTTGAAAGTTGCGGGAACCTCCAAGACATGGAAATCTATCTCGTGTTGTCCAGGTCCAACCTTTGTCTGAATCTTGACAGTCCCCATCACTTCTCTGCTAGTATTATCATACGCTCTGATTACCTGAGTTGTCGGGATGAAGTCCGCGGGCTTCAACCCGATTGCATACGCTGTTCTGGCTGGGCAGACATTGATAGCAGACCCGGTATCAACAAGTACCACCGGTATCCACTTGTCTCTACATTCCACGGAGATGTAGAGAGGTTTGTTATGATTCACGCCCTCAGGCGGCAGTTCTTTGTCTGAGAAGGTTAAAGCCGGAGAACCTCCTCCCGGAAAAACCAGCCCAACCAGCTGCTCTGGTGTAGTGTCTACAGAGAGTTTGGCCCTGTCCATAGCAGATAGGAAAGCCTGTCTGTGTACTCGCGACGCCATAAGCAGTCCCCAGATGGAGATGTCTGCTTGTATCTTCTTCAATTGCTTGAGCACAGCTTCTTCTTCAATCTGTTTCTCTCTCTATTTCTCAACTTCCTTGTCTTTCCCAGATGCCTCAGGTTGGTCTAAGTGTGGAGGCTTGAAATACCGCCCACTCCTGGTCATATGGTCCACCTCATCGAGGTACCAAGTGTCATCTGGCTGAGCGCCTGCCCAATCTTCATCTGTGTGGGCAAGACATAAGTCATCGTCTTTCCACCACATCCCGCTAGCGTTTAACAGACACCTATCTGGTTCTGGCAAGTTTGTACTCTCGGTACTTTCGTCCCATATGCTCACAGCATGTCCTACTCTCGTACTCGCAGCACTTCCAACCTCTTCATGGTTCTTGGCTTTTCGGATTCTCTCAGAATCCCACTTTTTCTCTTGTTCTGACTGCGTCACTGCAGTTTGTTGTTCCACTTTCTCTGCATCCACAATGCTTAAGTCCCGAGCGGAATTCTTTGTACCGGCGCTCTCCGGCAATCCATTCTGACTCTCGACCCTTCCGGCCACCATTGATACTTTTGCCCCTGTCGGGCCTTGCTCTGGCTGAAATTCCACAACGTCTAGCTGATCATCCAACCATCCGATAATTTCTGCCGACTCCCCATATTCAAACCAGTTGATCGTTGCATCCCCTGATTCTTGGTCGTTGAAGAACTGGAGGTTGGCAAAGTCCTCTTCTACTGTTGTCAGATCATCCGCCCCCTGTTCAAGTCTGTCCCCCTGAATCATGCACAGTTCGGCTTTTTCCGGCAGTCCCACACTCGACTCAGACTGACCCACTACTAAGATGTACTCGCTTGGATCATAGGCTCTTCCAGTATATTTCCCAGGCTGGTGAATCCCAAACGCAACAATTCCACTTTCCTCTGAAACCTGCCCTGTTCCATCTTCAGTAGTCACCACCTTTGGCTCAGATTGGGTTGTGGAGGTGTCCAACATGCACAAGGAATCAGTGCAATCAGGAAGGATCACCTCCGGCTTGGGTAGGTGAGAGGGAGTAATATAGATACTAGGATCGTAGGACACGATCCCAGTTTGGATAAGATTGACTCTTTTGGGTGGTGGATCTTGGTTATGGGTAGGGAGTGGGTTGGTTATGACGTTAGGTCTGTCTGGTGGTAGAATTACATTTTTGTCGATGAGGTCCTGAACCTCGTAACGCAGCCTGTAACAATGGTCGGTATCGTGACCGCGCTGCTAGTGGTAGGCACAGTACTTGGCTGGGTTGTGAGAGGGGGGGAGTGGATTTGGTGGTGGCCTCGGCTCCAGGGGTTTTAGATGTCCCTTTCTGATCAAGACCCCCAGAACCTTGGACAAGGGCATGTATAGTGGAGTAAAGGTTCTTTGGCCCCTGGGCTGGTATTTTGGGGTTTGAGTATTACTTCCGGATGCACCGGAGAAGGGTGTGGCTGCCATGGGCCTTGGCTGGGGAGGGGGAATGGTGGTGACCATACTGACCTCGGAAGCTCTTGTATTTGCAGTGCCGCTCGGGCCTGCGTTGTTGTTACGGTTAAATGTCCTCTGGGGTTGCTCTCGGTCCTGGTCGATCAGACCTTGCTTCATCGCATCCTCGATCTGTACCCCCATCTCGTGTAAGTCTGAGAAGGTGGGAAAGGGGAGTACGATCATCTTCTGCATGAGTTTTGGTTGGAGATTGCGCACAATCATCCGGATTTGGTCTTTTTCAGTGGGCCTCAAAGTCATCATCGATGCCTTCGCCCTCCATCGAGTCACAAAATCTGAGAAAGTTTCCTTGGCCTCTTGCCTCGTTGTTTCGAGATCACGAGTTGTAATCTCGATCTGTGTATTGTACGAGTACTGCGCAACGAAGGCCTCAGCCATCTCATCCCAATTTCTCTTTACCTCATCTTCTAACTTCGCGTACCAAATGGCTGCCACACCCGACAAAGTTCGGCCAAACAGGGAAAGCTTTTGTGGTCGGGTTAGGCCCATTGGCCGCAGAATGTCTGAGAATAGCCGGAGGTGGACCATAGGGTCCCCGGACCCATCAAAACGATCTTTTCCCTGAGCATTGCAAAACAGAGGCTAAAACTTAAGACATTATGAACTCCAAGATCCGCAGAAAAGATCCTCAGTTGCAAAAACTTAAGACTTAAATCTGTCTGGCAATGTCACGGCCACATCGGTGTATCCATCTTCGATGTCTGGGATGGCCTTCACCCCCTGGGACTTCTTAAAAAGCTTCTCCAGTTTGCTCAATTTCAGAGCTGTATGGTCTATCTCGAACTCGAAGGGAGAGTCCGGATGGTTGGTAGGTGTATGGGTCTTGGACAGTTGAGGCAGAAGCGGGGGCGGAGCCAGCCCCGTTGGATGGCCTGTGTCCTCTTGAATATTCTGGACATTGGATAGGGTGTTCTGGGTGTTCAGGGGGGTATTCTGGGGATTTGGCAGGGTATTCTGACCAGTGGATGCCTGCTCGGGTAATGGAGCTCCGGGTGGAGGAGGAGCCTGATGTGAAGCAGATGCCGCATTCTGCTGTTGCAGCTGTCACGCCCCCAAGCTCCGTGACAACGCCGCACACTCATTTAGGTGAGCATGCAAGGCTAAGAGTCCAACACATAACCAACAATATAAAATACTCAAATTAAATCCTTTAATATCATAATGCTAAAAACCATACAAATAGACAATTCTTATCATATGAAATTGTCCACCAAGTCCACTAATAAAATAATAATAATAATAATAATAATAATGATCAAAATACTTAAATCATAGTCCTACTCTCGGCACTCCCACAAGTAAAAACCCCGCGCAGCTCTACTCCTCAGAATCTGAAAAATAAAATAAGGGTAAGCCAGACAGCCCAGTAAATAACCAACCATCACTGCTAGCTGGATCAAGTATACAAAAATAAATAAATAAATCGATGACCAATAAATATAATTTTTCTATAGTTCAATAAATGAACAATTATTTGTAAGATGGTTTCATAGCTAAAAATAAACAATGTACAATACGTTTTAAATGAAAAGCCAATGTGATAATTCAAAGTAATTCGTAGTTCAAATCGATGGTTCGATATTCAGATAGTTCAATTATTCGATTCACAAAACCCAAGTCTTAATGACTACGGTCACTTAGCCCGTGACAAGGCCCAGAACCACACATAGGCCGGTGGTAAAGCCCCAAAAGAAACTAGTTTCTGTGCCAATAAATAACCCCCATTGGCTAGGGTCCAAATCATAGTCAGACTAGAGTGATGTTCAAAATTCAAACAATACACAACTTTCAAATAAAATATTCGATATTTTCGGAATAAACATTTGGTACAATTTTCAGAATAGTTTTACAAAATATTCAAATAACTTT
Source organism: Camellia granthamiana (assembly GCA_036172215.1). Lineage (NCBI taxonomy): Eukaryota > Viridiplantae > Streptophyta > Magnoliopsida > Ericales > Theaceae > Camellia > Camellia granthamiana. The sequence goes on from CM069916.1 coordinate 33,199,823, forward strand.
CATAATAATATTCGATGTTGTTTTATACTTGACCCATGTTTTATTTTAAGAGAACACGAAGGCTATAAATATATATTTATGATTTTAAACGATTCGATAGGAATAAAAATGAACCAACAGTGATAGAGGGTTACTTACCTCAAACAGCTAAAATAACACTCCAACACCAACTCCAAACACCCAGCTTCACCACTTCAATCTCACAAACCTAATAAATAAAACCTCAAATAAATTAATATTTTTTTTTACATGTTACATATACCCACAAAAGCCCCACTATATTAGATTAATGTATTGCTTTAATATCCAAGAGATCAAGCCATTCAACCCAACTTTATAGCCAAACACACCCTTACCCATGATACAAACTCCATTGTTTCTATTACCCACCCAAAGTTACACTTACACATTGCACCCAATTCTCAAAACCTAAGTAGGCACCTATAGATCTTCCAAATCCCCTTAATGCATTGATTGTTAAATTCCTCAACATAAACTTAATAATTAACAGTAAAGATAGATTTTACCTTAACCAATGGGTGTCCCAAAATCACCAACATGCTGCCTCCAATCCCTATTGTAGCCTCACTTGAACCTCTCTTCTCTTTTTCTTTTCTTTTTTTCTTTTACCTTCTCAAACCCTAGCCGCCTATGGAGCAATTCCTAGCCTCTGTTTTGTTTGTTTCCCAAGACTTAAAGCCACAATATATAGGTGGGCTTATTAACCTAATTTCTCAAAGTTACAAAATTACCCATCTAAGTGATAGAAAATATAATGCCATCTCATAACTAATTCTTTGATATTAATAAATGACCCATATAAATTAATTTAATTACTAATCTATCCAACAAAATAATCCTACACACAACTTGGGTTTTACAGCAGCCTAGTGATCAGCTCGGCCTGCTGGGCCATGACAGCGGCCTGCTGCTTGGAGAACTCCGCTTGGCGGGCAGCATCTTCTTGCATTTGTTTCATGCTCTCATGCATTTGGCGCATCATCGCCTCCATCCCTGATGTATTCTGCGGATCCATCTGAATAACCGGTAAGTGTATCTCTATAGCGGAAACAGAAACCTCAGTCCGACTGTTTGCTGCTAAAGTGGACTGCTGCCCCGGTAATCTCTGCTCTGACACACTGCGCCTCTTCGGCCTTCTTCTAACAATCGGGGGTAGAGAGTGGAACACTGGATGTCCGTCAACCAGATCCTCGGATCGAATGAGTCGGCGACCTCGTGTCCAAAGTGCTTGGGGTATATCTACTGGTTCGGAAGCAATTGTGCTACAAACCCTACCCTAGCAAAAAGATAAATAAAGCGAAAAGGAAATAAATAACCAGATAAACGGACAGCATAACAGCTTAAATTAAATACACAACACACAGTCGGGCATACAACACACGGTTGATAAGCTGGATATACACTGTCCTCAATTACTGATTACTGTCCCTATATCACTGTTCCCCAAAGCTGAATCCGATACCCGCGGATAACTGATTCTCATATAACTGGCTGATGCCCGCAGGCGTGATGCCCAATCTCAAAAACTGATGCCCGCAGGCCTGATGCCCAAACTCATAAACTGATACATGCATTCCCTGTAGAGACGCACTCTAACAAGCACATAACAGATAAGTGAGAGCCAAAACACCCCTATGTTGGGGTAGGGTTTCCCTGTCCTATTTTTTCAGGAACTAGGGTTTCACTACGCACACAGCGGTTTCAAACAACCTATCGGGTAAGCAACCTGTCCTACTTTGGAATGGTCACTATGGATCCGAATATGCACTAGGTCGAATGGTCAAAAAGGGTGCCCCGGTAAAACCGGGGTTTGTGTTCCCATACTGGGCAGAGCCCGTAACCGATCAACCTTACGGACATGCCTTGACAAGACAAGCCTCCGGAAAACCGCTCAGGAATAGCAGATGGCAAACACGGTGTCCTAGGCGCACCAATGCAAATGCAATGCAAAGAAACACACAAGTGTAGTCAAAACCAGATATCATGAGTTCGAGTCAAGTTCTCTAACTCCCCAGCAGAGTCGCCAGAAACTGTAGACGTCCCCGAACGCCCCGGGAGGGTTAAGTCCCGTTCTGTTCGTTTGGGCTCACTACAGTTCAAGGACTCGATTGTCACGGTTCTAAATCTTGAACCAAAGAGTCCAAATCTCGCAAATCGTTTTGAGAAAACAGATTTTTTTTGAAAGAAGTGCCAAACATGGACTGCTTTGCCAGATACAGAGTCGCCACCTAAATATTTTTTATGGGGAAATTTAGGAAACCCTGACTCGGTGCCAAAGGCCACGTGTCCGTCATCACCAAAGTTGCCTCGGCTCGGGAACTTGGCTACGATTGGGGAAGGTCACTTCGTGAGCACCCCCGCTCGCCCGGTCAAAGACCGGCCTCTACTAACCATGATATCTTATTTTGAAAACCTTGTGTGTTCTTATTCCGGTTATTAGCCTAGGTTACTATGTGATGCGCACAGCATACAAGTATAGACTGAGTTGCCTGAATTGGAACAGAACATTTCATGTTTGTTTGTAAAAGATGGTTTGCTACCCGCAGGTAGGCTTAAAATGCAGATTTTGCCACCCTCGGGTGGGCTTAGAAAACAATGGTTTTGCCACTACCTAGTGGGCTTAAGACTCACAGTCGATGCACTGTCCCAATTCAGATAACCCAACCTTCACCCACAGGCATTCAAGGCAGGTATATCACATAAGCAAATAGCCTCATGGTAAGCATGCTATTCATGGCAGTCACTCACACGCATGCAAGGATGCTAAAGCATAAAACTCACCGAGTACTCCAAGCCAAAACATAAACTACATTAGAAATCCATGCATGATCCTAGATACACAGAATTGCCTAATGCAACACATGCAAAGATGCAACTATAGCAGGCTCGGCTATTCTAAACATGGCATATGAAATGCTACAACTAACACGTATTCAATTTGGAATTGAAATACAGATGCAGTTTGTATGATGCGCCGAGCCCGGTGCGTGCAAAACAGATGAATGATGCAAACATGCTGTCATACTGTATGCTAATTGAAACATGCCCTAATCTAACCATCATAAGCAGGTAAATAAAAGGGAAGAAAGACGTGGGGTTGGAAGACATACATCACACTCACCCACACTTATTACAATTATGCCCTCGCGCAGAGGGTCCAAAAGAATAATAATACAGTCCCAAGTGAAAGAATAGTACAGTCCAAAATATTACAGTCCAAATAATGTACAAATTCCTAATTAATTTACAAATTAACTAAGAAAAATAAAACTGGCATGCAAGCCAGGGACTGCCTTGATTCTGATGAACGATGTATGTTTGGACTGCCTTGCGCGGAAATCCACGGCGATGCCCCGATTAGCCTCTGTTTTGCAATGTTTCTTGAAAAGCGCGCCAAGCCTCGGAAGACTGCTAATTCTTGATATGCTGCAACAGAGAGCAGGAAAGGGGCATCGCAATGTATTTTCACAGATGTATGCATGCCTCGATCCTCGTGCCACCAATCACGCATCTCGATGCATGATGGCCGAGGAGTCGAATTGCACAACTCAATATAGAATGAATGCAACATGAAAAAACACAACCGGACCTAACTCCATCATGGGTGATCCGGAGTGTCGGTGACTGGGGAATTGAGACACGTTCCGTCACTCGGAGTACGGAACGTACCTCGTTTCCCGTGCCCGGGCTAACTCCTATCCCGAACACGATGCAATATGCATGGTATGCATGAAATGCAACTAAGATACAATCCTAACATACACAGTGTTATGGAATGGCATACACGCTACACGAGGTTCTATACAACCGAGCGTACACAATGCTATGGATGAAATGGCATACGCAATGCAATATGGGCTTACACCAACATGAGAGAGCCTCAGCCACACTCACATAGGAGGCCATTAGATGAAAATGAGACAACTCGAAATACGTGCACGCGTGCATGCAAACCGAGGACCGACCCTCAGGCACCGAAACGCCACTCTAATGAGACATGGCAAAGACATGGAACATGATATGCAAACATGCAAAAATCAGTGGCAAAATGAAGGGCAAAACAGCCCCGAAACCCGGTAAAACGAAACCCAATGCATGAAATGATCCCGAAATGCGAAATTAGGCACCCGAAATGACTTGTAGCTATACAATACATGCATAATTTGAACATGGCATGAAAATACAGAAGCAAGGCAGCCCCGAGACAAGCATTTTTACAGTTCAAAACATGGCCAAACAGCAATCACAAGTAGGGCTAAAATGGCATACAAAAAATGGCTCCGCAAGGGAGGCAATGAGGCAAGTGGTACATGCAATGCCCAAACAGAAAAATACCCTTCTACAACACTGAAGAGGGATCAAAAATATGAACATTTACAGTTTATGACATTCCCCAAATCAGTATGCAAACATGCTCAAAATGCAATGCAAGATTGAGGCCACAAGAGGGTATAACAGGAAGTATACAAAGCATTCACCAAACAGCCAAAGACCCTTAATGAGATATGTCCAAGGGGTCAAAATATTTCCATTTTCAGTTCTGATCATGGCCTAAAAACAGAAGCAAGGTAGGCTAACAAAGCATGCAAAAATAGGGACCCAAAAGAGGTTCAATGGCAAGTCATGCATGGAGGTCCCAAACAAGGTTGAGCCCTTCTACAATGTTGTAGAGGGGCTCAAAATAGGCCTATTTTCATTTTACATTAGGCCCCAAAACAGATTACACATATGCTAGAAATGCTATGCAAAATAATGTCATACAAGAGGGTATTGAAGCAAGTACCAAATGGGGGGCTCAAACAGGGTTGAGCCCTTAAACAAACATGAAGAATGGCTCAAAAAAATGACCCTTTCAGTTAGGGTCGGAGCCCAAAACATCAAGCAAATAGGCTAGAAAAATGTGGCAAAAATGAGCTAAAAAGGAGGGAAAATGGACTTACCCTTGTAGACCAACCCTTTTGATGATTCTTGGACCAAGTTGCAGCACCTTTAGCCTCTGGAAAGCTGCTCCTAGCTGCTGAGATGGAGTGGTATTGGTGGTGCTTGGTAGTGATGAAGAAATGGTGCCAAACTTAGGGATTTTGAGAGAAATGGAGAGGGATATGTATGTATGAGCTCCAAACAATTTTTCAACCCTTGAGGGAGAGCTAGAGCTGCTGTATGTATGTAAGGATGGAGGAGAAAGGGGGAAAAAAAGTGTAGAGAAATGGGATTAAGTTCCCTCTTTCTACCCAAGGTTCCCCGAAATCAGATATTTTGGGGGAAAAAGCTATACAGCTGCAAAGCACACATCCCAAGGAGCATGGCCAGCCTGCTATTTTTGTTGCAGGTGGCCGGCCGGCCACCCCCTATGGCCGGCCGGCCAAGGGGCAAAATGGTCCAGAGGAAATTTTGGCCGGCCACCACAAAAAGGTGTCCTCCCATGTGTCCTCAACAAGACCCTGTGGTTGGAAATTGGCAACTGTAAAACAGGAGAGACAACAAGCCACTTTTAGGAGGGGTTCAAAAGGTTCAACAACAATTACTGGCCGGCCATAGAATTTTAGGGTCCTCCCATGTGTGTACAACACAAATATGTGGTTTGGGATTGAAGAAAATGGCCCTAGGGTGGTCAACATTGGCTCGGAAGTGGGAAAAACGGGCGTCGGAGGGCGCCGGAGGAATATAACTGGTTGCTGAGACAATTGCTGGCCTCCCACCCTTCAGTGACCTTCTTGGTGATAAAACAGAGGTACCTGCCAAAAATGAACGAAAACCGATGCAAAACGAATGCTCGGGGGCCAAAACACGCGGTTCGGGGTCCCGAAAATAGGCTGTTAAGCACCGAAAATGGCATTCGGCCACGAAGTGGGTCTCTCAGACCTCAGTGTCCCTCAAAAGGGAGTAAATAAGATGTATGCCAAAAACCGGAGGAATCGGAGATGGTTAGACGGTCCCGAACCGAGGCACACGGCCTGACGGCTCCGAAAACCGGGAACCGGGCTCCGAAATGGGCAAAATGGCCTACGGCCACGAAATGTAGCCCACGGCCACTGAGAGATGGTCTACGGGACCTCTCCCTCCCTTCAGGAAAAGAAACAGAGAAAACCGAGTCTGGTTCGCAAACCGAGACAAGGTATAGAAGAGGGTTCGGAAGTCTGGAGGCAGGGCTCACGGCCGTGACTCTGAGACTTCTGAACGAGCACAATATGCAACACCACCGAGCGCTCAATCGGTGACGTCTGAGTCTTAAGGTCGGTCAAAAATGGGGTGTCTACAAAACCGCGTCGAAATCGGAGCTAAAACGAAGCCATACGGGCCGATCAAAGTTTGACCAGAAAGTGAATTGTTTCGCTGGAGAAAACGACCCAGCAAGCTATGCAGAAATTATCCTATGCTTCACGGTTGCATTACACCCTGTTGATCTGAGCCCTCATATCCATTTTGGGTAAAACTACGCCATTAGGAGTCCGATTCCAACGATCCAATAGTTGTTTCCAGTTATTTTTAGCCTTCTGAACACATCCGTATGATCCAATTCTGCAAATTTTGAGTCGCATATTGAGATCCAGACATCGGCCAATCGGGAACATTAAATGCAAAATCAACAGTCAACGCATATCTGATCGACATGCACTTTCAGCAGTAGGATCTTGGGGTTAGGAAATAATTCTCCGTCTTCCCCGATCATTCATATGGTTACCTTGGCTGATCATCATCTCGGCACCTCTGATATGCATGCATACTCAACCAACTTAGTACAAACATTACAAGGAAATTTACTTGAGTTACAAACTCACACTCCTTTTCACATCGCTCCAAGCAAGCGCCAGTTTTGGGGCAATACATTACATACTCAGCAGTCGGTAGTTCTTCATATTTTTGCCCCTTTGCATATTTTTGTGCGCCATCATTTTACCAAAGTTGAAGCCGCCCCGCAACATAGGGCAATGGAGCCATCACTAACACAGGATGCATTATTCAAAGTCCTTGCCATATTGACACTTAGTCACCACTTAAAATCAGCAAAAGTCTCCGAGTACAGCGTAATCTTCGCACTCGGCACGGAGCGCTATTAGCAAAAGCCTACACCTACGCCCGGAGGTTAGAATACTGCGGCCTACGCCTATGCCCAAAGGTTAGAATACCGCGGCCTACACCCTCACCCGGGGGTTATAATACCGCCGGTCTATACCTACGCCCGGAGGCTAGAAAACCGCGGCCTACGCCTACGCCCAGAGGTTAGAATACCGCGGCCTACACCCTCACCTAGGGGTTATAATACCGCCGGTCTACACCCTCGCCCGAGGGTAATAATACCATGGTCCATTTTTTGGCTGATATATCTGCCTTATTTAATATACATTATTTAATTCAAGCAATCATTTATGTGCTCGGCACATAGAAATATCTCTAGCTCGGCACGAAAGTCCATATTTTGAAGCGCTCTTTGCACTCAGCAATATACTACACCCTCACTCGGGGGTTAGAATACCGTGGCCTACACCCTCGCTCGGGGGTCATAATATCGCGGCTTACGACCCTTGCCCAGGGGTAACAACACCATGGCCCATCGTTATGATTTGTTTGGAACTCATGTGATATAATTTCATCCTATGATAGACATTTATACATTTATATATACATTCAAGACATACGTACATTTATACATACATTCAAGCATACATGCATTCATGCAGTCATTCATTCATACATTTTATTCATTTATCCAGAGTGTTCTTTATCAACAAAAAAAAAAAAAAAAAAAACTAATAGCTATTTGAACAGCGTAACTCGGCAAGAAAAACTCTTATTCCTTCTATCACAGACAATGAAAGTTTTGGGGCAATTGTGGAAGTCAAAAAATATATATATATTACCTTATTGGGGCTAATCTAAACAAGGCTTACAATGGATCCAGCCCAAACAAATATCACACCCCCCTCCCCCCTCACCTCTATAAAGAGGGGGCATCACAAGTTGAGGTAGGTTCTCTGTCTCTCTACACTACACACCAACACTCTTCATTTTCTATACCTTCATTCTATCAATCAAGTGACTGACTTCACCATCGGAGTGTCTCCGGCCAACAACCCCGGTCGGGTAGCCCCGATCATGCTTATCTTTGCAGGTCTACAAGTACAAGGTTTATCTCTTCGTTAGATCTCTACAATCCATGTGAGAGGATATTTCATGGTCTCACACATATATATGTACAATTTTGTTTATTCAAAGAATGGTGGGAAGAAGTATTGGAACACATGATTGAAGGGCTTCGTTGGTATGACACAATACGGGAGACGTTCAAAAAAGTTATTATTTGTGGCACACAAGAATTTGAGGATGTGAATATGTGCTTGGGGAGCCTGGTTTCTCTCAATGGCGGTAGTGAAAGTGATAGGAAGAAACAACAACAGCCAGAGGAGGGTAATAGGTAAAGCTAACATCAAGCCAATTTGCTCTTTTAATTCTACATGTTCTGCTGTGTTTATATTCACTGTTGGCAATAACTCTTATTGATGTGATGATAGACATAATTTTAACAATATTATTGACATGATGAAGCAAATGTATAAATACGAATAATTTTTTCAAAGCTAATGAAAAATATGTAATGTAACACTGTACGGTGTCATAGGAATAGAGTGGCATTTGAACATGCCAGTCCTAATCCGGTGGAAACATTAAATTCATGTCGAACCCTAATTACTAATCCCCACTTGTCAGTGCAGAATACTAAGGATAGGTCGAGGCATTCGACACGTGCTCCACAGGGCTGTCCGAAGCAACATACTTTCCAAGATGGTGCTGCTGTGGAAGCATAAATTGAGCCTTTGAAAGCGTTTTGTGTCTGCATGGTTGATGGGGGGGGGGGGGGGGATATGTATGATTTTGTGGTCGAATAATGTATTTTTAAAAAATTTCTTTTATTTATAATGAACTGGAGGAGCATAAATACAGCCAAGAATTTTTAAGCTGAAGTGTGTTTTCTTTCTCTGATCATAAATATTATTTTCTGCTATTTTGCCTTTCTCAATCTATATGACTATATATATGATTCCTATCTAAAACCTACGATCCATCTTTCTCAATTTATTTTTAGATGAGAATTATTATTAGATATTTAAATTTAATTTTTTTGTATATATTTTGGGTGTAATTAATATTTTGGGGATAATTTAGGGATTAAAATAAAGTTTCAAATAAGGTTTCAATGCCTAGTCCATAACTTTCGTCATTAAATTATTTTTTTAGTGATAATTTTGGGAGCAAAATGAAAGGTTTAGGCCTCTGTTAATATTAACATTTCGTTCCTTCGGCTATGGACTTCTAGGTCTAGGCCTCTGTTAATACAAAATTCATATCCTTGCTAGTTGTTCTTGCAACTCTTTTATTGTTTGGTACACTTACAAACTAATTTCTATTATGTTTCGTATTTGTATTTTGTGAGATCTTTTTTTATAAATTAAGTATGACATATTAGTTTATAGTAACTAAAGATAAATTTTTATGTTTGAATTTGGATAGCTTGAGTCATGTCCCTTTTTTTTTTTTTTTTTTCAGTCAAATTTGGGCTCCAGTTCAATTTTGGACAAATTCATCTACGCTTCGGATTGAACCTGGCCAAATTTTCAATCCGCCTGACTTATGACTTGACTGGAAGAGCAGCAATTGTGAGGTGTAATGTATATGGGGGGTGTTTTTTTTTTTTTTTTTTTTTTTTGATCGAGAAAAAAAGGATGTTTTGAGGTGTCATCACGACATCCGTAGGTCCAGGCTTCGGAGTAATCGGTTGCCGGCCTGATTTAACCCAATCCATAGGAAGGGACCTACCACCGAGGCACCAGTGGAACTTATCAACCGCCCCAGCTACAGACAAGTTTTGATCGGAGACAGTTGATTCCAGGAATTAGGGAAGACTAAATACTGTTGGGATTTTAAATTTATTAGAGGGGTTGTCTATTGTTTGGTATAACTTTAGTTTGTCAGATATGGAGTCCGGTCAGATTCCATATCCCTCATATAAGGGACTAAACAATCCTAGGGAGTGTCATTATTTCTAAGAGATTGGTATCTCAGGAGACTAATACGTGAAATGTCCATTTTATCCTCATGCTATTACTTAGTAAACAATTAGAAAATGGTAAAATAATTTATTGAACATTTATAAATTATAAATTTAATTTAATTAAAAATAATAAATTAAAAATTATGGCCTTAAAAATTAAAATTTTTAGTGTTGTCAAATTAAATGATAAAAAATTAAAAATTAAAAATATTTATATATTAAAATTTTTTTAGTGTTGTTATTACATTTTTTCCTAGTCTTTTGAACATTTATAAATTATACAAATTTAAAATTATATATTAAATAAAAATATATAAATTATAAATTAAATTCAAATAATAAATTAAAAATTATGGCCTTATAAATTAAATTTTTTTAGTGTTGTTAAATTATAAATTAATAATTATAGATTACAAATTTAAAATTATATATTAAATAAAAATATATAAATTATAAATTATAAGGGTAAAATAGTCTTTTGAACATTTATCATTAGCCAGTTTATCCAATCAAACATTGGATTCAATAAAATAGTCATTTCCAGACATTTAATCCTATGAGAAAACAAACATACAAATCCAGTCCAACCAAATAGTCCGGGAACAATGTATTCAAGAACTAACAGTCCAGTAGATTATAATCTCCCCTTATCCAATCCGCCCAAACATACACACCCATATTGTATTCTTAAGCCCCGTTTGTTGGCCATATTAAGTTTAAATGAGACTATTAGTACGATGACATTGAGTGAGATGATTACTAGTGTGGTAATATTAGGTTAAAGATATAAAATAAATTATGTTTGTTTATACACTAATATAGCAATATTAGTTTATTGAGATTAAACTTATGAAATTACATAAATGCCTTCTTTATATAGAAAGTGACTTTGTTGTTAATGTAAAGCAAAGAGCAAAATAGTCTTTCTATCTCCAATCTTATGGGATTAGGCAACGCCACTTCCCATGGAATTGATAGTCTTTTGCTTAAATGAGTTTTATAATCTCATGGAACTCTTTTCAAAACAAACATAATTTTTATAAGTTCCATCTCACTATTAATCTAATTTCATCTTTCAGGTCTGTTTCTTTATCGGACTAAGTTAGGTGAAATCATTAGTACGATAGGACTGAATGAAGGAATTACTAGTATGATCGTATTAAGTTAGAAATGTAAAATAATTTGTGTCTATTTATGTAATAATATGATGATATTACTTAGAATTAAATGTATGAAATCACATAAGTACTAATTAGGTAGAAGCTAACTTTATTAATTTTATAAAATGTAAGACAAAATAATCATTTCACTTGAGATTGGTAGTTCTCTTAATGGGAATTTCTAATCACATAATCACACGTTCAAACAAATATAACTGTGGAAGGAAACAAATAAAGCCTCGACATTATTGATAATACAGTTCGTTCTCGTGGATGGGTCGGACTGATCCAAGTTCTGCGAGCCCAGGTCCAAATGGTTGAGCCCTCCAGGTGACCTGCAAACAAGTTCAACGGGGAACGGGGTAGTCCCCCAGTGAACCCTCCGACGAGCAAATCAGTAGAAGAAGTAGAGTATAGAGAGAGAGCGATAGAAAACCTAACCTTCTTCTTGTCTTCGATGCTTGCTTATATCCTTTGGTAATCATTTCACTGTCCCTTCCGACGTGCCCACATCACCGAAAGCCTGTGCTGTAGCTTACCTTGTTCAGGGTAAGGGGGTGCTGTTCCGATGGGGAGGTGTTGTCGCAATAAATGTTGTGATGGGCTGCATTAATGGTGATGTGTTGTGGCAATAACTTTGCAGATCTTTGTCTGCTGATGTGGCCTGTCCTACACCTGCCATATGTCCGAATGTCATTGGCCCTTCACGCCCAGTTGGCCTCCAGCTGTCTTGGACTTTACCAACCGGGTTATGCAATGGGCTCCAAATGATGGGCTTGGGGTTATTCACTGTGGGCTGTAGCCTTTGTGGGCCTATCCATGTCAGTAGTCCCCCATTCCCAAGTGCAGCTTCAGTCCAACGAAGGGAATAGTAATGAGGAAGATGAGTCCGACCGTCAGTGGAGGCCGAGTTGGTGGACCGAGCGTGAAGAGTGCCAATTGCGAGGGGAGGCCGAGCGGGTGGACCGAGCGTGAAGAGTGCCAATCGCGAGGGGAGGCCGAGCGGGTGGGGGCGGCCGTCAGGAGTGCCGACCGCGTGGGGAGCCGAGTGAAAGGGTCGACCGTGAGGTGTGCCGACTGCGGGGGAGGCCGAATGGAAGGGTCGACCGTGAGGTGTGCCGACCGCGGGGGAGGCCGAGTGGAAGGGTCGACCGTGAGGTATGCCGACCGCGGGGGAGGCCGAGTGGAAGGGTCGACCGTGAGGTGTACCGACCGCGGGAGAGGCCGAGTAGAAGGGTCGACCGTGAGGTGTGCCGACCGCGGAGGAGGCCGAGTGGAAGGGTCGACCGAGAGGTGTGCCGACCGCTGGGGAGGCCGAGTGGAAGGGTCGACCGAGAGGTGTGCCGACCGCGGGGGAGGCCGAGTGGAAGGGTCGACCGAGAGGTGTGCCGACAGCGGGGGAGGCCGAGCGGGTGGGGGCGTTCTCGAGAGGCGGCGTGTCACGTGATGATTTGAAGTAGAAAAAACAGGGTAAGGGGAGGGGACAGTGCATCGTGGTCATACACGTGGCAGCATCTTGTGGGGGAAGTTAGGCGTTGAAGCAGAAATGAAACGATAGGTCATTATGGGTGTTGAAAAGGCAGTTTTAGCGGATGATTTGAAAAGTTTTCAAACTGGCGAATATTGATTGGGATCCTTGGAATACGGGCAAACCGTGGGCTTTTGGCATCATTCGATTCACTTACTTGTTTACAAAAACTCAAAACATCCCAAGTATTAGTTCTTTCATTGCTCACGATACACCTCTGCAACACTTTTTTAACTTTCTTGCACCTGCATCAGAAGCAATACGCAGACACACCATAGAAATGGCCCAAGAAGAAGCTGTGAATGTGAGGGTGGATCCACTTGGTGAGGATGATGCAGAGGAGTTAGCGGCACGGTATAGGACGGAGATGCGAATGGTGACGGTGGGGGAACCGGTGGTACGATCTCAGGCGTCCACCATGATAGCGGTTCCAAGGCCAATAAGCCAGGTAGAGCCAGATCACTGGCACACAAGGGCAGACAGATGCATTCTTACTGCGGCGAAGTTGGAAGCGATAAGAAGAAGATACCAAATTCCCCTGGAAGTGGGGTTGAGGCTGCCGACATCTACTGAGAGGGCGTCAGATGTACGCCAGGGCGAATTCAGCTTATACGAGAAGGCGTTGCGGGGAGGTGTAAGGCTGCCCCTTCCTCAAGTAGTGGTGGACGTGTTGAATAAACTGGATGCGGTGCCAGGCCAATTGATGCCAAATGCCTGGAAGATACTGATGGCGTGCGCGAGTTCCTGGCCGCAAGCGACCGGAGGGTTGGCCCTGACGGTGGAGGAGTTTTTCTCGTGTTACAAAGCCTCAGGCCAACAAGACACTTGGGTTACGCTGCAGGCGGTGGCTGGACAAGGTCTTGTGGCGGGTCTACCATCTTCGGTTAAAGGTTGGAGGCCAAGATGGTTCTTTGTGACGAAGAATGGCGGGGCAGGAGTTCGTACAACCTGGAAGGTGCCCACCAAATCGGTCGAACCCAAGCTGGACAAGGCGACTGAGGACCGAGTGAAGAGGGTGAGGGATTGGAGAGAAGAGAAAGGACTAAGGTGGGACGAACTTGTCCTGCCGTCGGTGCTGTTTGCCTGGAACCTAGGACCGCAGCCGCTGGAAGTGGGTCCAAAAAGGGAGGAGTTGGAAGTGCAGAGGAAGGCGGAGGAGGAGGAGAAGAGGAGGTTGTTCGCGCGGGCGGACAAGTATAAGGAGTCTCAACTGGGGCCTGCTCCGAAACTGGTCGTGAGAGAACGGATCCAACCTCGCCCAAAGCCACTGGGGGACAAAGACTTAGTCAGTTTTGAGCCTCGACTGCCCCCAAAGGATCCTGTGAAAGAACAGGCAAACAAGGAGGGGGAGGCTCTGAAGAAGAAGAAGAAGAAGAAGAGAAGTGCCCCTGAGGGGGCTGCAGTTGAGCCTGGGCCAAAGAAGGCGAAGGTCGTCCCAGAGGGCACCCCAGAAACGGTGGAGGTCGTCCCAACACTGAAGGTTGTGGAGATCACCCCAGCAGGGGTGGAGGTCGCGAGGGTCGCCCCTGAAGCACAAGCAGAAGATGGGGAAAGGGGTGCTGAACCAAGTGGGGGGGAACAGACCCAAAGGGGTCCTGTGCCCCAAGGAGGGGTCGGTCTTACTACCGCGGTCTACCACGCTCGGGCGATGGCTGGGCGGCTGGAGGGAGAAGAAGGCCCAGCAAGAACAGGTGCAGATCGCTTGGTGGCGATCGTAGAGGAGGCGGCCGTGCGCTCAGCAGCTGCCAGATTCAATGAGGCTGACCTTCTGAGGGGGTTATACTCTGCTCAGATAGAGGTAACTACCTTGGCAGGGGCCCTGCTGAGGAAAGCAGGAGCAGCAAAAGTGAAGGCAGATGAGACCAAAGCCCAGCTTGCGAAGTTGAAGAAGGAGAGCGCAAGTTAGGAGAGTGCCCATGCTGACCTGCAAGCGGCCAAGTCGGAGCTGGAGAACACACGCCGCCAGGTTGTGTCGCTCGAGTTCCAACTGGCCAGCGAGCAGAAGAAGTTGGAAGAGGCCCAAGCAGCCTGTGCGGTCGCCGTCGAACGACACGAAAAGGCAATGACCAATAATGAAGAGCTAGTGAGGCAGAAGGATGAGGCAGACGCTAAGGTTGGCGTTCTGCAAAAGGAGCTGGAGGGCGAGCATGTCAAGGCGATGGAGAAGAGGGAGAGCCTTCGTAAGGAGTTGGAGGCTGAGAAAGACAAGGCGACTGTTGAAAAGGACACTCTGCAGAAGGAGTTGGAGGCAGAGAAGGCGAGGGCAGCTGCTGAAATGGAGGCTCTGCAGAAAGAGTTGGAGGCGGAGAGAGCGAAGGCAGCCTCTGAGAAGGCGATCCTGGAGAAAGAGCTGGACGAAGAAAGGGCGAAAGCGGCCTCGGAGAGGGCGGCCTACCCCGATCTGTACGTCGCAGCAGTTGATCAGTTCAAAGGATCGCCTGAATTTCAGATGGTAGTAGATGCCGCGATCGCCCGCAGCTTGGCGAGAGAGGAAACTGGGGGGGCGGGCCTATTGGGGACGACTGTTGGAGGAAGGACTGAGTCTGAAGTTATTGAAAGCTTCCAGCAGTCAGATTTTTATAAACACGAAATAGCTGAGTACTGGGACAGCGGCTGGAAGATGTTCAAACGTAGAGCTGAGGAGCTATTCCCAGGCTTAGACCTTAGTAGTGTAACAATTGGCGAAGACGATGTGGCCCAGACCCCCTCTGGATGAAGGCATTGAAGAAGAAGATCTTGTATCCAATGAAGAGGAGTGACTGGGGGAGAAGAAGAAGAGCTTTTTTTTTTTTTTTTTTGAATTGATGTAATGAACTTGTGTACACAATTGTGAATGAATAAAATTTCAGTTGTGTTTTCAGTCGATTGCTTTTGCTTGTGTATAGATCAGTGTGAACTAAATTTAGGAATTCCTTAATGCAGAGTGAAATTGGACTTATATAAAAATTCAATGCAGAGTAAAGTAAAGAACTCCTTAATGCAGAGTGGAATTTAAAATGTGATAAAATTATGTATTTGTGCGTGCCACATTGCGGAAATGGCTGAGAGTGGTTTATTTTAGCCGTGCAGGATGGGGGAGGAGATAATCTGATTAGTGAAGAAAAAATGTAAGAACATCTTTGGAATTTCACTAAGTAAACAGTGGGGTAAAAACTTCGACCAGGAATTGTGACTAAGTGTTTTACTAAGGCCATAATTATGAAGTTTCACTGAGGCTGCAAGTGACTCAGTCTTGGACTTGGAAATAATGTTGTAAGTAAATCAGTCTGGACCTGGAATGGCGGTACTCAGTCTGGTTGAGACTTGTGACGTTTGGTCTGGGTGAGGATTGGTTTGGCCGAGTGGATCAAGCTCAGTCTGGCTGAGGCTTATTGGTGTTCGGTCTGGCTGAGGCTTTGAGTGCTCAGTCTGGCTGAGGCTTTTGGATGCTTGGTCTGGCTGAGGCTTTTGGATGCTCAGTCTGGCTAAGGCTTTTGGATACTCAGTCTGGCTGAGGCTTTGAGTGCTCAGTCTGGCTGAGGCTTTTGGTGCTCAGTCTGGCTGAGGCTTTTTGTTAGTGCTGCAATCAAAACGTTATTGAGACACTATGTAGATAAATGAGATATCAAAAAGTTTCATTGCATGAGAGGGTAACAAGAATGTTCAAGCATGTGAATTTGTCGAAAAATACACAATTAACTGAGCAAGACAAAAGTAGTGGTTTATTGAAAGTAACGTTTCAGGTGTTCGGCGTTCCAAGGGTGCGGGAGGTCTCGTCCTTCCAAATCCTGAAGTCGGTAAGTGCCTGGACGCGGTCGGGCTTTCACAATGTAAGGTCCCTCCCATTTGGCTGCCAATTTACCCTCAGTCGGATTTTTGGTGGCAAGAGTGGCTTCTCTCAAGACAAGGTCCCCAACAGTGAACTCCCTTGGTCGGACTTTGCGGTTGTAGTGTGTTCTCATTTTCTGTTGGTATGAGGCCAATCTGACAGCAGTTGTCTCCCTGAGTTCTTCAATTAGGTCCAGGTCTACCCGACGGAGTTCTTCGGTGAGTGTTGGATCTGGATGTAAAACCCTGGGGGTAGGCAGACCGATTTCCACCGGAATAACCGCCTCAGCGCCATATGTTAGGCGAAAAGGGATTTCCCTAGTGGGGGTCCGAGCGGTGGTGCGATAAGCCCATAGCACATTCGGTAATTCCTCAGCCCACAGTCCCTTAGCGGCTTCAAGCTTAGTCTTGATGATCTTTAGGAGGGAGCGGTTGGTAACCTCAACTTGGTCATTGGCTTGGGGATGACCGGGGGAAGAGAAACATGGTTGAATCTATAGGTCGGCACAGAACTTCCTGTACTTGGCGTTGTCGAATTGTTTGCCGTTGTCGGAGACAATGGCCTGAGGGACGCCAAATCTGCAAACGATCGGCTGCCAAATGAACTTGGTTGTATTCCGCTCGGTGATGGTTGCAAATGGTTCTGCCTCTACCCACTTGGTGAAGTAATCAATGGCGACAATCGCGAACTTGGTCTGGCCTCGGCCAGTGGGAAGTGGACCAATTAGGTCGATTCCCCATTTAGTGAACGAGTAGGGACTACAGAGTGTGATCAATTCAGTAGGAGGAGCATAGGGGATGTTGGCAAAGCGCTGACACTTATCGCATTTGAGCACGAAATCAGTGGCATCTTGATTGAGAGTCGGCCAGAAGTAACCAGTACGGAGTATTTTGTGGGCTAAAGACCTGCCGCCCGAATGATTACCACAAATTCCCTCATGGATTTCTTGCATTACATAGGTTGCTTGAGCCGAGTTGAGGCATCGCAGATATGGTCGTGAAAAACCACGTTTGTACAAGATGCCACTAACCAGAACGTAGTTAGACGACCGAACCCTGACCTTGGCGGCCTGCTATTGGTCATCTGGGAGTTCTCCTGTTGTCAAAAATAGGAAGATGTCGGAGGCCCAGGGGATGGGTTCATTTTGGAGGAACTGCACTTCTTGTGGGTCAGGTGAGATGGCCGGATGGGCTAGATATTCGAGGCGGACTTCATGGCTGAGGTCGGACTAGTCTGCAGAGGCCAACTGAGCCATCTCATCTGCCTTGGAGTTTTCCGCCCGAGGTATATGCTTGATGTGGAAGGTATTAAAGAGGCGAACAAGGGGGAGTGCCATATCCCTGTAAGCCCGCATTGTGTCCTCCTTGGCATCGAATTCCCCCGTAATTTGGCCGACGATGAGCTGGGAGTCACTGAAAACCCGAATGTGGCTAACGCCAATGTCTTTGGCAAGGCGGAGTCCTGCTATCAATGCCTCATATTCGGCCTCGTTGTTGCTGGCATCAAACAAGAAATGGAGAGCACACTTGAAATAGCCACCCTCAGGGGAGGTGAGGATGAGGCCGGCCCCACTACCCTTCCTGCGGGATGACTCGTCGACGTTGAGAGTCCAAAATTGGAGGTCTTCTGGCTCGACAGGAGTTTGTGGGGGTGGAGAGGCAGTGGTTGGGGTAGGGTTGGTGAACTTCAGGATGAAATCGGCTACAGCCTGTCCCATGATTGCTGTTCGAGGGTGGTAGGAGATGTCAAACTGGCTGAGTTCTACTGACCACTCATAAGCCTATCGGAGAGTTCTGGTTGCTACATGACCTTCTTCAGGGGTTGGTCGGTGAGGACCACTATGGAATGGGCTTGGAAATAAGGACGGAGCCGTCTGGAGGCGGTGACCAAGGCCAGGCACAATTTTTCTAGCAATGGGTAATTCTGCTCCGCTCCCCTGAGAGCTCGACTGATGTAGTAGACCGGCCGTTGGACTGAGCCGTCTTCCTTGATAAAAGCTGCACTGACTGCGGTGCTCGACACTGCTAAATAGAGGAAGAGAGGCTCGCCGGTAACGGCCTGTGAAAGGAGGGAAGGATTGGCCATGCATTGCTTTAGCTGCTGAAAAGCCTCTTCGGATTCAGTTGTCCATTCAAAAGTCTGCCGAAGGATTTTGAAGAATGGTAGGCACTTATCTGTTGCGCGAGAAATGAAGTGGTTGAGGGCCGCCACTCAACCGGTGAGTCTTTGAACTTCCTTGACCGTTCTGGGTGACTGCATCTCAACCAAGGCCTTGATCTTCTCAGGGTTAGCTTCAATGCCGCGCTGGCTGACCATAAAACCCAAAAACTTGCCAGATCCCACGCTGAAGGCGCACTTCTCTAGGTTGAGCTTCATCTGATACTTGCGAAGGGTAGCGAAGGTCTCTCGTAGGTCGGTCAGATGATCAGTGGAGAGTTTGCTCTTGACCAGCATGTCGTCGACATATACTTCCATATTCCGACCTATCTGTTGATGGAAAACAGCATTGACCAATCGTTGGTAGGTGGCCCTAGCGTTTTTCAGTCCGAATGGCATTACACAGTAGTGGTAGGTGCCTCGGTCGGTAATGAAGGATGTGTGTTCCCGATCGGACGGGTGCATTAGGATTTGGTTGTACCCAGAGAAAGCATCCATGAAGCTGAGCATTTGATGATCGGCTGTTGCGTCGACCAGCAGATCTATGCGGGAGAGAGGATAGCTGTCTTTGGGGCAAGCTCGGTTTAGGTCAGAGTAGTCGACGCACAGTCGCCATTTGCCATTGTTCTTGTGGACTAGGACCATGTTTGACAACCATTTAGGATAGTCTACATTTTTTATGAATTGGGGCTCAAGGAGCTTGTCGACCTTTGCGGCTATAAGAGTATTGCGCTCTGGATGAAAGATGCGCTGCTTCTGGCGGTACGGTCGGAAATGGGGTTCAATGCTAAGGCGGTGAGTTATGAAGGTGGGGTCAATGCCCGGCATGTCGGAGTGGGTCCAGGTGAACATATCATTGTGCTCGGTCAGGAGGGCAGTAAGGTCGGCCTTTGCTTAGGGGGAGAGTTGACTGCCGATCTTGGCAGTTTTCATTGGGTTGGTGGGGTCGATGGAAACCTCAACGAGCTCCTCAACAGGTTCTCCTCTGACCAGCTCATCCTCATCTCGGACATCAAGTCCTTCAATGATCATGGTCTCCTTCAGCTTGACTTCCTTGAGTGAGGCGACATAGCATTCTCTGGCCACGGTCTGTTCTCCCCTCACTGTTCCGACCCCGAGATCGGTAGGAAACTTAATGGCCAGGTGGTAGGTGGAGGTGATAGCTTGGAAAGCGTTGAGTGCAGTGCGACTAAGGATGATGTTGTAAGCAGAGGGGCAGTCAACAATAAGGAAGGTGAGCAACTTGATGGTCTGCCGTGGGTACTCGCCGAGGGTGATAGGGAAATCGATGGAGCCGATGGAGGTCACTCGGTCGCCAGTGAAACCAACCAAAGGAGTTTGGAGGGAAGACAGACTTTTCTCCCCAATCTTGAGTTGGCGGAAGCAGTTGAGGAATATGATGTCTGAAGAACTTCCATTGTCGATGAGAACTCGTCTAACTTTGTAGTTGGAAAGGTTGGCAGAAATGACGAGGGGGTCATCATGAGGATAACGGATGCCTGTACTGTCAGCGTCCGTGAAGGTGATGGGCTCTGTCCACTGCTTGGGCTGTTTGGAGGGCCGGTCTACCGTGGCGACCGCCTTGTCTGAGCCCTGCCTTATTTTTCTGAGTTCTGCCCTCTGAGCCGAGCGGGATGGTCCCCCGCAAGCAAGTCCACCTGAAATAACTCTAATTTCACCAACAGGCAGGGGTGGATTACCTTGTGGTTAAGGTTGTTGCGGAGGTCGGTCATGGCCTTGATTAGCTTGGGCCGGCTGCCGGGATGGGGTGCGCCGGCGGTTGTCTCTGTAGGGCTCGGTCCTTTGCCTCTGCTGGGGGCGGGTGTCCGTGAACCGGTTGAGGCGCCCCTGACGTATTAGGGTCTCCACCTGATCCTTGAGGTTGATGCAGTTATCAGTGTTATGGCCATGGTCTTGATGGAAACGGCAATATTTGGACTGGTCTTTCCGAGTGGAAGGGGTCCGTGAAGGCAGGGGCCATTTGAGGGGGTAGTCCCGTTGGATTTGATTAAGAACGTGTTCCATGGGAGAATTGAGGGGTGTGTACCGCTCGAACCGACCGGGCGATCCGGCAGGTGCCGACCGGTCAGCTCGAGAAGGTCGGTCGTTATAGTGGGGTGTTTGGCTATTATACTGGGCGTTCTTGGGTTCTGAGTCTTTTCTCTTATGGGGTTTTTAGGTATTGGATCCTACCGAACGGCCAATGAATCTTCTGCATTCATGTATTTTTGGGCTTTGGAGAGTAGGGCTGCCATGGAGGTCGGGGGGTTTTTAGAGAGGGAGAAAAGGAAATCGGACGACCGCAGACCGGCCATGAAAGCCGTGAGGGTGACCTTGTCGTCGTTTTCTGCTACGTGCAGGGCTTCGGTGTTGAAGCGAGTAACGAAGCTGCGCAGTGATTCCCCCTCGGTCTGACAAATGTTGAGGAGTTGGGTGGCCGGGCGTCGTTGGCGCTGGGCTCCAATAAAATGACTTAGGAAATAGTCACTGAGATGCTGAAAAGTGGAGACGGAGTCTGCCGGTAACTGGCTGAACCACAGTCGAGCTGACCCCTTCAGTGTCACGGGGAAAGCTCGGCACATGATCTCGTCAGGAAAGGCGTGGAGGATCATGAGGGTTCGGTAGGTCTCCAGATAGTCGACTGGATCCATCGTACCGTCAAAAGAATCAATGGTGGGCATCTTGAACTTGGCGGGCAGGGGTTTGTCTCGGATGGAGGCAACAAATGGTGAGTTTGCCGTGGTAGAGGATTTATGCTGGATGTTCTGCATAACCCCTTGGAGTTGGAGCTTCATAGCTCGGAGTTCAGCGTCCCAGAGAGGAATGTTGTCGCCACCAGAGGGAGACAGGTATTGAACGCTACTGGCTTCTCCCTCGGGGGTCGGTGCCACGACCGATGAGTGTGGGGTAGAGGTGGTCACTACAAGAAAAAACACTTTCTGTGACCAACATTTTGGTCGCAAAAAGTATCATATTTGGTCGCTAAAACCTTTTCGTGACCAAAATATGTTGGTCGCAAATTGGTCGCTAAAGCCTCGTCACAGATAGTTTTCTGCGACCAAAAAAGCCTTTGGTCGCTAAAAGTGACCATTCGCGACCAACTTTTTTGGTCGCGGAAAATCCAATTCATATTACCCAAAAGTAAACTTTTAGCGACCAAAGGTAAGTTGGTCGCCAAAAGTCAGCGCCTTGACCCAAAAAATGTAATTATTTTGTGCCGCCTGGGACTCGAACTCTTGACCAAGGAGTCACCATGCACCCAATCCACTCTGCCAATAACATGCTTCTTGTTCATATTTGGAAATAAAAATATATAACCCATAAAAATTGGGTTATTTATTATTTTATAAAACTTTTAATGCCTAAACAAAAAAATAGCATGTAATTATAGTAGTATCCTTTTTTTAAAAATTTATCCCGTCATAACTTTTCGCGACCAACTTTTCTTTTTGGTCGCCAAAGGGTAATCTTCCGCGACCAAAAAAGCCTTTTGGTCGCCAATAGTATACTTTCCGCGACCAACTTTTCTTTTTGGTCGTCAAAAAGTGATCTTCCGCGACGAAAAAAGCCTTTGGTTGCCAATAGTATACTTTCCGCGACCAACTTTTCTTTTTGGTCGCCAAAGGGTAATCTTCCGTGACCAAAAAAGCCTTTTGGTCGCCAATAGTATACTTTCCGCGACCAACTTTTTTTTTGGTCGCCAAAGGGTATACTTTCCGTGACAAACTTTTTTTTTGGTCGCCAAAAGGTGATCTTCCGCGACCAAAAAAGCCTTTGGTCGCCAATAATATATTTTCCGTGACCAACTTTTTTTTTTGGTCGCCAAAGGGTGATTTTACATGACTAAAAAATTGTGGTCGCCAAAAGTTAAATTTTAGTCGCAGAAAGTGGATTATTTGCGACCAAAAATAAAAGGTGGTCGCCAAAAGTGTTTTTTCTTGTAGTGGGTGGATTTATATGTGGGAGGGGAGGTTACAAACCTTCCAAATTAGGTGGATAAGGTTGTGGGACAGTATGGCTCGGGGCTCGTTCTTAGCTGGGTGGGATATTTGGAGTTGGTGGTGGAGGCATGGGAAGGTTTCTTTGGAGTAAAGCATTTATTAGGGCCTGGTTTTGCTCGGCCATACGGTTAATGCTGTTGGTAAGCTCGATGAAATACTGAGGTGGGTTGTTTGGATTGGGAAGGTCGGTCTGATGGTTGGTAGCATTATGGTGAGAAGCCATGGATCTAGTCGTGACCATACACTTTGATGGGTAGGAGGAAAAGGTTGTTGGGACAGGGCCTCCGGCGACAATGAGCACAACTGGCGCACGGGTAAAAGCAGTTCCCATAGACGACGCCAACTGATAATACAGTTCGTTCTTGTGGATGGGTCAGACTGATCCAAGTTCTGCAAGCCCAGGTCCAAATGGTCAAGCCCTCCAGGTGACCTGCAAACAAGTTCAACGGGGAACGAGGTAGTCCCCCAGTGAACCTTTCGATGAGCAAATCAGTAGAAGAAGTAGAGTATAGAGAGAGAGAGATAGAAAACCTAACCTTCTTCTTGTCTTCGATGCTTGCTTATATCCTTTGGTAATCATTTCACTATCCCTTCCGACATGCCCACATCGCTGAAAGCCTGTGCTGTAGCTTACCTTATTCAGGGTAAGGGGGCGCTGTTCTGATGGGGAGGTGTTGTCGCAATAAATGCTGTGATGGGCTGCATTAATGGTGATGTGTTGTGGCAATAACTTTGCAGATCTTTGTCTGCTAATGTGGCCTGTCCTACACCTACCATATGTCCGAATGTCATTGGCCCTTCACGCCCAGTTGGCCTCCAGCTGTCTTAGACTTTACCAACTGGGTTATGCAATGGGCTCCAAATGATGGGCTTGGGGTTGTTCACTGTGGGCTGTAGCCTCTGTGGGCCTATCCATGCCAATTATAAACAAACAAGACTTCAACACTTAATTTATCAATTTTAAAAATCATTTTTAATAATATTTTGATAAGTATTAAATTTTAATTTATCAATTACTCTATCATACGAAATCTAATTTTAATATTACATTATTAAAAATCATTAAAAAAAAAGATAAATTAAGAAGAAGTAGCGAATTTATAGGGACCTTGTAGGAAGGGAGAGGACGGAGGAATCAAGCGATAGCCTGCCACGAAAGATACGAGTCACATGACTTTTGGAATATTCAAGAGGGGAAGTGGAGACTTTAACTAAAAGAAAACCTACCAATATGACAATGACGGATTTCTTTTCAGACCCACTAGTCCGGTCCCCACACCACGCATTCAAATTTATGCTTGGTTCATTTAAATAAAAGTAAAGTAAAATATATAATTTTTTAAATTCTAATAAAATAATTATTTATTTATAATAATAAATAATAATTCATTTTTTTAATGAATCGAACGTGGGGATTGATAGAATAATTATTCAATTTCACTTTCATTTTAATAAATCAAACAATTCTTTTTCTTGTATTTTTTGTTTTTTCCAAAGAAAATCAATATATTTTTATTACAGAATTTATCATAAGAATGATAACATTCTTAAAAATATAAGTTGTTTTATTCTAAATAAAAATTATGCATGATTTTTTTGCTTAAATAATATTATTGAAATATGTATTAATTATTTTTTAAATTATATAGTTTTTATAAAATTATGTATAATAAAAAATATAATTTTTAACCTTTGTTAGCAAATATAGGGGTATGGCTTAATGGTCTAATAGTTATATCTTAGAGCATCTCCAATAGTTGTTGCTATAATACCATTGCTATTGCTATAATTTGACAATAAATAGTGTTATTTTGTCAAATTATAACAATAGTGCTCTAATGGTCACTTACTATTTTGGCAATTCTTAACCAATTTTCCCTCCAAGTTTGTAGGTATTGTTTGGATATAGGTTTTTTTGTGATTTTATTTTTTTTTATTTTTTGTCTTTTGTAACCTTTTTTTAACTATTTGTAAAAAAAAAAATTATATATTTATATTATTCCCGACTAGACAAATATAAAAATGAAAAAGAAAATTGAAAAATTAGAAGAAAAAAATTAAAATATAATTCACCTCACCAAAAAATTTAAATATAATTTGAGGCAAACAGAACACAACGGCTCTTTTCAATTCCAACACAGATCCGCACTGTCCACCTACTCTCAACCAACAGTTGAGATTATATCTTTAGAATCATCTTTTCAATTCCAAGACCAACAACGGCTATCTTCACTAGTTCTCTCACTCACTCTGACTCTGATTCTCCTCTTCTCTCACTTCCTCTATAGACGAAGTTTCTCTCTCTCTCTCTCTCTCTCTCTCTCTCTCTCTCTCTCTCTCTCTCTCTCCTCACTCTCCCTCTCACTCTCCTCTTCTATTTTCCTCCTCCCTCATGGAACCGTCTCTATCTCTCTGTGTTTGAATTCAAGAGTAGTCAACACTACCGATCTGTCTCCGATTTGCCTACAGTTGCCGATCTATCTCTTTCTCTCTGTCTTCAAACACCTCCGGCCCTCTCTCTCTTTCTCTCTCTCTCTCCCTCCTCAAACCAGTATACTCGCCGATCTGTGTCTCTCTCTCTCTCAGTCTTCAAACTCTCTTTCCGTGTCTCTGTCTTCGATCTATCTCTGATCTGTCTCCGATCCGTCTCTCTCTTTGTCTTGAAACCGATCACCGATCTATGATCTCCATAACCAGTCCAGTCGGCTGAAGAAAATGCTCAATTCCAGTCAAGTCCTCAAACACATTCTAGGTATTTATCGGTTAAATTCATTTATGAAATTTATATCAATTTCTAAAATTGATTCTCAAATTTGCTTTGTGTGATTCTAAAATTGATTCCCAAATTAAAATTGTGTGATTCTGAAATTGATTTTGAGATTTGTGTAATTCTGAAATTTATTCTGAAATTTGTTCACATTTATTCTGAAATCCTGAAATTTATTCAAAAATTGATTCTAAAATTGTGAGATTTATTGTGAAATTGATTGTGAAAATTTGTGAATTTGGCTGTATATTCAAATTTAGGTTTGATTTTGGAAATTGGGAATTGATTTTGAAAATCACTTGGTTTTCTACTGTTTCAATTCTATTTTTTCGACTGAATTTGGAGCCACAAATCTGTTCATATTTGCTGATATGGCATGTTTGGCAGTTGCTATTCTACTTGTCAAATTTGAGAACATAAATGGCATATGTCATATTTAGCAAGTAGAATAGCAGGCCCTTGGAGACTCACTTTTGTCATTATTGCCAAATTATAACTTTGACAAGTATTTTGACAGCTTCATTGGAGATGCTCAGGGTATAGTGAGTGGGAGGTCAATGATTTGAGCTGATGGAGTGGCGGAGTAGTGGTGAATTCTTCTGTTAGTTATTTTGAGAAGTAAATTAAAAAAACATTTTTTTTAAAAAAAATGTATAAAAAATTGACACTTTTAATCAACTTTCCAAATCAGTTGTAATCTGATTATATTAATATATTAACACTGTCTCTAATAAATTTTTTATTTTTCTTAAAAAAAAAGCCTTTTTTTAGCGTGTGCCCTACGCCTTTATTTATAATATAATAATTGTTAGTGCTGATCTTTGTGGCCATAGTCCATGTGGATGTGGAAAGAAGCAAAACCGACTTCTTGCTTTTTTGGGAAGAGTTTAAAAAAAAAAAAGTTAAAAATTAGTTTTTAATTTATTTTAAATTATATTATTTTTTATATTTTTTATATATTTTTTATAAAAAAAATTTAAAAAATTAGTTTTTAATTATTTTCTCAAAATAAATTTTGTATAGTTTAAAACAAGTTAATCTGAACAAAAATATCTCACATTTAACTATAAAAAAATTTATTTAAAATAAATAAGTTCAAATTTAAAACTATAAATAAATTTTGTTAAATGCAACCTTAAGCCTCTGTTTGGGAAGTGGGTTGGCTTTTTGATTTTTTTGACTATTTTAGCCTGGGCTAAAAACTTGGTTTGGGATGGACTTTTTGGCTTTTTGACTTTTTTGATTTTTTTTGTGAGAGAAGAGTGTAATGATTATGAGTTGGATGTGATGTTTTATTTGTTGTGATTAAAATAGCCTATTTTATCTTTTGTAGCTAAAATAATCCTAAACCTCCTTGCCAAACGGACCCTTATCTATAGAATTAAATTGAGGGAAAACATTTACACTTTAATAATTTACTCTCTTTTTTTCCACTCATATATAGTCAATAGTGAATAACAATGCAGGGCAATGTTTCTCAAAAAGAATGCATTACACGAATCGATAATAGCAATCATATTCATTTTATTAAATTATTCAGTAATTTCTTTTAGCTATTGTTCTATTTTAACTAATCTCAGTATTAAATTGTCATTTCAAGCATTGTAGCACTGCTCCTATTGGACTTGAATATGAGTTGAATAATAAATATTATTTTTTAGATAGTTCACAACGTCGATTCAATATTTTTAATGTTCCTAATTCAAATTTGAACTTAAAACTTAGTCTCAATCAACTCATTTATGAAAGATGGGTATACTTGATAGAATCAACTATTGCATATGAATAAATAGGTAATAGCGTGCTAAAGGGGTGGTGATTTATTAGCAATATGCAAAGTGACTTTGTAAGAATTACATATTTTTTGGTCCATCACATTGTAGAGTCCATCACATCACATTCATGTATTTACAATTTCATGCATCGGTATTGATATGAGTCAAACAAACCAAACTTTTACTTTCATCACGTTGGAGTTATAATTAATACCAATTTATTTTTATCAAGGTTTTTTTTGTTTTTCTAATCTACTCAAGTCTAACCCATTTGGATCTCTTGCAGGTTTTAACCATGGGGCATGCAAATTCCCAAAAAGCATGAGTTTCTCAACAAATTTCGTTACGTTACGATAGTTGTAATAACAATTGTCACTCATCAAGGCTTTAGTCGTTAGCTCCCACGTCATAAGGTTTACCAACTTCCTTAACTTTTCGGCATTAGACAAACTATAACAAGATCTTATTTGGTAATTTTCATTTTTAGTCCAAAAATTAGAAAATTATTAAAAAATTCAAAAAGTTAACAAGTTATACAAAAAGTCAAAAAAAAAAAAAATTCCTTTACCTTTCGTATATTTGTCATAAAAAATTAAAAAGTCATTTAAAACATTGTTTTGGGTATGATTTATAAACTAATTTTTTTACTTATTAAAAAAAATGGTGTAAAAAAATAGAGAGATAATGTAACCTAAATAAGTTAATAAATTAACTTTTTTTAACACTACCCAAAAGATTCGTACATTTTTTAACCTCGTATTTTAATTAAAAAATAAAAAATAAAAATATTCAAATAACATTTTCCCAAATGACACCTAAGTTGCATCTCACTCTTTATTTGAGTATAAAGTAATTTATGAAGTTACTAGTGTACCAAACAAAATTGATCACAAGCAACCTCCTCATTACCCTCTGGGCGTGTTTGATTCGCCGGCTTAGGGGGGCTATCTACTATTTGAATTGTAATCTAAATAGTATTCTTATCCATCGTTTAATTTTTTTTTAGTTTCGTCAGACTCCATGTCCGGCCGGACTCCTTATCCTCCATATGGGGGACTATTGTGTCCTAGGGGGAGTATGGGATAGTTTTTGGGGACTATCCACTGTTAGGATTAGGTGGTCAAAATGACTATTTTGACCCTCTACTATTTAATTATGTATTATATTTAATAAAATTCAATAAAATTTAAATGTCTCAATTTAAAAATAAAATAATTTTATTTAACTTTTTATTGTTGTTTTATTTATTTAATTTTTTAAAATAATTTTTTATAGATATTTTATTGATATTTTATTTTAAAATTTTGTTTATATTTTATTTAATTTCATTATTTAAATTTAATAGATGTTTTATTTAATTTCATTGTTTGATTATTATTATTTTTAAAAACAAATTTATTTAAAATTTTAATTTAAAAAAATAATATATATTTTTATTGATATTTTATTTATTTTTATTTTTTTAAAAAAAAATAAATTTATTTAATTGTGTAAAAAATAAAATAAAATAAATTTTTATTTAATCTAGCTAAAAATAATTAAAATATTAAAGATATGTTTAATATTGCTATTATTTAGTAAATAATTGAAAAATGGTAAAATAGCCTTTTGTTTATTTATCTTATCCAGTTCGTCCAACCAAACGTTGGATTCACTAAAAATAGTCCTTTCCAGACATCTAATCCCATGAAAAAAACAAACACAGGATACATATCAAATCCAACCAAATAGTCCGGGGGATTCACAGTCCCAAGACTCAAGTCCGATGGATTATAATCCCCCATTATCCAGTCCGTCCAATCAAACACATCCTCTATGACTAAACTACCCCCACATTTTCCATAAATGGCAATTTTAAGGCTTCGTTTGGCAAGGAGATTTGGGGCTATTTTAGTCACAAAAAATAAAATAAATTATTTTAGTCACAATAAATAAAACATCACATCCAACCCATAATCATTACACTCTTCTCTCACAAAAAAAAATTAAAAAACCAAAAAATTCTTCCTAAACCAAACTTTTTAACCCAAACTAAAATAATCAAAAAAGCCAAAAAGCTAAAAAGCCAAGCCCTTCCCAAACGGAGGCTAAGAGCATCTCCAACGGAGAACCAAATGTTTCATCAGATTTAAGTAAAAAAGTAGCAATTTCCTTCATTTGATACTTCACGCTCCAACG